>CAWUFW010006786.1:0-600000 GCA_963921515.1 Calotriton arnoldi | reverse complement strand
GTTAAAGAGATCGATTCCCCAAGGCTAGCCAATCGCAAAATGCCAGCCCTAATGTTTGCAGATGACACGTTGCTTCTATCAAAGTCGCCAATGGGTATGCAGCGGGTTTTGAACGAATTTAGTCTCTTCTGTAAGAGAAGAGACTTGGAGATTAACCTCCAGAAGACCAAATATATGGTATTTGGAGTTAATTCTAGAAATTGCCTGCACCCTCGCTTGGATGGTAGACCACTTGAGCGAGTATCTATTTTTGACTACCTGGGTCTCACACTCAACGACAAGATGGAGTGGGGGACTCAAGTTAAGAGAGCTAATCTTAAATTGACCCAGTCAATAGGGGGAATCATAAAAGTATTTATTAATTGCACTCATAAAGTATTAGCTCCCCCAGTAGAAATTTATAAAATCCAAGCGAGGGGAGCCTCAATATACGGTGCTGAACTTTGGGGCCATTGCCCGACAAATTTACTTACAAAAACCGAGAATACCTTCATTAGACAGCTGACAGGGCTTCCCATGAGTACTCCCTTAACCCCATTAAGGATGGACCTGGGTATTAATCCAATAGCCGATCAAATTGCCTCTCGTCCTCTCCATTATTGGCGACGCCTTTGGAGTACGCCCGAGCTACAACCATATAGGGAGGAACTACAGGATGTTATGTCTATCTTGGGAGCAGGTAACATACCGTGGTTGACTTACATTAGGAACACGTGCCACCAAATGGGTTGGGCTAACATGTGGACAACTCCTGAAGTGACCTGCTCAGCTATCCCAAAAAAATCTCTTACAATTGCTTTTAAAAATTTCAAGTTAGCCTTGATTTTCCAGTGCTCAGCTTCTTCCTCCTTGACGTCCAGGTTTTTGGACATTAAACACCAATACATTCTTGAGCCTGTCCTGGATAGTATCCAATTCCCCATGGCTAGGAAACTATACTTACAATTTAGGCATGGGACGCTCCCGCTACGTGCACTTACCAACAAATGGAAGGGTGCTAGAATTCAAGAATGCCCGGGGTGTACCTATAATGAAGAAACTGACCTTCATGTTATCCTCTTTTGCCCGCATACAGGAATGCGAGGTCTAAGTGGATTCTCCAGCTTTGTAGGAACCTGGGGATTAGACATTATGTTGAAGTGTTCAGGCTTTTAAAATATGACTTGCAGCCTCTATTTGTAATTGTCACCTCAAGATACCTCTTTGCAATGTGGAATATACGGAGAAATATTATTAAGACGCAAGAGTTGGGAAATAACCCAGTTTCACTTTCCTTTTAGACAAATTTGCATATTTGCACAAAGTTTAAAAAAAAAAAAAAAAAAGAGAGAAATTTTGTTTCCTCTCTCATCTAGGAACGCTTCCCTCAATTGTTTTTTAAAACTATTATAAGATTAGACATTATCAAGTCTTTTTATCGTTTTTAACCTATATTAAATACTTTTGATATTAGAGGATTCATAGTCTAGTTTTAACCTAGGTGATGACCTGGAATTTGGGGATGATGATTGATTTCTTATAGATGAGGTGTAATGATGTCCATTTGTTATATATTTGTCTTACAAATGTTCTTTTTATTTTCATTATCCCGATCTTAAGTGTAACCAATCTTAAATTTCTCTAAAAAAGTTTGTTTTAAATTTTTTTATTGTACTTTTATGGCTGATTAGCCGAAATAAAGATCTTTTGATTGATTGATACCAGTTTAGCAGGAATATTCTTTCTGTCTAAACTGTCTAGTTACTGCTGGCACAAGCAGAGATTTTGTGTACAAAATCTGCACCTCATTCTTGCATCGGAGTAGGGAGTATTCAGCAGTTTGGCATCGTTGTTTTAACGTAAACCTGGAGGCAGGTGTAAGAAAGAGGAGGTGCCGCTGGGTGGGGAGCATAGAGTTATATGCATCTTCTGTATTGTCCGTCTGACAGGGTAACCCAGGGCATCCCCAGTAGTTGTCTGTGCAAGTTAGCAGGATTCACTTAGCCTTTCGTCCCATTGAGGTCAATAAATTATGCACAATTTAAGTTAGGCATTGTTAAAACTAGTTGGTACTAGTGCTTCGAAATAACAGAAATGTGGAAGTAGATCACAGCACGTCATACGTACTAGCTAGTGCTAAACTAATCATTATGCGTGGACCCGAGCCTAAAATATCCACCTTTATGCTTCGGTTTTACCTTGTCTTGTTCTAGCTCTTAAAGGCAACGTGCCCCGCAGACACCTATCGTTCGTTAGAGCAGTTAGCTCCCTGCACGTGTGAAGCTCCAACTCCACTGCCTCTTTCCAAGGGCCATGTTTGGTGCTAGAGAAATCGCCTGGAGTAAAAGGTATTATTGTTTCCGGGAGAGCGGGATAGGCCGCGTAGCGCAGCTTTGTTTCTGGGAGAGCGGGAAAGGCCGTGTGGCGCAGCAGAGATTGCATGTTTCACAGAGAGCGAGGGGCGCTGTCTGCCAGCACTGCAAGTTAAGACCACCAAGAGAGTAGGTATGAAAAGAAGGCCTGTCAGAATTAAGCAAGGCTAAATTCCCGGATCTTGCATGTCCTGTTTTTATTGCAGTTAGAGTTTTGAGAAATTGATAGAGTAAATATTGGAGATGGTATTTTATTTCAAGAGGGTCAGGACCCTCCACCCTAAACATTCATTCACTGGGCACCTGTAAAAGCCAACAGTCTTCATCAAAGCCAATGGTGAAAGTGCACAATCTCCCTTAAAAATATATGAGAAACAATAGACAAAGGAAACATACTCCTAGTTTTTCAACATGATCAAAAATTAAAGTGATTATATTGTTAATATTCTGAAAACATATACCTGAAAAAATTCATTGATTTGTTAAATTCATTAAATGAACCGATCGTGATTATTTAAAAAACAGAAATATAGTTCATGCATATAATTCATAAAAGTTCATAACATCAATTCATTATGTCTAATAAAAAAGGTTTGGTAAAGGTTCCAAGGAACAAAATATATAAATGCTTGAGGCAATTGATAATGGTTCCAAGAAGCAAAATAATCTAGTCTCTGGCCAAGTGGCCAAATCTTATGAATGTCAAAGTATCACTTTCATTGAGAATAGTGTAAAACATATTTTTATATTCCTTTCAGTCTTTAGATTGTCAGAAGTCCCTACAAATCCATGTGTCCGTAAGAAACCCTATGTGGGCACTCATTACATAATGTCCTCTCAAAAGAAAACTGTTCAAAACCAAAGTAAGTCCGTTTTTATATAGCGCAGCTACTCACCCTTACGGGTCTCAAGGCGCTGGGGGCCGTCGTGGAAATTAAGTGAGCTATTGCCCAGAGTCACATGGTGCTGAGCTGAGCTGCCGCCGGGGATCGAACCGTGAACCCTGTGCTCCGAAGTCAGCTGCCCTGGCCACTGCACCACACCTCTCCAAAGAGAAAAATAATAAACAATGCACCACAAAATTGAAAAACTGATCCAAAAGTATAAGTCAAAGTAGAAAATATAGGGCCAGATGTACAACCATTGGAAACTGCGAGTCCCAATTTGCGAGTCGCAATTTGCGAGTCGCAATTTCCAAAGTACAACAGTGTCTGAGATACTGTTTGAGATTCCTAATGGGGTCGCAAATTGCATGCCTCATGCGTATTAATGAGGCTGTCGCAATTTGCGACCCCATTGGGAATGGCTGGCACCCCAGAGATGGTGGCCTGCTGGGGTCAGCAGACCTCCATGTCTGGGACTGCTTTTAAATAAAGTAGTTTTTTTTTTTTTAAATGTAGCCCATTTTCCTTAAACCCTTGACCGCGATCGGAATTCCGCTCGTGTGCTGGACATTCCGATCGCGGGTGTGGTCGTGACGAGCTCAGCTCGTCATGCGCACAGCGCTACCGCGCAGCATGACAAGCTGAGCTCGTCACGCGCATCGAAGGGGTTAAAGGAAAACGGGATGCATTTAAAAAAGAAAAATGAAACGTAGAGCTTATTGATGTTTTACACTCTCCTAAATTTTGGATAAAATACACATTTTATTGAACAAAGCAGTAAGTTCAACATAAAATATTATATGATTATGTGACACTGCGGTCATTTGGAAAATTTTACCATCATGCAGTCTTAATAAATGTGAACAAACAATTCTTCATCCGCATTCAACCCTCGAGGGGTTTTTGTATGTAAGAGGATAATGTATTCAGATTCCAGTTTTCGCAAATTTTTCGCTCTGTCTCCTTCTCTCTGTGTGACATCAATTCTGTCAATTCCAAAAAATGAAAGAGTCATGTGCCCGAGTTAGACCTGGTAGGAAACAGTGCCAATTTACATCTACATGGTTCCTTCCTAAAGTTGCCTTTCCTTTGTCACATCGACGTTTGACACAAATTTGCATTTGCGACACTTGGGTTAGTTTCTAAGCAACACCGACCTTGTTTGCACAAAGAACTTCGTGAGACCACTATCATACCGCATTATGTGCAAGGCCCTCATGTGCGTGATACAAATGTGTTTGTTATTACGTTCATATGGCGGCACAGCTATCTCTGGAATACAAACAATGGCAGCCTAATCACAATCTCGGCCCAAGGCAAGGATGCCATTTTCTATATATATCCTTTTGTTTCCAAATACAATCAGAGGAGACACTTCTGCTGAATTCGAGGGGCCCCTACATTCTGAAGCTTATGCCTAGCAGCTGACTGACATCTCCATAAGAGATGTCCAGATATTCTTACCCACCAGATCAAAGGGTTAGATCATCCAAAAGAGGGTTTCTTAGCAGACCATACATTCACATCCAAGACATATAGGTTAGGGTTTGCATCGTAGGAGTACACTAGATTCCTATGATATTGTATATGTATGTATATATAAGTTGTCTCAATAAGATGGTGGATATCTTCATTTTATTCACTGTTTTGTCCCTTTGTGTATTCTTTGTATATTTCTCTGAGCGAAAGAGAGCACGAGTAACTGAGCAAAAAGTTTTAGGTCTGTCACCACGGTTCGTGAGGGAAGAGAGTTGTCATGTTCCGTAGTTGCCAGAACTGTTCGCTCCCTGTCTCAGTTTAGAGGGGCAAACGGTGGCACTGTGAGATAGCTGGTTCAAGGGACAACATATCCTAAGGGAGTGCAAAGAATCAGTCTGTCACCATCCTAGGTTTATGTATCCGCAAAGGCGTAGTTCCTACTGATTAGTGGAAACGACACAACATGGCGCCATAAATGTTGGTTGGTTCAATCATGCTTCCTCAGAGATCCCTACATACCTTTTCAACCAGAGACATCCATGATGGTAGGGAACCCTATGTATTGACTGTGGTTAAATTCAAGCTTGAAAAGATATTGTTCCCACTGTGTGAGCTAAATTCTGTAATTCATTTTTTATATAACATGGCACAAAATATCTCCGAGAACTGCAGACATGCAGTCACTCATAAACTATTACAACATGGCCTCACACTAGAAGGTGTGGATGTTACCTTCATGCTAGAGGCACACAAGGCATTTAGAACAGAGGTGTTTTACTCCTGGGTTAAATTCCCAGCTTCAGATGATGCTGCACAGGTATTTCATGAATTTGAAGTAAGCGAAATACCAGAGGAATGCACTCCTTATAAGGAGATAGAAATCCCTCTAACCTACCAAGAACATGCTAATTAGATTTAAGGGCACCCTCCCCCATAGTATATAAGATGTGAGACTGGGCCCACTCAGCAATAAGGGGGCGACATGGCCAGTCCTAGCCGGTTACACACCACATCCTGGTGTTGATCGTTTGACCGCAGGCCATTTGCAGGGATTATATAATAATCTAGTAACAATATACAGAAGTCTTACACAATTTGTGATCCGAACATTAACAGTCGCTCCCGCGCGGACTGTTTAAGAGGTAGAACCACAATTATCTACACCAGGCATTAGCCTTCAAACATTGAATGCAGTAGTGGGAAAAGATCCCATCAAAAGGGAAGAAATTCCGTTTTGGATTGCACAAAAAACAAACCAGCTTGAGGCAGTGTTTCTCCATATGGGCCCGCAGGAAAAACACAGGAGACTAACAAATTGTTTGCCGATGGGTATGGCTCCCCCGATAGAGGATTCTTCCACTTGGGGTACAGTTTTCTCTGAAGTACATACCAGAGCACATGGTACCCCTTTGTTGGTGGTTCTACCTAAAAGAGGTACAGAATGAGCACTGGGCAGCACCTGCCCTGGACTTAGGGATGAAACTGATGGGCAACTTTGCTGCAGTATCTGCCATAATGCTGAGTAACATTAAAGGGGAAGCAGCAGCATTAGCTATGTGCCGACACCTAAGGGATTTGACTCCTGCCCAGCAGTAGCGTTTATTACCTAAAATTATTGAAGAAGCCTATGCTACGGTGGGTAGAGATAATTTGGGAGCCAGAATTGGAAAACTACAATTGAAGAGTAATTCTGAAAAGGATAACTTTAAGCAAGCACCCGACTCTTCAACGAAGAAAAAGTGGGACAATAAGAAAATCAAAGAAAAAACAAAATCACGGGGTGGGTCTCCAACACAGGAGTCTACTAAATGTTTTTACAATTTACGTAACCATGATAATGTTAAATCACCTGATAGGTATCAGGATACTGATACACATTCCTCTTGTTCCTTTCAGGATTTATTCGATAAACAATGGGAGAAAGGAGGATCATCAGAGCGCAGATCAGAAGAGCATGTGAAATTAAGAAAGGACTCACAACGCTCATCTCATTTGACAAGCCAAAAATATAGAAATTTCAATTAAAAAAGAAGAAGGTAGCCGGACTAAAGGTCAGGCATGCCACGGAATTTGAGGATTCTGCTTCTGATTGGGAAATGGGCATTGACGATGCTGGACATCACGGCAGAAGTCACAATAGTTTGCCAGAACCTGATTGACTGTCTGGTTAGAGTAGCGCTGAGTATATCACGGTGGAAACACCGGATATCAGGGTAAGCATTCCACATAATTTATAATGCGTTATACCACAACCATGTAGGGTGGGATGACGGTTCACCTTATCATGAAATACCATTGAGGATAGCCCCACAACCTGAAAGACAATACCCTATATAAAATGAAGCAAAACAACAAGTTAGGGAAATCCTAAAACAACTTGACTATCAAGGTGTGATTGAAAGTTGCACCACTTCAATGAATAATCCTCTGTTTCCAGTAATAAAAACAGATCAATCATATCATCTAGTATTAGATTACAGATATTTGAACACAGCTACTCGCACATTTGCAGTACAAAATGCACACAGTGCCACACTACCAAATACCATTGTGCGAAAAAAATACAAAACAACACTAGACATCTCAAATGGATTTTTCTGCCAAAATATAGCACCTGGAGGCAGATATTTGATGGCCTTCACGGTGCTAGGTTCTCAGAAACAATATTGACATTTACCACAGGTGTATAAGAATAGCCCCGGGCTGTTTTCAGCCAGAGTAAGAGAACTACTTGAAAACTTTGATGACCAGGCATTGTCATATGTCGATGACATATACTCAATGGATGATGACTTGATGGAACACTTGACCAGAGTGAACTGCATAATCTTAGGGTTTGCTCATATGGGCTATGAATTCCCTTTAAAAAAATCTAATTTGCCCACCTCAGCGTCCTCTTTCTGGGATACGAGCTGTCAGGTGAGGATAAGAGCCTGGCAATGCATTTTTTAGAAAAATGTGCATTGCTCCAACCTCTGAGGACTCTGAAAAGATTACAATTCATATTAGGATGTCTAAATTTTGGCAGAACATACATTCCAGATTACACAGAACGGGTAAAACCATTCTATGACCTTATTCATCCAGATTTTTCAAGCACACATTGGACACAGGAACACATCGAAATTTTTCAATCCGTTCAAGCTGACATGATTGTTTCCAAACACTTACACACACGTGTAAACACTACAGTGCTGGTAATCTGTGTAATCGCGGGTACATCATGGTACACATATGTCACGTTCAATGAATGTGACACAGTACCAATTGCATATAAATTGCTTCTCTATACCAATGCGGAAATGCGTTTTGCACCTACTGAAAAAATACTGACAGCAGTACAGACTGTCGCAGTGAGAGAGTGTGCCTTGGCTCAAGCGAAACCCATTAATGTCATGACCCCGGTACCGACATTAGAGGTGGTTACCACAGCAAGTGTTTCAAATGCTAAAGCCCTACATCCAAGATGGATACAATGGGCGAACCCCATCACTGAAACAGATGTAGACTACAGAATTGACGATACATTACAAACACAAGCATTTCTCCAATACGAGCAAGAATATCCTTTGCCTAGTGAAATTATGCCTGTAGATCCCCATGACTATATCATTTACACTGATGGTTCTGAACAGCCTGCTGTAGGGACCAAATACCCCCGACTGGTAGCAGCCGCTACTGCATTGCAGGCACAGTATTACAGCTTTGAATTGGAAAAATACCATCCAAGCCAAGCCACCTGGAATTAATAAAAGCAACCCCTGACTATCCCTCCTGTTATCTCCAATAAGTCCTGCACAGCGATATTGCTATGGGGGCCTTCGGAGGCCACTCCCCCTTTCTCCACCACTCTGCAAATACAGCTCGTGGTGTCCTACTGGTTGGGGGATGAGGTGTACTTTACTTCTTAGGGACCTTGGGGGCCAAGAAGCCCTCCTGGTACCTCCTGTAAATCCTACACAGCAGGATTCCTGAGAGCTGGTCGGAGGCCCAGCCCCCTTTCTCCACCACTCTAGCAAACGCGACTACGAGTTAAAAAAAAACACATCGAAATTCACTGAAAAAAAACAAAGGTTACAGGGACGTTATAGTTAGGAAATGGAATTTTAAAAAAGTAGAAATTTACTGAAAAAAAACAAAGGTTACAGAGATGTTATAGTTAGGCTCAGGTTTCACTCATACAAAACCAGAGAAATTCAGAAGTTAAAGTTAGCTGAGCTAACTATAGCTCGTGCCCCCGCAGTGCACTGCTTATGACCTCACACATTACATCACTCATGTGTAATAGATATATCTATATATATATTATTTTTTTATATTACCTACTGGCGGTCGCCAGAAGGTATTTATAGTTAGGGTTTAGTTTCCATAGGAAAAGCGTTTTTTCATTTTCCAATAACCCCATCTTTTTTTTGGCCCCCGCTTGACGGATCACCTCGAAACTTCCAGACAGCAGCTGTAGTGACTGGCAAGCTAGTTTTCAAAATTTCATGAAAATTCATCAAACGGCGCCAAAGTTATTAGCATAATTGAAAAAGCTTTTCTTATGGAAACTAGGTCCTAAGTTTAACTACCTACCGGTGACCGCCAGTAGGTAATATATATATATATATATATATATATATATATATATATATATATATATATATATATTCAGATCCTTTACACGTGGTAAATAATGACCAGCACTCTCGCTAGGTTAAATCCCGTTACGGATTTTATTGCGAACAATTAATTCAAAACAAACGCGTTTCGGCGTTAGCCTTTGTCAATGCTAACGGGCGCCGTTACCGTGGCAACTTTTATCATATGATACAGTCATTGAAAGGAAAAGAGGGACTGTCATACATTCTAGCAAAATTGGGCGCCATCTTGGAGCATGTTATCCTAACGTTAAATACAAATCAATTGCATAGTTGCACTAAAGTAGACAAGCTCATGGGCTTCAGACAAATTTCATATTCATTCCATTTGGACATTACACGGAGCATGTCACCATTATGACGTCACAAATTCATCAACATCACTCTTTGGCATATCACCACTAACCCTCTAAGGAGAAGAAAACAGCTTTTTAGCCTTGAATAGGCTGACTGGTGGCATGACGTGAACCCAATGTACATACTTTTAATCACTTAAAATTCTTCGACTTAAATCCATGGTATATTACCACTATCCCACGATAATTACACTCTATGTTGATTAAATAAACATTTAATTATTTCACCTTGAATAGGTTGTCCTATAACACTATGTTAAAATTAACATAATATGAAATAAAGTATATACATTTGTCTTGATCTACCCTTACTCTTCCAACACCACTCATCTCGTCCCCTCCTCATCCTAAGTGAAGGATCTGCTATTCTACAAATGAACTGCTAAATCTTCCCCGCAGTTTAAACCACCTGGTGATTTTGTTTGGAGATCAATAAAAAAACGCGATTCCAGTCTCCTCAAACATCTTTCCCTGTTGCCTCCCCTTATGTTCTTTGGAACATGGTCCAGGCAAAAGTACTGCAAAAGTAGCCTATTGCTTACATGATGACTTGCAAAATGGCGTGCAACTGGGTAATTCATATCTACGCTCGTTATTGCTCTTTGGTGTTCCAATATCCTTAATTTTACTGGATTCTTCGTACTTCCCACGTAACGCAAGTTACATGGGCAAGTCAAACAGTACACCACATAGGGGGTGCTACATGTCATGAATTTGGTTATCTGTTTTTCTCTCATGATCCCTTCTATTTTGTATGTGGTGACTTTCTTGCTAGTTGAACATGCCCTGCATTTTCCGCAGGGAAACGAGCCACAGAGACTTTGTAGGCCTGACTCTGGTTTCCTACCTTCTAGATGGCTTGCCACTAACTCATCTTTTATGGATCTCGATCTTCTAAATGTCAGACTCGGTTCCAATGGCAGGTCTCTCCCTATTATCATATCAGACCTTAAAATTCTCCAATTCCTGTGTAGAATTGCCCTTATCTTTTGAGATGCATTAGAGTAGTTGGTTATCATTCTAAATTTATTTTCTGGTCTCTGTTCTTCTCCCTGTGTACTATCAGGTCTCAAAAGCTCCAGCCTTTCTTTTCCTGCTGCTTTTTGTTCTGCTTTCTTTAGAAATATATATATATATTCACTGAAAAAACCATAGGTTTCAGGGACGTTATAGTTAGTTGGACATTTCACTCGTACAAAACCTGAGAAATTTGGCCGTTATAGTTAGTTGAGCTAACTATAACTCGCACCCCTGCAATGCACTGCTGATGACGTCACATATTACATCATTCATGACATGGTCAGTGACATCACTGATGACATCACTGATGACATCTCAAATGACATCACTGATGACATCACTGATGACATCATCCACGTGATAATCTGATGCACCTCCTCACACCCTAATATAACCTTTGATACACCCACTCTAAAATACAGACTACCATTTTCGAAACCATAGACACACCAATACCAGTTACTACATACCCACTCACTAACTTCTAGGTCTACACACACGTCCACTCATTCACCCATACAGTCACTCATACATGCAGTCACTTATCAATACAGCACTATCATTTGCACTCATACACCTATACAGACACTCACACATCGTCACTCATCCATAGAGTTACTCACACACCTGGCCCCGGGGACCCCATCCCCCAGGGCTGGCCCTTTGCGTTAGGGACCGTGGGGGGAGCCCCAATCCCCCACGGTCCTGCCAGCTCCCTGCGTCCTGCGGGAGCCGGCATTGCTTTTGAGCAAGGGGAGCTGCTAACATGCAGCTCCCCTTGCTCAAAAGCAATCCTGCTTTGCTTCATTGAAGCAAGAGCAGGTTTTCCTGCTCTCGCTTCATTGAAGCAAAGCAGTGTTTGCCATAGCAAATGGCAATTTCCCGGCGGTGGGCACCCCGGGTCATTGCAGGAGCCGGCCCTGGGGGTGGCGGTCCCCAGGGCCATCAAGGGCTCCAGGGGGGCGCCGCGTGGCCCCCTCCCTTCAAGTACAAAGTCCTGGGGAGGTAGTGGTCTCCGGGGCTGGGGGTCTTTAACGGACCCCCAAATTTGCATATTTAGTGCCCCGGGGAGGTGGTGGTCCCCGGGGCATGTGGGGGGGCTCGAGCCCCCCCACACACATGTTTTTTAAAAATAAAGAGAGCCCTGGGGAGGTGGCAGTCCCCGGGGCTGCAGGGGAACCGCATGCCCCCCCATGTTTAATTTGCAAAGCCCTGGGGAGGTGGTGGTCCCCAGGGCATGTGGGGGGTTCGAGCCCCCCCACACACATATACACATGTTTTTTAAAAATAAAGAGAGCCCCGGGGAGGTGGCGGTCCCCGGGGCTGTGGGGGGGCCATGTGCCCCCGCGTTTAATTTGCAAAGCCCCAGGGAGGTGGTGGTCCCCGGGGCGTGTGGGGGCTCAAGCCCCTCACACACATATTTCTTTTTAAAAAATGAGAGCCCCGGAGAGGTGGTGGTCCCCAGGGCTGCGGGGGGCTGCGTGTCCCCCGCAAATCATCAATGAAGCCCCGGGGAAGTGGCAGTCCCCGGGGCTGCGAGGGCCCCCGCTATATAATTTGGGATTGCCCCCGGGACCTGGCCCACCCGGGGGCTTAACAATAACGAAGCGCGGGAGCTCGCGCTTCGTTTTTTTTTTTTTCTCTGCAGGATTCGCACACCCAGCGCAAATTCTGCCGCTTAAAAAAAAAATGCTTTTTTTGGCAGGGACCCCCTCAGCAGGCCTAGGGGGTCAGGGTGTTTCTACCCTGCCCCCTTTTCTTGTTTTTTTATGTTTTTCTCACTGTTTTCTTGTGACTCGGTTACTGAGTCACAAGATGGCTGCCAACACTTCCTGGTTTGCAGTGTTGACAGCCAATCAGAGTGAAACTCGTGCCCGGGAGGGTTCGCGAACCCTCCTCAGTGCTCAGATATCAAAACTTTTCTTTTTCTAATTTCTCTGGAACTACTGAATGAATTTACACCATTTAAAAAAAGGGCTCTTTCTGAACCAAGACCTACCTTTTTGCCAAATTTGGTGTAATTCCGTTCAGCAGTTCGGGCTGTAGCTTTGTCTAAAGTTCCTATGGAAATTAACATGGGGAAAATGTGTTTTGGGACCCCCCTTTTTTCTCGGCCCCCGCTTGATGAATCACCCTGAAACTTTCAAGGCAGGAGCTGACCGGAGCGCCCCATTAGTTTTGAAAATTTCGCAAAGATTCGTCAACCGGCGCCAAAGATATTGGCAAAAGAACAAACGCTTTTTGAATAGAAACAAGGTCCTAACTATAACTACCTACTGGCGACCGCCAGTAGGTGATATATATATATATATATACATATATACATATATATATATAGTCACTGAAAAAAACAAAGGTTACAGGAACGTTATAGTTAGACTCAGATTTCACTTGTGTCAGACAATTGAAATTCAGCAATTTTAAGCCTGAGCTAACTATGACTTACGTCCCCGCAATTCACAGCTTATGACTTCACACATTACATCACTCATGACATGGTCAGTGACATCATTGTAACCTTTGTTTTTTCAGTTAATTTCTAAGAGTTTTTTAAATCTATTTTCTAACTGTAACATCCCTGTAACCTTTGGTTTGTTTCTGTTAATTTCTATGTATTTTTAACGTTTTAATGCTAACTGTAACCTGTCGCCTTTGAGAGTGGATGTCTGAGTGGCTGTGTGGGTCTGTGAGTAAGTGTGTGAGTACCTGTGTGAGTGGGTGTATGAGTGCCTGTATGTGTCTCTGAGTGGATCTGTGAGTGCCTGTGTGGGTCTGTGAGTGCCTGTGTGAGTGTCTGAGTGGGTGTGTAAGTACTTGTGTGTGTCTGTGAGTGGGTCTGTGAGTGCCTGTGCGAGTGTCTGAGTGGGTGTGTGAGTGCCTGAGTGGGTCTGTGAGTGGGGCTGTGAGGAGTGTTATGCATGTTGGGCATTTGTGTACTTAGGGTATTTAAAAGCGAGAAGCATGGACAACAAGAAAGAAGCCACTCATCACAGTCACTACACATCAGATTGTGCTCCAATAGATCAATTATAAATTCACCTCCATTAAACATTTCATATAATTTTTTCAATGTGGAATACAAGAGGAAACACTTTTGCTTTGCCTTCGCCAAGCCTAAGAAGTTAGGATCATTTGTGCTGTACTGAGGCACCTGCTATGTTTATTTTGTGAGTGCTTCCCGTTGAGGTTTAGTTTCTGTGAAATCAGCACCAGGGCCAGAATCGAACCTCATTTTTTCCAAAAAGAGTCTCCAGTTTTGCCAAAAATGTCTACTTTAATTTGCTTAATTAGTAAGTGCTACCTTGTTGGGTAAATGTCTTGTGCATATTCTATACTACATCTGTGTAAAGAATCACAAGGTGTGCATGTATTTTTGGCAATGTAATTGTTCCTCGAGCGTCTTCATCTACAAATCTGTAATAACGTGCATCCTTATCAAGAGAAGACGACGAGACTACAAAGAGGTGCTTCTCCACCAAACCGGGGTATTTCCCCTTAACTAAATAAAGTAAGTGCTTCTTTGTTTGGTGGAGACGTTCTCATATTTCTCTGCTTTACCATGCCCCGGGGATCAACACCTTCCTGGGCATAAATTAAAAAAATAAGCAGGGGAGCCGCGTGGACCCCCCGGGGACCACCACCTCCCGCCTCCCGAGGGCCTATCAAAAAAATAATACTGGGAGGGGAACGCACAGCCCCCCTCCTTGGGCCAATTTAGTCCCTGTGGAACCTACCCCCTGGGGCCTGGCAATGTTTCCTTGGGTGCCCTGGAGCCCAGCCAGGGCACCCAGTGTGCTATGGGACTGCGGGGAGCCTCAAGGCCCCCGCGGTCCCAACTGGCTCCCGGCCTTCTGCGGGAACCAGCATTGCTTTCGCAATGAGTTGCTAGAAATACAGCGCCCTGCATGCGGGAGGAATTGTTTGATCTGTTTCCCTGCCTGCATGACAGTGGGCAGGGAAACAGATGAAAACTCCACTCCCATTTGACAGCTCCAGCTTGCTGGGGGCAGATTTTGTGTTTGCTCTTGCTTGGTAGGAGCTGTCGGCTCACGCAAAGCAAAAGCAAACTGCTATGTCCCGGGGGTGAGCACCCCGGGATATAGCAGGAGCTGGCCATTGGGGGTTGCGGTTCTCAGGGTCATTAATGGCTCCAGAAGGGTGGCCCTCTTCTTTAGAATGTACGGGCTGGCCCCGGGGAGGTGGTGGTCCCCGGGGCCTCATATGGCCCAGGAGGGGGGCCGTGGGGACCCCTCCCAGTTTTTAAAGTTATTTGGTCACAGGTGGTGGTGGTCCTCGGGCCCACGGGGGTCCTCGTGGCCCCCCATTACTTTTTATTTAGCCCCGGGGAGGTGGTGGTCCCCAGGGAACACTAAAGCCCCTGGAGGGGGGCCACGCTGCCCTCCTTCACTATTTTTCATAAGCCCGGGAGAGGTGGTGGTCCCCGGGCCTAAAAAGACCCCTAATAGGAAGGCCCCGTGCACCCTCCTCCTTTTTAAAAAAAATTTGCTCCACGCCCCTGGGACCTGGCCTACCTGGGGGCTTTTTTAAAACAAGCGCAGGAAATCACACTTTTTTTTTACATTTTTCCTGCAGATTTGTGACACCATTGCGATTTTGTGGCAAAAAATCTTTTTATAATGCTTTCTTGCCCTGACGGAGCTAGAGGGTCAGGGTATTCCTACCCTGCCCCCTTTTCTTTTTTAAAACTTTTTTGGGGACTCGGCTGAAGGCCAAGTCCCAAGATGGCTGCCAACCCTTCCTGGTTGAAGTGTTGCCAGCCAATCAGATTTCAGCAAGGGGGCTGTCGGATCCTCAGAGGATCCGCGTCCCTATATATACAAATTTGGTTTTCCTTTAGTTACTCAAAAACGGATTCACAAACAACAAAAAGGGCGCTTTCTGGGCCAGGAGCTAGCTTTCTGTCAAATTTGGTGTAATTCCATCCAGCAGTTCGGGCTGTAGTCATGATCCGTCAAGCGGGGCAGAGAAAAAGGGGGAGTCAAAAAAAGTGCATTTCCCATGTTAATTCCCATTGAAGGTTTTAAACATGACTACAGCCCGAACCGCTCAACGTAATTACACCAACTTTGGCAGAAAGCTAGCTCTTGGTCCAGGAAGAGCCCTTTCTGTTATTTGGTGTAAATCCGTTTAGTAGTTCTGGAGATGTTAGAGGAAAACCAAATTTGTATATCTGGGCGGAGCCTAAGCACAGATCTCATGGTGGAATCTGATTGGATGCCAACACTTCAACCAGGAAGTGTTGGCAGCCATCTTGGGACCAATATACTTGATAGCACCCCATTGAAATACATTGTAGTGAATGGCAGGTTTTGAGGGTCACAGAAAGGAGAACATATAAAGGATGATAATAGACTTTAGTTACAATATAAATCATTTGTTGTTTACGAATTGTGGTGTGTTCTAAGGTGATTTTTCCCTGTGAAAAAGCCTTCTGCTGGGATTTCATGAATCATGTTTGAGAGAAAACTGTTTTCTCTTGATTTTCCCATAGAGGTTATGGAAGGTGCTCCAGAAGCTAAAATGAGAGCATATTTTCTGTAAATTCACACTATCTTTCTCAGGCATATGAAAATGAAGACTGACATTCTCAGTAAAACATGTACTACAACATTTTTACCTAACGAGTCAAGAATTTTAAATTCTATTAAGGACTCGGATGCGAGGATTATGCTTTCTCTTTCTTCGTTATTTAGTCACATATTTTCACAGTAGCCAATTAAAATTCAAACATTCCAAAAACTACATTTCCCAACGTTCATCATGTGACGTCATCCGCGATACACCACTCAGGCCATGCCTCTGCTGATATAATGACAGGATGCCATATCAATTCCTCTTTCTTTGCCAGTGACTACGAACAGTCTTATGAACTTGGATATGCTAAAACCATTTGAACTGGAAATACCCAACTGTCCACTCGATTGACGATCTAGAGCCGAATTTCCAGCCTGTACACCCTGGAACACGACTATTCCATTTTCGGCTCCGAATAATAACTGGATAGAATTGGAACGCCTCCATCGTAGCAAAGTGTCAAAGATAAAACTCAGGAGATTAACAACATCCACGAAAGCAACAGATTCCTGAAAACTGGCTGAGACCTCAGCTCATCCGGCCACTGAGGCGTTCAATCAGAATTTAGGGAAAAACCTTGTAAGGAAAAATATCACATAGGAAAACCGTAGTACATAATAATCCAATCCTGTGTATCAAAGAACAGTACACATGAATACAAAACATCATGTAAGGAAAACCGTAGTACATAATCCCCAAATCCTGTAGGTTAAATAACACTACACATGAATACAATATAATATGAGGGAGGTTGGGGGGCGTGGCTTGAGCAGTCATCATGGCGGGCGTGCTCTAAGCGAGCTACGCTCTTTGCCCCATTTATCCGGTGATTATCCTACAGTGAGCCCTGCATCTGTAACCGCAGAGTCCCTTCCTGTGATTACTGATTGCCCTGCTGTGCCTGAAGGAGAAGGCGCCACTGCGAACAGCATTGTGGCGGTACTGTAGGCCCTGTAGTGTCCGGCTGGCCACGTTCTAGTGTTCCGCCTGCTTGTAACCCACACTATTCACCCACCCATCACAGGCGTCACCAGTCAGGTGACCCTGTTAATAAAAGGGGCTGGGCGCACGTGCCCTGGGCCAGTTACGAGTACCGTAACCATGTGTCTGTGTGCCTTACTGATGTAGCATGTAGGCCCTGGGCCCACAACACCACAATGGCGACGAGCGGGTCAATCCACGCGTGTGGCATGTGTCGACTGCTGCTTGCCTTGCCCCCAGAGGCTTAATGGCACCCACACCCACAGTGTGCGTGACGGCTCGCAGGCAGAAGGGGACACCAGCGCTTCACCAAGGAAGAGGAGAGGGGAGTGACTTTGAGCGAGTCGGCAACAGTCCACTGCCCCACTGCTGTCCGCCTGCTGAGGAACTAGACGGTGCGAGGGGGAGAAGCTGCGATTGGGGAAGGAAAGTGTTCCGGGATCCCCTCGAGGTGAGGCAGAGCCCCCTACTCAGGCTTAGCACGGCTGCAACTCTTCCCAGGAGTCAACCGGCAGCCGCCTGCATGCGTGTGTCCCCCGCTCCCATACCAGCCAGAGATTAACGGTGTATGCCTGCACGGGCGAGAAAACTGCAGCCGCAGCGAAGCAGCCAAAGCGCTAACAGCTCCCCGTGCAGCTTGTCAAGCCAGCCACAACACTGAGAAAACCGACAACCGCAGTCCCAGCCCAATACTGCCTGTCGATTCACCCGAAGAGGGGGAGTGGAGCCAGAGAAAAGGGCCAGCGGGCCATTGCAAAGGAAAAGGCGAGCAAAGGAGCGCATTTGTGCCCCCACGGGGCTGGCAATAAAACTTTTGAAAGCGCCGCGCTTCCGCAATACCTGCTGTGGGACCTGTCTAGCACCTGAATGCTGGTAGCGTTCACCGGAGCCACGCAGCAGCAAGTACGGAAAAAAAATACGAGAACAGGCTGCCCCCACCCTGAACGCGTGCCTCTGCAGCCGCCAGCAGCAAGAAGTGACACTTACTCGGGTGCGTGCGAAGAGTGGGCGGCCGCCCCTGCCGAGCCCTCGCGCACCTCTGCAGCTGCTCCAGTGAGGCCCCTGTAGGCGAGAGGATCTGCTGCATCAGGGCCACTGCACAGATGTTGCAGGTGAGGGGCCAACACATGCGGCGCCTGCAGTGCGAGACTCGCACACCAAAGGAAGCTGCGGCAGCCTGCTGCATCAAAGCCAGCGCCACTGGGTGGTCGTTAATGTAGACCGACTCCACCAAGGCTGCATCAGTGGCCGCCTCTGCTCAGAAAAAAAAAAAAAGCGGTGCCAGCGCAACACAGTACCCTGCACCAACACCCCGAGGCCTGCGGCAATCAGGACAAGCCGCTGCGACCCTCCAAAGATTGCTGTGGCCCGGGGAGAGCAGACCAGAGCACAGCCCCACCTAGCGGTCGCATGCCTGCACCACACCTGGGGAACCAAAGCAGCAATTTGACGCAGGCTATAGTGGAGGAGCCCCAGAAGCCAGCAGCACCACTGCTCCTATGAGGAGCTCTGCGTGAGAACAGAGTTGCACTGAGGCCCAAGGGGCCAGTACCATGAATGAGGAGTGCCTTACAACCACACTCCTGCCTCTCCAACGTATACAGGCCAGCAGCATCGACTGCAACAGCCTTTTGAAAGTAATGGCAGTACCCCTAGTGACGGGGGGCGGTACTGCGGAAAGTGAATTGTACCCCTACACCCTGCTTCACAGGAAGTGGTCGCAGCACCACGAGGCAGTCGCTTTACACCCCCAGACGCAGGTCACATCTCCAAACTAAGAGACTGCTAACCCTAGCAAGGAGCACCAAGAAGCCAAAACGCGGGACGAGCCTCGCAGCCCCACCAAACGCAAGAGAGGCGACCACGCAAGGTCCAGACAATGCAATAAGACCGAGGGCAGCCAATCCACATGAAGACGCAAGGAAGATGCGCGCTGTACGTGCTACCCCCAGTGGCCATCCAACGCCACCACAAAGACGTTGCCCCGTCCCCCAGGAAGCAATAACGCTTCAGCAGAGGCTGTTAAAGCCCGCAAGTTCCACAGGAAGTTCAAAGCTGCCTAGCCAAGAGACGTCCAGTCAAGGTAATGGACCCAAAGGCAGCCAAGCTTCAAGTGGCCAAGCACAGTCCAGAGAAGGCAACAAGACTGAAAGCAGCCAAAGTCCATGAAGACACAACTCCCACTGGATGCCCGACGTCACCGCAAGCCAGGGAAATGGGCACGCCCAGCTCCAGAAGAGGGCACCCCAAAGAAGGTAGAAGAGCGCGAAGTCCGAGGTGCGCGACGCATGCACCCAGAAGCTTGACTGCATTGGCAGGTGCCCAGGAGAGCCAGACCTCCCCGAAGAAAAGGAGCAATGCTGAAGGCATAAGGGAGAATCTCCACCGCACCAGAGAAGCCCCGCCATGGGCCGAAAACAGCCAAGTGTCATCCCTCAAACTGCCTCAAGACGGAGTCGCCAGTGGCCCCAAACAGGCAAGAGGAGACTCACAATCTCCAAGTGGCAAGCAGGCACCACAGCGTGTGCACTGAAGACCCACAACACATGGCCGGATGCCACATTGCTCTGCAAGCAAGAAGGAGCACGTCACTCGAAGTGACCAACCCCGCCAAGCATGCCTGAACCGAGGCAGGATCAAGCATCACGACGGCGCAGCCTCGAGGCGCCAGCATGACGCCCTCGAGTGAAGAAAAGAGGAGCACCGCGAAAACCTGGAGGAGGGGATGGTGCCCGTGAAAGGTCCCCAAGAGGAAGAAGCAAGTCCTACTGACAGGACAAACCCGAGAAAAGTATGCAGAAAAGTGAAGACCATCCCAAGAACTGGACGCGACCAGCAAGATGTCCATGTGGCGCAAACATGAGACATGTGGCAGGACGCCACATCCAAGTGAGGACCTGGTCAGAAGGAGGAAGAGAGACTGGCAGGACACCACTCCGCAAAGGAAGAAAGAACAGTGGCACAACGCCATAGGGCAGACAACCCCCACAGGCGCGCAGGAGAAAAAGGAGCAGAGCGACAGGACAGAGGACTCGTACCACCACAAGATGAGCGCACCCAGAGACACCAGACAGCCATCAAGCCAGACCGACGTCCCTGGAGACAGCCCAATGGGAGAACCAAACGTAAGCCACAGCTAGCGCGAACCGCGTCTCTCTCCATCGATTCCCAGTGCGACCGTCCAGTCCCGAAGCCCTACTGACGTCCCTGGAGACAGTCCAATGGGAGAACCAAATGTAAACCGCAGCCAGCGCGAACCGCGTCTCTCTTCAACGCTTCCCAGCGCGACAGTCCAGTCCCAAGCATCGGCAGTCCAAGTCGGACGGCATCCCTGCTCCTCACCGCAGATGCCACGGGTGAAGAACAGCCTCAGCAAGACGAAGACACAGGCTGAGAAGTCCCTCTAGTCCTCCTCACTCCACAAGGTCACCCAAGACAATGGATCACTGCCTGTTGCCCAACTGAAGGAAAATCACTGTTTTGTCATCGTCATCCAGGTGCATCATCACCAAGGAGCATCGCACCACCAGAGTGGATCCCCACAATCCAGACAACCGGAGTTCAACGAGGCGAGCCACCCAGGAACCTTCTGTGTGCCCCCGTCAACCTGAAGCCTGCCGAAGTAGAGCATACCCGACCATTGGAATATCCACCCTTGGGATTACACAAGACTTAGCCGTGGCCCTGTTGGGAGTTTCGCAGCGACCCCTCAGCGCGGCCTACGAAAAGGCCCGCACAGCCCACGTGGTCACGTGGCAATCCAGGGGCAAGGGCCTCGACGGAGTTCCTGTGAGAGGGGAATCCGAATAGGAGAGATGCGTCGGCAGCAGCTCCACGACAGGCATGGGAAGCATGGAGGTCACAGTCGAAGACTGGTCACCCAAAGACCATCAGAGGAAGGCACAGAAACTGAGTCCTGACGGTGAGAACATCTAGACGGAGACATCACCCTCTGCGGCTACATGAGCGACTTGGCTGTGAGTCCTGTTGGCAGTTCCTCAGCGACGCCTTCGCGCAGCCTACACAAAGCCCTCACAGTCCACACGGTCCCATGGCAGCCTGGGAGGAAGGCCCTCCAGGAGGCTCCAGTGAGAGAGGAGTCCAGGCAAGAGAGAGGCAAGTCTGAAGCTGCTCGGCCGTCAGGAGCTAGAAAGACCATCAAGCAAGGCGCCTCCAAAGAAAGGCCTCACACACCGAGATCATCCCCGACCGCTGTAGGTTTGTCGTCCACCGGAACCTGAGCACCTGCGAGATCTCCAGAGTGGACTCCACCACCGCTCCAGATGCACCGATACTTGAACTTTGTACATAGACTCCAACACCGCGAGACCAGGCCGGTCTAAAGCACATCGCCAAGGCGGACTAATGCATCCTGACCATGCAGTCCAAAGCTCCAGCGCTGCCTGGCTGGTTGGTGCTATGTGTTGTTTATTTGTTTTCTTACAGGTTGGACTTTTGTTTGTTCCTTTTCATTAAAGTTTGGGAGGGATGTGGTGTCCGGCCGGACACATTCTAGTGTTCCACCTGCTTGTAACCCACACTATTCACCCACCCATCACAGGCGTCACCAGTCAGGTGACCCTGTTAATAAAAGGGGCCGGGCGCACGTGCCCTGGGCCAGTTACGAGTACCGTAGCCATGTGTCTGTGTGCCTTACCGATGTAGCATGTGGGCCCTGGGCCCACAACACCACAGGCCCCTTCTACAATGGCTGGGAGTTCGGCAACAGCCCGAGAGGCAAGGTTGCTGGCGCTAAGCTGCTGCGATCCGGTGCTGAGAGGTGAGGAGGTGGTGCTGGTCCCCGGCGGCGAACTGCAGAGTGGTGATCTAGTGGGCCATGGACTGTGATGCCTTGTGGTGCCGTGACACCCCCGGCTGCCCCCATGAAGCTGCAGGGGTGGTGCGATGCGGGTGTATGGCAGGAGCCAAGCGTGGAGCATTCGGATGCGCTGTGAGTGTGACCTTATCCCTAGTTACTGCTGGCAAGGAACGGGGGTTGCCCGAGGGAGCCTGAAAGTGTACACTGCTTGCTGGCTGCACTTGGGTCCTGGCTGGTTGCAGCGACCCCCTCCTCCCCCCCTGTTTCTGGCACCTCACCGGATTGGCACAGCTGAGGTGCAAGTTGCTCCATTAATGTGAACCCAGGTGCCGCCCGCTTCTAGTGCACGGTGAGAAGCAAGGAGGCGGTGTGTAGCTGCGCCTGTCTCGTTGCTGGCCTGAAGTTGGCTGCACCCTGCCTGCTAATTCAACACTGTTGGGCTGTGCTTCCCAATGGATGGGACGATCTGATAAGCCCTGGGGGTAAAGCGCTGCCCACCTTAACTTACTGAGGGCATCACAGTACCACCACAGACCTCTTTGTCTCTCTACATTACTTGGTTGGGCAGCAACTGGGAGGCCCAATGCCTGACTGCTGTGTAAACATCTGAGGCCTGCTGCCCTTCTATACACCATCTACTACAAACTGCCTGAGGGGCCTGACATGTGTACTGTTGGGGCTGCACATGCTGCTGTACCCATGGACACTGCATGACGCTGGGAAGCGGGCCCTTATCTTCTTGAGTGCCTTGAAATTTGCTGGGCTGGTACTAGGGCGGCGCGCTGACTTTCACTGGGATTGCCCGCCCTACCACCTGCGCCACTTGGCTCAAAGTAGCACCGGCCCGGCTTGCCTATGCACAGACTAATACTGCGCTTCTTTACACTTCGGGCTGTTCGTGCTGCTGTGTACCTCCCCTTATTTGGTACTGGCAAGCGGGCCTCAGCCTGTGGTGCAGAGTTGGGTCCAGCAGAACTGTTGGGACTAGGAGCGATGGAGGGTCAGTGCACAGGCACGCAGAGCGCGTCCTCAAAAGTAAAACCCTCCAATGAACAGCACATGCTACGGAGCGGCACTGACCCCTCTGTTGGCTCCACTCACATGCCGTCTTTAAGCGACAAACTGAACATAGTTCTCACAGCAGTGGACAAGGTGGTACTACCCAGGAGACGGCGAGAACGTCCTTGGAGAGTAAGATAGATGCGGTAACAACAGATTTGACGTTGCTTTATGCGGACCACTGCAAACTGGCAGATAAGGTGTACACTACTGAGCTGACCCTTACAGAGGTGCAGCCTAAAGCCCGTGAATTTGTCTCTTTAATGCACCTGATAACGGAGTGGGTGGAGGTCCTGGAGCGCCGCATGGAAGATGCGGAGGGTGCATGTGTCGCAACAATGTCTGCGTAGTGGAACGACCAGAAGGTGCGGAGAGAACCGATGCTGTGGCGTATGTGGAGCAATGGTAACGACAGCTGCTGCCCCAGGAGACTTTTTCGCAGTTCTTTTCAGTGGAACGCGCTCAGCGAGTCCCAGTTCACCGGCCGCCACCGGGCTCCAACCCCAGACCGTTGTTGTTCCGCCTACTACACTTCAAGGACAGGGATTCTGTCTTGCGGGAGACATGGAATCTGCAGGAGATCATGGTGGACAACGCAAAGATAATGTTATTTCCAGAGTACACACTGCTCGTACAGGCACAGTGCAGCTCCTTCTTTGCGGTTGAACGCCAACTCCGAGACCTTGACATCAGATATGCCCTCCTCTTCCCGACACGCCTGTGAGTAATGGCAGAGGGGAACACGCACTTCTTCAAATCCACAGAGAATGCATAGGACTGGTTGGAGGCAGCAGAGCAGTCGGCGGCGGAGCGCACACATCTAACTGTCACCATGCCCCGTAGCAGTGCAGCTACGAGGTGCCGCAACAAACATCCCTGAACACGACACTCACCTTGGGCGACAAATGCACCTGACTTGGAGCAAGTCATTCATGAGAGGCGCCAGGCCTTACAGAATGCCGCAGTGTTGAGTGAGATTGGCAGCGGTTCGGAACTGGATGGAGATTCAGACAAATCATTGGGCTACAATGGTTCCTCAAATACATGGCTCTCCAGTGCAGTCTCATCGGGGCTCCCTACAGTCACGCAGCAGACGTCGGACGATGTTATTTGATGCCTAAAGTACCTGGCCGCTGCTGACTGATATCACCGCCCCGTTTATGTCAGCTGTTGATTATTGGATTCACCGCAGCATTGTGTAACCCAATTGTTTCTCTCTTTCTTTCACAGGGAAGGTGGAGTACGGGGGACAGATTTCCCCTCCTTTTCTCTTCTTTAGCTGCATGGATGCACATGTTGGGTGGCTACGTGGCTTGATCCGGGGACTCCCCACCGCACTTACACCTGTGTTGGTGATGGTAAAATACTGGGACAGTCCTAGTCACGGGCTCCCACCCATACCTTCTTCTTTATACGGGGTTTTTCTTTTCTGGCTGCTTAGCTTTTCCCCATCAGTTACACGACTGGTTGACTCCTGCTGAGTCTGGTTATATGATTTGGGCAGAAACACATTGTCCCTCTTATATGGGCCAAGGCAGAGTCTCCATTTGGTAGCTCAAGACACGATCCTAGATCTGCGGGGCGTTACAAATAATATTAGTTCACCCAGACGCCCGCTCTGTTCTACTGGGTTCCATATATGCCCCGAAATCGGAACAGGGTGCCTTCTTTCATGCTGTCTCGCATACACTATCGTGCTCGAGTGTTACTCCGTGTTTCATCGAGGGGGGGGCTTTAACAGTGTTCTGGACACTGCCCCTGACCGCTCCTTCCTCCCCGTTACCCTGCACAGCTGCATCCTCCAACACACAAATGCTCACAGATTGGCTCCTGCAATGGCGACTGGCTGACTTGTGGCGCCTCCAGAATCCGAATACAAAGGTGTATTCCGTTTACTCAGCACCTCAGGCCTTATATGTCTGTATTGACAGGCTGATTGGGGCACAATCGCTACTTCCCTCCATAGAATGGGTAGAATACATGGGCCACACCCTCTCCAAACATAACTCCCAAATCTTGCGACTGCAGTGGGCGGCTATCCTGCCTCCCATCCCTACCTGACGACTCCAGACTGCATTGCTGGAAGATCCCCCATTTCGAGCCTCTTTGGGAGCAGCGATTGAGAACTACTTCGACCACAGCGCGGTACCGCCTACTCTAAGCTCCTTGAATGGGACGCCTTCAAGGTGACGCTACAGGGATACTGTTTGGGCATCCAAGGCAACATGAGGCACAAACTTAATGCCGATATTACAAAGTTAGAATGCACCCTCTTAGTTCTGGAGTCCTGGGCTGCTAGCGATCCTGGCGTCGCAGGAGAGCTGGCAGAAGAAAGGAGCGAACACGTCACACTGTTAGAAAGACTGCTCTGCCTTAATTACGCCGCCCATTCAGCCCATACACATGCAACGGCTGATAGAGCTGGATGGCTCTTGCCCTGGCTTATCTGGCAGGATAAGCCTCAGTGGCCCATAGTGGCGATACACTCCGAAACAGCCTCCGTCCTCTATACACAACAAGCTATTCATGAGGAACTAGTGCAACATTATACACATGTTTACCAGTCCACTGGGGACGCAGGTCCGGAGACCTATGACCCCTTTTTTGCCATCCTGACACTGACCTACATTACCGCAGACCAGAGAGCAGAATTAGACGTCCCTCTTGCACTGAAGGAAATCAAGGCAGCAATTGCAGCTTTGGCCACTGGCAAGTCCCCCGGCCCTGATGGTCTGCCGGAAGAAATGTACAAAGCTTATGCATCTTAACTGGCTCCACACTTGTTGAGAATGTTTGAAGAAGCCCTTTCATTTGGTAGTCTCTCTGCCTCCCAGAGAGAGGCGACAGTCATCTCCTTACCTAAACCCAACAAAGACCCATACTCGTCGGCTCCTATAGACAGCTCACACTGCTCAATACTCATTACAAGGTTCTGGCAAATATACTTGCTGATTACCTGGCACCCCACGTTCCGTCTTTGGTTCACCCGGAACAAAACAGGTTTGTCCCCGCTCGCAATACCTCCCTGAATTTGTGCCGCTTCTTCAGAGTCATTACTTATGCCTGACAGGTGTGACCTCGTGCAGGATGCCTGGTCTAAGTCCTTGAGAAGGCCTTTGACTCTTTGGAGCGGGGATATCTCTTCACTGTATTGGCCTGTTATGGTATTGGTCACTACTTTATTCATCTAGGGAAACTGCTGTATACTAACCCCCTGATTAGGGTTAAGACAGGGCCTCTCATATCAGATGTTGTTACTATACACAGGGGGACAAGACAGGGCTGCCCACTGTCACCATTACTGTTTTCATTGGCTATTGAACCCTTGGCGCCGGCAATGTGTAATTGGGGGTCGTAGTGGGACGTCCCTCTGGGAAATGGGATACATGCAATATCATTATACACTGATATGTTGTTATACATTCAGGACACCCACAACATACATGACACGATTGCTTCAACCCTGGCCACGTTTGCAACCATTTCAGGATTGCAAGTCAATTGGGCGAAATCTTGTCTTTTTCCCTTTCATTTTGATGTGCCCGATCCATTTTTCGGTGGGACACAGCTGGACTGGCAACAACATTCATTCAGATACTTGGGGGTGAGGGTTTATCACTCTGTATGATTTGTTTGAGAGTAATGTCGTTCGGGCGCTCACATCTGTACGAACCCAGATGGCCTACTGGTTCACACTGCCACTGGCCATAACAGACAGGATGGCATTGCTGAAGATGCCCTGCCTCCTGTATCTCTTTATGAATCTACCCACACACATCTCTAGTGCGTTCTTTTGTGCGTTGGACAACAGATGTGCGTATTCATCTGGAACAAGTCAAGATGTAGGGTGGCCTTTGTGAAAATTTATTTACCCACGGACAGGGGGGATTGGTTGCCCTGCATTTTGAGCAGTATTACCTTGCCGCCCAAGTCCAATGGCTAGCTAAGTGGTTAGAGGGTTTATATTTGTTGGATACTGCCACAATCTCCCCTGGCTGGGACCTACCCACTCTATTGCATCTATTTCACCCTTGCACACGAACGTGAGTGCCCAACTCCCTATTACTGGGGGCTGCGTTCCATTACTTTCGCAGATGCCTCAGTATCACTAAACATATGATCCCCTATGCTCCAGGGTTGGCTCTGCTGGGTATGCCTAGGACTGGGGGGCCCACATCGACAGCTGAATTGGCAGTATAGCATGCAGCAGGCATACACACGCTGGGGAACCTATACAGGGATGGTACATTGGCAGAGTTTGAGGTGCTAATGGAGGAGGATGGCCGACCTCCGGGACAATTCTTGCTACACAGAGCATTGCTTGCCATGCTTGGGCACCACTGGGATGATGTTTTTCCACCGAAATGCCCATGCCTCTCACGATTCAATACCTGCATGTGATGGGTGGGGCAGACACCTTATACACTGGCTCGCTGATTCCCTCCGCTCCCTCACTACTCCCCAGCTTCTCCCTTTGCACCACCGCTGGGAGGAGGATTTAGCACACCTCTGCAATGAAAAGGAATGGGCTGCCCTATTGGAAGCCCATGACACGTGCCACGCACCACCCGATTCAAGCTTATCTAGCTTTACGTTGTCCATAGGGCTTCCCTCACACCTGCAAACATCAACAGCATTTATCACAGGGAGGATGTTGCTTGCTCAAACTGTTCTCATATAGATGATGACCAACTGCACATGCTTTCGTCTTGCCCCCAATTACATACATGCTGGGCCACTATCACCTCAAAATTGTCTGCCTGCACTGAGCACCCTGACCTTCATAAATGGCAGATATGTCTCTTGGGACTGTTTCGTAGGCGGAAGAGGCATAGGGTTACCTCCCGCTTCCTAGATCTTGGCTTCATTGTCGTTAAGTGTCCCATCAATCGGAGAGGAAAAGCCTCGGAGCACACATGGGTCGCAGCTTGGGAGAATTCAATGCTCAACTGGGCGCAACCTGAAAGCGTGGCCCTACATAGGGAAGACACACTTGGACTATGCAAGTACCCCATTGCTACTTATAGGGACACCATTTTTACTGATTTGCAGTCTAATCACTCTCCCTCGAAGAGCAGTACCCCAGGCACAGTAGAAGAGACATCGGTTGAGCAGTCGGCGGCTGTAGACTGATATCGCTTATTGCGTTGATACTGGCGCACCTCACAGGCACACACCCCCATTCTTGCAGTTTACTGCGGTGGTGGCTATGTAGCGCAATGTCTGCAGGGGATGGTGACTGGGGAGGATGGTGATGAACTGTTAAGTTGTTGGAACTGATCTGTTGCTTTGGGTTTTATTGTTCCAAGTTTATTAAAATTAATTTCTAATGTCTAATGTCAGGCATGACTCCAGTGGCGCTCCGCCATTCCTGTTTGTTACCACAAGGGTTGCCGTACCAGGGTCTCTGTACTTATGTACGTACATATAAACTGGTAGCCTATCCTTTCCTGGAACTTGGCTCCGAGTTTCCCAATCCCCACGGGCTTCCTAGTGCACCTCATCACTACGGCTTGACGGTATTTTTTGCACTACAAAATTATTGCACTATGATGTTATTGTATAACATGCTTAGTGTTCTTGACCCGCTACTATACTGTATGAAAATGTAAAACAAAAACTACAATAAACAGATTCAAACAAAAAAATGAGGGAGGGTAACCTATACAATGTCACCTTGCAACATGATAAGCCAATATTATTCAACAAGTGAGGGTGGGATAATCCTCACCTCCGAGTCCTTAATAGAATTTAAAATTCTGGAAGTGTTAGCTAGAAAATTTTGTATTCTATGCAGGGCTTTAAGTTGGCCGGGTCTTGCTGGTGCTCAGCACCGGCAGTTCTAAAACGCAGCTGCCGAGACGGGTCCCTATCGGGCTCTCCGTTTTTGTTCTCACCATCGTTGAACAGATAAATCTTAAATCTGCGGCAGTATCACTGCTCACTGCCTTTGAGGTAACTTTAAAGAAACTCGTTATAGTTCTTTCACAGTCTCATCACTTCAAAATGGAAGCATTTTCAATATTATATATACAGGGAAGCCATAGTTTTTGCTTATTTATCTTATGCAGCTAACAACCATTGGCAAAGCCAATAGTCCTGGCTTGTTGTAGGTGTAAGTTACTTGCTGTATCATATATCTGGTTGCAACGATAGAAACAGGAAAATGCCAGATGGGTGGCACCAGGGCCAGCGCAAGGCCTGGGCAGTGTGGGCAGCCTACCAGCATGGGGCCCCGCACAAGTGTAACACACCACCGGTCCTCATGTACCCCTGCCGATCCAATTGAAAGAAAGGTGTCTTGTAACAATTGGGCCCATGGGAGGGGGCCCCCCTCCATGGTCCTCTCAGGGATGGTGTGGGAAGGCCTAGGGGAGGGAGACACTTCCTCTTGTCCCAGTTGCAAGAAAACACATTTTGCAGGTTTGTCCTGCAATTAGAGCTCCTGCCCGGCTGCCCATTCAAAGAGACTGTGGGACGCCCATTGTCCAGCACTCTAACGACCCCACAGTTTTAACTCTCAGTACACAAGCAATTCTCACACCTTCAGCCCGAATTGAGCTGTAAAAGAGGTGCTTGTAGTGGGCTGAGAGGAGGAGCTGTGGCCCAGGAGAAGTCTCCACAAAGCAGCTTCCGGAGCCCTGAAGGTGGGTGTCACTTATGTAAATTAGAGGGGCCTCGCACATTTCCCTTCGCCTGGGGCCCCAAAAATCCTAGAACCGGCCCTGGGCGGCACACTATGCTAAGCACAGATTTTTAGCTTGGGTGTTTTTAGGCCACGCCCTTAATTACTTCGGCCACTCCCCTTTAAGAGACCCCCAGTTTTTTCATCCCACTTAAAGCCCTGATTCTATGTCAGAACCAGAGGCTTCGGATTATGCTTTTTCAAAGGAACTGTAGCGCAATTAAGCTCTCCACCAAACCAGCTTGTAAGAAAACATTCTGAAATCTGAAAGAGTAAATCAACTCCTTGTATATCATAGAGATAAAAACCTAGAATATAGTAACTGAGGGCGTAGTCTCTTGGACTGAAGACGTTCGCAAACTGGTGATCTCCACACCTGCTTCAGAGGACAAACCTTTTCCTTAATGTGTTACTATACCAATAGGATAGATAAAGAAGAGTTTGAAGGACCCGGAAGAGGCAATCCCTTAAAGAATTGAAGAGAGCCTCAGTGGTCATATCACTCTTGACCTAGCACCATGTGTGAACTGGACTCGCCCAGAAACCCAAAGTAAGGAGTCGACTTATAAACGCCCCTAACCGTTAACTAAGGTGATGGATACCGCTAGGGAAACTCTACTTGAGGAGTCCATGGCTTGACTAACAATACTGTTCTGTAGGAACAAATCATACCAGAATGGTCAGTTATATGGTCAGTAAATGGGCAGATATATGTTCAAATATATCTAGAACCTGTTCTAAAATGACTCAGAAGCGACGTGTTGACTCCGTAAATAATGTGAGGATAGTAATTGCATCTCAGACGAAAGGACCTGGCGGAGATATTCCACACGTGTCTACTGGCCAAAATTAAAATCCACTGGTCTCCCTCTATATGTAAGAAAACGGTGTATTGAAATTGCCAATCAATAAGTAATCATAGAAAGGCAATTATTCCAATGGAATGTCCTTTGTTGGGAAGTAAATGACAGAAGTAACCCAGCTCTAAGGGATCTCCAAACAAGAGCATCTTACCCGCTTAACACCTCTTTCAGAGAAGGTGTACCACTTGTGGACAGAACCGGGTTATGTTTGGGTAGACATAAGAGAGATAGACCCGAAGGTCAGGGGAAAATGGCGTTCATTGAGATACGCCAGACAGATCTCCTTGAAGAGGACAGATGATGCAAGCCCATCAGCTCTGAAAAGATCCAGGAGGAAGCTGAACTGGGCCAATGCAGGATCACTCAGAAGTCTTGGGGACCGAGCGATTCTCCCCAGCAGAGGAACAATATCAATGGCGTGTCCAACAAGCAATTGCAATGCAATAGGTCTCGCATTTAGGAGAGTTTGAGCTATTGGCATTGTAAATGACCATGCCAATAGCTTAAACTCTCTCAAATGTGAGGCCTATTGCATTGCAAATGCAGGGGATGTAAGAGGGGTTGGGGTTAAACAGGATACAAGGCAATGAGGAGCGTGAAGTGGGTGAGACGGAAGGGGGGGCGAGTGGGCCTTGAGGGACAGAAGAAGAAAGCGGGCGGGGCAGATGAGCAAAGAATGCAGTGGGGTGACAAGGGAGACATTGCAGCGGGAGTAGAGAAGGGAAGCAGGGGAGAAAAAGAGCAGTGGATGAAAAGGGAAAGGGTGCAGAGGGTGAGAAGCTTCGGGGTGGGGTGAAGGGTGGCAGGAGAGGGAGACAGCGGGGAACGTAGAAGGGGCTGTAGTGGAAATTAAAAGGGTATGGCGCGGAAAGCTCGGTGGGGCGAAGCGTCCGGTCTTTGGGGTTGCTCGAAGCTAGCCCTCCGGATGCCCCGGCAACCCGCCCGCCGATCCCCCGGTGCCACCTACTGAGCTGCGGGGTGCTATCCGGTGGGAAGTGGTGGGGTGGCGGGAGCCCATGAGCCTCAGCCCCGGGCACAGCTTGAGTGCAGGCAGGGGGAGACCGAGAGCTAAGCAGAGCGGCGACTGAGGTGCATACGACTAGTGGGAAGGGAAGCCAGCGTGTAAACGGCCTTGGCTAGGGAAGAAGGTGTGGTGCCTCCAACAGACGCTAGAGAATACTTTGCAGTCCTGCGGCCACAAAACGTTGCTCCAGGTAGATGTGAGGGAGGCTCCAACAGGGGACGCCATTGCGCAAACTCATCTTGCATTACGCAGACAGTGCGCATGCGGGGTATCGGATACACGGTCCGTGGGAAACAGTTTTGAGTGTTCGTGCTTACGGCTGCCTAGCTATAGTGCACATGCACAGCGATCCTGTGTGCGTCAGCATCATCAAATGTGTTCAGCAGCCATGTTGGGGACATCTACCAAAGAGAGTAAAGCGCAACAAGGCTAACAGCGTGCCATAGAGCGGCGAGTCCTGTATAGCCCGCCTTAGGAGGGGCGCGGCCACGTTAGGACTGCAGTGAGACTGAGCTGCAAAGGAAAACCACGTACAGCCCAACATGGCCACTGTGTAAAAGTAGAGTGGGCTGAAGGGGTATCAGGACGTAATCCGTTTAGCAGGCACTGACGGGGAGGCGATGTACACGACATGTAAATGAGGGAAGTACCGAAGAGTTATAACGAGGAGCGCCGTGAAGGGAAGAGGCAACTGCCAGATTTGAGGAAACATTGCACCGGAAGAAGCGGGAGCGTTCAGTGCAGAGAGACGAAGTGCACATCACAGTCTGACAAGCAAGGTCGGAAGACAGGACAGTCCAACGCAGAGAAAAGGGTTGGCGCTGCATGCTCGGGGGTAAAAGGGTATGGCAGATGTTGTGACAAAAGAAAGTCATAGTGTTACTTACTGTGTAGGAGCGGGGTTAGGATAAGAGCAAAAACTTTTTTTAATGCAATAGATCTCGCATTTAAATGCGAGACCTATGGCATTGCAAACAAGCGATCGCGATTGTCCTGGATGCTTGGAAAGTGAAAGCATGCACGGCGTGCTGAATGTAAGCAAAGCACGTCGTTGTGCCTGAAGTAGGAGAAACTCAATAAAGAAAATAGTGCTTACAACACTAAATAACGCATACTATGTAACAACCGAAGAAAAGGGGCCAGTAGCCATGTTAGGTTACAAATGAAGACATGGCGGTACTAAGGAGGGACTAACAAGCCTATTAAGGAATCAGAAGCCAGCATTTACAAAGGACAAAGACACAAGCCAATTAAAAATATGGGCGGAGAGTGGGCAGGTCTTCTCTTCCATACTCTACTACTGCATATCGCCGTAGCAGCGCATGTGCGCTGGCTCAGGGTCGACCTAAAAATGGAGAGTATATATAGATACCTGCAGGAACGCCAGAAACAGAGTGAAAGAACGGAAAGCCGGAAAAAAAATCCCAAAAATCGCTGGAAGGCATCCGTGATGAAGACCAACGCGTTTGATCGCCCAGGGAAGTCTACCACCAGCATGGACAGGGAGGAGCCAGGCCACCTGAATAACACTGACCTGAGCTACCGAGGAATACTCGGAAACCATGAAAAAGAGCTCCCTTTGTTGGAACTTCCGATATACAAAGTTGAAAGACCCTAACGCCAGAATGATCCGCACCGACTGTCACTATCGGAACTCAGTGTGCAAAGGACAAACAAGATAATGGCCACAACTCTGCTGAACATGCCACGTAGAGGTAGAACCAAGGTTTCAATGTACAAGAGACTAACATATTTGAGCGACTTTAGCGTGAGAGGGCGTCTCGCGAGTCCCACCGACTTCTGGAGGATTTTGGAGTGACGATCAAACAAAAGCCGAAAAGGACACTTGAGCACCAGCCAGTTGCATATAGAACAGAAACCACCAAGAGGTGCGGCCAGGCCTCTGATTGGGCAATGCCGAGTAAGCTACTTCCCTTTAAAGAAAATTCTTTTTGATCCTAGACATTAAAAACGTCCCATAGAATGTGGGGGGAAAAGGGGTCGGGAAAGCATTGCCTGAATTAATCAGCTGGCTTCAGGCTGGCCAATATTCACAACTCCACTGAGGCCTGGTGAAGAGAGGCAAAAGTCTTTCTGAATGATGGCGTGAGGAGCGAAGGCTTGCACGGAGTCCAACTGAAAGTCAAGGGACCATTTGCAGCGCAAGAGGGCGAGAATACATACCCTTCATATGGAAGAAGTATATCCGGGTGCCGGAGGAATTGGGCTGAGCTGTTCGACTGCGGAAGCATGACCGATCTTGCGTTAATAGGATACCATACTACGGGGAGGATGGGTCAAAATAACAGAGCACTTCGGAGTAGTGCCATCGGTTCCCTCACATCAAGTGAAATATGCTGGCGACGAAACACGACAAAGGAAAAAAAACACCGTAATAGAGAAATATGCATCCCTCGAGTCGAGTCGTTGCCTCCATATGTTTACTTAGGGGTAGTCCCCGAGGGGAAAAAACTTTCCTTTGGAGAACTCCAATAGGTAGTCAGTCACTGTTGCTCAGAATGAATATCTTGAGTGTATTCTCTAAACAACCGGGATATGGAATCCGTCTTACTTAGGAATTTACTGCGGTACTGTATTTGTTCTGGGATCGGTGGAAACCTCTCTGGAAATGGCCGTGACCTCCTCTCATTCTGGTGGGATAGAGATTGTTCCAGATATGGGCGGATTAGCCGTGGCTTCCAAATAGGTTGAAGACCGGAAGGTTCACACCTGTCAGTGTGGTTGTCCATCGAGGCAGCCGGTCTCGACAAAAGACATTGAGGGATATTATCAAGAAAAGGCGATAATTATCACTAACTGCAGTTAGCACGCCTTTTCTTATCGCCGTCTACCGCGGGAAACTATCGCCGTATTAGCGGCGTATTACCAACACGCCGCTAACAGGCGATAGCTTCCCTCACCGGCTAAAATGTCCAGCGATAAAATTAGCGGGACGGCGATAAGTAAAGGCACGCTAACTGCGGTTTGCGAAAATTATCGCCTTCTCCTGAATACATCCCCCGGAGTTTTAAGCTTGCAGTGCCCGTGCTTACTGACTGTGCCCACCATGTGGTAGTATAGACAACAGCTGTGGAGTGTGCTACGGGTGTGGGGGGGTGGTTGTCCTTCTATTCTCACCCAATGCCTGCTCTGATTGTGATAATATTACCCCCCCCCCCCATTGGGGGCAATGGATGGGCTGTTTACCAGTTTTCCAATGCTATCTCTAACCGCCAACCCTGTCCGGCAGCTGTGGTAATGTCCACCTTAGCTGGGATCAGGTCTTGGCAGAGAGAGTGGCTTGTCTCTGCCCAGTTGTCTCAAAAGAACGTCCCCCCCCAATGTTTTGAGTCTGGTAAAGGGCAGTGCGTGGGCTCACCCCGTGCCCCCCTTGGCTGTTGTCCTGCCCACACGAGGCTTAGCTTTCCCCTCTCCATTAAAGCCTGGTTTGTCTGTGGTTGTTGGGCAGTGGTTTGGCTTTTCCGGGTATAGAGACTTTGGAGAGAGTTATTGCTTGGGGTGGCATGGGGTGCTTTAGATGGTCAACTTTGTAAGAGAGGCAGATTTCATATTCAGGTATCTCCCACCCCCTCGCGCTCGCTTCGACCCTGGTGTCTTATGCTGGGGATATGTAACTGTTCCCTCATTGGCTATTTTGGGTACGGGCGCCTACGCGCCACCGTCTCCGTAACGCGGCCTTATTGTCATAAATTGTTCGTTGTGGTTATTTTTATTTTTTTCAGAGGTTATTAATGCCCCCGTAATGTCCGCCACCTGGGTGAAATATATTTGCGCATGCTGGGCGCTGTGTATGCGGATTCCCTGCGCCTCCAAATGAAAATACCTTTTCTGAGCGCCCTTGAGCCGTAAGTGGTCGCCAACACGCGAGTGTCGCAGTTCCGTTTCTGGTCTAGAAGTTATTTTATGTCACAGGATTGTGTATGGCGTCTTTAAGTAATCGTATACCGCCAAAGCGCTTTCCAGCGCTTGATCTAACCATAATTCCAGTTGTGTGGATCAGTGTGCGCTAGAGCTGTGCGCCCTACGGCCCATGCTGAGTTTGCATCTGTTTTGTGTATTGTTGGATTCTGTTATTGTTTGTGCTGGGCCGTCTTCATTGTCTTTGTCACTGTTTCCACGGGCGGTGTTCCAGATTCTTTTACGGCACTTAATGACAGGCAATCACCTGTCCCTCTAACTTCATAATTCATATAAGAGTGTGTGTCAGTGTGTCGGTTTTATGGGCCACTTTTGATTATTAATTCTCCCTATGGTAGCATAATTATGCATAGGCTGTGGTGTCGAGGTGCCAAATCTATCTCCACCTCGCCCCCCCACCCTGTCCCCAACCCCCATACACATCAGCAGCCCCAGCGGCGACATCGGTATTTATTACTGTGTTTGCTGGTTTTCTCGCCTGTAACGCCCCCGGTAGCTGCGATGAAGTTTTCAACAAGTGCTGGGTAGTTTTTGCTGGTCGTCTGTGCGTTGAACGCCTGTTCTGCCTATACAGGTGCCACTTTCCCGGACGGAGCCGGGATGCTGCCCAAGTTAGAGGCGGACTCGCTGGGACTCGCCCGAGGGGTGCAGCCTGGGGGGCACCTGCCTGACAGCAACATGCAAGGTGAGTTTTCACCCACTACCACCAAACTCCAGCACATTTCCCTCAATTCTACCCTGCCACACAACTCCATCCCACAGAGCAACTCTAAGCAAACATACCCACATTTATTTAAACCTCTCAAGTACACAGAATTCCATCACGCCTCCCTGGTTCACCATACTCTCAGGTCACCAACACCACCCATGATCTCCCAACCCCACCCTACAAATTCACACCACAGAAGCTCAAACAACAAGGATTAAAGTCAAACTAACACCATCACTCACACCATCTACCCTGCAACCCACCCCAGTTCATGACCTAGATTCTTCCCACCACCAAACTCCACCCCATCATTCAACTTCGCCAAACTCCACACCACTGAAGTCCAACCTACTACAACCACCAACCCCTACCCTCCCATCCAACTCCACCCTACCACCAAACTCCATCCTAACACCCAACTCCAGCCCATCACCCAGCTTCACTCCACCACTTAGCTTCACCACACCACTTAAGGTCACCCCGACCATACTCCACCCAACGTAACCTAACTTCACCTACCTCCACCCACCACACAACTCAGGCACATTTATCACCATTACTTCCAAAGTCCATTGATCTGAAATCACCTCCACCCAGCTTCATGACGCCACAAAACTCGTGCAGCCACTTGTCTCTCCACTTCACCAGCACCCCCAGATAGTCTCCAAGATCAGGATATGGGGGTCGAGTTGATGTCACGCCTGAACAGCAGCCGGACCCCAAGGCTCATGTTCTTAACATGAAAGGATTTAAAGTCCCATGGCCAGCTCTGAGAATGTCCTCGGCAAATATGTAAGTGGGGGCACCATCCAAGAACAAAAAACATGTGGATCCTTCAAAATATAATGCCCCCCTAGCCCCCTCCCCACAGCTTCCCGGGCCTGTGGCTGGTGTTTATGTGCCTGGCGTTTATGTGCCTGGCGACGGTAAATATTGAAAGACATTTGGCTAATGTGAATCTCTACCTCAAAATACGCTTTGCTTAGTAGACAGCCAGTGTATTTTTGGTTTTGTTCCATTTATTTTGTTCTGTATAAACTAATCTAACAGGAAAAAACATATCTAGGCAGGGTTCTTGATTCCTGTCTTTGTTTTTTTTTGTATGATAATGCCTAAGCATGTGCAATTAACCCAGTGGAGTCAGTTGATAGCTGAACATGTGAAGACGGAAAAGAGACCCTCCCCAAGTATCAGCTAATTGAGCAACAAGCCCTCATCATTTTGAAGACCCCAATCCCACCACACACACACACACAGACACACACCCCATTTTTCATATTTTACCCAAAAACACACCCCATTTTTCATATTGTACCCAAAAACACACCCCATTTTTCATATTGTACCCAAAAACACACCCCATTTTTCATATTTTTCCCCAAATAACACCCCATTTCTGATATTTTATCACAAAACACACCCCAATTTTTAATTTTTACATCCGAAACCCATACCCACCCGAAAAACCTTAAATTACCCCATTTCTGACCTCACAATGCGTTGTATTCAAATGCAATGTTAAGGCACCTGCGTTGTCAGAGTTGCATTGTTAACGCTGTACTGCCTGCATTGTAATGGTCGTCTCCCATGCCAGAGGCAACCATAGGCTACGCCGTTTGCGTCCGTCTGCCCCTGGACCGCGCTCAGCAACAAGGAACATTCCTCTTGGACACTCCACCGATACGACACCAGCAGCCTCCTCGCCATCAACTCTGGACACCACCTCGCCTGCCAGGACCAACCTCTGCTCCGGACCGGACATCGCCATCACTGATGGCTGCAGTATCACCCGCAAGGAGCTCCCCGACCGTCAGGGAGGAGGCATTGCCATCACCTACAGAAGCACACTCCGACTGACCACGCACTCTAATGACCCAAGGATGACCATGGACTACGTCAACTCCAAGATCCGGACCAGGCCCAAGAACATCCTCTGCGGCACCCTCATGTGCAGGCCCCCGGGGCCATGGCCCCCCATTCTCCAATACCATTGTAGACCTCATTGCACCCCAGGGTCTCACATCCACCGACGACATCCTACCCGGTGAACTCAAGTTCCACCTGGGCAACCCGAGTGACCAGAGCACCACCCCCTCCTGGGGAAGGTCAGCAACATCAGACGCAAGCAGCAAGTCACCTCAACAGGCCACATAGCAAGACACACGGTCGAGCACGTCACCTCCGCCAGCGGGTACTTCAACTACAGCCACAACAACGGACTCTCCTGGCACTACCATCATTGGATGAATCACGTCTTCACCTTGCCCACCGGACGCCAGCGCCATCATCGCACCCCCTCTCACCTGGATCAAGGCCACCGTGGAACGTCTCGTCAACTCCCTCCGCACCAACACTCCACCAATGCTTCCAAACGATGACACCGCAGCGCACAACCACCACCAATGGATCTCCAACAACGCTGACATTCGGGCACCCCTCATGAACGGCACTGCGTCAGTACCTTCCGCCTGCCTGATGGCAGGCGTGAGGGTGAGGCAGTGCCATAGGGATCGGCTGGCCCCATGCATTGCTGGAGTTGCGTCATGGTTGTGACACGACTGCAGCAATGCGTGACTTTAGCGCAGACAAATACGTCAGGATTCCTGACGTATCTGTCATTACTTGCGTCATGGAGCGCTGTCCAGTGAGTACAGCGCATCCATGCTGTTGCAAGGAGGGCGTAATGAGAAGTGTTGCAACGCTGTCTTGTCGCAGCGCAGCAATAGTTTTCATGACTGGGGCCCAGGAATGCGCACTATCTTATTGATGGTGCGCATTCCTGCACTGTATTTTTGTCGCAGGGCAGCGCTCCAACATTGCTTGCAGCGCTGTCCAGCACCAAAAACATGCATAGATGTGGGCCCAAGACTTATCCCCATTTTTAAGACCAGCTATTTTCTGGTCTTAAGTTCCTGCAGCTAACGGGCCTTAGCGCGACTTTTTTTATCGGGTCGCGGGTCCAGCCCATCCTTGCTAATAGGGCGAAGTGCGGTTAGCGGGAGTTTTTGAGTAATTTAGAGAAGGAACGCCTACCTTGCATGTCATTAGCGATAAATATCGCTGGCATGCAGGGCGATAGAAAAACCGGCTGCTATCGCCGGAAAGCTGTCGCTAACGCCTGTTAGCGACAGCTTGATAATACGGCGATAAGAAAAAAACGCGTTAGCGGCAGGAAAGTGCGGCTAATGCAGCGATAAAAGGCTTGATAATATGCCCCGTTGTTGGGGTATGTGAGTCTTGCCATAGGCTGTGCCTGGCCGATGAAGGGAGCCCATGACTGGAGCGCGCAAGGCGTTGGGCATTCTGTCGGTGGTCATGGGGCCTGTCTCTGCCGTGGTAGTGTGGGATCGCTGCGGATACATTCCGCAAGACGGCGGACGACAGACAATGCAGACTGTTCATTGCCCAGAAGGCCCAAGGCACCTTAGGCCCAACCTAGAAGGACGATAGGTCCCTCACATTATCCGTGCCCATGGCGAGGACTGCCATCTCAAGAACGTGCCACTGCGGGCTTTTTAAAAAGATGACCAATTGGGGATCAAACATTACTGTATCAGGAGCGTCAGTCCGGGAACAGGCTGATCAGAGTGTGGCATGGGGGCCCCAGTCAGAAGCCGTCACAGGGCGATCAGGGGCCTGGCTGCGGTAGTAGGGGGGTGCGTCCGGTCCGAGTGGAAATACCTGGTCATGTCCGAGGTTCCAAGAGCCACAAGGGGATGGCAGTAGTCAGAAGGGTCCCTGCAACCCCATTTGTGATTTAGGATTGTTTGTTGAGGGCAGAGGGGATGGAGTCAGGGCTCTCTCATTGTGGTCTTTTGAAGTGAGGGGCCCGGAGAGGCCGCCAGTGAAAGGAAGGGTCGGATTAAAAGGAAGGACACAAAGTAAGGCTTGCGAATTAGGAGTCGCCATGTGAAGGCAAAGATCGCCCGTAGGCAGGGCACAAGTCGGGGTACACAGCGTCCACCCACTCTTTTCACAGGGAGGACCACGTCCCCCCTGCCAAGAAGTAGGGCCCCACAGAAATATGCTGAACTTGTCCCGGTGTAATTTTCAGACACCAGGACACTTTCAGCAGAGCCTGCATGTTGTCTGCTTTCGATTCCCAGCAGCAACGTGCAGGCCGTGAGGGTTTTTTTTTGTCACCCCCAGCTGGGCCGAAGTTAAGGGGCCATCAGACCTCCTTTTGTTTGCATATCCTGACTGGGGGCGGCCTGGAACCTCACACTTAAATGTAAATGCCAGCAGGGGAAACGAAGGCACACAGCTTGTTATCTCTTCACAGGTACTTAGGAGAGGCAGCTTTTGCCTTTGTACAGTCCCTGTATATAAGAGATGCATGCACCCTAAGAATGTCAGGTGTGTTTGTCTGTCCCAGTAGTTACACAAATAATTTCAATAGCACTATTTTATTTCTTTTATGGCGCTATGCAATCCAATGCAGGGTGTCAGAGCTCTTTGCGCAACATATACATCATACATTGTCAATAATTCATGTACATTAGTAAATCAATGTACAAGATGAGTTACATGAAACAGTGAGGGTTACAAGGTGTAGGAGTCACATGCGCTTCATACCTCACTGTGGTCTTTTACAAGGATTACAATTTATGAACTGCAGGTAACAAAAGGATCTCTGTGCTAAAAGCAGTAACCCACTTTACTATCTACATAAAATAGAAATCTGTCATCTGCGTGTTAGATGATGTGCTTTGGAGGTGACACATTTACCTTCTCTACTACTTTGATTCAAATCTGGGACTTTACAAAACCAGCAAGTGCATTAACCACTAGAGTTATCTCACCATTATTGCTATTCCCTGAGATTTACTGGGCACCTTCACAGCAGAAGCCTTAACCCAATCAAATATTTTAAAATGTAGACTTTGCAACCATTTCAGTATAACAGATCTACTGCCATGCTTCTCCTTGTTGCCAATTTCTTTGTAGCAGGGTTTAAATATATAAATGTATTAGTTGAGGCCCAGATTTTGCGCCGGGATTGCGCCACTTTTTTGGCATAACCCAAACGCCAAATCTCATTTGTTAAATATCATAATGCGCTTATATGTACTCATGATATACCTGATAAACATATGTATGAGGTCTTAATATCTGATGTCACTTCCTTTGATGTCACATGCTATGTCACGCTTCATGACATCATGCGCTGTGATGGCGCATGTCATAATTTCACTTGCAAACTGCCTAACCTGGTTAGTCCCCCCACTTCTTTTTTTAGGACTTGTGTCCTGCCCGTAGGGGACGCGTTGTAATCTCAAGGCGGGGATGGGGCCTGTGAAATGGCACGCACTGAGATTGCGAAGTGTGCCTGGTCAGAGGGTGAGTCGTCCAAAGGTGCGTTGTAATCGTCATGGGCCGGGACAGGGGAGGGAGAACTGAGACCATATTTTAACCGACAGCCTGTAAATGGCTGGAGGGCTGCTGCAGAGACTCTCTGGACAGATTGCTTGATCAAGGTATCCAAACTACCACACAGTTGTCATTCTGGTGGTGACTCACGTCTTCCATAGTAGGATTATAGAGCCTACCTTCAAAGAACGATGTTCAGTCATAATTATCACGACTGCCATATAATGTGCCTGTAAGGCATAGGTGAGTGCTGAGTGCAAGCAGTTGAGGGGTGGGGGGGGGGCAACACCAAATACATATACCAAGGCCAAGAGGCAAGCCGGAGAGTGATATGCAATCGGACGCTCAGGTGAAGCCTGTATAGAAGTGTGTACACCTGCCCACACAGGCGTAGGGGAAGCGTTCAACAAAGGCGCTCACTTGCGAGGCAGCGTGGCTCGTCCAACCCGATATCACCAGGGTTTTACATCAGCGCGGGGACCGTGCCAGCGGCGAGCTAGAACTTGGACATAGCTGTCCTGGCATGTGTAAGGGCTCCGCTTCATGCCTCCTGGCACCCTTGTTGGGTGCCGAATAAGCGGCGGTGAGCCTCAGGGGTGCACGTACACACATACCAAAATAGTAGGAATCAAGAAAATTCATATAAGGCTGTAGAAAACAAATAGAAGCACATACCTTAGTGCGGAGAAGCAAAGAAAGAGGAATTGATATGGCATCCTGTCATTCTATCGACAGAGGCATGGCCTGATTGGTGTATCACGGATGACGTCTCGTGATAAATGTTGGGAAATGTAGCATTTGAAATGGTTGAATTTTAATTGGCTGCTGTGTAAATATGTTTAGAAGCAGCAAAGAAAACGATAGCAAAATCTGAAGCCTCCGGTCCTGACACAGAATTCCAACAAAAGTAGCCTATCAGTTGATTCCCTTGTGTTCTACTGCAGCCTCCCAGAGTGTTCTAAGAACAACAAGAGTGCTAACAGTCTTACTTATGACAAAAGTATGGCACACCTGAAGCCATCTTTATTGAATCAAACTGGTAAAACCTGAAACATTTAATTTAGAAAGAAACAAAATGAGGGGGTTCAGCTTGTCATAGAAATTATGGTTAGTGCTGTTGTCATGTAGTTCCCATAAACCTATATAGGATCTGCGCGTTCAGACAACATACACTATAGGATTGGTGTCAGACTGATCCTAGACACCCCTACCGGATATGTTAGCCTGTATACCAGCTAGCTCACAGTGCCACTAGAAACCCCTCTTACCAAGGAGAGAATAGTTCTTGGCAACTATCGAACATGACAACCCTGATCCCTCAGGATCGTGGAAACAGTGTACTACTTTTCGCTCAGTCACTCGTGCTCACTTCGTCTCAGAGCGATACACAGAATAAATTGTGGGGACGTTTTTCAATAAACATTTATTGAACCAACGTCATTGTAGTGTAAAATAGGTGTGCTTAAACAACCATTAGACAGTAACAGATATAAATGAGTATAAGCACTAACAGAGTAAAAGGATGGTAGATTTCTACCATCGGGCTAAAACAATGAATAGAGGCAAGTATATATAATACATGACAGTAGTAAAATGCGTACTCCTATGATGCAACCATAACTAGATGTACCTAAGTGTACCTAGCATGTATGTGGGTGTAAAGCCAAGAATCCCTCTAGGATAAAGTTGACCCCATTACCTGAAGTGAGAGACTGTGGGACCCCGTCTTGGTCTCGAGATGGACACCCCGCAAGGGATGTCAGACCACTGTTAGCTGGAGTTTCTGCGTGCAGGAGCCTCAGCGTCTCGCGTCAGTGTGTCGACATGTAAGTCCTTTTCTCCTCTGACTACCTCAGCAAGATATGGTGTATATATACCCAAAGTGGTACCCCCTGGGAATATACCTTGCTGTGTCATTTCGGACTAGGATGACGGAAGGAATGACCCTTATACATAGTTATTATGCAGGAGATGGTAGGCCTGCTGTCCTGCTGTGATTCCAAGAATCCTCATGCATAATGAATGAGGCTTAAGCTTTTCGAAGAAAACCCCATGTCATCTTTGGACATTACCGTAAGTAGGTAAAAGGTCAGTACTAAGAACCGTTCTGTAGTGTAATGGTAGGGGAGGATATAAGTGAAAGGTTAGGTGACTACCTGTGCCTATATTGGGGTACCTATTGGGAACATAACACTGTAGAAATAAACATTAGAACACATTTTAAGTGAGTTCTCAAATATGTTCCTCTTCTATTTCATTAAAACATTCTGACATGCAGACTGAAACATGCACTTTCAACACCAGCAGTAGACTGCCAGTTGACTCCCCGGTGAGGAGCAGCTTTACTACAGTGTTCTAATGAGCAACTAGAGTGCTAACATTCAGAATTTATGCAAAAAGTGTGCCACATCTGAACGCCATCTTGATGGAATCGAAGTGGAAAACTGAAAGCATTTTCCACTGAGGATACTGCAATAAATGAGGATATTAGGGAGCTTCATAACAAATAAGAGTCCCAAGATGGCCACCAGAGAAAAAAGAGCCCAAATGTAAGCACAAATACCACTCATATGTAACCCAAGTATAGCCCATTGACAGAAGTGATCAAAACACTTATGGTCCGATTTGGATGTTGGGCGGAGACCCTCCTGAGGTTTCCCTCCTACCGCTGTATTTTGATTACGGCGGTCAGAAGGAAACCAGTGGGGAGATTCTGCTCCTCTTCCGATGGGCTCTGTGAGCCCGTCGGAAGAGGAATGGAATAGTAATCCCTTCAATGATGGTGGAGCCAGGCTCGGCTCTGCCGTCGGGATTGCGATAATGGAATCCGACAGCCAATCCATGTCGGCCATTCCAACATGAATTGGCTGTCGGAAACTGCCTTTGGGGGGCCCCTAGCAGGGCCCTCTTTCCCACTGGCACTCCGCATTTGGGCTTGGGGGGCTTAATATCCCTTCACAGTGTGGAAGTCACCGGATCACTGACATAATATCGAGGAAGAAAATATCGACCTGACAAAATATCGAGTTAAAAATATCGAATACCAAAATATCGACTCCCTATCTACAAACAGGTAAGTACAAAAATATCGAATCAAAAATATCGTTGTAAAAAATATAGTCAAAATATCGAATTTTTTAAATCTCTTAAAAGTAATGTAAAATTAATAAGATAAATATAATTAAGTAAAACATACTTAAAAATACTTAAATAACTTTCAAATTAATGAATAATTAATTTAAGAAGAAAAAAATAAGCATACATTTTTATTTTTTAATACATACATATATTAACGTAATATTATTAAAAAATATTCAATATTTTTAACGTAGGATAGCGGGAGGGTAAAATTTACTATTCCCACTCCAGTGAGTGCAACAGTAGGGAAAACATTGGATAGCGTAGGGGTAAACATTACTATTCCCACTCCAAAGAGTGCAACAGTAGGGAAAGCATTGGATAGCGTAGGGGTAAAAATTACTATTCCCACTCCAGTGAGTGCAACAGTAGGGAAAACGTTGGATAGCGGGAGGGTAAAAATTACTATTCCCACTCCAAAGAGTGCAACAGTAGGGAAAGCATTGGATAGTGTAGGGGTAAAAATTACTATTCCCACTCCAGAGAGTGCAACAGTAGGGAAAGCGTTGGATAGCGGGAGGGTAAAAATTACTATTCCCACTCCAGTGAGTGCAACAGTAGGGAAAACGTTGGATAGTGGGAGGGTAAAATTACTATTCCCACTCCAAAGAGTGCAACAGTAGGGAAAGCGTTGGATAGTGTAGCGGTACAAATTACTATTCCCACTCCAGAGAGTGCAACAGTATGGAAAGCGTTGGATAGCGGGAGGGTAAAAATTACTATTCCCACTCCAGTGAGTGCAACAGTAGGGAAAACGTTGGATAGTGGGAGGGTAAAAATTACTATTCCCACTCCAAACAGTGCAACAGTAGGGAAAGCGTTGGATAGTGTAGGGGTAAAAATTACTATTCCCACTCCAGAGAGTGCAACAGTAGGGAAAGCGTTGGCTAGCGGGAGGGTAAAAATTACTATTCCCACTCCAGTGAGTGCAACAGTAGGGAAAACGTTGGATAGCGGGAGGGTAAAAATTACTATTCCCACTCCAAAGAGTGCAACAGTAGGGAAAGCGTTGGATAGTGTAGGGGTAAAAATTACTATTCCCACTCCAGAGAGTGCAACAGTAGGGAAAGCGTTGGATAGCGGGAGGGTAAAAATTACTATTCCCACTCCAGTGAGTGCAACAGTAGGGAAAGCGTTGGATAGCGTAGGGGTAAAAATGACTATTCCCACTCCAAAGAGTGCAACAGTAGGGAAAGTAATATTTTAATATTTTAATAACAATTATTTAATTATCAATACTAATAAACATTATTATTAAAATTAATTTCCAATTACAAAATATTTAATAATTAATTAATTATAAATACCAATACAATTTATTTATTAAAAATTATTTACCTATTAATAATTAATCAACAACCAATTAATATTCAATACCAAAAATGTATAAATAATAAAAATAATACCAATTAATAATTAATTAACAGTAAATTAATTATCAAAACAAAAAAAATATTTTTAATAATTAATTATTTACAATTCAATTACTTCCCACCATATCCCCCTATCAACCCGCAACCCGCTACAAATAATAAATTAATAGAATTAACATAATTATCAATTAATCAATTAATAAAAATTAATTACCAATTAATAAAAATTAATTACCAATTAACAAAAATTTAATTACCAATTAATAATTAATTAACAATAAATTAATTATCAAAACAAAAAAAAATTCAATTAATTATTTACAATTAAATTACTTCCCACCATATCCCCCTATCAACCCACAACCCGCTACAAATAATAAATTAATAGAATTAACATAATTATCAATTAATCAATTAATAAAAATTAATTACCAATTAATAAAAATTAATTACCAATTAATAAAAATTAATTACCAATTAATAATTAATTAACAATAAATTAATTATCAATACCAATAAATAAAAATACATATTTACTTAATTACAATTAAATTACTTCCCACCCTATTCCCCTATAAACCCACAACCCGCTACGGAATTAAATGACGCAAAAATTAAATAACATAAAAATCATTGCTTTAAAAAAATTAAACATACATTACAAAAACTAATATAAACTTTTAACACATATACTAACATACAAAACACTTTGAAAAAATTCGATATTATTAAAATTTCGATATTTTTTAATGCCTATATTTTGTACTTAGATATTTTGACAATCGATATTACTTACCTTAATTTCGATATTTTTAACGACTATATTATGTCCATTTGATATTATGTCCATTCTATATTTTGGATTCGATATTCTGTCCATTCGATATTTTTATTTCGATATTATGTCTATTTACCGAAGTCACCACATGGTGCCTGCCACACGGTGCAGGAATGTTTTTAAATCTCCATTTCTCAATGAAAGCTTATGTTGCAGGCCTTTTCCGCGCGCCGCACAAGCATCCATTGAGGAATGGAGGTTTGCGACCGCCCTATGGGTAATAGAGCAGTCAGAACTGCCGACCTAAGGTCGGGTGGTTCCTTTTCCACAACGTCCGCCCGACATCGTAACCAGGCCCTTAATTGGTTTGTGTTTTTGCAGTTTTATATAGTGCAGACTTGACCCAAAGTTATTGGAGTGCTTTAAATGAGCATCAGTTACATAACACAAGGACACATTCGTTTTGGTTTTAGGTATGTGGAGATTAACAGATTTTCCCAGAATCACAGGATGTCGAGCTGACACCGAAACTCGAACCTGGTTCACCAGTTGCAAGTCTGCAGCTCTGGCCGTAATGCCACATCCTCTCCCCTAAGTGTAACATATAATCAAGTGATCAACTGGATAAAAAAACATAAAGATAGCAAATTTGTTTAAAAGTGCTTTGTCGTAATTTGAGAACTCAGAAAATATGTCCTCGTTTTAGTTTTTTAGAGCACTACCCATAATTTCTATGAGAATAAGACCCTCTCACTTTTAGGTCTCGCCTGAGCCAGCGCTAAGCGCTGCTCTCGGCGAGAGTTTTAGTATGCGGGTTTTGGAAGTGCAAACAGCAGTGGCTTTTGCTGGCGACCAGATTGCGTTTACAATGGCGTGCACGCGCGCAACCGCCAGCTTTCAGCGCCCGATCAGGCGCCATCTGTCTTTCCTCTCACTTGATTGCTTTCACGCTCCTCCGCCCCTCCCCTCCCCCGCCGCATCGCGCTGCTTTCACTTTTGCGCGCGGCCAATGCTTGTTTTTCTGTTGTATCTTGTTGCTTGGGCGCCTGTTCCCAAGTTCTGGTAAAGCTACGCTCGCGGCCCCACCCCCTCCTCCCTGCCGTCTGCCTCAGCACCCGCCCTCCCTGCACATCCAGGCTGCTGCATCGGGTCACACTGGCTCAGCCTCCTCTGCAGCCCTTAGCCAATCTACCCTGGTTTATTTAATAATTGGCAGTAGCCTGACAAGGTTTCAGAAATAAATGGGCCTTTCGGTTGAGAGACAGCGCTTTCCCGCTGCCAAAGAATCTCGGGTGCGCCAGATGAATTGTTAGCGCGTCTTTTATTCACCACACACTTTTTACTTTAGATCCGGGCAGGCAAATGTGTATGCGCCATTTTACAACCAGATACAGCTATTCGAAACGCTCACGTTATTTTGAGAGGTGCCATCTATTCTGCGTCATAAGTATATGTAGATGCAGTCGAATTGTTTCTAAATATGGGAAAAAATTCGGAAACGTATTTTTAGAAAGTTGTGGAAAACCTGTAACAATTACGGAAGTGAAAACAAAAATGTTTTTCACAGTTTATGAAGTTAGTTCCAAGCTAATTAACCAAATTAAACTGAGCTCGTTGTATTGAAGTATAATTATCCTGAATTTCTACGGAGCAGCCTAAGTGATATATATTTAGGGCGTGAGTGGCTCTCTCTCACGCACATTCCCCTCCTGAGCTACCCCGTCCCCCCTTCGTGAGTCTTGATAACAAAGTGCTAGTCTCCTGCTCTCTCCACCCCATACACTGTCTCTCTGCATCCTGCCACAAGGGGCTCTGCACCCTCGCGTCCCTCGAAAATGTACCCCATTGCATTGTTGCCCCACGGATTTCACCCACGACTGCCACTGACACAATCATGTGACCCGGTGATTCAGTGTGAGTCATTCTATGTTGAGGTGTTCCGTGTCCGGCCCAGCGTGCCTCAGCTGAGCCTCCATCATGGCGCCTCGATCAGTGTCGCTCGAAGGGGTAGTCTATATTTACAGCAGCCCCCTTCTGTGGCCCGTCATGCCTCCTTCCTTTCTGATGGGATTTTTCCTCACATTAGTTAATATTATAACAACTATTATCACTACAGGGAGTCAGAATTGTTTCTTTGGAGCTACTTCCGAAAGGCAGGGTTGCTGAATACCAAGGCTGCCTAGTTTTGCATCCACGTCATGTGTATTTCTGCCACCTCCCTAAACTTCCTGTCTATTTATCTTGCGGCTATAGGTGCTTTTTCACCACTGCCTTTTCTCTTGGTCACTCTTTTCGCACTAATCTCTAATTGCTTATTTCTCCGTTTTCTGCATGTCGCTCTATCTAGACCAAAGCCTGGGGATGAAAATAGTATCTGCCCCAAAATGAGTTCACGGGCCCTCCACCTGCAGCGACGGTTTAAATACAGCCCTTTTAGGATTTCTGTGAGGGGTACAAAATCTGCAGGCGATTTCTAACCTGTGTGGGAAGATGCCAAAATATACTTGGAAAAAAACTGCGTCACAGATTTGTATTGCCTCGAGATATATTCAAACCGCTACTTAGGGACAGGACTGAATCCTTGGTCACACTGCAGCACGATCAAGGGACGACAACGCTCGCTGTGAACATCTGCACTAAAAGAGCTTTGGTTTGTGTGCATATAAAAGCTCTAATGTAATGCTGTTAACGCCTACTGTGTGACGTAAACACCGTTTACTCTCTGGGTACTCCTTACAGACTGGCAAAATGCGGAACAGGGAAGGTAATGGAAAGAACGAGTCATCCTAGCGACAAGCACGAGCGCAATATTTACAACATTTTGAAAGTAAAACCACTTTTCATATTTCTGTTGCCTTTGAACCACTAGGAACCAACTGACTCTTGGCACTTAACCGGTAGTGACGTCACACCAGGCCACACGCCGTTGCAAACTACAGAGTGCCTAGAGATGGTATCCACGGGTTCCAAGCCACCTGCAGGTTACAGTACTAGCAATGTAACACACAATGCACAGCAGCAGACCCGGCATATCATTAAACCAAATATATTAAACATATCATAAACTCCTACAGTCTCACGTTGCCCGGTGTCCGACATCAGTTGCTAATCTAGTTCTACTTGCATTCTGGTGCTTGTCGTTGTGTTTGTGTCCATTACAATACAGGACCGCAAGTACCAGAATGCAAAGCGGAAAGGTGTGGCAGCAAAGAAGATTACATCTGATCCAGCTTGGGGCTGTGGAGTAGGCGCAACGATGTCGTTATCATGGATGTAAACGCTATACAAGTATCAACAACTTAATATTTAATGTTGGTTCGGCGCCAAGAAGCCAGATGCTACTCTAACTTGTCATTTATAGCTTTTAGAAAATACAGAAGTGCAGTTTGAAGCGCTATACAAAAGTAGGAGCAATTATAACTGTTGTTAGTAGCCAACCCAGACTTGTTTTCCAATTGCATTATGGTACGAGTAGTTCTGCTCGCCCTAGACCAGATAATTTGTTTTTTATGCCGTTTTGTATATTGCACTTGTGTCGTTTTTAAGCAGTGTACAACATCGAATTACAATGCTCAATTTACAGATCCCAGAAGGATGGAAGGCTGAGTTTCCCTTGCTGGGATTCAAACGCCCTTGGTCAAACGACAATAATTGCTTTTGTCTATTCCTTTGAGAATCTTTTCAGTGGGAGGGGCAGCGAGTTGCATGTGTAAGCGCACTATGCTATAATTTCTCTGAGTACATCCGTGCACTTACTCACCCTCATCCAGCCTTCTTTGCATTTAATTTGTGTACACTCTTAGGTAGCCGTGAACTCGACTATTCATTGATTCATTGCATCGATCCACTCACTCACTACTCCAAATACGGATTCATGTTCACATTCACTCAATCACACATCCAGATAACACACACTCCAAATTAAGAAGAACAAGCATTGGCATAGCCAATAGGTCTCGCGTTTGGGGCCTTAAGTATTTAGTTATGCAGCACAATATCCTTGGTGCAACAACATCAACTGTTGCATGGCTAAACACTTATAAGGTCCCAAAGGCGAGACCTATTGGCTATGCCAATGCTTGTTATATTTCCAAAGGAAATGCTTTAGGTATTGCAGTTTTTATATTACATCAAAATGACGTCAGGCATGCCACACTTTTGTAATAAACATAGAATGTTAGAATTCTAGTCGTTCATTAGAATATTGTTAGGAGGCAGAGGTCAGGGGCACGGACTCGGATAATTGAGGGCAGAGAGGAGGGTACAGAGGCAACAAGTTGTCCATGCTCGGCAGGTGGGATGGGCAGTGGCAGCACAACAAACTATACAGGTCAGGGGATAGGGGCAACAAACCAACCATGCAGGACAGGCAAGAGAGGCTGTGGCAATATAACAGACCATTGAGGGCAGAAGGAAGTGGCAGTACAACCATACATGCCAACATACTCGATTCAGACAGGAGACTCCCAATGTTTTTAAGACCAAAAGGTCTTTATTTTGTCTATCTCCTGCCTAAAATCTCCTCTTTTTCAATGTAAGACAATGGGGAAAATCAATTCCCCAGGTTTTTTTTCTTTAAAATTCCCGTCTTTCCAAGTTCAAAATGTTGGCAAGTATGGTACATTGGATCACGGAGGGCAGAAGGAATAGGATATGGACAAGGACTTGGATAACAGAGGGCAGGAGGGAGATGGGCAGGGGTACCAAACTGATCTTATGGGTAGGCATCAGGGGTTTCACTTGTACAATACACCCCACAGGGCAAGCTAGAAGGCAGTGCAGCACAACGGACCATGGAAAGCAATAGGAAGGGAACAGGGCCATGCACATGGACAACAAAGAGCAGAGGGAAAAGAGGGAAGGGCAGCAAGCTGACCATACCGGAAAGACAGGAGAGACAGTTGCAGCACAATAGAACATGAAGCGTAGAAGGGATGGGGGCATGGGGGCATGGGCATGACAACAGACTAGACTAGGCAGGAGGAAGGGGATAGGAGTCTGTACCTGGAAACCGGAGGGCAGGGGACAAGGGGGAGAGGCAGGATCAGCAAGCTGACCATGGAAGGCAGGCAGGATGGGCACTGGAAGCACAATACACCATGGAGGGCAACAGTGAGACTATAATAGCATACACACAGACAATGGATGGAAAGCGAGAGGGGCTCAAGGGCAGCAAGTTGACTACACAAGGCAGGTGGGAGGGGCTGTGGCAGCACAGAAGACCATGCATGGCTAGTGGGAGGGTTAGTGGCAGCACAAAGGCCATGGTGGGCAAGAGGGAGGGGGCAGGGGCATGCACAAAGGACCATGGAGGACAGAAGAGAGGGGAAGGGGCTGTACACAGACAGGAGAGAGCAGGGTAATGAGCTTCACAACAGACCACTCAGGACAGGCAGGAGGAGCAGTTGCAGCACAACAGAGCATGGAGGGCAGAAGGGAGTGGCAGTAAAATGGACCATGGAGTACAGAAGGGAGAGTATAAGGGCATGGAGCTCAGACAGGCAGGGTGGAGGTGGCAGTCAACTGACCATGCTAGACAGGTGGGAGGAGCAGTGGCAGCTCAACAGAACACTCAGAGCAGATAGGAGGGGCAGCGGCAGGTCCATGGAACATGGTGGGCAAAAATGAGGGAGCAGGGGCATGCACACAGGCATCGGAGGGCAGGGAGAAGGAGAGTAGGGGCAGCAAGCTAAGCACAGAGGCTAAGCAGGAGGCAACTGAGGTCAGGAGGCGTGGGCAAGGACATCAAGCTAAATGGAGAGCAGTGGCAGCACATCGGACCATGCAGGGCAGGAGGGAGGGGGCTGGTGCATGGACTCGGACAACAGAGGGTGGGAAGGAGGTGGATGGGGCAGCAAGCTAACTGTTCAGGGCAGGTGGGAAAGGCAGTGTAATGAGAGAGCAGGGGCATGGACTTGGTCAATGGATGGCAAGGAGGATGGGGGCAGGAGCAGCAAGCTTGGGTGGGGGCAGCACAATGCCAGGCCAGGCTCTGCATCCATCCCCCAGCCCCCACTGTGCATTGCAATGGACATCTTACTTAACATTAAAAAAAACTAGAAAATCACTGAAAAAAATAAAGCTTAAGGGATTTTATAGTTAGGCTCAGATTTCACTTGTACAAAACCAGTGAAATTTAGCAGTTATAGTTACCTGAGCTAACTATAACGGACACCCCGCAATGCACTGCTTTTGATCTCACATATTACATCACTCATGACATGGTCAGTGACATCATTCATGACATCACTGATGACATCTCAAATGACATCACTGATGACACTTGGTAAATATGTAAACAACACTTCTCCATTCAAAATAAGTATGCTGTACACTTTAACTTGCGGCAGCAAAAATCACTTTATTCGACATGTTCATGCTGCAATAAAGAACTTTACCCCTGATGCATTTCTGGTCTTGTGGTGAGTCTTGATCACAGGTATAGTCATCTTGCAGCATCGTTTACATCTTTCCACTGCACTCTCCGATGCTCACAAACAGTGAATTGGAATGAACATATCACCAATCACCTACCTTGCGTAGTTCCATTATTAATCTAGCTTAGGCAAAGTCCTGTACCTTGTTTTTCTTAAGTGGAGGCGGGCGGGTCAGGCTCCCAATCATAAATTCCCAAAACACTTTCTCTGTAGTTAGGAGCACCAGACCCTGTCAGGGCGGCCTCAGTGTTGCGGGGACAGACCACCCTAGCGAAATATCCAGACAACTCTTCTCCATTCATAAGAAGTAAGCCATACACCTTAACTTGTGGCAGTGAAAGGCACTTTATTCAGCATGTTCATGCTGCAGCAAAGAACTTTACTCCTGACGTGTTTCGGCCCCTGTGGTTAGCCTTGATCACAGGTATAGTTATCTTGCAGCAATGCTTACATCTTTCCACTGTGCTCTCTGATGCTCACAAACAGTGAATGGGAATGAACATATCCCCAATTACTTCCCTTGCCCAGATCCACTATTAATCTTGGTTAGGCAAAGACCCATACCTTGTTTTTCTTAAGTGGAAGCGGGTGGGTCAGGCTCTCAATCCAACCCTAAATTAAATGTAACACATGTCCTGCCATGCTCAGTTTTCTCATCAATAATTTCACTGAAAATGTTGCAATGATATTATCAATGATGTCATAGAAGATGTCATGAGTGATGTAATATGTGGGGCAATTAGCAGTGCTTGGTGAGGGCATGCGTTATAGTTATCTTAGGACACAGGTTATAGTTACTTGGGTTAACTTTTTAAAATTTATTTCCTAACTATAACTATAACATTTGGTTATAATCAGTGAATTTCTATGGTTTTCTAATGCTATTTCCTAACTATAACATGCCTGAAACCTGGGTGTGTGAGTGGTTGTGTGGGTGTGTAAGTGGGTGTGTGAGTGTGTGGTAGGTTTGTGAGTGCATGTGTGACTGGCTGTGTAGGTCTGTGAGTGGGTGTGGGAGTGGCTGTGTAGGTGTGTGAGTGATTATGAGGTAGTGTGAGTTTTTTTGGGTCAGTGAGTGGGCGTATGAGTGGCTGTATGGGTATGTGAGTAGCTGTGTGAGTGGTTGTGTGGGTGTATAAGTGGGTGTGTGAGTGAAAGCTGTGTTGGTCTCTGAGTGGGTGTATGAGTGGTTTTGAGGGTCTGTGAGTGGGTGTGTGAATGGCTATATGGGTGTGTGAGTGGTCATGTAGGTGTGTAAGTAGGTGTGTGAGTAAGTGTGTGAGTAGGTGTGTGGGTCTGTGAGTGAGTGTATGTTTTTTTAAATTGGGGTCTGGATCCGCATGAATCCACCCAAATCCTGAGGATCTGCAGATCTTTGCGTGGAAAAAAAAGGTTTTTGGACAATTTCTTGCCCATGAGGGGTCCCTCACACACCCCTCCAATAGTCCCATGGGGTCAGAGCACCTCTATCACTTTTTAATTTTAATTTTATTTACCCCACTGGGAATCAAGTCTCGATGAACTAAATGGTGGCTGCAACTTTTTTCTCAGGTTGCGGCCAGCCAATCACTGCATTGCTGTTGGCGATTGGATCCGCGAATCCACAGAGGATCCACAGAAGATCCAAGAAGGATTTGCATCCCTAGAGATAGAAATTTTCTTTTCTTTTAACCCCTTCCGTGCTCATGACGAGCTCAGCTCGTCATGCTGCGCGGTAGCGCTGTGCGCATGACGAGCTGAGCTTGTCACGACCCCACCCGCGATCGGAATGTCCAGCACACGAGCGGAATTCCGATCGCGGTCAAGGGGTTAATAGCTCAAAAACTACTGAACGGATTTATACCAAATCACAAAAAGGGCACTTTCTGGACCAAAATCTACCTTTCTGCCAAATTTGTTGTAATTAAGTTCAGCGGTTCGGGCTGTAGTCGTGTCTAAAATCTCTATGGGAATTGACATGTGAAATACAATTTTTTGACCCCCCCCCATTTTTCTTGGCCCCTGCTTGACAGATCACCACGAAACTTTCCATGCAGAAGTATAATCAGTTGGGCACTGTTTTGAGAAAATTTGATGAAGAATCATCAAACGGCGCCAAAGGTATAGGCAAGTCAATTAAGCTTTTCCTATGGAAACTAGTCCTAACTATAACTACCTACTGGTATATACATACATACATACATATGTACATCTATATATATATGTATTCACTGAAAAAACCAAAGATTACAGGATTGTTATAGTTAGGAAATAGAATTAAAAAATCCTTAGAAATTCACTGAAAAAACCAAAGGTTACAGGGACATTATAGTTAGGGTGATATTTCACTCATACAAAACCAGAGGAATTCAGCAGTTATAGTTAAGCTGAGCTACCTATAACTCGCGCCCCCGCAATGCACTGCTTATGACCTCACATATTACATCACTCATGACATCGTCAGTGACATCACTGATGACATTCTGATGGCAACTCAAATGACATCACTGATGACATCATTCACAGAATTTTGAAGCATTCACTCATACCCCCATGTAACCTTTCATTCACCCACTCCAACTTTCACACTACCATTCTCAAAACCAATGACACACCCATACCCACTCACTGATTCATAGGTCTATACACACATCCACTCAGTCACCGATACAGTCACTCGTACACCAACTCATTCATTAATAAAGCTACTGATATATCTACTCATACAGCCACACAGCCACTCACACACTCTCAGTCACCCATAGAGCTACTCACACACCTACTCACTTACCCATAGTCAATCACACAGCCACTTACTCACCTATACAGTTATACACACACCAACTCACTTTTTCATACAGATACTAACACATACTTACTCACCTATACAGTCACTGACACAAGCACACACTCACCCATACAACCACTCTCACAATCACTCACACAGACAGTCACTTATATATTCCAACACTCACCTATATTGCTTTTCACATATGCAGTTACTCACCCATAAACCACTAACACATCCATTCACTCACTAACACAGCCATACGCACACTCATTCCCCTATGCAGCCCCTCTCAGATGCACTCATAAACCCATATAGCCAGGGATTTACCCACTCACTCATCCATGCAGGGAGTCACACACCCCTGGCCTACCCACACAGACACTCATACACCCATACAGGTACTCAGACAACCAATGAATAACCCATACAGCCACTCATGTACCTACTCATCAACCCATGCAGCCACTTACACACCAACTGACAGACTGATACAGACATTCACACAAATTAGTCACTCACCCATACATTCACTGAGACACTTATAATCACTCACTTATACAGTCAGTCACGCCCCCACTAAATCATCCATACAGGCACTCATAAACCCACTGATTAATTAATACACCTTGGTGTATATATATTTAACACTCATAAACTTTTTACAGACACTCACAGTCACCGGATGATGTAATCAGTGATGCCATTTGATATGTCATGAGTGATGTCATCAATGATGTCACTGACCTTGTCATGAGTGATGTAATATGTGAGTCCATAAGCAGTGCATTGCAGGGGCGCATGAGTGAAATATCACCCTAACTATAACGTGCCTGTAACCTTTGGTTTTTTCAGTGAATATAGATACATATATGCCTATTTGAAGGCGGTTGCCGAAACGCATCGGTCTTGGTCATTTGTTGCTTTTGTTGTAGACCACAAGAACTTGGAACATTCATTTACAAAATTTAAAATAAAATAAAAAGATCGAATGGTCAAACATCCTGGAGAGTCTTGGATCACCTTTATCGGTCTGTCGCTGCTTGGTGGACTGTTTAAAATGTGCCGCTTTTGATTGAATATATATATATATATATATATACGTATATATATATATATTAACTACTGGCGGTCGCCAGTAGATAGTTATAGTTAGGACCTATTTTCCATAGGAAATCCACAACATTCTATTTAAAATAACTTTGGCGCCGGTTGACGAATCTTCGCGAAATTTTCAAAACTTATGGCCCGCTCCGGTCCGCTCCTATCCTGAAAGTCTCGGGGTGATTCATCAAGTGGGGGCCAAGAAAAAAGGGGGTCCCAAAACGTGTTTTCCCCATGCAATTTTCCATAGGAACCTTTAGTCGCAGCTACAGCCCGAACTGCTGAACGGAATTACACCAAATTTGGCAAAAGGTAGCCCTTGGTTCAGAGTCATGCCTTTTGGTTAAATGGTGTAAATCCGTTCAGTAGTTCCTGAGAAATTTGAAAAAGAAAACACATATATATCTGGGCGGAGCCTATCCACACATGTCATCGTGAGATCTGATTGGCTGTCAGCACTTCATCCTGGAATTGCTGGCAGCCATCTTGGGACCAATATAAATGATAGTACCCCATTGAAATGCATTGTAGTGAATCGAAGATTTTGAGGGTTACCAAAAGGAGAACTATATAATAGAGAAATGCTCATAGCGGGTTACGGAGCTCTCATATTTAATGACGTATGACATTTACATTTCCGTACTTTACAGTGAACGTAATTGAGCCGTGAAAATTCTTATTGTGCGACTCTGTCAGCGTGTTTCACGAAGGACTGAGATTAATTGCTGAAAAGACATTTTGACTTGCAGGCTTGCGAGGAAAAGATATTAAAACAAGGAAACAGTGGCAGACTCTTGCCTTAACGTTAATATTCAGCATTTTTTGTGAACAGAGAACTCGGAATCCATTTCTAAGTGCATCAAGTGGAATCTACAAACTAACAGTATTCCTAGAAATAAAAATAAAAAGCAACATATGAGCTATGGAAAAAGGGAAGCCAAACGAAATGCAGAAGTGGCACAAGTGTTTGAAACCATTCCAAGTTTATTTTATCCCAGAAGTAAATCTAATGTCAAAGCCCTTAATGACAACAGAGAAACTCTGAGATATTGGGAGAGACTATCCAGAAAAGAAATCAACAAATGGTGGGAACTGATTACCCTAAAGAAATATGTTGAAGTAAAAAGAATTCTCCGAGGCCTACGCTTGACACTCATGCCCAGCCATCAGGACACAAGTGGAGAGTTGCTCCAGGAATGGGGTGAACATCTGTTGGGCTCTTCAATGGGACTAATAACAATCCTCATTAAACATACAGAAAAAGCTCTCATGGACATTCAGAAGGAACTAAGGGGCCCATTACGATGGCGGGCGGAAGCACTACCGCCGTGCTGGCGGATGCAAAAACCACCAGTTACCGCCGGCACGCAGCAGTCCACACGCCCACCCAATTACGATGCGAAAAGCAGGCCAAACACCGCCGGCAAGCCAGCAACACCGTCCGCCATCAAAGTGCGCCCGCACACGTAGCGGCGCAGCACAACTGACACACACCGTCCGACGAAACACGTCCCGCCCGGCGCATAAATTACGATGCCGCAAACAAACGGCTCCCACGGCAAAGAGACACCGCACGTGAAAGAGAGGCGGAAACACGGACGCAGAGCACGGACAACGAAGAAGCGGCACCCCGGGCATGAATCCAGCACTGCAGGCCCTTCCCATGCTTCTGCTGATGCACCACCAAGGACGCAACGTACCGCGGAGACGCAGGTAGGCACACACACAACAAGTGCACGCAAACAGCGCACACAGTGCAAGGGCGGAAAAAGCGGACAACCCCCACCAGCGCGTGCACACTACACATCCACCATCGCATCCACATATGACACACAGGCCAAATCCTAACATCGCGGAACACATGTGTACACACCACCTGGGACTAGGAACCAACCACCCCGTCACGGCCCCAAAGCGCCGATGACGCCGCCACACATGCGCACAACGCAGAGGCCAACCGCAGCGCCATGCATGCGTCGCACACAGACACAGGGACACAACCAAGCAGCACACACACCAGCCCCACCCCGAACGCACATGACACGTGACAGGCCGGCCACAGACATGTCCCCAACGCCCAATTCACGGACAACACCCAACGCCACACAACCGACGCACACATGTCAGTGAAGTCACGCAACAGCAGGACACACCCCAGTGTAACAAACATGGCGAAGCACACAGCGGCGGCAACACCAACTAGGAGAAGCAGGGCCCCTTCGGGAAGAGGAACGCCAGTACCACACTGAAAAACCCATACCACCCTGCACATATGAACAAGACACATGAAACGGAACACCAAAGAGCCCGGGGACCGACAACAGGTGGCCCAAGAATTACATCCACACACAAGGCCCAACGCAGAGCGGAAAGGCAGCCTGCCGCCCACACAAGGGAGAGCAGACAGCACTGAATGACCTTCCATTCCAACTCCGAAACCACAGCCCTACGACAGAAGCCGGTGAATACAGCCATTGTCCAAGAATAGACCAACACAGGCATGCCGAGGAGACCGACCACACGGCAGATAGCGCATATCACAGAAGCACACAACGGACGGGGAAGAAAGAAGAAAACACTCCCCCATGTCGGCCACATGCAAGTTAATTGGAAGGAGTCACACAGCACTGACCTTGAACTGTCTGAGAAGCATGTGGGAAGAGGGCCCGTGTCCTCCAAACAAGCCAACAGAACACAAGTCCTGTCTCCCTACGACTACACAGAGCTCACAGCAACCTCGGAGCGTGCACATTGCAGACTGCACACACAGCCGGAGCACGCCACCACAACGCACCGCTGCGAAATGGCAACCGCAACACACCTACCCAACTACGCCGAAGAGCTCAAGCTGTACCAAACCAGCACGATACATACATTGGGATGCGATCTCCTGTCCCTGCTGAACGTAAGTTACCGACTGACTTACCACATCACATTGTTCAGCTGCGTCATGCCCGTCTTCTACTGTCGGAGGTGTCCCTACCAGCATCCCGTCGAGATATGCCTCTCCAACCCGGCATGTCTGAAGGCGGACCTGCTACCACTACTCCTCCCTCTGGACGCACACGACAGGGCCTGCTCTGCCTATGGGGGCATGGCGTATGTGGCCAACATCGCACGCGCACTGAAATGGAACCACTGTGCCTCCACACGACGGATCATCGAGAACAGCTACATCGAATGTCACCCAGCATGCCCCATCATGGTCCTCCAAGGGACAACCTACGAACAACACCTTGACAGCCACCATCCGCTTCATTGGCTGGCAAACATGTACACCACCAATGACATGGAAGCCCTGCTGGACGGCATCGCATACCTGACAACCTGTAAATACGTCGGACCACAACGCAGGTTCCCCGAGTGACCTATGAAGTCCAACCCCGCACCCATGCTCAGCTTCCGCACGGACTGGCCAGTCACCACCACAACAGCCATACCAAACGACCGGCAACTGTAACCACACCATCAACGACATCGCCATGACATCGGATATGACCGGGACATGCACACTGTTCCCCATCACATCCACGAACACCGCATGCATCGTGGGAGGCAGTGGCATGGGCTCTGTGCATCGCACCCACATGGACGGAACTGCACGAACAACCAGGACACGACATGGATCCAGCGCACATGGACACACACACCGCTCAGTGGACATGAATAGGTCGCCTGGAGTCTGTGGGTGCTGCACCCCTCCCACCCCCGCCCCGGGAATCCCATACCAGGACCTTTGCATGGACGACAAGTGCATACAACAACAACACGACCCCAGTGACTGTGACATGTCCAGTAACCACCACAGTGCAACAACAAGTGGCACGCCGCTGCATGCACGCAAGCACATGCCCTGATGTCATCTCACATGCACGCGTGCATGAGGAACAACCGCAGCAAACCTGTCACATGGAACTGAGATGGACTGTGCCCATGATGCCGAGCGGTCTGGTAGGCTACATGTATACCGTCTGTGTCAAAGTCCGCAGCTCCGCAGCTATACGTAAATGTACATTAGCACAGCCTTGGCCAAGCAGATGTAACCCCACACCCTATCCCATTTGTAATCATGCTCAGTATATCCTCAATATGTATTCCGCTGCCAGTAGTGTCCACTATACTGCATCACAGAGGACAGAAGACTCAATATAATGTTTGAAACCAGAACTGTCTCCGCTGACTCATTTCACAAGTACGAATGAGAGAGGATGAGAGTATGTGAAGTACACGGCAGTCGTGACATGACCATGTAGTCCACTGGTATTGGATGTCAACGCAAATGAGTAGCACTACTGTGGAAGACACACATGTGTCGTGTGAAGTCGTATGGACGCAGTGCTCAGGTGGGTGGGTGCGACGGGTAGATGCGCACATGCCAAGTTGGAGCACGCCGTGTTGGGAGGGCTCATGAACAGTACACCACCGCTTCCCTGGGCATTGTGAGAGGACACCTGTCGGGGGGAGTGAACACGTGTGTGCACAGCAGCCGGGCACACGTACAAAGCGGTACCAGGCGCACCTCAGCCCACCCTCTGTGGACGAGCTGGATCCTGTTGTGCGCCCGCCATGCCCCTTGACAAGGCACACACAGCCCCAGTCGACCAGGTGTAACCCCAACATAGTCAATCCGCACAGGCGATACAGGGCACGGGATGGCAGTGGAGCATGGTGTGTGAGAGGTCTCCTCGCGCTCCTCCTGCTCATATCACGCAGGCAATAGAACCTCAACGTCCAGCATGGCAAAAAGTCAAATGGAAGTGTAGGGGGACGCACCACAGCACGAGCAGCACTGACGTCACGGGAGGTGGCTCGCACCATCCCATCCATTGCCCATCATACCAACCACGCCACATGCCATTGCGACTAAGTGCAAGCGCGTGCGCCACCACCCCTGAGCCCTCCCCAGAGAGGCCAAAGAGTGAATGTGTGGGCCATCAGCCACAGACGGACGCGGCATGGCCGCAAGGGCAGCCACAGCCACTGGGTGTCGCAGGTGGCGGATCCGGAAGGCGAAGACTGTGATGCATAGTCCATGCAGGCCGGGTCTCCATTTGGGGCACCACGCAGGTGGACGGTGTCCCGCCACACATCATACCCTGAGACAGCCCACTCGTGCAACTGGACCCACACATACACTCCTTGCCCTCTCTGGTGCGAGCTTGGGGCTGCCTGTGCAAGCGCTAGCCTCGCAGGTGAGCATGCATATTGGGGGGCGAGGGGAGGACATGAGGGCTGGGGCGAAGATGACTGTATCACTGTCAGTTAGTACAAGGGATGACCCAGATGTGGAAAGGAAGAGACGTGTCCCGTGTGTACTGCAACTAGTCGCCAATCCAACTACCCCCCATGTCCGGAATGTAAGCCCGCACCTAGGCCCGCCCATCCGCCACATCGAACATACCACCAGCACGACAACCTTCCCATTCGAAACACTGACTGGGGGTGGCGACCAGTGAACAATCATGTGTAGCCTACCCACGCGTACATGTGGGCCCTCCATTATCCATGTCACCTGCGGCAAAGACATGACATGCGCAATGAGGGAAGTGAGGAGAGCTGTCTGCCCCACGCGCAGAAGGTGCATCAGCTCCACAGACCCAGCAGCGAGTCCAGCAGGGGTCACATGTGCAGGGGCAGCTGTGCCTGGTGTGAAGGCACATGCATATAGACAGCACATCGACCAATGTGTAGTCTGCCCACATCCACAGTCCATCATCATGCGGACATAGGAATTGAACACAGGGCAACACATCTTAGCTGGTGCACCCACCGTGACCAACAATGCGCAATCATCGACGTACCCGCCCTGTGCATGGCCCCCCACCCAACGGAGGCACATCCAGTGCCACCATCCCACACACACAAGCCTTCCACGGAACATGCTGTGTCCAATGGTCAGTACAGAGTCAGCGCCCATCTGGTGGATCCTGAACAGGAGACACATGCACACACATGCCAGCTCCCACTATGTACGACTGCCACCTGGCACGTGCAATGTAACCTCTCACCTGTGACGTGTGACTGCAAGCACACAGCCGTCTTGGCATGGGGCTGTCAATGTGGACACCAGTCAATGTTTCGGGAGCTGTGATCCGTACAGTGCTGTACATAGGGTGCAGTGCTGACACCTACTACTGTCTCATATCCCCTCGTGCCACAGGTCCCACTTGTATTGGCCGCTCAGCCCGTGCCCACATCGTCGTCGTCGTGTGCCATACTCATCCAGCCTCGGAAGCAGTACCATGCTCAGCAGACACTCATGTTGCCGTGGCGTTGCCGCTTGACGAATATGCAGTCAGTCCCCATCAGCACGCCCCGCAAGTCATTGGGGCCTAGATCCCCATGTGCATGCACATGGCAGTGGTATGTCTCACTTGCCATTGCCATTGTTGGGAGACCTGTGTAAGTGTATTGTGGCCGTGCCGTCCCAGCTTGACAGCTGGGCTGTGGCTCATGTGCTTGCTCAGTCATGTCAGTGATGTGTATGCGAAATTGCTATGTGCCGTGTTGCTTTGACATGTGTCCTCTGTCATTTAACCCAGGCGGAGACCGAACATTGACCGCCCATACCAATTGCTGGCGGACATGGACGATACAGAGGTTATTAGGAAGTTTCGGCTGGACAGGCCAACTCTGCATCGACTGTGTGCCATGTTAGAGCCCCATCTCCGTCCCCGCAGGGTGTATCCGACTGCTGTCACCCCCACGGCTAAGGTGATGGCCGCCATGCATTTCTTCGCCACTGGGTCATTCCAGCACACAGTGGGCAGTGGAGGAGGGATGTCCCAGCCCATGTTCAGCAAGGTGCTGAGGGATGTACTGGCAGCCATGATGCTGTACCGGAACAGGTACATCAGATTCCCCAGGGCTCGTGAATTGGCGGCAGTGAAGGGTGCATTCTATGCCCTTGGCAGAATCCCACACGTTGTGGGAGCCATTGACTGCACTCATGTTGGCCTTGTTCCACCACAGGCCACTGAGCACCTGTACCGCAACAGGAAGCACACGCACTCCCTGAATGTGCAAGTGGTGTGCCTTGCGGACATGGTGATCACCCACGTGTGTGCAAAGTTTCCAGGCTCGGCCCATGACGCACACATAATGCGCAACAGCATCTTGCCACGACTGATGGCCAATCTGCAACAGGATCGTGGCTGTATTGTCGGTGAGTATGTGGAGTGGTGTAGTGTGCTGGTTGTGCGATGCTGTCCCCTGTCCAGTTGGAATAGCAACGGTTCTCTGTGTCCCTCACACCCAGGTGACTCTGCGTATCCGAATGGGGCATGGCTGCTCAGTCCATTGAGGAATCCTCGCACCCCAGCAGACGATCGATACAATGAGGCACATGGGAGGACCAGACGTGTGGTCGAGCGTACCTTTGGCCTCCTCAAGTCCAGGTTCAGGTGCCTGGACCGCACCGAGGGTGCACTGGCGTACTCCCCACAGAAGGTGTGCCAGATAGTGGTGGCGTGCTGCATGCTGCACAATCTGGCCATTCGGAAGCAGATCCCCCTCATTGTGGATGACGGAGATCAACCAGGGCCCCAGCCCGCAGACCAGGACAGCTCGAGTGAGGTGGACAGCGGAGAGGAGGAAGCTGGGAATGTGCGCCAGCAGCTCATCGCCCGCTACTTCACTTGACGGTGAGTGTCCATGTACGACGGATGATGTGTCTGTATCTATGCAGGTGTGTGTGTGCTGTGTCAGGGTGGCCGTATGTTCACTGCGTGCAGTGTGTCAACGCTCCATGGCCAGGGTAGTATGCCACTGTTGGTGGCTGTGGTATTGTGCCCTATTGCTCTGTGCGATGTGTGTACATTGCTTGTAGTTGTTGACATGTACTGTGTGATGGGTGTGTGACACACTCATTGAATGTGCTCCTGTTCTGTCTCCCACCCCTAGGTCCCTACAGGCCCTCCGGATTCAAATACCATGCCACGCATCAGGTGCCTTTCCGCCCAAGGTGGCCGTTGTATTCCGTACAAATAAGACACAGGGCACAAACAGCAGTTAGTGAAAAAGGTGCATTTATTACAAACTGTGACATGTGATTGTGTGTAAGGTGATGACAAAAGTGGTGCGTGCAGTGACAATGAGCTGTCGGTCATGGCTGCGTGATGATCAGGGTGTACCCACTGGTTCTATGTCCATAGTCCAACACACACATGCCATCCAGCTGGCTGTGTGGAGTGGGATCGTAGAGCAAGTCAATGCAGTGGCTGGTCAAGGAAGGCTGGCGGAAGGCTGGCTGGCTGCCTCACTTGCGACTGGAGCGTGCGAAGTCCTCCCGGGAGATCTGTTTCCTCTTCGGACGGCCCCTTCCACGTTTGGGAGGGGGTGTGTGGTGGCGACCTGCTGGTGGTGGGTGAGGTGTGCTCACTGGCTGTGGACGCAGGGGAAGTGGACACTGCTGGCCGACCCTGCGCCCTAGCAGGTGGTGGCGGAGGTGGTGTTGCTGGCCTTGCCTGTGACCCCACCGCCACCACCAGCTGGCCCATGAGGTCCACGAGTTGGTCCATACGGGACACGAATTGGCCCATATGGGCGTCCATGGACCTCAGCACCCCCAGCACCTCCCGCGTGTCAGTAGCAGACCTGGCCCATTGTCCTTGGGCCTCTTCATAGGCCCCAAGGACTCTGGCCATTTGAGGCAGGGCATGGCTCCCAGGGGAGGCTGGCGTTTCCCTGACCCTGCTCCTCCTACCAGTCCTGCTGCCACCGGCCTGCCCACTAGCCACATTGCTCACCACGGTCCTCGCTGTGGCTCCCAGGGTGGATCCAGTCGGCCGGGCCACCACCTGCGCTGGGGCTGGTGCCAGCGAAGACGTGGTGGTGGTGGAGGCGGTGGTGGTCGGTGCGGCGATGGTGGCGGTTGCGGCAGTGGTAGTGGCCGCAATGACCGTGGGTGTGGCCGCAACGACAGTGGCAGCAGGGGACTGGGACTGTTCAGCATCCCTGGATGATGGGTTGGTGGGTAGGAGGGGTCCTGGGGAGCGGCTGGGCCCTGCCACGCCAGATGGGCCAGCTTGGTGGTCCGTGTCCGAAGAGGTGGACAGATCCTCCAGATCCGTGTGTCCTCGTTGGGGGCTTGTAGGCTGGCTGTGCTGGCTGCTGTCTCCATCCCCAGCGTCCAGCAGTTCGTCACCTGTGGAGAGAATGAGATTTGTTATTGTGTTGCACCTGGCGAAGTATGTATTAGTCGTCTGACATTGGCAGTTCGTGCAATCTCGTACATGGGTTTCCCGGAGGCGAGTGTGTGGCTGTGGCATCTGTAGTTGTGTGTGCTAGGCAATGGGACTGTGTGCTGTGCACATGTGGCATGGGACGGATTGGCCATGCCGATGGGTGTGTTGCTTTGCCCCTACTCATTGTGACTCTGGTGTATGCGGGCTCCTGGCCCATCCTGGGTCTGGTTTGTACTTTGCTTTTGGAGTTCAAATGGAACGCTTAGGAACGCATATGGCAACATGGGGGCCATGCCCCAGATTCGCATTTGGGATGGAATATGCTTTTGGGGTTCAAATGGAACGCTTAGGAACGCATATGGCAACATGGGGGCCATGCCCCAGATTCGCATTTGGGATGGAATATGCTTTTGGGGTTCAAATGGAACGCTTAGGAACGCATATGGCAACATGGGGGCCATGCCCCAGATTCGCATTTGGGATGGAATATGCTTTTGGGGTTCAAATGGAACGCTTAGGAACGCATATGGCAACATGGGGGCCATGCCCCAGATTCGCATTTGGGATGGAATATGCTTTTGGGGTTCAAATCGAACGCTTAGGAACGCATATGGCAACATGGGGGCCATGCCCCAGATTCGCATTTGGGATGGAATATGCTTTTGGGGTACATGCTGTGAGCCATGGGTGCCGAACGTGACATGTGTTGTGGCAGCATGACAGTGCATGGTCTGAGGTGTGTGCATGCCTGACATGCCCTGCATATTTGCTGTCTGTTGTGGTTACTGGACATGGCATTGGACGCATCGTTATGAGTGAGTGATAGTTGTGTGCCAGCCAACGTATTGCAGTTGTCCCATCTCCTTGGTGTGCGTGCTGCCCTGTGCCATGTGCATCACTGCAGTGCTCGGGGGGGGGTGTGGCCCATGTTGTGTGTTGTTGCTCACAGTGTGTCGTGCGCTTAATTGACTTCTGGCACATGGTTGGTCATGGGCATGTGTCTTAGCGTGACTGCTGTATGTGTGGCAGCTGTGCGGATGACATGCCTTTCATGAGACTGGGGCTGACGGATGGGATGGATGGTATGTTGTATGTGCATGGTGTGTCTGTGTGTTTGATGGGTTCAGTGGTGTTCGTGTGCATTTCTGTTGTTCCGCTCTGTTGCGTCTAGTGTTGTTTGTCTTACATAGGCGTAGTTGTGGGGTGTGTGGTTGACAGGCAGTAGGGGCTACATGGACAGGACTTCAATGGTGTTTCGGTTGTGTGTGATGAGTTGCACAGTGGCTGCCGTGTGGGACTATATTCAGTGTGGCTTGTGCATGCAGACGTGGCTCCTTGGGTGTTGCTATGTCTGTGATGGGTCATGTGGGGTGTGAGTCTGCTGTTCATGTCCGTGTGCACATTGTTCACTTGTTCGTGACGGTGGGCGGTGCTGCGTGTTCGTGTGCTACGTGACATGTCCCATGTGTTGGTGGTGTTATGGTCCTCATGCCTCCAGTAATCCAGCCCTGTCCAGTTTCCCACCTGCAAGTTGTTCGTGCGTGCACTGTACTGGATGCCACATGGCTCTTAGCGGGGGGTGCTCCATGTTGCAGGTCTGTGGGGGTGGGGGGGTGTAGTGGGTCGTGGGGGTGGCTGTACACCCACTGACACCGATTGCTGTGGACCGTGATGTCTGCCTTTCGGCTGTCGTTGTGCACTGCGGTGGCTGACACGTGGGTGTGGGGTGTGGGGAGTGCTCCTCCTTGCTGTGCTGTGGGACTGGGGCCTGGTGTGTGTTGTACTTGGGCTGTCCACCGTCCCACCCACTGCACTTTGTGTTCCTGCCACTTACCTGTTACTTGTCGGTTGGTGCAGCTGTGCCTGACACATGGGTGTGGGGAGTGCTCCACCTTGCTGGTCTGTGGGAGTGGGGGCCTGGTGGGTGTTGTACTTCAGCTGTCCCCCCTCCGACCCACTGCACTTTGTGTTCCTGCCACTTACCTGTTACTTGTCGGTTGGTGCAGCTGTGCCTGGCACATGGGTGTGGGGAGTGCTCCACCTTGCTGGTCTGTGGGAGTGGGGGCCTGGTGGGTGTTGTACTTCAGCTGTCCCCCTCCGACCCACTGCACTTTGTGTTCCTGCCACTTACCTGTTACTTGTCGGTTGGTGCAGCTGTGCCTGGCACATGGGTGTGGGGAGTGCTCCACCTTGCTGGTCTGTGGGAGTGGGGGCCTGGTGGGTGTTGTACTTCAGCTGTCCCCCTCCGACCCACTGCACTTTGTGTTCCTGCCACTTACCTGTTACTTGTCAGTTGGTGCAGCTGTGGCGGACACATGGGTGTGGTGGGTGCTCGTTGTGGCGCTTCTGGCATATTTGGGGACCTATTGGTGGTTATGTGGCTGGCTTAGTGTACACATGTCCCCACGCATCTTACAGTTGTTCGGTTTGGCCTGTGTGAGGTAGTGTCTGTTGCATGTGCGTGTGATGTGTTGTGTATTGTGTGCTGGACATGGGGGTGTTTGTCCCTGGGAGCTGTGGCATGGTGGTTGCGCATGTGTGTACATAGCGGTGTGCTGGTATACATTAGTTTGTACTTACCAGCCTCCACTCCCCCTGCTAATCCGGCGAGGATCTCCGGATGTATTACGACTCGCACCTTCTCCTCCCACGCTTTGAAGGTCTTAAAGAGCGCGGGATTCCCTCCGCCAGTGACGGCAGCCAGCTCTCTGTTTTTGCCCTCCTTCTTCTTGACCAGGCTCTTTACGTCATTCCAACGTTTGTTTATCTCGGTTCTGTTCCTGGGCAGGGTCCCGACTGCATTGACCTGGTCTACGATCCGGGTCCACATTCTGTTTCTGGTGGCTAGTGGTGTGTGCTGGACCATGTTCCCATAGATTTGTGGGTACACCTTGATGATCTCGTCGACCATGACCGTCAGCTCCATGGGCGTGAACTTGGGCATCCTTTGTGGTGCCATGGTGTTTGTGGTGCTGGTGCGGTGTGTGTTATGTAATGTGCAGGGGGTTTGTGGTGCCGGTGTTTGGTGGTGGTGGTGGTGGTGGTTGTGATGTGTGCGTTTCTGTGGTGTGCTGCTGTCCTTGCTGTGTCACTGTGTCCTCTCCTCTCCTCTCTGGTTTGCAATGTAGCAAGGGGTTGTGGTCTGTGGGAGTGCTGCTTTTGTACTCACCTATGTGGGTGTGTCCTCATGGTCTGTTGTTTTCAGGTGTGTTGTGTCTGGGGTTCTGGCCTTTGTATTTTTTGTTTGTCCGGGGGGTGTTTTCGGGATGTGTCCTGTGCTTGTGTATTTGTGCGTGCCTTGCTGTGTGGACTTGTTGGCCATGTTGTGTGCTATTGGTTTTGTGTGCGGATGGTTTCTGTGCAGGTACGTGGGCGCCATGGCTTCTGCCGTGTCGATTCTCATCGGCGTTGTTTGCGCTGGCGGGCGGTATATTTGTTGTTTTCCGCGCTCATGGCGGTGCGATCGTAATTTCACGTGCGGTGTGTCGGCCGTGTGGGCGGGCGGTTTTGTGTTGTCGTGCGTGTTTCCGTCCGTGGCGGGCGGTTTGACTCCGACTCGGACGATGGCGGGCGGTATTTTGTATGATTTTTCCGCCGATGGCGGTTTTCAGTTTGTGTACTCATAATGGCGTGGTCGGTGTTCAGGCGGTGTGTGCGGGCGGATTTTTGCCGCTTCCATGCCTGGCGGATTCTTTTACGCCGGGTATCGTAATGGGCCCCTAAGTGAGCTAGAGGAGTCCCTGGATAAATTAACCTTATCTGAAGAACATCAAAAACTTAAAGACGAAATGATTAAAAATCTGGAAAAACACGAAGAACGTGTTAAACAACGTAAACAATTTAAATTCCAGAGGGATAAGCTAGATTTTGAAGAAGGGCGCATCTTTACTTTCGCGAGAAAGTTTGAGCAACAAAGGAGTCAAGAACAACTGGAAACAACCAGTGGTCAGTTTTCCAGCCATGAATCCCTCACAAGTACCGATGTAAGCGAAAAGGAAGGCGCTAGTGCACCACAACAACAACCCCCCACAATCAACAAGAAAATTCCTTTTTTAACGGAAATGCGTCTGGCCCTGCATCAACAGAATTGGAAAAAGATCAAACCAGTGGGTCGTGGAAGAGGAAGGGGAAGAGGACGGGGCAGAGGAGGTTCAGGCAAACAAGGAGAGGCCAAAGAGGGCAAGGAAGGAGGCAATCTAGCAATGGAAACCAGGGGTAAGACAAAACAGAACAAGAAACAATAGACCATAAAAAAGAAAGAAACAGAGACGACACTCAAGAACTTAATGTCACCAATCTTTCAGATAGCCAACTTACAGATTCGGAAGAACAACTACTGAAGAAAGGTCTCAGTTTTTGCCCCAACACACATTTGGACATCGCACAAACACGTATTGACCTATATAAATATATCCGTAAAATAAAATTGGCAAAAAGTTTTGTGGAAAAAACATTGTTTACAAAAGATAAATTCACAACAACTTTAAATAGTGAACTGTTTGCAGAAGATGAACAAGCCTTGATAACGTTGTTAACTATGGGAGAAGTGGAACCAGAAGATCATACAGACAGCTTGGAAGAATTGCTGCCTCCATTGGGGGCAGGGGCTAATGGCAAAAAACCAAAATCTTATTTCTACCCTATGCTACCACCAGGAAATAAAATCGATGTGTATCACGAAGCTGTAATACATGACCTTTACAAACTCAATCAAAGAACGGTTAAGGATAATCTATCCGTCCTGGAAAGAATGGCATTAAAAAATCTGCAACAAGACCCCTTAATTGAAATAAAACCTGCTGACAAAGGGGAAATGTAGTAATTCAAAATAAAGAAGACTACATATGGGAAGCGAACAGCCAATTACAGGATGAGACATGCTATGAAATAATGGAACATAACCCAATGAAGGAAATAGAGACAACAATAAATAAACATCTAAATGAATGGTTTGCAAAAGGTCTGTTAGACGAGGATGAGAAGAAATATCTGACAGTTGCACACCCAGTAGAAGCTACTATTTATTTTTTGCCAAAAGTGCATAAACGTCTATGTAAACCACCAGGCAGACCAATTGTATCTGCAAATGGGTCAATAATGGAACCGATGTCAAACTATATTGATCATTTCCTGGCACCAATAGTGAAAGACCTCACTTCTTACTTACGAGACACAACAGATCTACTTCAAAAACTTGAAGGAATACCATGGAATCAAAGATACAAATTAATATCAATGGATGTAGTCTCGTTATATACAAGTATAGAACATCAAATAGGTCTAAAAGCATGCAGTTTCTTCTTGGGGAAAAGGAATATCCAGTTCAAACAACACAACGCCATGTTACTGGAAATTATATCCCTGTGTTTACGCAATAACATCTTTACTTTCAATAAAAAACACTATCGACAATTGAAAGGTACAGCCATGGGCTTTTCTTTCTCTCCTAATTTTGCAAATCTTGTGATGGGTTGGTATGAGCAAAAAATAGCTTGGAACTGTGAAAATGACAGACATGTACAAAAGATCGTTGCATGGTGGCGCTTCATTGACGATTTATTTGTCATATGGAATGGATCTGAAGAAGACTTTGTTGAATATTTTCAAATTTTAAATAACAATGAATCCAAACTGCAATTTACATATGAAATTAGTTCTAATAAAATATCATTTTTGGACATTGAAATATATGTAAAAGACAACATTTTGCAAACTACACTCTTCAGGAAAACAACAGCCACCAACGCAGTTCTTCACGGAAATAGTTTCCATCCAATGACTCAGAAATGGAACATACCCTATGGTGAATTCCTAAGGGTACGTAGAAATTGCTCAGCAGAAAATGAATTCGAAACCCACAGCAAAGCAATGCAAACCAGGTTTGAAAAAAGAAACTACCCTATCAAAGTGGTCAGGAAAAGCCTCAAGAAGGCAAAACTAAAAAACAGAACGGAAATGCTCAAGAACCAAGAGAGATTAAATCAAGAGGACCTAACAAAAATAAGACTAATAACAACTTATTCAACTGAAACAAGTGATTTGACTCGAATACTCAAAAAGCACTGGGGAATTTTGAAACTTGACACCACTCTTGCTGAATTTATAGGGGATCATCCAAATGTCACCTATAGGAGAGCTCCGAACTTGGGTGATAAACTGACCCATAGCCACTTCAAATTAAAACAACAGAAGATCTGGACTGAAATTGAAGGGTTTTGGCCGTGTAAAAACTGCAAAGCTTGCAAAATAGCAATCTCAAAAAAGGAGGTGGAAATCAAAAAGGGTGTCACGTGGAAAATAAAACAACACATCACTTGCAAGAGTAAATATGTTGTATATATAGTGGAATGCCCATGTAAATTAAAATACATAGGGAGTACCATTTGTGAGATTAAAAAACGCATCTTAGCGCACATAAGAGCTACTGTGAACAAGGACCGCTCTAATGCCATCGCAAAGCACATGGAAGAAATGCATGAGAGTAAATGGGAACTGTTGAGATTCTACGCAATAGAACAAATACCGAACCCAGAACGAGGAGGAAATCGCGAGAAACATCTAAGACAAAGGGAATCAAAACATATTGTTTCATTCAGGACTTTGACCCCTCAGGGGCTAAACCAGGATGAAGAATTATTTGTACATCTTTAAATTTCGAAGTGACATTTTGATTTGATTTGAAACTATTTCTGAAATTATTTTTCCTAACGAACAGTTACCCTTAATATAACATTAATTATGATGCTGCTAAAATTAATATTGGTAATTTCATGCTTTATTCTTGGTGAAAGCAAATACAACCAAGTAAATTAACAAGAAGAGTGTAATCTTGATAAACTGGTTATTAGAAAATATGAGAAAAAAACAAGAATAAGTCCAAATACCCATTGGAGGGAAGATAGACATAGAATTTGAGTGGTCATTTTTGACAGCCTTTTGCAAAAGCAGCTGTATCTCTGACTGTATCTGACTAAACAGAGGACTACTATAATTTTGGGGTATTTATTAATCACGATTTGGATTTTCTGCTCAAAAAAGGAAAAATGGAGAAAAAAGAGGGCTTTAGGAGTAAACCCACTAGAGGGAAGAATTTGTTTAAATGTCGACATGCCAATAAGGGAAATATTCGTTTGGCTGAACTGCAATACTAAATGATATTGTTTTAACAATCACATTACTGAGCACTATGTTTTGCACATATTCTTGTAAATAGCACCTTTTTATATATAGCACTTTTATATGGACTTTTACAAAAATCACATAAAAGACATGGAAAAATAATTTGTGCACTACTATGACCAGAATGCCTTGCAACCACACAAACAGGAAGTTGATGTGGTAGTAGAAATAAATAATGCCTGGTCTTGCCCAGTTGTAACAATCTACCCGTGATCAAGGTTCGTGTGAGGAACCGAAACGCGTTGGGCATAGCGATGTTTGCTAGAATGCAATAAAAAGCAACTTGAAAAACAGCGGATTCCGAGTGAGTGCGTTTTCAATTGATCCTTGGGCTCAGGGGTCACTTTGTTCATATATATATATATATATATATATATATATATATATATATATATTAACTACTGGCGGTCGCCAGTAGATAGTTATAGTTAGGACCTATTTTCCATAGGAAATCCACAACATTCTATTTAAAATAACTTTGGCGCCGGTTGATGAATCTTCGCGAAATTTTCAAAACTTATGGCCCGCTCCGGTCCGCTCCTATCCTGAAAGTCTTGGGGTGATTCATCAAGTGGGGGCCAAGAAAAAAGGTGGGTCCCAAAACGTGTTTTCCCCATGCAATTTTACATAGGAACCTTTAGTCGCAGCTACAGCCCGAACTGCTGAACGGAATTACACCAAATTTGGCAAAAAGGTAGCCCTTGGTTCAGAGTCATGCCTTTTGGTTAAATGGTGTACATCCGTTCCGTAGTTCCTGAGAAATTTGAAAAAGAAAACACATATATATCTGGGCGGAGCCTATCCACACATGTCATCGTGAGATCTGATTGTCTGTCAGCACTTCATCCTGGAATTGCTGGCAGCCATCTTGGGACCAATATAAATGATAGTACCCCATTGAAATGCATTGTAGTGAATCGAAGATTTTGAGGGTTACCAAAAGGAGAACTATAAAGGGTGATAACAGACTTTAGTTACATTAGAATTCATTTGTTGATGGTACCATACTAATTTCAGGAATTGTGGTGTGTTCTAAGGTGATTTTACCCTGTGAAAAACCTTCTGCTGGGATATCATGAATCATGTTTGAGAGAAAACTATTTTCACATGCTTGTCCCATACAGTTTTGGAAGGTGCTCCAGAAGCTAAAATGAGAGCATATTTTCTGTAAATTCACATTATCTTTCTCAGTCATGTGAGAATGAAGTCTGACATTCTCAGTAAAACATGTACATCCAACAAGGGCAGAGACTGTCAGTTGATTCCTTTGTGTTATACTGCAGCTTCCCAGAGTGTTCTAAAGAACAACTAGAGTGCTAACAGCCTTACTTATGACAAAAGTATGGCACACCTGAAGCCATCTTGATTGGAATAAACTGTTAACACTTAAAACATTTAATTTAAAAAGGAACAAAATGATGGGGTTCATTTTGTCATAGAAATTATGGTTAGTGCTGTAGAAAGAAAAATTAGGACATGTTTCAAGTGTGATCTCAAATATCTTCCTGTTATATTTCAACAGGAGCAGCCTGTCAGTTGATGTCTTTGTGTTCTACTGCAGCTTCCCAGAGTGTTCTAAAGAACAACTAGAGTGCTAACAGTCTTACTTATGACAAAAGTATGGCACACCTGAAGCCATCTTGATTGGAATAAACTGGTAACACTTAAAACATTTAATTTAAAAAGGAACAAAATGAGGGGGTTCATTTTGCCATATAAATTATGGTTAGTGCTGTAGAAAGAAAAATTAGGACATGTTTTAAGTGAGATCTCAAATATCTTCCTGTTATATTTCAACAGGAGCAGCCTGTCAGTTGATGCCTTTGTGTTCTACTGCAGCTTCCCAGAGTGTTCTAAAGAACAACTAGAGAGCTAACAGTCTTACTTATGACAAAAGTATGGCACACCTGAAGTTATCTTGATTGGAATAAACTGGTAACACTTAAAACATTTAATTTAAAAAGGAACAAAATGAGGGGGTTCATTTTGCCATAGAAATTATGGTTAGTGCTGTAGAAAGAAAAATTAGGACATGTTTTAAGTGAGATCTCAAATATCTTCCTGTTATATTTCAATAGGAGCAGCCTGTCAGTTGATGCCTTTGTGTTCTACTGCAGCTTCCCAGAGTGTTCTAAAGAACAACTAGAGTGCTAACAGCCTTACTTATGACAAAAGTATGGCACACCTGAAGCCATCTTGATTGGAATAAACTGGTAACACTTAAAACATTTAATTTAAAAAGGAACAAAATGATGGGGTTCATTTTGTCATAGAAATTATGGTTAGTGCTGTAGAAAGAAAAATTAGGACATGTTTCAAGTGTGATCTCAAATATCTTCCTGTTATATTTCAACAGGAGCAGCCTGTCAGTTGATGCCTTTGTGTTCTACTGCAGCTTCCCAGAGTGTTCTAAAGAACAACTAGAGCGCTAACAGTCTTACTTATGACAAAAGTATGGCACACCTGAAGCCTTCTTGATTGGAATAAACTGGTAACACTTAAAACATTTAATTTAAAAAGGAACAAAATGAGGGGGTTCATTTTGCCATAGAAATTATGGTTAGTGCTGCAGAAAGAAAATTTAGGGCATGTTTTAAGTGAGATCTCAAATCCTCTTCTATTTCATTAGAAAATTCTGACATGCAGACTGAAACAATCACTTTCAATACCAGCAGTAGACTTCCAGTTAACTCCCTGGTGAGCAGAAGCTTTACTACAGTGATCTAATGAACAACTAGAGTGCTAACATTCTGAATTTATGGCAAATGTGTGACACATCTGAATGCCTTCTTGATGGAATCAAAGTAAAAAACTGAAAGCATTTCCTACTGAGGAGACTGCAGTAAATAACGAAATTAGGAAACTTCATAACAAATAAGTCTCCCAAGATGGCCACCAGAGAAAAAAGAGCCCAAATGTAGCACAAATATCACCCAGATGTAGCCCACATATAGCCCAATGACAGAAGTGTGCAAAACACTTTTTATTTTTAGTTTTTCTGCAGTTTTATATAGTGCAAACTGGTCAGGTATTGGAGCGTTACATCTTACTTGGACCCCTTATTGCGTATTTTGCACGAAGTACATGAGATTGATCTTGCGAAACATTGAACTTTACGATTCTGTTAACCTGAAGTTGCTCTGAACCGGGCTTTGTAACACCCATTTTTACCTACTGGTTTTAATTAATTCTCACTGTATTGTATTAGGAAAGAGGATTTACTGTTTTTATGTACACTTTTATGATCTATGTTTCTAAATCAGATCAAATAAAGTTTAATGAATTCTATGGCAGGACGGAGGCGAGGATTATGCATATCTTTCCTCACTTTATTTGCATAGCAGTTCAAAGAAAACGTAACACAACAATCATTAAACAAAAGACTACACAACCCATGAACCGTTAGGGGGTAATCTCCAAGGCAACTATAATCCAATCATATCACAGTCCATCGTATATAATATTGTGACGTCCCTTCCGCTTCCTCTTTCTTCACTGCTCGTCAGTTAAGTGCATTCCTTACATTCTTGGCTTAATCTGACGTTGTTGCTGTTTGTATAGCGGTTTCTTGTGCACGTTATTAGCATTATTGCCTTGGTATTGTTTTATATTCCCTGCGCAGCAGGCTCTTGCCCGAGCGCATTCTCCCCCTCGCAGTTTCTCCTGCTGTGTGCTCTGCGCGCGGTGAGAGCCTGTCAGGCGCATCTGGTCCGAGCGAGGCAGCTCCGTCGAGCGCTCCCGCTGGTCTTTACGCGCGTTTGGGAATCCGGTCACTCCTTTAGTGTCCGCTTGATTCCCGACCAACCCTCGCCTAATTTTGACACCGCTACGCGGTGATTTCCCCACACGGCCACGTTAGTGACCAGCGCCACCTGGTGGTGCTAATTGGTATTGCGCCTCAGTCTATTCTTATAACAGCTTCGGGGAAAGCCCAGCTGTTGGAGCACCGGCGAGGGGGCTGTCTTAAGGATTTTAAGGACATTTGTTCTGTGCTCACACCCTCTGCTATCATGTCTTCTCCAAAAGACCATTTTTACTCCTCCTACCAGGAAGTGGAGGAGGAATGGCCCCCAACTTCTCCCTCCAGCAGTGGACCAAGCCCTCTCTCTGGCTATTTCTAGGGCGCTGGCTCCTCTTAGGGATCAGGTTGATAAGCTGGCGAAAAGCATCCCTGGGGTGTTCAGTGACCCAGATCTGGTGGTGGCGGGTCCAAGTAGCTCCCAGATGGGGAATAAAAGGGCCGTTAAGCATAACGCGGGGCACTTGGAAGGATTTGATAAACTTACGGAGACCTTCCTCAAGAGTGCGTGAACGCTAAAACATGCACCCTGCCGGGAGGAGGAGGGACCCGGAGAAAATTGTGACACTCACCACTATTGTAGACCCCGACGGCGGGTTTCCCTTAGAGGGAGAGGGTGTATCAGAGGACGATTTCTCCTCCGATGAGGATAAGGACTCGGGGCATCCCTGGCGTCCAGAGTCCCACTCCTCTCAGTCCCCGGTTGGGGACGGGGTCCACTCGCACATGTTCGAGCCTACCCAAATTTACCATCCTAGGTCGGCAGAGTGGACACCTGACGCCAAAGTGGCAGAGTATGTGGTGGGGAAAATCCATCAACCCCTTGAAAGGGAGGTCAGGAATAGGATGAGGGGAGAAAGCCCTAGGCCCTCACTGAAGGGGAAGGTGGCACACACGCCTGAAATTGATGAGAAACTATGTACCTTTTTCTCCAAGTATATGAGGGATCCCAAGAAAGGAATTGATAGGTCTTGGACGTGGTAGGGTCCTTGACCCAAATTATTCAATTGACGGAGCGTTCCAAAGAGTCAGGATCCCCTTTGTCCACGGATATTGTGGCTGGTTGGGCGCACTACCCTAAACCCTAAAATACAACCCCCTCCACTACCCAAACACCACTGCACTACCCTAAACCCTAAAACACTACCCCCAGCACGACATCCTACACTACCCAAACATAACTGCACTACCCTAAACCCTAAAACACTACCACCAGCACGACTCCCTACACTACCCAAACACCACTGCACTACCCTAAACCCTAAAACACTACCCCCAGCACGACTCCCTACACTACCCAAACACCACTGCACTACACTAAACCCTAAATATACCCCCAGCATGACCTCCCACACTACACAAACACCACTGCACTACCCTAAACCCTAAAACACTACCCCCAGCATGACCCCCTACACTACCCTAAACCCTAAAACACTAACCCCAGCATGACCCCCTACACTACCCAAACACCACTGCACTACCCTATACCCTAAAACACGACCCCCTACACTACACAAACACGACTGCACTACCCTAAACCCTAAAACACTACCCACAGCATGACCCCCTTCACTACACAAACACCACTGCACTGCCCTAAACCCTAAAACACTACACCAGCACTACCCTCTACACTACCCAAACACCACTGCACTAACATAAACCCTAAAACACTACCCGCAGTACAACCCCCTACACTACACAAACACCACTGCACTACCCTAAACCCTAAAACACTACCCCCAGCAAGACTCCCTACACCACCCAAACATCACTGCACTACCCTAAACCCTAAATCTACCCCCAGCACGACCCCCTACACTCCCCAAACACCACTGCACTACCCTAAACCATAAAACACTACCCCCAGCATGACCCTCTACACTACACAAACACCACTGCACTACCCTAAACCCTAAAACACTACCACCAGCATGACCCCCTACACTACTCAAACACCACTGCACTACCCTAAACCCTAAAACACTACCCCAGCACGACCCCTACACTACCCATACACCACTGCACTACCCTAAACCCTAAAACACTACCCCCAGCACGACCCCCTACACTACTGCACTACCCTAAACCCTAAAACACTACCCCCAGCACGACCGCCTACACTACCCAAACACCACTGCACTAACATAAACCCTAAAACACTACCCCCAGCGCAACCCCCTACACCACCCAAACACCACTGCACTACCCTAAACCCTAGAAAAGAAACCCCCACCCCATGCCCAATCCCCCTTACCTCTCACTCCTCATGGTTCCTCTCTCCTCGTGGTTCCTGCTTCACATCATCTCTGAGGGGCGGTGCACGTCGTTGTGAGGAAACGGAACAGCCTCTGTTTCCTTACAACGACATGGATTGTCTACATGTTTTTTAGAAAGCATGGTCATTTACCATACATACCTTTACAACACAATTCGTTGTAAAGGCATGCGTGGTAATTGACCATGCGTTTTAAAAAAATGCGTAGTAATGACTTCGTGATGTATAACGCATGCGCGGTAATGCATGCGTTGTAATGGTATCGCAAAGTAAAAAAGTCGTTGTAACGGCTGTTTACCGATCGAAGCTGGCCCCTGTTCTTCAGTGAGACGTTTATTTGATTAATTAGGAGGAAGGAATGTGGTTTTTTTACCGAAAAGTGCATTCCTGGCTATTGTATTGTGAAAGTGTCCGCGTGGCCTGGTTTCACTTCCGGTGAGAGAGTGGAAGAGTCTGTTTGGATCTAAAGGAGTTCTGTTGTCGGACGGGGCCAGCGCGACATGTCATCAGAAAACATAGCTAATGGAAAGCGTCCTCCCTGAAGTGTGGAGCAGTGCCATGAGAGGTCAACGAGTGTGCGTTCCACCGCAGTATGACCGTACCGCGTGACCCATGTGCCACCTCCAGGGTACGGGAGGCAGAAGCGGCTTCGCAGGTCCTCTTGAAGACCGTTGTAGCACTAATTCTACATTTTGGTACTAGGGCATTTTAACTTCGTTGTTCCTGCCAGATACAAAGAGACGATCCTGTGTTATTCAGTGCCCTCGTTACCTTTTTTGTGGGTTGTGGTGCTTGTCACTTCGCTACCCCGCCGGTGCACACGACTGGGCACCCCACCTCGTGTGCCATCTGCAGGGCCTCTGCCCTCGGATCACTGGTTTCGGTTTCTGGAGTGGCAACATAAACAGTTGCTCCCAAAGGACTAGCCTGAACACTTAGGTGAATATCCCCTGCACCAGCATTCCACGGAAATTCTTTCCTAGCTCTCCCACGTCAACGAGCACGGCTCCGCTCGCGACACCGTATGACGTCATCGGAGCCATAAGAGGACCTCGTCGGCGTGCTGACGTCAGTTCCACCCATTTTTTCCATGCCACCGAGGCAAACAGGGGACCGAGACATTTTCACATGTATACATAGTATAATAAATATATATATATTCACTGAAAAAACCATAGGTTTCAGGCACGTTATAGTTAGAAATTAGCATTTAAAAAACCTTAGAAATTCACTGAAAAAACCATAGGTTTCAGGGGCGTTATAGTTAGTTGGACATTTCACTCGTACAAAACCATAGAAATTCCCCCGTTATAGTTAGTTCAGCTAACTATAACTCGCGCGCCCGCAATGCACTGCTGATGACGTCATATATTACATCACTCATGACATGGTCAGTGACATCACTCATGACATCACTGATGACATCTCAAATGACATCACTGATGACATCACTGATGACATCATCCAGTGAATGTGTGTTTTTCTGAAAATTAAATATGTTTTATATATGTATATCTCAAGGTCGATGGAAGAATAAATGGGTATATAAGTGTCTAAATGGATGATTTTTTTGTAAAATTGATTGTATAACTGACTAAGTGTATCTTAGTGAATACATGGGTTAGTGAGTAATGTTTAAATATGAAAATATCTGTATCAGTCTCTCACTTTGTGTATAAGTGGCTGCATGGGTTGGTGAGTAGCTACATGAGTGTCTATATGGGTTATTATTTGGTTTTTTGAGTATCATTATGAGTGTCTGAGTGTCTGTATGGTTCGGTGGGGGGTATTACTTAATGCATAGATGCATGAATGAGTGACTCACTGTTTGTATGTGTTGAAGACAGCATGTGTGCAGGACTGTATAGGTGGATGAGTATGTGTATGGGTGTGTTAGTGAGTGAAAGACTGTCTCAATAGTGTCTTTATGAGTAACTACATATGTTTTAAACTAGTATATGTGAGTATTGGTGTATATAAGTGAGTATATGTGAGAGTGAGAGATTGGAAGAGTTCCTGTACAAATAAGTAGGTGTTTCTATAAGTGATTGTTTAAGAGAGTAAGTATGTGTAAGTTTCTGTAGAAGTAAGTGTGGTAGTGTGTGTATAACTGTATATGCAAGTAAATGGATGTTTGATACTTTGTTTGCATGTGTGACTGTGTGTGAGTAACTCTATGGATGAGTGGCGGTGTGTAACAGGATGTATAGGTGTATGAGTACATATGATGAGTGAGTACATGTATGAGTGACTGTATAGGGACTGTTGGTGAATGAGTGGATGTGTGTGTAGATCTTGGAATTACTGAATAGGTGTGTTGTAACTGGTATTGGTATGTCCAATGTTTTGAAAATGTTAGTTTGTATTTTTGAGTGTGTGTATCAAAGGTTATATTAGGGTGAGAGGAGGTCTGCCACTCTATCACAAGGATGATGTCATCAGGGATGTCATCAGTGATGTCATTTGAGATGTCATCAGTGATGTCATGAGTGATGTCACTGACCATGTCATGAGTGATGTAATATGTGACATCATCAGCAGTGCATTGCGGGCGCGTGAGTTATAGTTAGCTGAACTAACTATAACGGGGGAATTTCTATGGTTTTGTACGAGTGAAATGTCCAAGTAACTATAACGCCCCTGAAACCTATGGTTTTTTCAGTGAATTTCTAAGGTTTTTTAAATGCTAATTTCTAACTATAACGTGCCTGAAACCTATGGTTTTTTCAGTGAATATATATATATATATATATATACACGCACACTAGACCCGATACTCCACTTAAGAAACGCAATCCACCAACACAACATTTGCGACATCAATCTATACCACTATGGTGTGGTTTTACTACACTAATTTTCCAAAGACTTGCCACTCTTATGAATTTTCACATTTAAAAGAACTTTAATACTGCACAGTAATTGAATAACTGTTGTGTCTGCCTTTTCCTTGCTTTTTAAAAACAAATTATTATTTATGTGCCTTAACATTTATTTTCTTTATGTCTATGATTGCAAAAATGTGCACGTACCTTTAAAATGACATGTAATGGAGGCGGAGGTCATGTGACCAAGACCACGGACGTGGTCGAAACGCGTCGTCCTTGTCTGCTGTGTGACAAATAAACCTACCTGCAATTGATCGTGTGGGCTCGTGTTAATCTTTGACAAGATTTTCATTCCTTTGGAAATATATATATATATATATATATATATATATATGCACTGAAAAAACCTGAGGTTTCAGGCACGTTATAGTTAGAAATTAGCATTTAAAAAACCTTAGAAATTCACTAAAAAAACATAGGTTTCAGGGACGTTATAGTTAGTTGGACATTTCACTCGTACAAAACCATAGAAATTCCCCCGTTATAGTTAGTTCAGCAAACTATACCTCGCGCCCCCGCAATGCACTGCTGATGACGTCACATATTACATCCTTCATGACATGGTCAGTGACATCACTGATGACATCACTGATGACATCTCAAATAACATCACTGATTACATCATCCACGTGAAAATCTGATGCACCTCCTCACACTCTAATATAATCTTTGATACACCCACTGTAAAATACAGACTACCATTTTCGAAACCATCGACACACCAATACCAGTTACTACATACGCACTCACTAATTCCTAGGTCTACACACACATCCACTCATTCACCCATACAATCACTCATACATACAGTCTCTCATCAATACAACACTATCATATGCACTCATACACCTATAAAGACACTCACACACCGCCACTCATCCATGGAGTTACTCACACACCTAGTCAGTCATGCAAAGAATCAATCACACTCCCATTTCCTCACCTATACAGTTATACACACACCACCTCACTTATTCAAACATATACTAACACATACTTACTCTCTTATACAATCACTGAAACGAGTACACACTCATCCATACAGCCACTCTCACAGTCACTGACTCTCACTTATAGTCATTTATATACTCCAAGTCTCACATACACTGCCTTTTTCATATGTAGTTACTTGGACATGTACCACTGAGACATCCAATCTCTCACCAACACACCCATACACACACTCACCCGCCCATACAGCTGTTTCTACATGCACTCTTGAACCCATACACCCAGTGAATCAACCAATCACACATCTATGCACAGAGTCACACACCTCCCACCCACCCACACACACACTCAGTCTCCCATACAAATACTCAGGCAACCAATCAATAACCCATATAGACACTCATGTAGCTACTGACCATCGCATGCAGCAGCTTACACAACAACAGACATACTGATACACACATTCAGACAGTTTAGTCACTAACCCATGTATTCAGTTAGACACATTTAATCACTCACTTATACAGTCAGTCACGCACATACTAAATCCTCCATCCAGACACTTATATACCCACTCACTCTCCAATACACCTTGGCATATATATAAAACATATTTAAACTTTAGAGAAACACACAGTCACTGGATGATGTCATCAGTGATGTCATTTGAGATGTCATCAGTGATGTCATCAGTGATGTCACTGACCATGTCATGAATGATGTAATATGTGACGTCATCAGCAGTGCATTGCGGGGGCGCAAGTTATAGTTTGCTGAACTAACTATAACGGGGGAATTTCTATGGTTTTGTACAAGTGAAATGTCCAACTAACTATAACGTCCCTGAAACCTATGTTTTTTTTAGTGAATTTCTAAGGTTTTTTAAATGCTAATTTCTAACTATAACGTGCCTGAAACCTCAGGTTTTTTCAGTGAATTTCAATGGTTTTTTAAATGCTAATTTCTAACTATGCCTACAAAGTTAGGACATGTGAAGAAAGAGGAAGAAAAGTGCAGCAACAAGCAAGACAAATGCTGAAAGAGGCAACAGAAGTCCAGAAAGACGAAAAAAAGTGCAGGAAGAAGCAAGAGATATGCAGAAAGAACCAACAGAGGAGCAGAAAGTCCTCCTGTGCCCCCAACTTTTTAGTGACGGGTACTGGTGGTAACTGACTCTGACTAACCAGGACAAGCCAGTGCTATGCTAAAAGACACTTAGAATACAGTGAAAACACCTACATACACTAGGGAACACTATGCGTTGGGGTACCCCTGTAATGAGCATGACCTCCTCTGTATTTGCCATGAGTTAGTGCCTGGGTCATTGCATGAGTACATGGGTAGTGACTGGATGATTAGAGTGCTGCAAGGGCAGTGCATGGTGATTTTATAACTGCTTGTAGTGTTTGGGTAGTGTAGGGGGTCATGCTGGGGGTAGATTTAGGGTTTAGGGTAGTGCAGTGGTGTTTGTGTAGTGTAGAGGGTCGTGCTGGGGGTAGTGTTTTAGGGTTTAGGGTAGTGCAGTGGTGTTTGTGTAGTGTAGGGGTCATGTTTTAGGGTAGTGCAGTGGTGTTTGGATAGTGTAGGGGGTCATGCTGGGGGTAGTGTTTTAGGGTTTAGGGTAGTGCAGTGGTGTTTGTGTAGTGTAGGGGGTCGTGTTTTAGGGTAGTGCAGTGGTGTTTGGGTAGTGTAGGGGGTCATGCTGGGGGTAGTGTTTTAGGGTTTAGGGTAGTGCAGTGGTGTTTGGGTAGTGTAGGGGGTCGTGCTGGGGGTAGTGTTTTAGGGTTTAGGTTAGTGCAGTGGTGTTTGTGTAGTGTAGGGGGTCGTGCTGGGGGTAGTGTTTTAGGGTTTAGGGTAGTGCAGTGGTGTTTGTGTAGTGTAGGGGGTCGTGCTGGGGGTAGTGTTTTAGGGTTAAGGTAGCGCAGTGGTGTTTGGGTAGTGTAGAGGATCGGGCTGGGGGAAGTGTTTTAGGGTTTAGGGTAGTGCAGTGGTGTTTGGGTAGTGTAGGGGGTCGGGCTGGGGGTAGATTTAGGGTTTAGGGTAGTGCAGTGGTGTTTGGGTAGTGTAGGGGGTCGTGCTGGGGGTAGATTTAGGGTTTAGGGTAGTGCAGTGGTGTTTGGGTAGTGTAGGGGGTCGTGCTGGGGGTAGTGTTTTAGGGTTTAGGGTAGTGCAGTGGTGTTCGGGTAGTGTGGGGGTCGTGCTGGGGGTAGTGTTTTAGGGTTTAGGGTAGTACAGTGGTGTTTGGGTAGTGTAGGGAGTCATGCTGGGAGTAGTGTTTTAGGGTTTAGGGTAGTGCAGTGGTGTTTGGGTAGTGTAGGGGGTCGTGCTGGGGTTAGTGTTTTAGGGTTTAGGGTAGTGCAGTGGTGTTTGGGTAGTGGAGGGGTCGTGCTGGGGTTAGTGTTTTAGGGTTTAAGGTAGTACAGTGGTGTTTGGGTAGTGTAGGGGGTCATGCTGGGGGTAGTGTTTTAGGGTTTAGGGTAGTGCAGTGGTGTTTGTGTAGTGTAGGGGGTCGTGCTGGGGAAGTGTTTTAGGGTATAGGGCAGTGGTTTTTGTGTAGTGTAGGGGTCGTGTTTTAGGGTTTAGGGTAGTGCAGTGGTGTTTGTGTAGTGTAGGGGGTCGTGCTGGGGGTAGGGTTTTAGGGTTTAGGTTAGTGCAGTGGTGTTTGTGTAGTGTAGGGGGTCGTGCTGGGGGTAGTGTTTTAGGGTTTAGGGTTGTGCAGTGGTGTTTGTGTAGTGTAGGGGGTCGTGCTGGGGGTTGTGTTTTAGGGTTAAGGTAGCGCAGTGGTGTTTGGGTAGTGTAGAGGATCGGGCTGGGGGAAGTGTTTTAGGGTTTAGGGTAGTGCAGTGGTGTTTGGGTAGTGTAGGGGGTCGTGCTGGGGGTAGATTTAGGGTTTAGGGTAGTGCAGTGGTGTTTGGGTAGTGTAGGGGGTCGTGCTGGGGGTAGATTTAGGGTTTAGGGTAGTGCAGTGGTGTTTGGGTAGTGTAGGGGGTCGTGCTGGGGGTAGTGATTTAGGGTTTAGGGTAGTGCAGTGGTGTTTGGGTAGTGTAGGGGGTCGTGCTGGGGTTAGTGTTTTAGGGTTTAGGGTAGTGCAGTGGTGTTCGGGTAGTGTAGGGGGTCGTGCTGGGGTAGTGTTTTAGGGTTTAGGGTAGTACAGTGGTGTTTGGGTAGTGTAGGGAGTCATGCTGGGAGTAGTGTTTTAGGGTTTAGGGTAGTGCAGTGGTGTTTGGGTAGTGTAGGGGTCGTGCTGGGGTTAGTGTTTTAGGGTTTAAGGTAGTACAGTGGTGCTTGGGTAATGTAGGGGGTCGTGCTGGGGGTAGTGTTTTAGGGTTTAGGGTAGTGCAGTGGTGTTTGGGTAGTGGAGGGGGTCGTGCTGGGGTTAGTGTTTTAGGGTTTAAGGTAGTACAGTGGTGTTTGGGTAGTGTAGGGGGTCATGCTGGGGGTAGTGTTTTAGGGTTTAGGGTAGTGCAGTGGTGTTTGTGTAGTGTAGGGGGTCGTGCTGGGGGAAGTGTTTTAGGGTATAGGGCAGTGGTTTTTGTGTAGTGTAGGGGTCGTGTTTTAGGGTTTAGGGTAGTGCAGTGGTGTTTGTGTAGTGTAGGGGGTCGTGCTGGGGGTAGGGTTTTAGGGTTTAGGGTAGTGCAGTGGTGTTTGTGTAGTGTAGGGGTCGTGTTTTAGGGTTTAGTGTAGTGGTGTTCGGGTAGTGTAGGGGGTTGTGCTAGGAGTAGTGTTTTAGGGTTTAGGGTAGTGCAGTGGTGTTTGGGTAGTGTAGGGGTCATGTTGGGGTAGTGTTTTAGGGCTTAGGGTAGTGCAGTGGTGTTTGTGTAGAATAGGGGGTCGTGCTGGGGGTAGTGTTTTAGGGTTTAGGGTAGTGCAGTGGTGTTTGGGTAGAGGAGGGGGTCGTGCTGGGGTTAGTGTTTTAGGGTTTAAGGTAGTACAGTGGTGTTTGGGTAGTGTAGGGGGTCATGCTGGGGGTAGTGTTTTAGGGTTTAGGGTAGTGCAGTGGTGTTTGGGTAGTGTAGGGGGTCGTGCTGGGGTTAGTGTTTTAGGGTTTAGGGTAGTGCAGTGGTGTTCGGGTAGTGTAGGGGGTCGTGCTGGGGTAGTGTTTTAGGGTTTAGGGTAGTACAGTGGTGTTTGGGTAGTGTAGGGAGTCATGCTGGGAGTAGTGTTTTAGGGTTTAGGGTAGTGCAGTGGTGTTTGGGTAGTGTAGGGGGTCGTGCTGGGGTTAGTGTTTTAGGGTTTAAGGTAGTACAGTGGTGCTTGGGTAATGTAGGGGGTCGTGCTGGGGGTAGTGTTTTAGGGTTTAGGGTAGTGCAGTGGTGCTTGGGTAGTGGAGGGGGTCGTGCTGGGATTAGTGTTTTAGGGTTTAAGGTAGTACAGTGGTGTTTGGGTAGTGTAGGGGGTCATGCTGGGGGTAGTGTTTTAGGGTTTAGGGTAGTGCAGTGGTGTTTGTGTAGTGTAGGGGGTCGTGCTGGGGGAAGTGTTTTAGGGTATAGGGCAGTGGTTTTTGTGTAGTGTAGGGGTCGTGTTTTAGGGTTTAGGGTAGTGCAGTGGTGTTTGTGTAGTGTAGGGGGTCGTGCTGGGGGTAGGGTTTTAGGGTTTAGGGTAGTGCAGTGGTGTTTGTGTAGTGTAGGGGGTCGTGTTTTAGGGTTTAGTGTAGTGCAGTGGTGTTTGGGTAGTGTAGGGGGTTGTGCTAGGAGTAGTGTTTTAGGGTTTAGGGTAGTGCAGTGGTGTTTGGGTAGTGTAGGGGTCATGTTGGGGTAGTGTTTTAGGGCTTAGGGTAGTGCAGTGGTGTTTGTGTAGTGTAGGGGGTCATGCTGGGGGTAGATTTAGGGTTTAGGGTAGTGCAGTGGGGTTTGTGTAGTGTAGGGGGTCGTGCTGGGGGTAGTGTTTTAGGGTTTAGGGTAGTGCAGTGGTGTTTGGGTAGAGGAGGGGGTCGTGCTGGGGTTAGTGTTTTAGGGTTTAAGGTAGTACAGTGGTGTTTGGGTAGTGTAGGGGGTCATGCTGGGGGTAGTGTTTTAGGGTTTAGGGTAGTGCAGTGGTGTTTGTGTAGTGTAAGGGGTCATGCTGGGGGAAGTGTTTTAGGGTATAGGGCAGTGGTTTTTGTGTAGTGTAGGGGTCGTGTTTTAGGGTTTAGGTTAGTGCAGTGGTGTTTGTGTAGTGTAGGGGGTCGTGCTGGGGGTAGTGTTTTAGGGTTTAGGGTAGTGCAGTGGTGTTTGTGTAGTGTAGGGGGTCGTGGTTTACGGTTTAGTGTAGTGCAGTGGTGTTTGGGTAGTGTAGGGGGTTGTGCTAGGGGTAGTGTTTTAGGGTTTAGGGTAGTGCAGTGGTGTTTGGGTAGTGTAGGGGTCATGTTGGGGTAGTGTTTTAGGGCTTAGGGTAGTGCAGTGGTGTTTGTGTAGTGTAGGGTGTCATGCTGGGGGTAGATTTAGGGTTTAGGGTAGTGCAGTGGTGTTTGTGTAGTGTAGGGGGTCGTGCTGGGGGTAGTGTTTTAGGGTAGTGCAGTGGTGTTTGTGTCGTGCAGGGGGTCGTGCTGGGGGTAGTGTTTTAGGGTTTAGGGTAGTGCAGTGGTGGTTGTGTAGTGTAGGGGGTCGTGTTTTAGGGTAGTGCAGTGGTGTTTGTGTAGTGTAGGGGGTCGTGCTGGGGGTAGTGTTTTAAGGTTTAGGGTAGTGCAGTGGTGTTTGGGTAGTGTAGGGGGTCATGCTGGGGTAGTGTTTTAGGGTTTAGGGTAGTGCAGTGGTGTTTGGGTAGATCGACAACAATAGATCTCGCCAAGCAACCAGCGCATGCCCTGCGTCGCTAGGCGAGACCTAAAAAGCATTGCACCAAGATGGCTGACAACACTTCCTGGTTTGAAGTGTTGGCAGACAATCAGAGCCAAGCTCGTGCTCGGGTATTAGGCTCCGCTCACATATATATATATTTTTTTCTTTAATATCTCAAAAACTACTGAACGGATTTACACCATTTAAAAAAAAGGTCGCTTTCTGAACCAAGCACTACCTTTTTGCCAAATTTGGTGTAATTCCGTTCAGCAGTTCGGGATGTAGCCTTGCCTAAAGTTTCCTATAGGAAATTGATTTTTTGACTCTTATTTTTTGAATTTCTCAGCAACTACTGAACGGATTTACACCATTTAAAAAAAAGGTAGCTTTCTGAACCAAGAGCTACATTTCTGCCAAACTTGGTGTAATTCCGTTCAGCAGTTCGGGCTGTAGCCTGTCTCAAAATTTCCTATGGAAATTAACACACGAAAAACACTTTTTGGGACCCCCCTTTTTTCTCCGTCCCCGCTTAACGAATCACCCCCAAACTTTCAGGATAGGAGCTGACCTGGATAGACCTTTTTTTTTGAGAATTTCACAAAGATTCGTTAAACGACGCCAAAGATATTAGCAAATCAAAAAATGCTTTTCCTATGGAAACTAGGTTCTAACTATAACTACCTACTGGCGACCGCCAGTAGGTAATATATATATATATATATATATATATATATATATATATATATATATATATATATATATATATATATATATATATACATATATCAAAGCTCCAAGGTTCCCACCTGTTGGAGACGCACTCTGACATCCACTGCAGCAACCTTCATGAGGTAAAAGCCGGATCGGCGGGCGGATCCAGTTTACAGCATGCCTGTCGATTCACGCCTGACGCGTTTTGTGCTCATTGCACTCTTCAGAGGCGCACCAGTCATTTTGGCATAAAGGCCACACCTCCCACTTAATAATATGAGCCCTCCAATGGGCGACTCAAATGAGTCCGCGTTGGTTTGTGGGTCTTGTAGTGTGTGTCTTAGTTATGTGCCGCTGTCTGAAACGTTACAAGCCCTCCAATGGGCCTCCACTCGCACATCTGGCTTGTCAATCCTCCATGGATGCCTCCACATTAAGACTAAGCCTGGGCGTAGTTCGCGAAGTAGCGCTACGCGAAGCTACGCAAAGTGCAGTTCGCACTACGCGAGCTACGCGTAGCACTACGCGAACTGCGTAGTGCACTGTTTGCAATGATTGCACAGTGCCGGATGCTTGTCCGCACTGTGCAATCATTGAAAACGGCATCTTGCACAGTGCGAGCTGTCTTTACTGCCGCTCGAGTAGATTTTTACTCGAGCGGCAGCTTCTCAACGCGGACTGGTAGTTTCTCATCGCGAGCGGTCGCGAGCATACGCGACCACTCGCAATGAGAAACCTGACCTCCCCGCGTTGAGAATCTCGCCAGGAGGTTTATTTTCCACGCTCGTGATCGGCAACTTGATGTTGCTGATCGCGAACGAGGAAAAAGTCTCGCCGGGATGTCATTTTGCTTGCTCGCGGTCGCCAACTTGACGTTGAGGACCGCGAGCAAGCAAAAAATGACCGCTGCGCTACGCTACGCTACGCATGTTTGCACTGTGCTACGTGCAATTCGCCTTGTGCGAAGTAGCGCAAACTTCGCAAACTACGCGAGCGTAGCGTAGTGCTTTGCCCAGGGTTAATTAAGACTCCGTGATTCGGAACTCCGTGGCCCCAAATTTCCGGGTGGTGCATCTCCCGCGGCTGGGAGGCCGCGTATAAATCAAAGCTCCACGGTTCCCACCTGTTGGAGACGCACTCTGACATCCACTGCAGCAACCTTCATGAGGTAAAAGCCGGATCGGCGGGCGGATCCAGTTTACAGCATGCCTGTCGATTCACGCCTGACGCGTTTCGTGCTCATTGCACTCTTCAGAGGCGCAACAGTCACACTACAAGACCCACAAACCAACGCGGACTCATTTGAGTCGCCCATTGGAGGGCTCATATTTTTAAGTGGGAGGTGTGGCCTCTATGCCATAATGACTGTCGCGCCTCTGAAGAGTGCAATGAGCACAAAACGCGTCAGGCGTGAATCGACAGGCATGCTGTAAACTGGATCCGCCCGCCGATCCGGCTTTTACCTCATGAAGGTTGCTGCAGTGGATGTCAGAGTGTGTCTCCACAGGTGGGAACCTTGGAGCTTTGATATATACATATATATATATATATATATATATATATATATATATATATATATATATATATATATTTTGCACAGAATAAATTTGCACTGAATTTTCAACCAGCAGCATGTTGTGGTCTGTACCTGTGTTTCTTCACCAATTTGGAAGTTGGGATTGTGTTTATTCATATATATATATATATATATATACGTACAAATATATATATTCACACAAAAAAAAAGGTTACGACATTATAGTGAGGGTCAGATTTTACTCATACAAAACCAGAGAAATTCAGCCGTTAGAGTAAGCTGAGTTAACTATAACTCGCAACCCCACAATGCACTGCTTATGACCTCACATATTACATCACTGATGACATGGTCAGTGACATCACTGATGACATCTCAAATGGCATCACTGATGACATCAGTCAGGACATCATCCTCAGGATCTCTGACACACCCACTCACACCCCTATATAATCTTTTATATACCCACTGCCTGTCCCACACAACGTTCACAAACCCATTCACAGAGCCATACCAGTACTTACACACCCATTCACTGATTCATAGATCTAAACACACATCCACTTGCTCACCCATGCAGCCACTCATACACCCACTCACTAATACAGCCTTTGACATATCCACTCATACACCCATACAAATACTCACACACTGAGTGAGTCACCCATAGAACTACTCACACACCTAGACACTCACCCATATAGTTAATCACACAGCCACTTACTCACCTGAACAGTTACACACACACCTACTTACTTACTCATACAAATAGTAACACATAGTCACTCACCTATACAGTCACAGACAGAAGCATGCACTCAGCCATATAGCTGCTCTCACATTCACTCGCTCACGCAGACAGTCACTCATATACCCAGTCACTCACCTATACTGCCTTTCGCATACCCAGTTACTCACCCATACTGACACAAGTACTCAATCACCGACACAGCCATACAGACACTCACTCATCCATACAGGCAGTCACACACCTCCTCACCCACACACACAGATACCCAGACAACCATAGAGATAGTCAGACAACCAATCAGTCACCCATATAGCCATTCACGTACCCACTAACACACTCATACACTGACTTAGACATCAACTGACAGACAGATACACACATTCACACAACACTCACCCATACATTCACTGTGACACCTAATCACTCACTTATACAGTCAGTCACGCACCCACTCAGTGATCTATACAGTCACTCATACACCCACTGATTCACCAATGCACCTTGGTATATATATATATATATATATATATATATATATATATATATATATATATATATATATATATATTTAACACTCATAAACCTTTTAAAAACACTCACAGTCACTGGATGATGTCATCAGTGATGTCATTTGAGATGTCATCAGTGATGTCATCAGTGATGTCATGGACCATGTCATGAGTGATGTAATATGTGAGGTCAAAAGCAGTGCATTGCTGGGGTGCGAGTTATAGTTAACTCAGCTAACTATAACGGCTGAATTTCTCTGGCTTTGACCCTAACTATAAAGTCCCTGTAACCTTTGGTTTTATAGTAAATTTCTAAGTTTTTTTAAAATTCTATTTGCTAATTATAACTTCGTTGTAACCTTTGGTTTTTTCAGTGAATTTCTAAGGTTTTTTAACTAGCAGTCATGCTTGCAGTGTGGTGGAGAAAGGGGGCTGGGCCTCCGACCAGCTCTCAGTAATTCCACTGCGTAGGACTGACAAGAGGTACTAGGAGGGCTTCTTGGCCCCGTAGGTCTCTCCGGAGCCAAGGGGACTTTATCCCCCAACTAGTAGTGCACCGGGAGGCAAATTTGCCGAGTGGTGGAGAAAGAGGGCATGGCCTCTGACAACTTCTCAGCAATCCTGCTGTGTGGGACTTACTGCTTGGGGGATGAAGTCCAATTTAGTCCTGAGGCCATGCTGCCCCCCTCCCCAGACTGATTTCGGCCCCGGAGGCCCCATCCCTCGGGGCTTGGCCATCTGGTTGGAGAACGCGAGGGATCCTAAAGGAACCCGCGGTCCCGGCTGGCTCCCACCTCCTGCAGGAGCCGGCATTGCTTTTTACACCGAGGGAGCTGCTAACATGCAGCTCCCTGGGTGTAAACATCAGAGTGTGCTCTGCTTTGAACAAGCAAGAGCATAATGCTCTCGCTTGTTGAAAGCAGAGCACACTGTTCACAACAAACTGCAATGTCCCATGGTGGGCACTCCGGGAAATTGCTGGAGCCGGCCCTGGGGGACCATGCAAGGCTCCAGGAGGGGGGCCGTGCAGCCCCCCCCATCTTAAAAATGGGACCGGTCCTCCCCAGAGCAGCAGGGGGGTTGTGGCCCCCTGCATTTAAGTATAGTAGCCCCGGGAGGTGGCGGTCCCGGGGCTGCAGGGGGGCCGCCCATACTCCAAGATATTAGCCCTGGGGTGGTGGCGGTCACTGGGGCTACAGGTGGCCAAGTGGCCCCCACATTTCTGTGATTTGGCCCCAGGGAGGTGGCAGTCCCTGGAGCTGTGGGAGGCCTACGTGGGGCCCCCCATAACTATTTTTTATTGCCCCCGGGACCTGGCCCATCGGGGGGCTTAATTAAATGAAGCGCGGCAACCAGCGCTTCATTTAAAAAAAATATTTTCGAAGGGATTCACAGATCCAACGCGACTCCCACCAAATCATTTATTAAAAAAATACTTTTTTTGGCCCTGAGAGTCCCTGCGGGAGCCCCTGAACAGGTCTAGGGGGTCAGGGTGTTTCTACCCTGACCCCTTTTCTTTTTTTTAATGTTTTTGCTTATGACTCGGTTCAACCGAGTCACAAGATGGCTGCCAACACTTCCTGGTTTGAAGTGTTGGCAGCCAATCAGATCTCAGGCACGAGATCGGGAGGGGTTGCGGATCCACCTCGGCCACAGTTGTATATCTGATAAATCTTTACATTTCTCAGGAACTACTGAACGGATTCACACCATTTAACAAGAAGAGTGCTTTCTGGACCAAGAGCTACCTTTTTGCCAAATGTGGTGTAATTCCGTTCAACAGTTCGGGCTGTAGCCGTGTCTGAAGTTTCCTATGTAAATTAACAAGGAGAAAAAGCATTTTGGAACCCCCCCTTTTTCTCAGCCCCGCGCTTGACGGATCACCCTGAAATCTTCAAGAGAGCAGCTGATCTGACTGACCCATTCGTTTTGAAAATTTCGCAAAGATTCTTCAGACGGTGCCAAAGTTATTTGCAAATCAAAAAACGCTTTTTCTTTGGAAACTAGGTCCTAACTATAACTACCTACTGGTAACCGCCAGTAGGTAATATATACAGCCAATAAACAATACAAGAGCATCAACGCGTTTCGGTGCAAAGCCTTTCTCACAACGCCCACTCAAAGTAAGAACAACACATTTATCGTCATAAACATGTAAAAATAGAAGAAGGGCAAAACATTGCATCTTTTCCTCTTATTTACAGCGGCCATCTTATAACATTTGTCAAAACTAATTATTTCAAGTCATCACATCGTAACTACGAATCAAATATAGACACATTTATAGCAGAGCTGGTTAAAAATGTTTAGTATACATGACTCAAACATTTTTGCATAATTAGAGCGGACAACAGCATAGTAGTCTCACCCTGTTAGGCTTATACCAAAATTTAACAGTCTAATATTTCATATTTACAAAATCGAAATTCACAATATGCGTAACTCAATCAATTATTGCACGTCGTCATGTCAATCTTGCCCCATTGGGCAAATCAAATCGAAAATTATTAATGGCGGCTTTCTTCTAATGTGTCCCGCCACCCAATTTTTTTATAATAATAAGCATCTTCATTGTCCGAAATTCTCAGGGTGCGTGGCACATTCAAATTAATAAATATTGCATATAACACCATAGCAATCTTGCCCCATTGGGCCTATACACCAAACTGGTTTAAGTTTGTCAGGACACCATTTTGCCATAGCACACTCTGCCAAATAAATTCATAACAGGTTAATCAAACGCCTTTTGGGCAATCATAGAATAGCTATCTGAGTTCAATGCCTATTCATGATTATTAGAAACAAATAGTTATATGAAAAGAGAAAGAAGAAAAGAAGAAAAATCAAATATCTCAGCTCTTTTGCGTCTCTCTTGTGGAACTGGAAGTCTGCACGCCATTAGGTCAAAATACAAGCTAACGGGCCCTGTAAATAAACACAGATAACAAATAAGTTATACTTAATCTTTGTGCCAACCCTCTTTTGCACTGTGTGCTTACTGTGTCAATTTGAAAACACCAATACAATTACTTGACAAAAAGGCTGATAATTAACTACATTGCTACAAATATGTGTGGATCTCCTCATCAACATTCAGACCTTTCGGTTCTCTGGTGTTAAGTCGTAGAATGTACTTGCATTCTAGCTGCCTCAATATCCTTTGTCTAGCACCACCTCAAAGTGATTTCTCTACCTGGTCAATTACACTATATGTCAAATACTGTGGGTTGCATTCATGATGTTGTTTGAAGTGGCGTGCTACAGGGTAAGTCTCATCTACATTTTTGATAGCTCATAAATGTTGTAATACCTGTTTATGTGCTGGTAGAGTGGAACTGCCAACATATCTCTTCCTGCAAGGTATTGCAAATACATTTCTTTTGGCCAGATAACTATGTTACCACCCTTATCTGAAGCATGAATGACATATTTATCACTGTCAGACCATTTACCCATTACACATTTGAACTTTAAGTTCCATGCTGTATTCAGTTCATCCCTACGTTTGTGTTGTTTTCTCATTTTTTTCAATTCCTGTGTTACACTCTCACAAAAAACATCTAAATTGTCATGCGGCATAGTCAGATTAAAACGTAATTTTGGTTTAAATGGGGTTACTGTCCTCTCACTACACCGTACATTCTGTTCTGGTATGAACTCAACCTCAGTGGTGTTCATCTGTTCGCCACTACGCTCTTGCTCTAAATCTGCAAGGTCTCTCAAGAGATCGATATCTGCCATGGTTAGGGCACTTTGAATCGATGTTTGTATTGGTTTTCTATTCAGTTTTTGTTGTATTTTAAAGAATTTCTTGAGTTTGAGTTTCCTTGTGAACAGGTAAAGATCCAGACGATTTTGTTCATAATTAAAAAGAGCGCTAGGACAATATGATAAACCAAGCCCAAGAATTTCTTTGTCCTAATCTGTCAAAGTCTCGTTTGAAAGGTTAATTACCATGTTGGAATTACTCATTTCTTGCTGTGGCTTCTTTTCGTTACTCCAGGTGTGTTTCCATTTTCTTTTCCCTTGTCCGCCACGCCTTTGCCGCCTCTTCCTCTTATTCGTTGTGTTTGCGGCCTGTGGTTTGTCAGTCTGCCCAAGCGTGAAAAACGGAACTCATCATGTACCGATGGTATTGGTCCACTTTTATCTGATAATGTATCACGATCTGATCCTGAGCCTGTATCAGAGCTTAGGTCACTCAAGGTGTTATCCTTCCGTGCTCTATTAATCGTTTCCAATCTTTCTCTTCTAATATTATCAAATTTTCTAGAGAATGTGTAGATTCTGCCTTGTTCATAGTCCCTGCGATCCCGCTGAAACTTATGCACTTTTCTCACAGTTATTGTTTCCTCATGTTTTTTCATTCTGATTTTCATGTCTTTCAAACATTTCACCACTAGATCCTTGTCGTCAGTGTTATGGAGTTGGTCTGTTAGCTCTTTGATCACTTTCAATATGTTTTCCCTATCGATGGCAGCATATTTGATAAGTAAGGTAACCATCCTCTGTGAACTCTCCGCATTCAGCTCCGCCCATTCTTTAATGAGATCTGGATGGGCGTTTTCATAAGTGGGGTAATCATAATTTGTAGACCTCTTGGCACTCTCCCCACTTCTAGATATTTTTTTATTGATTGTACCTCCCACCACTTCGAGATTTCTGCTTTTGTTAATCTCTCAAGTTTAGTACAAATATTCTGAAAGGACATTTGATCTGGACTGCTTTTGGAAGTAGATATAGGAGATTTCTCCACATTTCTGGCTGACTCCCTGAATACTCCTTCAGCCACTCTCAGCCTTTGTTCAATCTCCTCATCCGCCATGTTGGATGGTGATTCAATTTCAATATTTAACTGTGTAAGATAATTCAGCTCCTCCTGTGAGTCCAGCCACTATCAATCTGTAGACTGCCTCCCGCATTCATGAGAGATAAAGACAACGCAAGGTTATATGCGTCTGGTAGAAAGCCCTCTGGATCCCTCGCAGCGCACTTACCTTCGTTGCTTTCTTCCGTTGAGCGGGGGCGCACGGAATTGTGGTCACACTGCTGCCAGACTGCGTATATATTCGGCGTGCAGCCAGAACACCGGGGGTGCCAGAAGACGCCCGCGTCTGGGCTAATTTAAATCACTCGATACTTCCGACCCAAGCTTTAAGGAAGGAACGGCACTCCTGGGAGCTGGATTTGAAGTTCAGTTTATTCTAACATAGCCGATAAACAATACAAGAGCATCAACGCATTTCGGCTTGAAGCCTTTCTCACTACGCCCACTCACAGTAAGAACAACACATTTATCGTCATAAACATGTAAAAATAGAAGAAGGGCAAAACATTGCATCTTTTCCTCTTATTTACAGCGGCCATCTTATAACATGTTTCAAAACTAATTATTTCAAGGTAATCACATCATATATACGAATCAAATATAGACGCATTTATAGCAGAGCTGGTTAAAAATGTTTAGTATACATGACTCAAACATTTTTGCATAATTAGAGCGCACAACAGCATAGTAGTCTCACCCTGTTGGGCGTATACCAAAATCTAATAATCAAATCAGTCAAATATTTCATAGTTCCAAAATAGAAATTCACAATATGCATAACTCAACCAATCATTGCACATCGTCATGACAATCTTAGCAATCTTGCCCCATTGGGCAAATCAAATCGAAAATTATTAATGGTGGCCATCTTTTAATGTGCCCCGCCACCCATTGTTTTATAATAATAAGCATCTTCGTTGTCTGAAATTCTCAGGGTGTGCGGCTCATTCAAATTATTAATTATTGCACATAACACCATAGCAATCTTGCCCCATTGGGCCTATACACCAAACTGGTTTAAGTTTGTCAGGACACCATTTTGCCATAGCACACTCTACCAAATAAATTCATAACAGGTTAATCAAACGCCTTTTGGGCAATCATAGAATAGCTATCTGGGTTCAATACCTATTCATGATTATTAGAAACAAACAGTTATATATATATATATATGTATATATTATCTACTGGCGGTCGCCAGTAGATAGTTATAGTTAGGACCTATTTTCCATAGGAAATCCGCAACATTCTATTTGAAATAACGTTGGCGCCGGTTGACGAATCTTCGCGAAAGTTTCCAACTTGTTGGGGCGCTCCGGTCCGCTCCTATCCTGAAAGTCTCGGGGTGATTCGTCAAGTGGGGGCCGAGAAAAAAGGGGGGTCCCAAAACGCGTTTTCCCCATGCAATTTTCCATAGGAACCTTTAGTCGCAGCTACAGCCCGAACTGCTCAACGGAATTACACCAAATTTGGCAAATAGGTAGCCCTTTGTTCAGTGTCATGCCTTTTGCTTAAATGGTGTAAATCTGTTCAGTAGTTCCTGAGAAAATCAAAAGTAAAGTCACATATATATCTATGGCCGAGTAGGGTCCGCGTACCCTCCCGATCACGAGCTGCATGCTAATTGGCTGTCAAGTGGCTGTCAACACTCCAAATCAGGAAGTGTTGGCAGCCATTTTGTCCCTCGGTAGAACCGAGGGACAGAAACAAGTGCGCAAAGCACAAAAAGGGGGCAGGGTAGAAACACCCTGACCCACTAGGTCTGCTCAGGGGTCCCACAAGGACCCCCTGGGCAGAAAAAAGCATTTATTTATTTTTTTAAATCGGCGGGATGCGCTTAGGGTGCGCGGATCCCGCCGTGATTAGAGGCACAGAAACACGTTGCCAAACGCAACAAGGGGGCAGGGTAGAAACACCCTGACCCCCTAGGTCTGCTCAGGGTGTCCCACAAGGACCCCCTGGGCAGAAAAAAGCATTTTTTTGTTTTTTAAAATCGGCGGGATGCGCTTAGGGTGCGCGGATCCCGCCGTAAAAAAAAAAAATCGAAGTGCGGTCTCCCGCGCTCGAGGCTATTTTGCCCCGGGTGGGCCAAGTCCCGGGGGCATGCGGGGTTTAATTTATATTTTATAGGGGGGCCTCTAAGGCCCCCAAGCCCGGGGACCACCACCCCCGGGGCTTTAAATAAAAATGGTGCGGGAGGGCTCTCCGCCCTCCCGCAGCCCCGAGGACCGCCACCCCCGGGGCTTCTTTTTTTAAATTTAAATAACCTGTGTGGGGGGGCTCCAGCCCCCTACATGCCCCAGGGACCGCCACCTCCCTGGGGCACTTAGAAAAAGAAATGTGGGGGTCCGTTTCGGACCCCTGAAGCCCCGGGGACCACCACCTCCCGGGGCTGTGCAATTGAAGGGAGGGGGGCCACGCGGCCCCCCTCCTGGAGCCTGTGGTGGCCCTGGGGACCGCCACCCCCAGGGCTGGCTCCTGCAGTGTCCCGGGTGCCTACCCCGGGACACTGCTGTTTGCAATGGCAGGACGGGAGCCTCGCAGCTCCCGTCCTGTCATTGCAAACTTGCTAGCTTCATTGAAGCGAGAGCAGGAAACCTGCTCTCGCTTCAATGAAGCAAGCAGAATAGCTTTTCCATAAGGGGAGCTGCATGTCAGCAGCTCCCCTTGTGGAAAAGCAATGCCGGCTCCCGCAGGACGCGGGGAGCCGGCGGGACCGTGCGGGGATTGGGGACCCCCCACAGTCCCCAACGAGTGGCCAGGCCCCGGGGGATGGGGTCCCTGGGGCCATTAGTGGCCTGAGAGGGGGGCCACGCAGCCCCCCTCCCCAAAATTAAAAAATTTGAAAAAAAAAAAAAAGGTTAAGGCCGGCCCCGGGGATGGGGTCCCCAGGGCCTTAAATGGCCTGAGGAGGGGGGCCACACAGCCCCCTCCAAATATATATATTTTTTTTAAAAGAGGGCATGCCCCGGGGATGGGGTCCCCGGGGCCAATAGAGGCCATGGGAAGGGGGCCACGCGGCCCCCTTCCCGTTTTGTTTTAAAAAAAAAAGAAAATCATCAGGCCCCGGGGGATGGGGTCCCCGGGGCCAAAAGTGGCCAAGGGAAGGGGGGCCACGCAGCCCCCCTCCCATACAATTTTTTTTTTTTAAAAAAAAAGACCGGCATCGTACCGGAGGCCCCGCCCCCTCTCTGCAGCAGTCTGCAAACGCGCCCCCTGGCGCGTTTGCAGATGGATAACGAATTCCCCTTGAATACTGGGGGTCCCTGAGGGCCAACTAGCCCACCAGGAACCTCCAGTATGCGCCAGGGGCTGCGTTGCAGAGAGGTGTACAGAGGCCACGCCCTTTTACACCTCTCTGCAACGCAGCTCTGTGGCGCTTTTGGAGGTACATGGTGGGCTAGTTGGACTCCAGGGACCCTCAGGATTCAAGGGGACTTAATCCCCCAACTTAAAACACGCCACGGGGCGCGTTTGCACAGTGGTGAAGGGAGGGGGTGGGGCTTCAGGTGACATGTGTGCAAACAGGCCCTGTGGCGCGTTTTAAGATGGGGAATTAAATCCTCTTCAATCCTGAGGGTCCCTGGGGGCCAACTAGCCTGGTGGGCTAGTTGGCCCCTAGGTACCCTCGGGATTGAGGAGGAATTAATTCTCCAACTTAAAATGCGCCACAGGGCGTGTTTGCAGACATGTCACCTCAGGCCCCACCCCCTTACTTCACCATTGTGCAAATATTCCTCTAAAATCAGCTGAACTACGAATTCCAATTTACTCACCTGTTATCAGGAGAGACCTCAGTGCTGCATCTTTGTGCCCAGTACTGAAAAGTAATTTTAACCGTACTTACCAGTAACTTGAATTTCCTTCCATAGGCTAACATTGACTGGTTTCACTTGAAAATTCTTCTAAGTGTGGAGTTTTGGAACTTTATAATATTCCTCTAAAATCAACCGAACTACGAATTCCGATTTACTCACCTGTTATCGGGAGAGACCACAGTGCTGCATCTTTGAGCCCAGTACTAATCCTGAAAAGTAATTTTAACCGTACTTACCAGTAACTTGAATTTCCTTCCATAGGATATCATTGCCTGCTTTTTGCTGAAAAAGTTTCTAAGTGTCGATTTTTGAAACATACAAATATTCCTCTAAAATCAGCAGGACTACGAATTCCGATTTACTCACCTGTTATCAGGAGAGACCTCAGTGCTGCATCTTTGAGCCCAGTACTGATCCTGAAATGTAATTCTAACCGTACTTACCAGTAACTTGAATTTCCTTCCATAGGCTAACATTGACTGGTTTCACTTGGAAATTCTTCTAAGTGTGGAGTTTTGTAACTTTATAATATTCCTCTAAAATCAGCTGAACTACGAATTCCAATTTACTCACCTGTTATCAGGAGAGACCTCAGTGCTGCATCTTTGAGCCCAGTACAGATCCTGAAAAGTAATTCTAACCGTACTTACCAGTAACTTGAATTTCCTTCCATAGGCTAACATTGACTGGTTTCACTTGGAAATTCTTCTAAGTGTGGAGTTTTGGAACTTTATAATATTCCTCTAAAATCAGCCGAACTACGAATTCCGATTTAATCACCTGTTATTAGGAGAGAACCCAGTGCTGCATCTTTTAGCCCAGCACTGACCCTGAAAAGTAATTCTAACCGTATTTACCAGTAACTTGTATTTCCTTCCATAGGAATCCATTGTCTGGTTTTCAGCAGAAAAGTTTCAAAGTGTCGATTTTCACAAACTACAAATATTTCTTAAAAATCGCCTGTATGACTTAAACGCATTCTTTCAACTGTTTACAGGAGATGCACCAGTGCTGGATCTAGGATCCACCACTGAGTAAGAAAAAGTAACGATAACACTACTTACCTGCTAAGTGAATTTCCTCCCATAGGATAACATTGGTGATTCTATGTGAAAAAGTTTCTGTGTCAACTTTTAAAATACAATAATATTCCCAGGACTGAATCTAGGATCCAGTCCTGTGGTTAGAAAAGTAATCCATAAAGTAACTAATTGCATTTAACTTGAAATTCACATTGAGCTCAATGTTGCATTGTGTTTGAAATTGTGTTGCCCATTGCAACAACTGTAACTACTGTACTTAAAAGTCTATTGCCTATTTGCAAAGTATTTAAACTAAAGTAATTCATTCTGAGAAAGTATATTTTGTAATGTAATGTATAATGTAATTACAATGTAATTTAAAAAATAAAATATCTAAAAATAAATAGTTTAAAAAAATGTAGTAAATCAGTATCAAAAAAATAAATATAACAATTAATACATTTAAAAATTGTCATTTACAAAACCTTTGAAATTCACTGAAAAAAACCATAGGTTTCAGACATGTTATAGTTAGGAATTAGCATTTAAAAAACCTTTGAAATTCACTGAAAAAACCATAGGTTTCAGGCACGTTATAGTTAGAAATTAGCATTTTAAAAAACCTTACAAATTCACTGAAAAAACCATAGGTTTTAGGGACAGTTATAGTTAGTTGGACATTGCACTCGTACAAAACCCGTGAAATTCCCCCGTTATAGTTAGTTCAGGTAACTATAACTCGCGCCCCGCAATGCACTGCTGATGACGTCACATATTACATCACTCATGACATGGTCAGTGACATCACTGATGACATCTCAAATGACATCACTGATGACATCATCCAGTGACTGTGTGTTTCTGTAAAGTTTAAATATGTTTAATATATATAGGGAAAGGCGTATTGAAGAATGAGTGGGTGTATAAGTGTCTGAATGGATGATTTAGTAGGTGCATGACTAACTCTATAAGTGAGTGATTAAACGTATCTTACTGAATGCATGGGTTAGTGACTAAACTGGGTGAATGTCTGTATCCGTCTGTCTGTTGCTGTGTAAGTGGCTGCATGGGTTTGTTAATAGCTACATGAGTGTCTATATGAGTTATTGATTGGTTGTCTGAGTATCTGTATGGGTGCCTGAGTGTTTGTGTGGGTGGGGTGTGTGCGACTCTGAGCATAGATGTGTGAGTGGGTGATTCACTGGGTGGATGGTTTCAAGAGTGCATCTGTGATGGACTGAATGGGTGGGTGAGTGTGTGTATGGGTGTGTTAGTGAGTGAATGTATATCTCAGTGGTACAAGTGTGAGTAACTACATATGTGAAAGGCAGTATATATGTGTGTTGGAGTATATAAATGGCTATAAGCGAGAGTGTGTGATTGTGTTAGTGACTGTATGGATGAGTGTGTGCTTGTATCAGTGATTGTATAAGAGCGTAAGAATGTGCTAGTATTTGTATGAGTAAGTGAGCTGGTGTGTGTATAACTGTATAGGTGAGTAAATGGCAGTGTGTTTAATTATTTGCATGACTGACTAGGTGTGTGAGTACCTCTGTGGATGAGTGGCGGTGTTTGAGTGTCTATATAGGAGTATGAGTGCATATGATAGTCCTGTACTGAGTGACCGTAAGTATGAGTGACTGTACGGGTGAGTGAGTGGATGTGTGTGTAGACCTAAGAATCAGTGAGTGGGTATGTAGTTATTGGTGTTGGAGTGTCTATGGTTTTGCGAATGGCAGTCTGTAATTTAGAGTGGGTGTATCAAAGGTTATATTAGGGTGTGAGGAGGTGCATCAGATTATCACGTGGATGATGTCATCAGTGATGTCATCAGTGATGTCATTTGAGATGTCATCAGTGATGTCATCAGTGATGTCACTGACCATGTCATGAGTGATGTAATATGTGACGTCATCAGCAGTGCATTGCGGGGCGCGAGTTATAGTTACCTGAACTAACTATAACGGGGGAATTTCACGGGTTTTGTACGAGTGCAATGTCCAACTAACTATAACTGTCCCTAAAACCTATGGTTTTTTCAGTGAATATATATATATATACACAACTTCCCGCTTCCTTTTCTCCTCAATCAGGGAATGATCGGTACCACAGTCACGGATTAGTAATGAATTTTCATTTTCTCACCTACAGTGTATAAAAAAAGGGACAGTCGACGAGTTTTGCAATAAACATACATATATAAATAAGGTAAAAGAAAATTTATATACATAATGAATATATGAATACATAATGGAATAACTAGCGGAAACTGCAAATATCAACACCAAATAAGCTTGGAAAGCAAAACCTTTGCATACAAAAAGAAGTAAATACACAATCCAGATTAAATGTGTACTTGCAATTAAAAACTGTTGAAATAAAAATATCCCATATTGTTTTTTGTAAACAATGAATATATATTTTGTATACCCCCAAATCCACAGATAAAATGTTGGAAACAGCAAAATACATCAAATCCCAAAAAGGAAGCTGTTATTAAATTATAGAGGATATAGTTATAGTAAGGAGAACACCACCAGTGAGAGAATACACTGGAAATGCACCAAATGGAAATCAGAAATATTTTATAGACATATCACAAAACATGACACCTTTTTATTATATGACAACCTCAAAAATGATAAAAGAATTATAATGTATGCTACAAATAACAAATTACTAACGTTATGCAATGTAACAGATAGATGATGGCTGACACTTTTAAGTCGTGCCCTCCACCATTCAGTCAAACACTAGACAATACATGGTCAATATCAAAATACAAACATCCCATTAGTATATGCATTATTACCTAACGTACAAAGCACAACTTACAAAGAAATGCTAATGCACAACAAATTAACAACAAAACCCCACTAAAAATCATCATAGATTTTGAACAGGCAATGATGTTTACTATACTTAAAATCTACCCACACATGCACTTCAGGGGTGCTACTATCACTTTAACCATAGCATATAGAGGCACCTACCAAAATCTATCTTTGATATAGAACCCAGAGTTTGCACACAAAATAAAGAGCTAATAGCTTCAGCAAATGTCCCTGTAACAGAAGTCACTACACATTATGATATGCTGATTGAATCCCCCTATTACCAACAACATCAAACAAAACTACCTCCATTGACGTATTATTTTGAGGATACTTTGTTTGGTCAGCTGCACCACTCAGGCCACAGATGCCAACCCAAACATCACATTCTATGTTAGTATGTCCATGACAGCACCACATCCCAAGAAGCAAAGACAAATAATGCAGTGGAACAGTGACACAATCCCTTCCAAGGATCACTTGGAAGAAGCCACTCTAGACTCTACTAATTCCTAGAAATACTTAAAAAAAGAAAAGAAAATATCAGGAGCTAAGAATGGAACAATCCCTAGCTAACCTCAAAAGAGAACTTTCCATACAAACTAAACAAATGTCTGAACTCCTAACTTGCAAATTAAGACTTTTTGCTAACAACCCAGGCTTATCATATTTAGACTCAACGCAAGAATCCTACTTTAAAAGAAAATACCAAAACAAATACCATTTAACCCCCTAAAACACCAATCCTCATAATTTATTATTATTTATTTTTAAATATTATTAAAGCAAATTTACAATGCTAATCTGAATAAAAATAAAAATTAGGGACCTTATTAGGATGTCGGTCGGAGTTGCCTCCGACTGACATCCCTGCGGTTTCGGAACCTGCCGACTTCGGGTCGGCGGTCCGAAACCGCAATTACGATGCAACTCTGATTTCCCTATGGAAGCTTGCGCGGCAGTCGGAAACCGGCCACAGCACAACCTCCTAAAGACAAATGGGAATTACTGTAAATCCCTGCACTGTGTGGCAGGCACCTCACAGTGCCTACCACACGGTGCAGGGATTTACATGGGGCACCATAGATGCCCCCTAAGCTCGCAACCGGAGGCCGCGGAAGAAGGAGGGCCCTACTAGGAGACCCCAAAGTCGCTTTCCGACAGGCCTTCCATATCGGAAAGCCTGACATGGAAAGCTTGTCAGAAACCGACTTCATAATCCTGACGCCATCCGTAAGGGATTATGTTTGCATTCTGACTGGCCGACGGGCTCCTTGAGCACGTCGGAAGCCAGCCAGATTGACAGGACGGTTTGAATTCCGTACGTACGGAGTAATACGGCGGTCAGAATTCAAACCAAGGATGTCGATCGGTAAGCTTCTGACAAGCGGTCGGAGGCTTACCGACTGACATTCTAATTAAGGCCTAAATGTCATAATAAGGTCAATTGCAATACTGTAAACTAACCAACACATAGTACACTAGAAATTCACTAAAATACCATCCAGTTTTAAAGGCTAGCCTAAGTCTAAACACCTCCAGCTATCACTAATCCCTTACATAATAAGTTTAAAATATTCTTACCTCAACTGGAGACAAGCAACAGGAAACAGTAGCCACAAACTCAACAGACAGCCCAAAATGACAACAAATGACTAGAAAATCAGAGAACGTTTGGAATAAATGGCATAGAATAAAATAAAAAGGTCCATTACATCATTCCATAAAAATCCCATATTTATTTATGTTCATAATACATAAACAAAATGCTAAAACTGTTAAAACAATTTTCTCTATTACACAAATGTGCACAAATGTTTTATGCATAAATATATACAAAATGTTACTGATAAAAATGTTAATAAATGTTTTTCAGTACTTTTAAACATAAAATAAATAAAGTATATACTTTTAAGCATATTATAATATTTTAAAAAATATAAGTAATGTAAAAAGTACGTTTGTTAAGAATTACTGTACCTTATATTTATATAAATGTTTATTAAAAATGTACAATATAACCAAAGTGGACGGCCAAGAAATATAGAACAAATGACTGTCTGACATAAAATGTCTGGCACCTCAAAGGTTTGTTAAGAAAACCCTCACACACCAACCTGGTTGGTGTCATGCTTCATCATCGGGTCCCAGCTGGGTGGCCGAATGCTACCCGGCTGTGCTACAACACCTGTTTACAGTGGAGCAGGTTTCAAGGTGAATGTGAATGTGATGAAGTGCGTGAAAAGTAAAAATACCTCCAGAATACTACCCGTTACTTTTATTCGTGGTAGTCTGGGATATAGTTAAAAAAGAGACATGAGAGTGGATAAGAAACTACTAATATTCTACGTAGTTGGTTATATTATCCTTAGGTCGACATGTTTCAGCCCTTAACAAAAATATACGGGCTTTCTTCAGGACCTCTCAAATAAATAAATGTGAGTGATGTGAAAAAGTGTGATAAAAAATTATTACCACATGAGATGCATTTTTAACACTCACGCTAAGGAGTGCTATTTATGCGGCAAGGACTGGCGATGTGTAGGTCCTTATTAAAATGTAGAATACCTGTAAGGAAAAAGGCATAACACAAGACAAAATAAAAAGAGAAAGAAAAAACATTAATACCACTATTTATGATCACACTGGTCTTAATATATTGTGCTCACTCCGTGCTCTCTATCAATATCGCCAGTACTGGTGGTAAGTATCTTGTGTTAAATACTTAGCGAGGTGTCAGACAAACATGTAGCAAATGGTTTACTGTGTACACGATATAACACAACACACACATGCCATGCACATCGTATACTGGGTGAAGAGATTATACCTTCTCAGTTTGTCCTCTATTTTATAAACAAACCGAGATTATGTTAAATTACTAGAATTCACCCATGCAAGTTCTCGCACTACTGTTGCGCTGTGGACATATATCCTAATAATCGTATTTGTGTTGCCAGTGTCTCTCTTGCGAGCTTTCGCGCTATTGTTACGTTATGAACATGCCTTTTAACACTGGCGCTTATCTGCCAGTATAAACGTCTAACGACAATTTGCTTTATTTATCGTATAATTACATTGATTCATATGTAGACGTTCTTATCTGGTCCAAGAGGGGGAAGAAGCACCTCTCTTACTTCACATACTACGAAAAATGGGAATTAAAGAACGGAAAGAAACTCTTAGTGAACGCTTGATCTACACTGCCCAATAACTGAAACTAATCGTCAGGGCGTACAGCGGTATAATGGAATTATCTTACTTTATGTGGCGGCGTCTCCCTCATACAACCTAGAGCATGTCCCCTGGAGCAGGCTGGTAAACGCGAGGCGTTGGAATAGTGAATTTATCGTCTAAGTTCCGGTAAACGGACTGACGTGCGCGTCATTACGTTGTGAAGCGTGTGACGTCAACAATCAGGAAAAGACTAGACCGTCGCTTTTGGATGCTAAAAGCTCACCATAATACTCGTCAACACGTATGACGAAAAATAGTGTGACGGAAAATAGTGTGTTAATTTGGCGCATGCGCAGTGAGAAGTTGACGGGTTATTTCAATAAAATTCAGCAGGTATACTGAATGATATTATGTTATGTTCCCGAGGGAATCCAAATTGATATAATCAGTTCATCCCAAATCACATAGGAAACCACACTTTTGAAAAAGTTTAAGGTATTAAAGGGTTTAAGGTATAAAATGTTAATGGTTTAAGGTATAAAATATTGACCTTTAGGGATGTATATCTAGTATACCTAATTGTGCCTGTACAGTGTGGAAAGTAATTATTTAAACAACTTTAGAAACTACAAACACAGGACAACGTTATTAATCTAAAACTTATATTAATTAGAAATTGGAAACGTTGTCATAGGCTAGAACTACCTAATATGCTTAGTAGTTAAACGGGGGGACGGGGGGTTTGTTATTGACTATATGTGTCATTCAATATTAGATAAGTCATCGCCTATCGATGATAGCCATTATTCGAAGGACTTGGGTTTTCATAAGTAGGTAAATAGTCATATTGACTCGATATAAGTAGGATGACTGCTGTACGAAAGAATATGATGTTGGTTTCTCTCTACTCCTATATCTTTAGGCCATGGTAAAATACACAGTATATTCCCAATTTCAATGATTAAGGCAATTCCAGGGTATATTATCATTCAACCCCTGGACATGGGTAGACATGCGATATATCCATCTCTGCTCTTTATCCAGCAACTCTTGTTGGATATTAGTTGTTTTGCGATCTAGTTGTTCAATGACTACCCACTGCATATCATTTGGGGTATGATTCTGTTCCAGATAGTGATTTGTCAGGCGAGATATATTGCGCTTACAACGGATGTTGCTTCTGTGTTCAACAATTCTAGTTTTCACCTTGCGACTTGTCATTCCGACGTACCTTAAGTTGCAAGGGCAATTTATAAGGTATATGACATTCGCCGAATTGCAGTTAGTATGTGAAGTAAGAGAGGTGCTTCTTCCCCCCTCTTGGACCAGATAAGAACGTCTACATATGAATCAATGTAATTATACGATAAATAAAGCAAATTGTCGTTAGACGTTTATACTGGCAGATAAGCGCCAGTGTTAAAAGGCATGTTCATAACGTAACAATAGCGCGAAAGCTCGCAAGAGAGACACTGGCAACACAAATACGATTATTAGGATATATGTCCACAGCGCAACAGTAGTGCGAGAACTTGCATGGGTGAATTCTAGTAATTTAACATAATCTCGGTTTGTTTATAAAATAGAGGACAAACTGAGAAGGTATAATCTCTTCACCCAGTATACGATGTGCATGGCATGTGTGTGTTGTGTTATATCGTGTACACAGTAAACCATTTGCTACATGTTTGTCTGACACCTCGCTAAGTATTTAACACAAGATACTTACCACCAGTACTGGCGATATTGATAGAGAGCACGGAGTGAGCACAATATATTAAGACCAGTGTGATCATAAATAGTGGTATTAATGTTTTTTCTTTCTCTTTTTATTTTGTCTTGTGTTATGCCTTTTTCCTTACAGGTATTCTACATTTTAATAAGGACCTACACATCGCCAGTCCTTGCCGCATAAATAGCACTCCTTAGCGTGAGTGTTAAAAATGCATCTCATGTGGTAATAATTTTTTATCACACTTTTTCACATCACTCACATTTATTTATTTGAGAGGTCCTGAAGAAAGCCCGTATATTTTTGTTAAGGGCTGAAACATGTCGACCTAAGGATAATATAACCAACTACGTAGAATATTAGTAGTTTCTTATCCACTCTCATGTCTCTTTTTTAACTATATCCCAGACTACCACGAATAAAAGTAACGGGTAGTATTCTGGAGGTATTTTTACTTTTCACGCACTTCATCACATTCACATTCACCTTGAAACCTGCTCCACTGTAAACAGGTGTTGTAGCACAGCCGGGTAGCATTCGGCTACCCAGCTGGGACCCGATGATGAAGCATGACACCAACCAGGTTGGTGTGTGAGGGTTTTCTTAACAAACCTTTGAGGTGCCAGACATTTTATGTCAGACAGTCATTTGTTCTATATTTCTTGGCCGTCCACTTTGGTTATATTATAAATTTACAGGGACAAGGACGGTCGTCCTAGAGTCCTAGCTCTTTACCTTGGTTTTGAATAATTGGCAGCGCACAGCTGCGAGAGCCTAACCTTACTTCAATTGCAAATCTACCTGCCTAAGTACTGTAAAACATGGCAGAGAATCTGGGCTTAACTTTTTCGGAAGAAATAATTAGTGATATACTTGCAGCACCACCGCTGATGGCAGATCTAAATATAGCAAGAACAATATCTCAAAGTACGGACTGGGAATCGCTTACAGAAATGAAACGTAATCATATACGAACCATTCTTCACGGCGTAATACTCACTGAATATCTGAGAGCCAACACGGCTCCTAGAGGGCTGATAGTTACAAACGCCCCGAGAATATTTCTCGAGGATGCCGCATTTCGAAGGGATTGGGCCAAAATCGCTTGGCGATGCACAAGAGACTGGATTGTGTTGATAATTCAAACAGCAAAAAGACTGGGAGATGCTTACTTAATAGAGATCCAGACTACAGAGAACCATTTCAAAACAACTCTAACATCATATAAAAAACGGCTAGATGAAGTAAACAAGGAAATGCAGGAATATAAGGAGAATTTGACACAGTCTAAAATCCAGAACTTTCAAAAAGATCTAAAGAAGTTCTCATATGTTAAATCATATCCTTATTCCGATCCCGATTTCCAACTTCAAAAGAACCGGGAACAGTCATATAGTTCTGATGATGCCTCATCTAACAGCAGCGGCTCTAGCTCTAGTAGCTATCAGAACAAGAAAGGGGGACGAGGAAGAGCGAACAAATGGCAACAGCCTTGGAATCAAGGCTACCCAGGCAATCAGATGCAATATCCACCACAGCCATTCCAACAGGTGCCACCACATATGATGTATGGTTGGAACCCACCTTTTGCACCTCCACAAATTCCCTACATGATTCCGAACCAAAGGTTCCCTTTTTAGGGAATGGCCGCGGCGGACGAGGAAAACGACGAAGACAAGCACAGGTACATTGGGAGGACGACTCCCAAGAGGGAGCATACACCAGGAGCAGGTCCAAGGAACAACGCATGGGACCGAGCACCAGCAGAACCTAGTCACAAACTACTCCCAATATGTACTGGATGAAACAGAATTGAACTTATTAAATAAAGGCTTAGGCTTTGTTCCCACGCCCCGCTTAGACAAGTTCCGCCTCCATTGTGAGATGGCCGAATTTTTCAGAAAGTTGAAATTAAAAGCTTTCTTTTCTAAACGAGAAGATGAGGTCAATGAACATCAGGAAGGAGATACGAATTTCAAACCAAAATCCACATTTATACCACCACCTTATACCATACCAGTGGAAATCGCAACTTTCGAGCAGGCTGTCTTCAAAGATATCGAAGCCCTGTCAGAAAATAAGACATTTAAAAATACGACCAAAAAGGAATGGGATGGATTGACTACACTGAAAGAAAACAAGACTGTGGTCATAAAACCAGCGGACAAGGGAGGAGGTATTGTCCTACAAGATAAGACAGTTTACAGAGACGAATGCCTACGTTTGCTGTCTGATAGACGGAACTACAAACCGATCACTGAGGACCCTACACCTGGATTGAAAGAAACTATCCAGGATTTGGCCACAGAAGCAGAAAACCGTGGCCACATCAGTAAAAAAGAAGCCCAATACTTAACTACTTCAAAGGAGAGAATTCCTTATTTCTATACAATCCCGAAAGTGCATAAAAACACAATTCCACCACCAGGCCGCCCCATAGTGTCCGGCATAGGCTCTATTTTAGAGCCTCTTTCCAATTTTTGTGATTTTTTTCTCAAACCACTGGTACAGGGTACTGCAACATATTTAAGAGACACAAAAGATCTCTTAGTACAAATTAAAGATTTGACATTTAATCCCAATACAAGCTTCTTAGTAAGCTTAGATATAGAGAGTCTCTATACGAGCCTCCCGCAGGATGAAACTCTGGAGGTATTAAGAACGTCCATGGATAACAACAACTGGGATTATCAAACTCCGAAGTCATTCATTCTGAAATGTGCTGAACTTGCTTTGAAGCATAACTATTTTGAATTTGAAGGCCAACTGTATCAACAAACGTTTGGCACTTCTATGGGGAGTACATTTGCCCCAAGTGTAGCGGGACTGTATGTATTCAGCTTTGAACACAAATTCTTGCTGAATAACACATCGATTACAAATAATATACGTTTTTATAAACGATATATTGATGATGTGTTCCTTATTTGGGAAGGGACAGAAGATTCATTAAAGAACTTTCTGTTATGGATTAATGAGTGTGATCCGAATTTGAAATTCACAAACACGATAAGCAAAAAGACCATCATTTTTCTAGACCTGGAGATCTCACATAATAAAGGTGTTCTGGATACCAAGACACATTTCAAACCCACTGCGAGGAATTCATTACTACACTATACAAGCTTCCATCCACGTCCTCTGAGAGAGAATCTGCCCTACGGCCAATATCTACGGCTACGTAGGAATTGTAATAACCTAAACGATTTCAAACAACAGGCAAAAATATTGACCCTTAAACTCAATAAGAGGGGCTACCCCAACCAAATAATCACGAAGGCAGAGAAAAGAGCGCGCAATCAAAATCGTGAAGGCCTGCTAGAACCTAAAATACAAATTGAGACCAAAATACCTTTAACTTGTGTCACGACATATAACCCTGTGTCCAACCAGGTGGCAAAAATAGTACAACGACATTGGGCCATACTGAATACAGGCAATTTTGAATGGGAAAAGCCGTTATTCTCATACAGAAAAGGGAGGAGTCTGAAAGATAGTCTGGTGCATACAAGACCCCTAAAACAGCAGAACTGTGGAGAAAACACAATAATCAATGCATGGGGCTTACCTAAGATAACTGGACATCACCCGTGTGGTGATTGCAGTATATGTCATCTAACTCAAACCACCAAAACCCTCAGTCTAGAACCGGGGAAAACATGGATGATTCGTCGACATACTAACTGCAATTCGGCGAATGTCATATACCTTATAAATTGCCCTTGCAACTTAAGGTACGTCGGAATGACAAGTCGCAAGGTGAAAACTAGAATTGTTGAACACAGAAGCAACATCCGTTGTAAGCGCAATATATCTCGCCTGACAAATCACTATCTGGAACAGAATCATACCCCAAATGATATGCAGTGGGTAGTCATTGAACAACTAGATCGCAAAACAACTAATATCCAACAAGAGTTGCTGGATAAAGAGCAGAGATGGATATATCGCATGTCTACCCATGTCCAGGGGTTGAATGATAATATACCCTGGAATTGCCTTAATCATTGAAATTGGGAATATACTGTGTATTTTACCATGGCCTAAAGATATAGGAGTAGAGAGAAACCAACATCATATTCTTTCGTACAGCAGTCATCCTACTTATATCGAGTCAATATGACTATTTACCTACTTATGAAAACCCAAGTCCTTCGAATAATGGCTATCATCGATAGGCGATGACTTATCTAATATTGAATGACACATATAGTCAATAACAAACCCCCCGTCCCCCGTTTAACTACTAAGCATATTAGGTAGTTCTAGCCTATGACAACGTTTCCAATTTCTAATTAATATAAGTTTTAGATTAATAACGTTGTCCTGTGTTTGTAGTTTCTAAAGTTGTTTAAATAATTACTTTCCACACTGTACAGGCACAATTAGGTATACTAGATATACATCCCTAAAGGTCAATATTTTATACCTTAAACCATTAACATTTTATACCTTAAACCCTTTAATACCTTAAACTTTTTCAAAAGTGTGGTTTCCTATGTGATTTGGGATGAACTGATTATATCAATTTGGATTCCCTCGGGAACATAACATAATATCATTCAGTATACCTGCTGAATTTTATTGAAATAACCCGTCAACTTCTCACTGCGCATGCGCCAAATTAACACACTATTTTCCGTCACACTATTTTTCGTCATACGTGTTGACGAGTATTATGGTGAGCTTTTAGCATCCAAAAGCGACGGTCTAGTCTTTTCCTGATTGTTGACGTCACACGCTTCACAACGTAATGACGCGCACGTCAGTCCGTTTACCGGAACTTAGACGATAAATTCACTATTCCAACGCCCTCGCGTTTACCAGCCTGCTCCAGGGGACATGCTCTAGGTTGTATGAGGGAGACGCCGCCACATAAAGTAAGATAATTCCATTATACCGCTGTACGCCCTGACGATTAGTTTCAGTTATTGGGCAGTTTAGATCAAGCGTTCACTAAGAGTTTCTTTCCGTTCTTTAATTCCCATTTTTCGTAGTATGTGAAGTAAGAGAGGTGCTTCTTCCCCCCTCTTGGACCAGATAAGAACGTCTACATATGAATCAATGTAATTATACGATAAATAAAGCAAATTGTCGTTAGACGTTTATACTGGCAGATAAGCGCCAGTGTTAAAAGGCATGTTCATAACGTAACAATAGCGCGAAAGCTCGCAAGAGAGACACTGGCAACACAAATACGATTATTAGGATATATGTCCACAGCGCAACAGTAGTGCGAGAACTTGCATGGGTGAATTCTAGTAATTTAACATAATCTCGGTTTGTTTATAAAATAGAGGACAAACTGAGAAGGTATAATCTCTTCACCCAGTATACGATGTGCATGGCATGTGTGTGTTGTGTTATATCGTGTACACAGTAAACCATTTGCTACATGTTTGTCTGACACCTCGCTAAGTATTTAACACAAGATACTTACCACCAGTACTGGCGATATTGATAGAGAGCACGGAGTGAGCACAATATATTAAGACCAGTGTGATCATAAATAGTGGTATTAATGTTTTTTCTTTCTCTTTTTATTTTGTCTTGTGTTATGCCTTTTTCCTTACAGGTATTCTACATTTTAATAAGGACCTACACATCGCCAGTCCTTGCCGCATAAATAGCACTCCTTAGCGTGAGTGTTAAAAATGCATCTCATGTGGTAATAATTTTTTATCACACTTTTTCACATCACTCACATTTATTTATTTGAGAGGTCCTGAAGAAAGCCCGTATATTTTTGTTAAGGGCTGAAACATGTCGACCTAAGGATAATATAACCAACTACGTAGAATATTAGTAGTTTCTTATCCACTCTCATGTCTCTTTTTTAACTATATCCCAGACTACCACGAATAAAAGTAACGGGTAGTATTCTGGAGGTATTTTTACTTTTCACGCACTTCATCACATTCACATTCACCTTGAAACCTGCTCCACTGTAAACAGGTGTTGTAGCACAGCCGGGTAGCATTCGGCTACCCAGCTGGGACCCGATGATGAAGCATGACACCAACCAGGTTGGTGTGTGAGGGTTTTCTTAACAAACCTTTGAGGTGCCAGACATTTTATGTCAGACAGTCATTTGTTCTATATTTCTTGGCCGTCCACTTTGGTTATATTATAAATTTGCAGGGACAAGGACGGTCGTCCTAGAGTCCTAGCTCTTTACCTTGGTTTTGAATAATTGGCAGCGCACAGCTGCGAGAGCCTAACCTTACTTCAATTGCAAATCTACCTGCCTAAGTACTGTAAAACATGGCAGAGAATCTGGGCTTAACTTTTTCGGAAGAAATAATTAGTGATATACTTGCAGCACCACCGCTGATGGCAGATCTAAATATAGCAAGAACAATATCTCAAAGTACGGACTGGGAATCGCTTACAGAAATGAAACGTAATCATATACGAACCATTCTTCACGGCGTAATACTCACTGAATATCTGAGAGCCAACACGGCTCCTAGAGGGCTGATAGTTACAAACGCCCCGAGAATATTTCTCGAGGATGCCGCATTTCGAAGGGATTGGGCCAAAATCGCTTGGCGATGCACAAGAGACTGGATTGTGTTGATAATTCAAACAGCAAAAAGACTGGGAGATGCTTACTTAATAGAGATCCAGACTACAGAGAACCATTTCAAAACAACTCTAACATCATATAAAAAACGGCTAGATGAAGTAAACAAGGAAATGCAGGAATATAAGGAGAATTTGACACAGTCTAAAATCCAGAACTTTCAAAAAGATCTAAAGAAGTTCTCATATGTTAAATCATATCCTTATTCCGATCCCGATTTCCAACTTCAAAAGAACCGGGAACAGTCATATAGTTCTGATGATGCCTCATCTAACAGCAGCGGCTCTAGCTCTAGTAGCTATCAGAACAAGAAAGGGGGACGAGGAAGAGCGAACAAATGGCAACAGCCTTGGAATCAAGGCTACCCAGGCAATCAGATGCAATATCCACCACAGCCATTCCAACAGGTGCCACCACATATGATGTATGGTTGGAACCCACCTTTTGCACCTCCACAAATTCCCTACATGATTCCGAACCAAAGGTTCCCTTTTTTAGGGAATGGCCGCGGCGGACGAGGAAAACGACGAAGACAAGCACAGGTACATTGGGAGGACGACTCCCAAGAGGGAGCATACACCAGGAGCAGGTCCAAGGAACAACGCATGGGACCGAGCACCAGCAGAACCTAGTCACAAACTACTCCCAATATGTACTGGATGAAACAGAATTGAACTTATTAAATAAAGGCTTAGGCTTTGTTCCCACGCCCCGCTTAGACAAGTTCCGCCTCCATTGTGAGATGGCCGAATTTTTCAGAAAGTTGAAATTAAAAGCTTTCTTTTCTAAACGAGAAGATGAGGTCAATGAACATCAGGAAGGAGATACGAATTTCAAACCAAAATCCACATTTATACCACCACCTTATACCATACCAGTGGAAATCGCAACTTTCGAGCAGGCTGTCTTCAAAGATATCGAAGCCCTGTCAGAAAATAAGACATTTAAAAATACGACCAAAAAGGAATGGGATGGATTGACTACACTGAAAGAAAACAAGACTGTGGTCATAAAACCAGCGGACAAGGGAGGAGGTATTGTCCTACAAGATAAGACAGTTTACAGAGACGAATGCCTACGTTTGCTGTCTGATAGACGGAACTACAAACCGATCACTGAGGACCCTACACCTGGATTGAAAGAAACTATCCAGGATTTGGCCACAGAAGCAGAAAACCGTGGCCACATCAGTAAAAAAGAAGCCCAATACTTAACTACTTCAAAGGAGAGAATTCCTTATTTCTATACAATCCCGAAAGTGCATAAAAACACAATTCCACCACCAGGCCGCCCCATAGTGTCCGGCATAGGCTCTATTTTAGAGCCTCTTTCCAATTTTTGTGATTTTTTTCTCAAACCACTGGTACAGGGTACTGCAACATATTTAAGAGACACAAAAGATCTCTTAGTACAAATTAAAGATTTGACATTTAATCCCAATACAAGCTTCTTAGTAAGCTTAGATATAGAGAGTCTCTATACGAGCCTCCCGCAGGATGAAACTCTGGAGGTATTAAGAACGTCCATGGATAACAACAACTGGGATTATCAAACTCCGAAGTCATTCATTCTGAAATGTGCTGAACTTGCTTTGAAGCATAACTATTTTGAATTTGAAGGCCAACTGTATCAACAAACGTTTGGCACTTCTATGGGGAGTACATTTGCCCCAAGTGTAGCGGGACTGTATGTATTCAGCTTTGAACACAAATTCTTGCTGAATAACACATCGATTACAAATAATATACGTTTTTATAAACGATATATTGATGATGTGTTCCTTATTTGGGAAGGGACAGAAGATTCATTAAAGAACTTTCTGTTATGGATTAATGAGTGTGATCCGAATTTGAAATTCACAAACACGATAAGCAAAAAGACCATCATTTTTCTAGACCTGGAGATCTCACATAATAAAGGTGTTCTGGATACCAAGACACATTTCAAACCCACTGCGAGGAATTCATTACTACACTATACAAGCTTCCATCCACGTCCTCTGAGAGAGAATCTGCCCTACGGCCAATATCTACGGCTACGTAGGAATTGTAATAACCTAAACGATTTCAAACAACAGGCAAAAATATTGACCCTTAAACTCAATAAGAGGGGCTACCCCAACCAAATAATCACGAAGGCAGAGAAAAGAGCGCGCAATCAAAATCGTGAAGGCCTGCTAGAACCTAAAATACAAATTGAGACCAAAATACCTTTAACTTGTGTCACGACATATAACCCTGTGTCCAACCAGGTGGCAAAAATAGTACAACGACATTGGGCCATACTGAATACAGGCAATTTTGAATGGGAAAAGCCGTTATTCTCATACAGAAAAGGGAGGAGTCTGAAAGATAGTCTGGTGCATACAAGACCCCTAAAACAGCAGAACTGTGGAGAAAACACAATAATCAATGCATGGGGCTTACCTAAGATAACTGGACATCACCCGTGTGGTGATTGCAGTATATGTCATCTAACTCAAACCACCAAAACCCTCAGTCTAGAACCGGGGAAAACATGGATGATTCGTCGACATACTAACTGCAATTCGGCGAATGTCATATACCTTATAAATTGCCCTTGCAACTTAAGGTACGTCGGAATGACAAGTCGCAAGGTGAAAACTAGAATTGTTGAACACAGAAGCAACATCCGTTGTAAGCGCAATATATCTCGCCTGACAAATCACTATCTGGAACAGAATCATACCCCAAATGATATGCAGTGGGTAGTCATTGAACAACTAGATCGCAAAACAACTAATATCCAACAAGAGTTGCTGGATAAAGAGCAGAGATGGATATATCGCATGTCTACCCATGTCCAGGGGTTGAATGATAATATACCCTGGAATTGCCTTAATCATTGAAATTGGGAATATACTGTGTATTTTACCATGGCCTAAAGATATAGGAGTAGAGAGAAACCAACATCATATTCTTTCGTACAGCAGTCATCCTACTTATATCGAGTCAATATGACTATTTACCTACTTATGAAAACCCAAGTCCTTCGAATAATGGCTATCATCGATAGGCGATGACTTATCTAATATTGAATGACACATATAGTCAATAACAAACCCCCCGTCCCCCCGTTTAACTACTAAGCATATTAGGTAGTTCTAGCCTATGACAACGTTTCCAATTTCTAATTAATATAAGTTTTAGATTAATAACGTTGTCCTGTGTTTGTAGTTTCTAAAGTTGTTTAAATAATTACTTTCCACACTGTACAGGCACAATTAGGTATACTAGATATACATCCCTAAAGGTCAATATTTTATACCTTAAACCATTAACATTTTATACCTTAAACCCTTTAATACCTTAAACTTTTTCAAAAGTGTGGTTTCCTATGTGATTTGGGATGAACTGATTATATCAATTTGGATTCCCTCGGGAACATAACATAATATCATTCAGTATACCTGCTGAATTTTATTGAAATAACCCGTCAACTTCTCACTGCGCATGCGCCAAATTAACACACTATTTTCCGTCACACTATTTTTCGTCATACGTGTTGACGAGTATTATGGTGAGCTTTTAGCATCCAAAAGCGACGGTCTAGTCTTTTCCTGATTGTTGACGTCACACGCTTCACAACGTAATGACGCGCACGTCAGTCCGTTTACCGGAACTTAGACGATAAATTCACTATTCCAACGCCCTCGCGTTTACCAGCCTGCTCCAGGGGACATGCTCTAGGTTGTATGAGGGAGACGCCGCCACATAAAGTAAGATAATTCCATTATACCGCTGTACGCCCTGACGATTAGTTTCAGTTATTGGGCAGTTTAGATCAAGCGTTCACTAAGAGTTTCTTTCCGTTCTTTAATTCCCATTTTTCGTAGTATGTGAAGTAAGAGAGGTGCTTCTTCCCCCTCTTGGACCAGATAAGAACGTCTACATATGAATCAATGTAATTATACGATAAATAAAGCAAATTGTCGTTAGACGTTTATACTGGCAGATAAGCGCCAGTGTTAAAAGGCATGTTCATAACGTAACAATAGCGCGAAAGCTCGCAAGAGAGACACTGGCAACACAAATACGATTATTAGGATATATGTCCACAGCGCAACAGTAGTGCGAGAACTTGCATGGGTGAATTCTAGTAATTTAACATAATCTCGGTTTGTTTATAAAATAGAGGACAAACTGAGAAGGTATAATCTCTTCACCCAGTATACGATGTGCATGGCATGTGTGTGTTGTGTTATATCGTGTACACAGTAAACCATTTGCTACATGTTTGTCTGACACCTCGCTAAGTATTTAACACAAGATACTTACCACCAGTACTGGCGATATTGATAGAGAGCACGGAGTGAGCACAATATATTAAGACCAGTGTGATCATAAATAGTGGTATTAATGTTTTTTCTTTCTCTTTTTATTTTGTCTTGTGTTATGCCTTTTTCCTTACAGGTATTCTACATTTTAATAAGGACCTACACATCGCCAGTCCTTGCCGCATAAATAGCACTCCTTAGCGTGAGTGTTAAAAATGCATCTCATGTGGTAATAATTTTTTATCACACTTTTTCACATCACTCACATTTATTTATTTGAGAGGTCCTGAAGAAAGCCCGTATATTTTTGTTAAGGGCTGAAACATGTCGACCTAAGGATAATATAACCAACTACGTAGAATATTAGTAGTTTCTTATCCACTCTCATGTCTCTTTTTTAACTATATCCCAGACTACCACGAATAAAAGTAACGGGTAGTATTCTGGAGGTATTTTTACTTTTCACGCACTTCATCACATTCACATTCACCTTGAAACCTGCTCCACTGTAAACAGGTGTTGTAGCACAGCCGGGTAGCATTCGGCTACCCAGCTGGGACCCGATGATGAAGCATGACACCAACCAGGTTGGTGTGTGAGGGTTTTCTTAACAAACCTTTGAGGTGCCAGACATTTTATGTCAGACAGTCATTTGTTCTATATTTCTTGGCCGTCCACTTTGGTTATATTATAAATTTGCAGGGACAAGGACGGTCGTCCTAGAGTCCTAGCTCTTTACCTTGGTTTTGAATATTAAAAATGTACACCTACAAATAAAAATGTAAGTACATTACATTCTATATCCCGTGCTTAATTTGTTAAAGAGTGCGTTCCGGTGTCCAATGCCCTGCTTAGAAGCACACTTCCAGTGCTATTAAATGTCAGAGCACCGAATGCTAAGGCTGTGTGGTGTTCAATCCACCTCAGGCCTCTTTAATGTACTGCCAGACACTCCTAGTCCCTATATCTCACTTTTGCAGTTTGCTGCTTTCTCCTTTGATGACGGTTTTTCCGTATCTTAGGAAATGCCTGATGTGGAAAAATAAGTGCAGCTTCCCAAAAGTGAGTGCCCCACCAGCAACCACTGACGGCATCCTATATGTAATTGTATCTATTCTGAAGTAAAAACCTGATTAAAAAATATAAATATCTTGTAATTATTGAAAAAAATAATGCACAGTAAAATGGTGTATATTAAAATGGATATTTAGAAAATGTATATAACAATGAAATGCAAAAATTATACTTTACAAAAACTGTTATAAACAAACAACTTATATTATAAATTATTATAACTTTTAACATACAAAATAAAAAGTACAAAAAAAGGCTAACAGCTTATAGATATGAAACGTTCTATTCCCAATAAAAATGTTCCTACATTGGAGAAAGTGTTACACTTTGGGGAAGTATGATTTACTATTCACACTCAAAATTTCACCACGTTGGTGAAAATTAACTATTGGGGGTCATATTTACTATACCCACTGCAAATTAAAGCATACTTGGGAAAGAGTTGGACTTGTGGGAGGAGGTCATATTTATTATTCCCACTCCAAACTTGAAGAAGCAGTTGGACTTTGGAGGGGTTCAAAATTACATTACTATTCGAGAAAGTGTTGGACTTTGGACGAGTAGATTAAGGGGCTGATTAGGATCTTAGCAGTCTTGCTGCATCTCACCACAGTGGGGGTCCCTAGTACTCTGCTGAGTCCATGGTCTTTCGCCCGCTAAATTTAAATGCATGCAGGCAGCTTCAACGTCGGTTTTTGTGTTACTTTTTCCCTGTTACTTGTCCCTTCACCTTTTTACTTTGTACACCTTGTGTTCACAGTATTTAATTTGATATCATTTTGTTGCACAATGCCAGGACACAAGAATCTCAGGGGCCGATTCCGATCTCGGCCGGTAGGGCTCCGAATCGGATTCGGCTTAACCGGATCCGACTTAACCGGATCCGATTCGGAGCCCTATTTCCCGACCGATTCGTACGCGCGTCCGGACGAGCGAGTACGATGCGAAATCGCCGACCGACTCGTTCGGGCATCCCAACCGCTCCGACAGACTAGTTCCCGGGTCGAACCGCACCGACCGACTCGCTCGGACACGACTCGCACCGCGCAATGGAGACGTTCCCCGACCGGGTAAGTACGATGCGTGCCGCGAGCAGTCCGACCGACACGCGCCGTCCGGCTCGAAAGAGCAGTCGGAGCCGTACTTCGGGGGTCCGTGTCGGACCCCCCTGTACGCATAGACGCGCGAGTCGCACACAGGGGAGACCCATGGGTCCCCCCTACCTGTGCGTGTATGGCGCGAGTCGCTTCGCCGCGTACCCGCTGTAGGGGGCGCCCTTGTTCGCCTCGCACCCATTGAGGCAATGGGAGCCCGCGTACGGCTTGTGCGACCGGCTCCCATTGACTTCAATGGGAGTCCGACCGACTCGAGTACGATAGCATACGGATGCATCGTACTCGTTCGGTCGGGCTGCACGGGTCCGATTCGGTCGGAAATCTCTCCGGGTCCGGCTCGGTCGGAGAGATTTCCGGCCCGAATCAGAATCGGCCCCTCAGTTTCACTGAGGGCAAGGTGTCAGTCATGGTAGATGAACTCATAGGAATAGAGCCACAATTGTTTGGAGCCCAAGTCCAAAATACTCCAGTCACAGAAAATGCAATGTGGGCCAGGATAGTCGACAGAGTGAATGCAGTAACTAAGAACCTGTGCACACAGGAGGAAATTATTAAGAGGTGGAACGACCTTCGGGGGAGGGTGGTTCCCTGGCCTCCAAGTGTCACCTGGATGCCTACAGGACTGGTGGTAGTTCTCCAAGGCCCCCCTTACAAATCATGCCCTGGTAGGAGAAGTTCTTGCAGATCCTACATACTGACAGCTTGACAGAAATACCTGGTGAAGTGGAGTCTGGTAAGTTACACATAACAAACTCTCAATAAGCCTAAATGTATTGTTTGCTTAGAAGTTAGCTGTTGCTAATGCATTCTGCACATATTTTCATATCATAGAAATCTAAAACTTCCAGTTTCATATCATTGTGATTGTTTGTGTGAATGTGTTGTGTTGCATCTAAGATTACAGGTGTCAATCTCCATTACATGTTACATGATGGTATGGTGCCTGTAACTGTTCCAACATCAAATAACATATTACCCATATGTGTGTCATATTGTAAGTATCTGGCCTATTTCGACTGAATATTTTCCACAGGTATGTTCCACTAACCATTTTCCAAGTGTTGGGAACTTGTCTTTGAAATGACTACAACTACCATGATGCTCTGTTTTGTTTCTCAAAAGCATATTGCTATGTCATGTTGCTCATTCTCTCTTTCTAACAGATTTCAACATATGGTAGAGTGTCGTGGACTGATCAATCCCTATTCAATGTTGTCTTCCAAAAATGGTTTGTGTTGTTTTCTGAATGCTGCCCTGTTCTTCTCAAACAATTGTACTGATGCCATGAGTTTCACATACCAAACTGTGTATACAAAAACATTTTCAGGAGTACTATAGGTATGCAAATTACAATGTTGAATATCAGAGGTGCAATGTTCACATGATGGCTAATGCCAAACATCCATCAGTCAGCTAGGCCTTGGAAGTGTCAATTACACATTTCACCTCTACACTTTGTTAGCCTGAATGTTTGGGAGATGGTAGGTATATTCCCTAATCACTTCATAGACATTTCAGGACATCTTATTACCTGCTGATTTGATGTACTGTTTCAAATAGAGAAAAGTTAGGGTAATATGTGCAACACCACAAGAAGCTATAATCACAATAATCTCTACCTATTTTGTCTTCTAGGTATCGACTTTGTCTGTCTCTAAAGATATGAATGTACAATACACACTTTTACTAATAAAAATGTTCTTCATTTCTCAATAGGTCCAACTGCCAGACCACGGGCGCATGTTCCTGCCACTGAAGACATCTCTACTCCAGCCCAGGATCAAGCTGTCAATGAGGACAACACTCCTGGTGATATGGAGGAGCTTGAGGAGCCTGGCACATCTGGTCAGTAGGGGCAGACGGCTGTGTCCACATCAACACCTCCCACCTCAGCTGTAACACCTCAGCAACCTGAAGATTCCACTTCTTGTGTACCTCCCACTGTGACACCGAGCGTGTGCCCCCCAATCCCGTGTGATGTTGAGACCACACCACCACCAACTTTAGCTCACTCAGGAACCAGTTGGGGGCACATTGGGTCAAGGGCACAAGGTAGTGGGGGTAGGGGTCATGGGAGGGTCTTTGTGGGCTGCCAGCAGACTGACTCCACTAGAGTCACTGACTTCCCAGACCACCATCGCACAAGTCTTGGGAGCCTACCATCAATCCCAATACATGATTGGCCAGGTACTCACAGAGCTCTGGGAGATGAAGTAGCTGCAGGGGGAGCACATCCACCAGATGGAGGCCCATAACCCCAATATGGGCTCCCTTATTGGGGTACTGCACAACATTTATACCCACATGTGCAGGGCTTTTCCGGCACCATCTTCCCCTTCCTGTGGTCATACAGCATCTGAGCCATCTACATTTGCCACAGCCACAGGACGGGAGGCCCTGCCACTGGAAGAACCACCTGCAAACCCCCAAGACCCTGCTGCTGTGGAACCCCCTCACAAGTATGGACAACCACCCAAATCACAAGGAGGTAAGGATGGCAAGACCTCTGACACCGCCAGCAAGAAACCTTGACGCTAATTTCCTCCAGTGTGTGCCTACAATTCACTCTGTGTGCTATTTCTGAACACATTTGCCTTTCTGATACCAGTAGTATTTTGGACATGGGACGCCAAACAACCCTGGCTCAAAAACTATGGTTTCATTCACCATGACTGACTTCTTCACTTTTTGATTTGCTTTTGTTATGTTGACCCCCTTTAATTTTCTCACGTTTAGCACAATAAATGTACAAGTCAAAAGCCCATACACTGGTGTCGCATGTCTCAACTCTATCAATGCATTTATTTTCTTCCATCATAACTTGACAATGACAAAAATCAAAGGTTTGTGTAAACATAGATGATTTTGAAGTAAGTATTTTTTATTTCAAGTTCCCAAACATTACTCAAAATGTATTCATACTATTCAATCATCAACTACTATGTTCATTCCATTTGTACAATACTTGTCTGTCAACATTTGCACTAACAATACAATCCATACATTACACTTATACTCAGTGCCACTTTGCACATTTACAGTTCAAGACCTTGCCAACATAGAAGAAGGGGATATGTCCAAAACAATAAGATATCGTAGGCAAATTATCATCGATTCATGTTATCAGATGTAGTCAGATCTTCTGGCTCACATAAGGAATCCCGCCTCAAAAACACCAAGGGGCCGATTTCGATGTCTGACTGACCTGAGTCCGTCCGACATCGATCTGGAACTGGACCGACCGACCTCCTGTCGGCAGTCCTAAATCAGCAATTAAGATGCGACCGAACACTGTTCGGTCGCACTCCTATTCGTTACAATGGGAGCATGCATTCCGATCGGAATGCATGCTCACATTGTAAAGAGCTGAGGTGCAGTTTATCCCTGCACCCCCTGGCAGGCACCTCAAGCGTTTTGGGCAAATGCTGGCACACATATACCTTTAGTGACAATACACCAGAGATAACACGTCCAATGTAATTTAAAAAACTTCCATTCACTCCAAGTGTAAGCTGCCTTGGTACAAAATTTGTACATCAAAAGTCTGTCTTTGTCTTTCCCAGGATCAACACTGGTATCCTTTGTACTTAGAAACAGCAACATGTACCAGCAAATGTCCCAACTCTGAAATGTACAAATGAAGTTGACATGTTGAAGGAACCTAAAACAGATCCAAAAAAAAACATTACCTATCACACAGAACATGTTGGCCACATTACAAAGGCAACTTGCAGAGGATACAGTTTTACAAAACAATCAATGGAAAGCAATATAACTGAAGACAGTAGTCAATGTGCCTATATTTTGATCAACAAACACCTTTGCCTGTTTTTCACAGAACTTGCCCTTCCAAACAAAGGGGCTGATTAGGATGGCGGGCGGACTTTAGTCCGCCCGCCATCCTAGCGGTAACGGGACCGCCCGCCTGCCATGCGGCAGTCCCGCCACCCTGATAATGATGCGACCGCCACCGCGGCGGTCGTATCTGGCGATTTAACATTGCGGCGGGTGCTGCTGGCTGCAGCACCCGCCCCAATGTGTAATGGCCATGTTGTGCATGTCCCTGCACAACGTGGCAGGCACCGTGTGGTGCCTGCTACCTTGTGCATGGAAATGGAGGGGGGTACCATGGGTATACCCCCAGTGCAAAGCTGAACCCCCCCAGGGGGCCCGCAATGGGCCCCCAAAGCCAGTCTCCGCATGCCTTTTTGCGGCGGAGAATCCGCCGCAAAATGACAGGCGGACAGGGCCATTATAATCACTACAGCGGTGCCTGCACGGCACCGCCGCAATGATTGCCTTGTTCCAGGTTCCGCAAGGTGGGCGGAAAAGGACCGCCTTGCGGAACCGTAGCGTTCGGAGTTTCCGACCGCAGCGGAACAATAGTGATTCCCACCGCCATCCTAATATGGCGGTGGGTAAATCACCTTTCGATGGTGGGCGGATCGCCACCACTCGCCCGCCATCGTAATGAGCCCCAAAGTACCACCACATACTTCTCTCATCAACACGTCAATAGTTGGTGAAACGGTGAAAGACATAACATGTAAAGATAGACTTACACTCATGAAAAGAAGTTATCAATGACATCTCGACATAAGTCTACTCCTTCCTCTTCACCACTTTCATCTTCCTTTAGCATATAAGTATCCTCACCTGGAGCCTCTTCATGGTCTCCATCCTCTGACATGTAAGGGATGTTCCATCGTAGGGAGATGTTGTGGAGCATGCAGCAGGACACGGTATTTTGGCACACCTGATCATGTGAGTAGTGGAGGGTTCCACTAGTTTTGTCCAGACATTGAAATCTGGCCTTTAGGAACCCAATAGTAGGCCTGGGCGTAGTTCGCGGAGTTTTGCTACGTGGAACTCCGCGAAGTTACAAAAAAACTCCGCGAATTTCTGCGAGGGGCGGAGTGCAGTGCGAACTGCAGTTTTTGCTGGTATTCCTGCCGCTCGGGTAGAAATTCTACCCGAGCGGCAGCACACGCTCGCGAACTTACCGTTCGCGATCGTGAACTTACCGTTCGCGATTGCAAGCGGGGAAAAAACTCTGCTGCACATCGCGAAGCGGAGTTTTCTGCACTCTGCGAGCTCCGCGGAGTGCGGAGTGCAGAAAACTCCGCAAACTCCACGAACGGAGCGAAGTTCACCGTCCAGGCCTACCCAATAGCCCGCTCCACTGACCGCCCTGTTCTGCCATGGGTCTCATTGAAGCAGACTTCCACCAGCATTGTTGGATTCGATTCACTGACAAAATATCGCCTATGAAAATATCGGCATACCAAAATATCGATGTCAAAAATATCATCATCCTATTTTTATAATGCAAAGTACAAAAATATTGAGAAAAAAATATAGGGGGTCATTAGGATAGCTGGCAGATCGCCACCACCCATATGGCGGTGGCGATCCGCCCGCTATTTTCCACCGCCCGCTTCACATTTCCCCACCGCCATATTACGATGGCGGTGGGGACCCAGGCGGACGGAAAGACCGTCTGCCGGTTTTCCGCCGGTAGGCAATCGGCCCGATTGCCTACCGGGTGGAAAAGGGTGGAAAAGGCTTGCAATATGCATATTACGATGGTCGGCGGTGCAGGGCTTTCCATGGCGGTGACTCCGCCATGGAAAGCCAGGCGGATTCCACTTTCGGGGGCCCGTTGCGGGCCCCCAAAATGTTGGAGGGGTGCACATGGGGGGTACCTATGGTACCCCCCTGCATTGTCATGGACATGGTGGCAGGCACCTCGCGGTGCCTTTCACCTTGTGAATGACGATGCACACAGTGCATTCCCAGCATTGTGGCGGGCGGTGCTGTGCGCCCCGCCCGCCACAATGCTGGGAATGGAGGATGCCACCGCCACGGTGGCGGTGGCATCCTAATCGCCTGTGCGGGACCGCCGCACCACTGGCGGCCGGTCCCAGCACCGCTAGGGTGGCGGGCGGACGAAAGTCCGCCCGTTATCCTAATAGGCCCCATAGTGTTATTAATATCATTGTATTAAATATCGTTCTAAAAATATATATATTTAAATTATAAATATATTAAATAGTAACCTTAATTTAATAAAAATAAAATAGATTTAATATATATTTCAACAAATATAGCAAACTTTATTTTAAAAGTTAAAGAAACATATATTAATATCTATATATTTACATATATCTAATTAAAATACTATTATTAAACTAATACGTATCATTCATATTATAATTTCAGATTCTTTTTAATAATGTAATACTATGACAAATAAATATATATATTATATATATATATATATATATATATATAAATATACCAATAAAATATTTAAAATAACAAATCATTTAAAATAAAATAAATAAGTAAACAACATACATTTCTTACAATTTTATAAAAATATATTACACATTAAAAACATTAATAATTATAAATATTATATTTTTAAACAGGCAAAAACATATTAATATAAATTGTAACAATATAAAATAAATTATGTAATTTTACATTTAATACATATACTATTCCCACTACAAATTACACAAAAGTAGTCAAAGTGTACTCCTACAGATGTATAAAATTTACTACTTTCACTTCACGCAACACAACAGGAAAACTGTTACATCACACAGGTGTCAAATTTACTATTCCCACTCCAGTCAGTGCAACACTAGGGAAAATGTTGGATTGCGGAGGGGTAAAATGTATTATTCCCCCTCCAGTCAATCCAACAGTAGGGAAAGTGTTGGATTACAGAGGGGTCAAATTAACTATTCCCACTCCAGTCAGTGCAACAGTAAGGAAAGTGTTGGATGGCAGAGGGGTAACATTTTCTATTCCCACTCCAATTAGTGCAACAGTAGGGAAAGTGTTGAATTTCGAAGGGGTCAAATTTACTATTCGCACTCCAGTCAGTGCAACAGTAGGGAAAGTGTTATTTTGCGGAGGGTTAAAATGTACTAATCCCACTCCAGACAGTGCAACAGTAGAGAAAGTGTTGGATTGTGAAAAATGTACTATTCCAACTTCAATAACTTCAACAGTAGGGAAAGTGTTCGATTACGGAGGGGTAAAATTTACAATTCCTACTCCAGTCAGTGGAATAGTAGGGAAAGTGTTGGATTGCGTAGGTGTAAAATTTACTATTCCTACCTCAGTCTGTGAAACAGTAGGGAAAATGTTGGATTGCAGAGGAGTAAAATTTACTATTCCCACTCCACTCTATGCAACAGAACAGTAGGGAAATTGTCGGATTGCGGACAGGTACAATTTACTATTCCAACTCCAATAAGTGCAACAATAAGTGCAACAGTAGGGAAAGTGTTGGTTAGCAGTGGGGTAAAATTTACTATTCCCACTCCAGTTAGTGCAACATTAGACACAAACAAATTCCCTTCAACACAATAAAATAATTGCAAAAACATAGTAAACAAATAAAAATATAAATATGTAAAAAAATACAAATATATTTTACACTAATTAAAAATTAGATAAAGTAAATACATATTACAATGTTAAATACATATAATAAATTACTTAACATTATTATAATTAAAATTAAAAGATATATTTACAAAACTCACAACCTGCATCTAAAACGTAACTTTAAAAACGAATTCTTTACACCATTAACATTTATATTTATCAATAAACTAATTATCATTAATTAAAAATTATTTTTACTTAATTATAATTAATTTTCTTCCCACAATATACCCCCACAAAACACACAACACACTCCTACAAATTTAACTAAACAAAAAATGTATTACACACTAATTAATTATCAATTTAATAATTAATATCAATTAAAATATTTATTATAACTTAATTAAAACTAATTTATTTCCCACCCTATACCCCTACAAAACCCACAACCCACACCTAAAATGTAAGGCAAAAAAATGTGATTGCATAATTAATTATCAATTAAATAATTATTATCAATTAAAAACTAAATATTAATTACTTAGAATTAATTTACTTCCCACCCTGTACCCCTATAAACCCCACAACCTGCACCTAAAATAAAAAATAGAAAATAAATTATTACACAATTAACATAATTCATTATCAATTAAATAATCAATATTAATTTACAACTAGTTATTAATTAATCAGAATTAATTTACTTCCAACCTGCCCCCTATAAACCCCATAACCCGCACCTAAAATTAAAAAAACAATTATTACACAATTTACATAATTCATTATCAAATAAATAATATTTATTCACAACTAATTATTAATTAATTAAAATTAAATTACTTCCCACCCTGTATCCCTATAAACCCCACAAACTGCATCTAAAACTTAAATTAAAAAAATTTAATTGCAGAACTAACATAACTAATTTCCAATTAAATAAATATTATACATTTAAAAACAAATTATTAATTTATTATAATTAAATTACTTCCCACCCTGTACCCGTAGAAACCCACAACCCGCAATGGTACTAAAAATCACAAAAAATAATTACATTAAATTTCATAACTACTAAAAATGTAACAACTATATTAAAAAACACAAACAACTATACAAAAAATTCCCATCATACACATTTAAAATATATACTAAAATACATAACAATAATTAAAAAACGATATTATAAACAACTATGGTGTCCATTACGATACCGGGCGGAATAAAATCCGCCATCTATCCTTGCGGTAAAAAACCGCCCGCCTACACCCTCTGAATACCGACCGAGCAATCACGATGTCGCGAAAAACACACAAAATACCGCCTGTCTATGTCCGAGTCGAAGTCCATCCGTCCGCCACGGACGCAAACCCGCACGACAACCCAAAACCGCCCGCCCTGACTACCGAGACACCGGCCGTGAAATTAGGATCTTCCCGACATGAGCGCGGCAAATCCACAAATACACCGCCCGCCATCGTAAACAACAGTGATGAAAATGGACACGGCGGAAGCCCTGGCGGCCACGTCCCTGCACAGAAACCATCCGCGGACCAAAGAAACACACACAACATGGCCAACAAGTCCACACAGCAAGCCACGCCCAAATACCCAAACACAGTACACATCCCGAAAACACATCCCCCCTGGACAAACAAATAAACTACAAATCCCAGAACACCAGCCACAACACACCTGAAAACAACAGCACATCATGACACACCCACATAGGTAAGTACAAATGCAGCCCCTTCACAGACCACAATCCCTTGCAACACTACAAACTGAGGACGAGAGCACAGAACACAGCGAGACAGAAAGGACAGGAGCACACCACAGACACGCACCCATCACCACCACCACCACCACCACCAAACACCGGCCCCACAAACCCCCTGCACATCACACACCACACACACACACCGCACCAGCACCACAAACACAAAACCACACACCATGGCAGCACAGAGAATGCCCAAGTTCACTTCCACTGAGCTGACGGTCATGGTCAACGAGATCATCAAGGTGCACCCACAAATCTATGGGAACCAGGTCCAACAGACACCACTAGCCACCAGAAACCGGTTGTGGAGCAGGATCGTAGACCAGGTCAATGCAGTCGGGAACGTGCCACGCAACAGAGCCGAAATCACCAAGAGGTGGCACGACATTAAAAGAGTGGTCAAAAAGAAGGAGGCCAAGAATCGGCAGCTGGCTGACAGGACTGGCGGAGGAAATCCCGCGCTATTTAAGACCTTCAAGGCGTGGGAGGAGAAGGTGCGAGGCATCCTACATCCGGAGAGTCTCACCGGAATACCAGGGGGAGTGGAGGCTGGTAAGTACAAACAAATGTATACCAGCACACCGCTATGTACTCACATGCACTACCACTATGCCATAGCTCCGAGGGACAAACACCCCCATGTCCAGTACACAATACACAAGACATCACTCACACATGCAACAGACTAACTAACAAAACCATGGGGGCATGTGTACAGTCAGCCAGCACCGCAACTCCCACCAGGTCCCCTTGTACTCCAGATGCGCCAGAAGGAGCACTCCCGACACCCACACTCATGTGTCAGCCATAGCTGCACTAACTGACAAGTAACAGGTAAGTAGCCGGAACACAAAGTCAGTGGGTCGGAGGGGGACAGCTGAAGTACAACACCCACCAGGCCCCCAGTCCTACAGCACAGCAAGGTGGAGCACAGCCCACACCCATGTGTCAGCCACTGCAGTGCACACCTTCAGCCGACAGGTAGATATCTTACCGTACATGGAGGGGTTTCTGTGGGTGGTAAGCCATCACCACAACACACAACACCGCCCCCACTCCCACAGACCAGCAAGATGGAGCACCCCTCCCTCCCAGTACCATATGGCATCCATTGCATTGCGCCCTCCAAACCAACAAGTAGGTAGAGTACTGTACAGGGCGGGGTGTCTGTAGGCATGAGGACAGTATTACGACTAACATTTGGGAAATGTCACGTAGCAGAGGAACACGCAGCACTGCTCCCTGTCATAATCATGTGACCAATGTGCACACGGACATGTATTACAGAGTCATAGCCCACATGAGCCATCACAAATACAGCAACACCCATGGAGCCACGTCTGCATGCACAAGTCCCACTGGAGTACTGACCCACACGGCGGGCACTGTGCCACTCATCACACACATCAGCAACACCATCGAAGTCCTGTCCATGTAGTCGTTACTGCCTGTTCCCCACACAACGTACAACATCGCCCATGTAAGTCTAACCTGTCTAGAACTAACAGTGTGGAACCCCAGTAATGCACATAAACACCACTGGACCCATGAAACACACAGCCACACAATGCACATCCAACATACCATCCATCTCATCTGTCAGCCCCAGTGTCATGAAAGGTATGTCATCGGAACAGCTGGCCCTCACACAGTAGTTCTGCAAAGATACCTGCCCATCACAAATAATGTGTCTGCAGTGACTGAAGCGCACATCACACTGATTTACAACATACATAATATAGTCAACACCCCAAGAGCACTGCATTGCTGCACATGGCCGAGGGTAGCACGCACACCAAGGAATTGGCCCATCTGCAATACGTCGTGTGGCACACAACCATCACTCACTCACTACAATGCTTGCAGTGTAATGTCCATAAATGATAACAGTGAGCAGATATGCTGGGGATGTCAGACATACACACACCTTTGTCTCTGCACTGTCATGTTGCCAAAACACATGTCCCGTTCTGCACACATATGTCACAGTATGTACCCCAAAACCATATTTCACCTCAAAAGCGTTGAGGGGGCTGTACCCCTTTTGCCATCTGCGTTTCTAAACATTCCATTTGAACCCCAAAACCATATTTCACCTCAAAAGCGTTGAGGGGGCTGTACCCCCTTTTGCCATCTGCGTTTCTAAGCGTTCCATTTGAACCCCAAAACCATATTTCACCTCAAAAGCATTGAGGGGGATGTACCCCTTTTGCCATCTGCGTTTCTAAGCGTTCCATTTGAACCCCAAAACCATATTTCACCTCAAAAGCGTCGATGGGTCTGGAGCCCGCATACACCCAAGCCACAAAATGTAGGAGTACAGCAACACACACTGATTGTCATCGCTAATCCGTCCCATGCCACATGAACACAACACACAGTTCCATTGCCTTGCCCACGCATACACACATCGTACATCCACACACACGCCACTGGGAAACCTGTGCACGACAGTGCACGAACTGTGAATGTCAGACAACCAATACAAACTTTGCAAGGTGCAACACAATAACCTATCTCATTCTCCCCACAGGTGCCGAACAGCTGGATGCTGGAGAGGGAGACAGCAGCCAGCACAGCCAGTCCGCAAGCCCCCGACCCGGACTCACGGATGTAGAAGACCTGGACACCTCTTCGGACGAGGACCACCTAGCAGGCCCGTCTGGAGTGGCAGGGCCCAACCGCTCCCCAGGGCCCCTCCTACCCACCAACACATCACCCAGGGCTGCTGACCAGTCACAGACCCCTGCTGCCACGGTCGTTGCGGCCACCACCACCGCCGCAACAACCACCACCACCACGCCATCCCTGGCCACAGCACCTGCGCAAGGGGTGGCACACCCGTCGTGCTCGACCCTGGGAGCCAGACAGAGGACCGTGGTGACCAATGTGGCGAGTGGGCAGGTCGGTGGCAGCAGTACCGGTGGGAGGAGCAGGGTCAGGCCAACGCCATCTGAGCCTGGGAGCCAAGCCCTGCCGCAAATCTCAAGAGTCCTTGGGGCCTATGAAGAGGCCCAAGGACAATGGGCCAGGTCGGCTGCCGACACGCGGGAGGTCCTTGGGGTGTTGAGGTCCATGGACGCCCATATGGGCCAATTCGTGACCCGTATGGACCAACTTGTGGACCTCATGGGCCAGCTGGTGGTGGGGGGAGGGCCCAAGCAAGGCCAGCCACACCACCGCCGCCACCACGTGCTGTGGCGCAGGGTCGTGCAACATCTAGTTCCCCTGCGTCCACAGCGAGTGAGCAGTCCTCAGCCACCACCAGCAGCCCACCAACACAACCCCCCTACCAAACATGGAAGGGGCCGTCCGAAGAGGAAACAGGTGTCCAGAGAGGACTACGCACGCTCCAAACGCCAGTGAGTCAGCCAGCCACCCTGACCACCTACTGCACTGACTTTGACTACGATCCTACCCCACACTGCCATGTGAATGGCATGTGTCTGTTGGACTGTGGACATAGAACTTCATGGGTACACCTTGACCATCACGCAGCCATGTCCGTCAACTCATTGTCACAGCATGCACCACTTCTGTCATCACCTTGCACACAATCACATTTCACCGCTGTAAATAAATACACCTTGATCACAATCTGCTTCATGTGCCCTGGGTTTAATCAACGATGTGCAACCTCCACCATGAGCAGGAATGCCTCTGCTGTGTGGCATGTAGATAGGCCAGGAGATGTTGTAGGGACCTAGGGGTGAAAATCAGAACAAGAGTCCATTCAATTAGTGTGTCACACACCCATCACACAGTACTTGTCACCAACTACAAGCAATGTACACACATCTCACAGAGCAACGGGGCACAATGCCACAGCCACTGTCAGTGGCATACTACCCTGGACATGGACCATTGCCACACAGCACTCAGTGAACAAAAGGCCTCCGTCACAATGCACACATACACCTGCACAACTACAGCTACATCAGCCGTCGTACATGGTCACTCACCTTCAAGTGAAGTAGCGGGCGATGAGCTGCTGACGCACATTCACAGCTTCCTCCTCTCCACTGTCCTCGTCACTGGACCCGTCCTGGTCTGCAGGCGGGGGCCCGGGCTGATCACCGTCATCCACTATTAGGGGGATCTGCTTGCGAATAGCCAGATTGTGCAGCATGCAGCATGCCACAACTATCTGGCACACCTTCTGTGGGGAGTACGCCAGTGCACCCCCGGTGCGGTCCAGGCATCTGAATCTGGACTTCAGGAGGCCAAAAGTCCGCTCCACCACACGTCTGGCCCTGCCATGTGCCTCATTGTAGCGGACATCAGCTGGTGTCCGAGGATGACGTAATGGGCTGAGCAGCCAAGGCCCATTCGGATAAGCAGAGTCACCTGGGTGTGAGGAATACCGAGATTAGTTGCAATTCCAACTGTCCCCAAGACAGCATCGCACACCAGGCACGCTACACGAGTACACATACTCACCAACAATCCAAGCACGGTCCGGTTGCAGATTGGTCATCAGACGTGGTAGGATGCTGTTGCGCATGATGTGCGAGTCATGGGCCGATCCTGGAAACTTCGCACACACGTGTGTAATGACCATGTCCGCAAGGCACACCACTTGCACATTCAGGGAGTGGAAGTGCTTCCGATTCCTATATATGTGCTCCAGGGCCTGTGGTGCTACAAGGCCAACATGGGTGCAATCGATTGCACCAACAACGTGGGGGATCCGTCCAAGGGCATAGAAATCACCCTTCACTGCCGCCAATTCACGAGCCCTGGGGAATCGGAAGTACCGGTTCCTGTACAGCATCATAGCTGACAGTACATCACGTAGCACCATGCTGAACATGGGCTGGGACATTCCACTTCCACTGCCCACTGTGTGTTGGAATGACCCAGTGGCGAAGAAATGCAGTGCAGCCATCACCTTAGCCGTGGGGGTAAATGCAGTCGGATACACCCTGCGAGGACTGAGGTGGGGTTCCAACAAGGCACATAGGCGATGCAGGGTGGGTCGGTCCAGACGGAATTTCCGGATTACCTCCACATCCTCCATGTCTGCCAGCAATTGGTAGGGGCGATGTATGTTTGGTCTCCTCCTAGGAAAGATGGAAGTGGACACATGTCAAAGCAACACGCCACATGGCATTTTCACAAACACAAAACAAAAATTACTGACCAAGCAATTGAATCACAGAACAGCTGACAAGTAGGGACAGCACAGCCACAATACACTTACACAGGTCCCCTTACCAATAGCAATGAGCAGTGACACAAACCATTGCTATGAGCATGCACATGGGGATTTAGGCCTTAATAACTAGTAAAGCATGACGATGATATCAGACTGCATATTTGGGAAGCGGCAACACCACGGCAATATAACTAGCTGCTGTGCCTGACACAGCTTCCGACGCTGGGTGAGTATGGCACACACCAACAACGCAATGGACACAGGCTGAGCGGCAAAAACAAGTGGGTCCTGTTGCACGAGGGGATATGAGACAGTCATTGATGTCCCTACTTCACCCTATGTACAGCACTGTACGGATCACACCTCCAAAACACATTGACAGGTGTACACATTGACAGCTCCATGACAAGACAGCTGTGTGATTGCAAATACACATCACAAGTGACACGTAACGTTTACAGTCTTGTGGGATGGTGTCTTTTGCTGTGAGAGGCAGCATGTGTCCACAGCCTACCCATGATCTGGGTAATGTGATGTTTGTTTTGTGATGCAGTTTGTAGTAACTGTAGGCTGTGCTGTGTGCATCTGACATGCATATGCTAGTCCTGAGGCTTAAGATGCAATTAGGGCACTCTGCATTCCCAATGCACTCGGAGTCGTAGCCCTCAGGTACAACCTGTAGTAGGCTGGAGTGGCTATTCACATGTATGTTAGGGGCACTGTGCCTACTCTGATATCGGTCGGACATATGTGTGCGATGCCTCACCTCATGTCACTGGTACTTGCACATCCGGCACACCGTGCAACAACAGTTGTGCTCGTGTGAACGACAGGTGGATGGCATGGGCTCATGGCCATTGTGGGCTGTCAGGTTGCAGTCTGTGTGAGTAGTTTCCCAATCTGCTCCATGCAGGTATGTGTTTGGCCTAATTACATAGTGGTCATCCTTGCCACCATCAGGATAGTGGTTGTGCACAACGCGAGTTGGGGCTATAGTCGCAGGGTGACACAGGCCGTGTGTAGTGCGATGTGCACTACATTCGTGGCACTAATTCGCGGATTCCTTTCCTGTACGCCAGCCATTGGGTGTTGATTGTGGTGGCTGTATACTATTGCACAGGTATCGTGCAACATGTGGATTTGGGTATGTTCTGTGCTGCTTCCCTTGCACATGTCTGTGTCATTGATGCCAGATGAGTGGGACCACCTCGCTCTCTCTCATGTGGCATCTCCCCTGGGTGCTGAGGGACAGGGGACGCTCAACAGTGGGGTGGCTTCGGATGCAGCAGCTGCACAGCTGCTGAGTGAGACAGTTGTGACCTGCGCCTCGGAGGGGCTAGACGTGTGCTGGATGGGCAATTTCGGCATTATCTGAGGACTGAGGTGATGCATCCATGTTGTATGACACAGGGGACGTGGACTCTGGGTCTTCTTCAGCCACGCGGAGGCCAATGACTGCCCTCCCATCCACTTCCACTGGTGCAAAACGGGTCGGCACAGGGATGAAGGATAGGGTGTCCTTCACACCAGGCACAGCTGCCCCTGCACATGTGACCCCTGCTGCCCTCAGTGCTGGGTCTGTTGAGCTGATGCGCCAACTGTGCGTGGGGCAGACAGCTCTCCTCACTTACATCATTGCCCATGACATCACTTAGCCGCAGGAGACATGGTTGATGGAGGGCCCACATGTATGCGTGGGTGGACTACACCAGACCGTCCAATGGTTGTCACCCCCAGTGAAGGTGTGCCTTCAACTGCGCCAATCTCAGACTGACATTCCTGACCCTTTCCCCACCCCCTGGGGAGTGGCACATCTGACGGCAGCAGTGCACGAGTCCTAAATCGGAGGAGTGGGGGGCGCTGACGTCCCGACCGGATGTGACATGTTGGAAGGTGGCTTGCCCCGTCAGACTTAATGGCCTCCCCCGCTCACCCCAATATGCGTTTGCATCTGAGAAGCCAGCGCGTGCACAGGCAGCTCCGAGCTCGCACCAGAGAGGCCAAAGAGTGTATGTGTGGGTCCATTTGAACGAGTTGTCTGTCTCGCGGTATAATCAGTGGCGGGACGCCGTCCACCTGCGTGGTACCCCGACTCGAGACCTGGACAACATTGACAATGCATGACAGGCTCCGCAGTCCGGATACACCACCTGCAACACACAGAGGCTGTAGCTGCCCTAGCGGCCCAGGCCGCGTCCAACTGGAGCTAATGGACCCACACATTCACTCTTTGGCCTCTCTGGGGCGAGCTTGGAGCTGCTTGTGCACGCGCTGGCTTCTCTGTTGCAATGGTATGTAACGTGTGTGGGGAAATAGGCAATGAGTGCGATGGTGCGAGCCACCTTCCGTGACGTCACTCCCGGGCGCGATGTGTGCGTCCCCCCACTACTTATATTTGACTTGTGCCATGCTGCACAATGAGGATGTGTTGCCTGCGTGATGTGACCAGGAGGAGCGCGCCATGACCTCTCACCCACCATGCTCCACTGCCATCCCATGCCCTGGATAGCCCGTGCAGGTGGACAATGTTGGGGGTACACCTGGTCAACAGGGGATGTGCGTGCCTTGGCATGGGCGTGGCGGACGCACAGCAGTATCCAGCATGTCCCCAGAGGGTGGGCTGACGTCTACACCTGATGCAGCATCTTTCGTGTGGCCGCCTGCTGTGCACACACGTGTTCACATTCATCCCCAGACAGGTGGTCTTTACAAATGCCCAAGACAGCGGTAATCTAGTGCTCCCGAATCCTCCCAACACAGTGTGTTTCAACATTGCATGTGCGCACCTACCTGTCACACCCACCCACCTGGGCCAAGCGTAACTCCCGCTTCACATGACACATGTGTGTCTTCCACAGTTGTGCTACTCTCTCAGGGCCGGACCTGCAACTGTCCCGTAGCACACACACATCACCGAGTCGTACTGGCATCCTGTTAGATTGGTAGGCACACTCACACATCTCCTTCTGACACAGTGGTGGCTGTGATGGATATTGTGACTGCCATGGCAGTGTTGGCTGGCCATGGCAGGGCACACTAACACACATTGCATCCGCGGCACTACGTGTCACTACTCGGCACATCGAACTGGGCACTGTCCCTGGGGTTGATGAGTTATGCCGCCTGTCGATGTAATCTGTGACTGGATGCTGTTGTTCCTGTAGTCGGTTGTATCTGTGTAGTTGATGAGTGCAGTTGTTGCAGTGTGTGCTTGGTTAAGTGGGGCACATGCCGTGTATGTGACCTCAGCAATTGCAATGTCTGGTCTCACATTCCAATGTGTTGTACATGTGGCAGGGACTTCACTTCTTTCAGACTCTGCTACTTGTGTGTGATGAATCTGCTTTTCTGTGCAACGGATTGAGTGCATGTATTTGGTGTTATTTCTGGGTAAATGTATCCGTGTCATGTTTGCGTGCATGCAATGCACAGGGTGTGAGTCTAGCCACAGGTGGACTGGCAGCATGCGCTGAGTATGCGGGCATGTGTGAGCTTACTTGCTGTGTGGCCAGCGGTGTAGGTGTTATGTTATGTTATGTTAGTAGAATTTATACAGCGCACGAATACCCATAGGTGTCTTGGCGCTTTCAATGCTACATACTGTGCTAATTGCCACTACTGCTGAAAAAGCCAGGTCTTCAATTGTTTCCTGAATTCAAGAAGGGAGGAAATTTTTCTGAGATATAAGGGAAGGGAATTCCATTCCTTGATGGTGTTAAAGGTGAAACTCCTACCCCCCCAATTCGACTTTTTAATCCTGACTGGCGACATCAGATGTGCATTAGCCGAGCGCAGATTTCTATTTGGGGAGTGCCAAAAAAAAGGTTCTCTAGAAATGTCGGCCCTTCTTTGTGCAAAGCCTTATGGGCCATGCAGAGTGCCTTGAATTTTATCCGCTGGCCAACTGGCAGTAAGTGGAATTCTTGCAATATTAATCTGACAGACTGATATTTTGGTATGCCCAAAATCAGTCTTGCGGCCGCATTTTGCACTGCCTGTAACTTCCTTAGAAGGGTGGATTGCAGATTAATATACAATCCATTGCAATAGTCAAGTTTGGACAATACTAAGGAGGTTACAACCAACTTTCTACAAGATTTTGGAATGAAGGGCAGAATTTTTCTTATGGTCTTAATCATAAAAAAGGAAGAGGACACAACCTTGGACACTTGAGCTTTAAAACTGAGTTTTTTGTCTACAATAACCCCGAGATTTTTGCTTTATCTACCGGGGTCGGGAGGGGGCCAAGATTATCCGGCCACCAAGCTGGGGACCAGGGTGGAAAGAGATTTCCGAACATAATCACCTCTGTTTTGTTTGAGTTTAGTTTCAAGCAGTGAGAACTCATCCAATGACTTAAGGAAAGCATACAGTCATGGAGTTTTAGTGAGTGGTTAATGTCCTTATCTACTGTCGAGATCACCAGCTGGGTGTCGTCGGCATATGATGTAGGGATCAAATTAAAACTTCTTATCAGTGGAGCTAATTCCGCTACATAGATATTAAAAAGTGTAGGGCTCAACGATGAGCCCTGCGGAACACCACATGGAAGAGTAAAAGAAGCAGACTTAAATTTACCCAGATGAACTGATTGGGTCCTCTCTGATAGGAATGATGTTAACAGGGAGAGGGCTTTACCTCTTATCCCAATCTCCTGTAGACGATAAATCAGACGATAAATCAGAAGGTGTATGTTAGTCTTGTGATGTGCATTGTGCCTGGGCACATGGCCTACTCTCAATGTGTGCATTTGGGAGGTGGTGGTGGGTGGTGTGGGTGGTGTGAGTTTGGGGTGGCGTTGGTGTGTGTGTGTGTTGTGGCCATGTCGACTACACACATATGTTTCCCAGGCCCATGGTGGATGTTTGTAACCGTGTTGAGGTCTGTGTATATGATGAGATGTGTGTGTTGTATGTTGCACGGAATGCAGTGTGTGGGTGTGTCCTTGCAGTTCAGGATGACTCCTACTTGTTATGGTTCAGACGTTGTGTGTGTGCAGGGTGTGTCACTGTCAAGATTGTGCCTAGTTCAATTGTGCATGTCAGATTTTCTGCAGTTCTTACTCATTGTGCAGTGCTGCCCACCCAAACTGATGTCGTGTGTATGTTTTGACAGGCATTGCTGTGGCATGCTTTTGCGTGGCTCCTACTTTTTGTTGCTGAGTGTGTGGTCAGACTGTGTGGGAAATTGTAGACATGTGTAGGACTGTGCTTTGTATTGACCAGGCCGTCAGTGTTGATGTGATGATCTTTCGGGCACCTTCAGAGTCTGACAAGTCCTGCTTCACACACTCTCATCCTCTCTCATTCGTACTTGTGTTTGTGAAATGATTCAGCGGAGTCACATATTTGTTTCAAGCCATGTATTTGGACTTACGTCCTCTGTGATGCAGTATAGTGGACACTACTGGCAGCGAAATGCATGTGGAGGATCTACTTAGCATGATTACACATACAAAAGGGGTTAGGGGTAGATGTGATTAGTTGTTGACTGTGGAATGAGGGCTTCAGAGTTACAACTGCCTTGCCCTTGCTATGCTAATGTACATTTGCTAGTTACTGAGGAGCTCTCGACTTTGACACAGACAGTAATCATTTTGCCTACGAGACAGCTTGACATCATAGGTACAGTACATCTCAGTTCCATGGTACAGGTTTACTACAGTAGTTACTCTGACACACGTGCGTGAGGGGTGACATCAGAGCATGAGCCTACGTGCATGCAGCAGCGGGTCACTAGTTGTTGCAATGTGGTGGCTACTGAACATGTCACATTCACTGGGGTCATGTTGTTGGGAGATGCATTTGTTGTCCATGCAAAAGTCCTGGCACGGAAGTACAGACAAAGGTGAGGTGACAGTTCTCACGTGATACAGCTGACAGATTAGTGTGCACTGACCGGTGCATATGTTCATGTGCGCAGGATACATATTATAGCATAGTTGTTCGTGCAGTATTGTCCATGTGGTTACTGTACACAAGTCCCATACCTCTGCCTCCCCTGTTCATGCAGAGATATTGGATGTGGTGAGGAACAGAGAGAATGTCCCGAAAATGTCAGATGTCATGGCAGTGGAGTTGATAGTGTGGTGTTTGTTGCAGGTTGTATGGTATAGTTGTTGTACAGGTAACTGCCCAGTCCGTGCGAAAGCCAAGCATAGGTACGGTGTTGAACATCATTGTTCAATTGGGGGTATTGCGTCGGGGCCCGACGAATTGACAAGTTGTCAGGTATGCGATACCTTCCAGCAGGGCTTCCACGGCATTGGTGTTATACATGGATGCCATCCAATGAAGCGGATGGTGGCTGTCAATGTGTTCATCGTAAGTTGTCCCTTGTAGGAGCCTGATGGGACATGTTGGATGACATTCGATGAAACTGTGATCCAGAATCCGTTGTGTGGAGGCACACATGTCCCATTGCAGTGTGTGTCCGATTGCAGTCACATACGCCATGCCCCCATAGACTGAACAGATCCTGTCATGTGCGTCCAGGGGGGCGAACAATTGTACCAGGTCCGCCTTTGGACATGCCGGGTTGGAGCGACATAAATCCACAGGACAGTGGAAGGGACACCTCCGACAGTAGAAGACGGGGATGACGCAGCTGAACATTGCGATGCGGTAAGTTACTCGGTAACTTACGTTCAGCATGGCCAGGTTTTCACAGCCCACTATCTGTAGCAGGCTGTCCATGTAGAGCTGCATCTGTCCGGCGTAGTTGGGTAGGTGTGGTGCGACTGCCATTTTGCTACAGGGCGATGTGATGGCGTGCTCCAGCCGGCTGTGCAGTCAGCAGAGTGCACCCTCCGACGATGCTGGGAAATCTGGAATAGTCGTACGGAGGCAGGGTTTGGGTTATAGTAGCTTGTGCGGAGGACACAGGTCCTCATCCCACATGCTTCTATGAATGGTCAAGGTCGGTGGTGTCTGACTCCTTCCAGATTACTTGCATGTGAACCACATGGAGGAGTGGTCTTATTTCTTTTTTGTGGTCAGAAATTTCTTTCATGTTGTGCGCTATCTGCACATTGGACGGTTTCCTCGGCATGCCTCTGTTTGGCTTGTTGTTGGGACAATGGCTGTATTCTCTGGCTTGTTTTGTCGATATGTGGTTTCAGAGTGGGAATGGAAGGCCATTCAGTGCTATCTGCTTTCCCGTGTGTGGGCGGCACGCTGCGTTTCCGCTATACGTTGGGCCTTGTGTGTGTGTGTGTTGTAATTGGTAACACCTGTTGTCAGGCACCCGGGTTTTTTCATGTTACGTATTGCATGTATTGGTATTGGGTGCAGGATGGTATTAGTATTTTTGTATGGTACTGGCATGCCTTTTGCAGACGAGGTACATATTCTGCGGCGTGATGTCGCAGCCGCTGTGTGCTTCGCCATGTTATGCACACAAGGGTGTGTCCTATTTTGGCGTGACGTCACTGCCCTGTTCGGTACACTTGTGTGGCGTCATGTTGGCACCTGTGAGTTGCCGGTTGGGGATATGACTGATGCAGGAATGCCACGTGACATGTGCGTTCAGGGTGGGGCTGGTGTGTGGTGTGTGTAGTTGTGTGCCTGTGTTATTTGTGTGCGGCCCATGCATGGCACTGTAGTTGGCCTCTGCGTTGTGCGCATGTGTAGCTGCGTCATCGCCGCTGCGCTGCGTTGCCGTGACGGGGACGTCAGTTCCTGGTCCCGGGTAGTGTGTGCTCGGTTGTTGCGAGTTGTTTCATTTTGCCCGGTGTGACATTTGTGGGTGCAGTGGTGGATGTGTCCTGTCCACACAGGGGTGTCTGGGGGCCATGTACAGTTTTTCTGCCCTTGCACTGTGTGCGGTGTTTGCGTGCCCTTGTTGTGTGTCTGCCTACCTGCGTCGCCGCGGCGCGTTGACTCCTAGGTGCTGCATCAGGTACAGCATGGGGATGGCCTGGAGTGCAGGATTCATGTCGGGGTGGGCCGCCTTTTTGGTGTCTGTACTCGAGCGGTCGAGTTTCCGCCTTGGTATCTTGTGCAGTGTCTCTTAGCCGGGGGAGCTGTTTGTTTGCGGCATCGTAATTTGTACGCCGGGCGGTACGTGATTTCGTCGGACGGTGTGCCTCCATTGGCTGGCGCCGCTACGTGTACGGGCGCACTTTGATGGCGGGCGGCGTCGCGGGCTTACGGGCGGTGTTTGGCTGATTTTACACATCCTAATTGGGCGGGCGTGTGGGCCGCGGCGGGCGGACGGTAACTGGTGGTTTTTGCCTCCGACAGCACGGCGGTAGTGCTTCCGCCCGACATCCTAATGGGCCCCCATATTTTTGTAAACGATGTTAATGACTTTGATATTTAAAAAATCGATATTACTTACCTTAAAATTGATATTCTTGACAACGATATTCTTGCAGACGATATTTTTATATCATGATATTTTGGAGACGATATTTTGGTCTGACGATATTTTAATTTTGATATTTTGTCTGAATACCGTTGGATTCCTCGGCGGTGCCAACAACCATTGTCGGTTGGGATAAGCTGAGTCTCCTCGATGGAAAACAAAAAGTAGAGCAAAAATATCTAACACAATTTCAGATTATTACTCTATAAACTAACCAAACAATAACATGACAGATGATACTTACCAACAAGCCAGGCCCTCTCATGTCCGATTTGTGACATTTGCTGGGGCGTATTACAAAGAAATCATGAGCAGAGCAGGAGAAACGGGCACAGATGCTTGTGATGTACAAATCCCGTAAGCAGGCAACTTGCATGTTGATTGAATTCCAGTAGATCTGTTCTCTGTCATGTGGTGTCACTAAGGCAATATGTGTGCCATCAATTGCCATCAATTGCTCCAACCACATGTGGTAGGAGACCGAAACCGTAAAAGTCACCATTCACATCGGCTAGATCCTGCTGCCTTGGAAACTGGATGACGCTGTTGATGCGTCTTATCATTGAAGAAAGAACTTCTTGGAGCACACCACAGAAAGCTGGTTGTGACATGCCACCAGATACTGCCACAGTGTATTGGAAAGAACCTGTGGCCACAAAATGAAGTACTGCCATAAGTTTGACAATTTGTGTAACAGATGTAGGGTTCCAGTTGTGAGGCTGAAGATCTGGCTCTAGCTGATGACATAAATCCAGCATGGATTGCCTATTCGACCTGAACTTCTTGATTATATCCCTTTCTTCCATGGTGGCCAAGTCTGGAAATGGGCAGTACACCGAAGGCTGTTGTCTCCTCACTCTCCCAGGGATCATATGTCTGCATTGGGAACACATGAACATTTATTACATCATCCACAGCAACATATATGATGAGTAACACGAGAGCAATGTAATTTGTAAATTTGTATATGGTTTGATACATAATTTAAACTAACATTTGCTTTTTATCCCTTATCCATCATAAATGACAATTGTGGCCTTGATATGAATCTTCACAATAAATGTGTAATTAATCCATTTCAAAAGAATAATTAACACATTATATTTTATTTTTTGTTAATTTAAAAAAAGAAATACTGCCAATGGAGGTGCACATAACACCGCGCTAATATCGCGTTTCAGCACAGTCAGTAACGCACTTCACATAAATGATTCTTCTCAAAAATATGTGTCCAACTTAGTGTGATTATTTGAACACAGTAGGCCTCATTTGGAGTGGTGGTTAACAGTGATTAACACTGTAGTTTGAACTCCTAAAATGGCGGGTGCCTGACCTCTTCGATAGGACAATTGGAATCGGATGACAACAGTGGAAGTTGACCGCGCGTTGGACGGTAAGCTCCAAGACAGACACAGCTATAGGCTAACGTTGGTGAACATAACGGTAGAAGGCCAATAGCTGTGCCTGTCTCTGCTGACGATCACGTACGTCATGTACATGTACGCAGCAGTTGGAAAAATAGCTCACTTGCTTCCTAACACTGCTGCTATCAAGACCTCCGCCACTATTACTGCTGTTTGTCATGCAACCATGCCAGGTCAAGCAAGTGAGAGGGCCCTTGCCTCCTCAGCAGAGGAGCTGGAGCTGCTAGCAACTGAGGTCCTTTCCTTGTATGGCCAGCTCTATTGCTCACCAGAGGGACAGGTACATGTCTGAAATAAAAATGTGAATCTGTCTAACTGGATCATTTCTATTTACGCAGCCTACAATGTGGCTTTGAGTTCCAGTGTACAGTGTAGTCATCAGTGTTAAGTGTCACTTATTGTGGTCCTAACATAGGACACTCATGTCAGGGATTTGTAAGCACTGTACAATGTCTAATAAGCATCACCATTAAAATGTGTAGTGTGTTTAAAGCCCTAGATCATATTAGGTGTGTATGCATAGATCAATGCATGTATATATTTGTTGTACTTGTGTTAATTTGGCAGCTCACATCATGGTAAAGGGAAACCAAATATATGCACCTTACAACTAGAGATTTGTATGTACTCTGAAAAAGCAATTGCAGATGATGTTAGCTATGTGTATCGTGTATCGTGCCACAATTCCCTCTGCCTTGACCAGGGCTCTCCAAACTGTTGTTTGGGAGCTACCACTAGCTCCCAGACACCTTCAGAGTAGCACACAGCCTTGAGATCACTTCTTGGATGGGCACAAGGTTACCCTTTTAATGTAAAAGTTGAGAAAAGACAGTGTTCATGTGACATCATGATCATTAGACTTCAGATAGCAAGGCCTGACAATGAGCAGTGACCAGTCATAAACATGGGCCAGGCTAGGCCCGAGTAACAAGGTCAAACAACTGAAGCACTGAGGTACAGCTGTGAAGAACATATATCCTTTGCAGGTCAGATTTTTTTAGTTGTGCTGAAGATATGCCCCTGAATGCTTTGAAATGAAAACAGTTGGAAGGGAGATATTTCTGACTTCTTGCCCTAACACTTCTTTTCTAAAGACTTGCATGTCAAAATATGTAATGTCCAAATTGCAGGCACCTTCTTCACATTGGCCACTATTCACTGTGCCATAAATGTTATGGTTTAGCCTTCAGTAGTTCACACTCCCTTGAACTGATCAGAAGTGGGTCATATCACAGATTATATAGGGACTCCTTGGCAGATTGAAATCACGGACCTGGTTTAGTATGTTTAGACCATGACATGGGTTGAGGATGGCCAACATGTCACTACCAAAGTGTGTTTGACTACATAAGTGTAGGTCAGCATGTGACAATACACATGTTGTATGCCAACTCGTGAGTTATGCTACTGATAACTGTAGACATATTTAGTGACATCAATAAAGACAAACTAAAAGTCACAATCCCATTGATTTTTCTTGCCTTTCTTGTATCCATACAGGTCAACGCACATCAGAAGCGGGATATCTGGAAGACCATTGCAAGAAAGGTGTGGGCCCTGGGGTCTACAGACGGTGCAGCATCCATTGTCGCAAGAGGCAGGAGGACCTAAGATGCTGAACCCAAGAGATCACAGAATTCAAGCTGGGGAAGTCCTCCCAATGTGTGAGGGGTGCGCGCCACATCATAACCCCACTAATGGCTCGCATTCTTGCTGTGGCTTATCCAGAGCTTGATGGGCAGTTGGAGGCCCAACAATAGCAACATGGGGGTAAGTCCTAAACTGAGTTTGGCATGTTACATTACCCAATTTTTGTTACAGGCCCTAATTTGCCCATCAACATTAAGGGAGACCCATGTCCAATGCACAAGAAGAGTTCTTGACGGTATAAGTCTTGAACAAGGTGTTTGATGATGTGCTGTGCCTATTTACTTTTGAACAGGATCGCACCTGATTCCTGTCGACAATCAACGTACTGTCCTGAGCAGACACATGGCTGTGGAAACTCCACATATGCATCATGTAGTTATGGAAGGCAGTTGTACCAAACAGGCCACTAGTCTTTATTGTGTCAGGTGTGATGCTCCTTAAGTATTGTGGAGTATGTGTTGGTAGCCCTATTGCATGTGACATGTCATACTTTCCACTTCTGATGCACTGGATTGGTAAATTGGGATTCTACACAAACATGAGTGAGCATGTGAGCCAAAATCACTGGTGACATCAGTATTAGTGCCTACATTCTTGATTCTAAACATATCCCAAATGGTGTTTTGCATCAAAAATATTGTTTCATTCCTGTTTAAACTGCCATATTAGCATAATCACTCACTCCTTCAAAAAAATGTGTGCGTAAGCCAGTCTGTCTGTTTACAAATAATTGTGAGAATGACTCAATGTCCGTTGTCATGTCCAGATGATGAAGCAATGAGGGAGATAAATGGCATACTTCCAGGGATTTATCAAGATTGAAAGATCCATGAAATATGTGTAGGGGTATTCAATCAGATAACCTCAAACTCAGGCCAAGTTCATGACTCATTATCCAACTGTCGACATGCATCAAGGTGTAATATGTTGTCTAATCTGAGTTTTATGTGAGTGTCTGAAGTATTACATGGGAATTAGTGTATGGGAAAATGCACTGTGATGTTCTATAACATTCTGTGGCCATATTATGTATTAAGGTGCACTTTCCCTGTTTGCACCAGGCGCACCTTAAAACAAGTGCGCCATGCGCAAACAGCGAAAGTGGGCCTTATTACATATAATGCGCTGCCCCATGGCACCCAAGAACTTGTGCTGCCATGGGGGCAGTGTATTCAAGTGAAATACGGAGCGGCTTTGAAGCAGCCGCTCCGTGTTTCACTTTGCAGGTGGCAACCCACCTGCACTTTGAAGGGGGATTAGAGATCCCCTTGCAGACGGGTGCAGTCAGTGACTGCACACACCTGCAAGGGGATGTCTGGGGAGTCCCTAGGACCCCATTTACCACCTGCAGAGGGCTGTTCTCAGGGGGTGCACTGACAGGTGGCACACTGTCAGTGCCCCTCCTCACAGCTTGCTCTGCGCCCGCATCTGTAATATGGCGCAGGCGCAGAAGCAAATGGATTCCCTCATTTGTATGGGACACGCCCCCATGCAAATGAGGGAGCGCCCCCTGCAGATTGCGCTGGTGCTTTATGTGTGCCAGCGCTATCGGTATTTCAGAAGGGGCTGCACAAGCGCCTGCGGCCCCTTCTGTAATACCAAGGAGCCCCGGGGAGTGCAAAGTGTGCGCAAACACCCGTTGCGCACCTGGGCACTCTCTGTAATATGGTCCCTGAACTACTGTGAACGCCAACATATTTAGTAGAACAATTTTAATGAGACACTAAAAACTTCAATTGACTATAGGCCTTTAGGAGTGAAATGTGAGAATCATTTTGCTCAGTACTGAAGTGTATTACAAATGTTTTGAGGGCTATGTATTTGCTTATGCTGTTGAAGTAATTTGTCGTTCCCTCCCAAACATTTTATCAGACCGTTCTACAGCCTAGGTATCTATTTGATATGTGATAAATTGCGAAGCTGCTTAAGTACAGCTTTCATTGATCAATTTTGACAGTTGACATATTTTAGTATTTTGTAGTAAGTGTTATCATTGTGAAATGCTGAGGTGATGTGATTTCAGTTTATGCTAATATTGGTACAATTGTGCAGTATTTATGGACTTTCATTTATCCATAAAAGACTTTTGAAAATGTACAGTATGCTGATTTTAGGGCTTGTGAAGACCCTGTACAAAGGTATTTCTTGGTAGATGTCCTTCTGAGTGACATCAGTTCACTTTTCCAAACTACAAAGGCCAAAGATATAGACGTGTGAAACAGTTCTAGGAGATACATATTGATGGATTTGAGACAAGAACATACATGATATAGGAGCTATCAGGGAGAATGACATAACTGTGACCACATTTTTTTCTGATAAAGTGGGATATGTGCATGGGCTCATGCTAATGGTGTAGAAAATGTTGAGAGCCTTGACGGAGATGAAATCTGTGAACTTTGAATATGTTTTTTGATCAGTGGTCCAGAGGGTGAGGGGAGTGCAATGGAGGATGCCGGCTCATCAACCTCTTCTTCTGAGGCATCCTCCAGCGGACACTCCATAGTGGTGGCAGACCCAACAGGAACTCTGACAACTTCATCCTTGTCCGTCACCCCCAGTACCATCTCCAACCTTCCTGTTGCTCCTCACCCAGTTGTCCGTACACCCACCCCTAAGAGGGGTGTTATCTCCTTTGCTCTAGGCACCTACCACCCTGCCCCTGTCCCCCTTGCTGCGCTGAATAAGTAGGTTATTGTCCTCCTCAGGAACATCTCTGTAGGTCAGACGGCACTACTGAATGCCATCTATTGCAAGAAATGGTAGCCTACCTGGTAGGCATTCACAGTGCAATGTCTGGCCTACAGAGGTCTTTTCAGAGTTTGGCCTCCTCATTCACCGCAGGCTTCCAACCATCCCAACCTTGTGTCCCAACTCCTTCCCCTTCCCCATCCCAGTTCCCTATTCCCAGACCTGTCCCAAGCACATGCCCACATTTAAACACACCCACTCATAAAGACACAAGCAGCACACCCACACAGAAACACAAACACCACAAGAAACGCTTGCATATATCCAAATATACAGACACCAGAGAAACCACCACACCCACAGTTACCACCCCACCACCTTCACATCCGTACATATCACAGACATGACCACACCCACAGTTACCACCACCATCACATCCGTACATATCACAGGTACGACCACACCCACAGTTACCACCCCCACCATCACATCCGTACACATCACAGATACCACCACACCCACAGTTACCACCCCCCCCACCATCACATCTTGGCCTGGGTGGAGTTTGCACCAAAGAACGCTGCCGCGCTACGCGAAGTTCCGCAAGCGGCAGAGTGCGTTAGGTTACGCCGCTTGCACTGATTTTTAGAGCTGGGTGTTTGTCCTGCGCTGGAAAACCACCCTCGTTGAGAAATCTTGCCAGGAGGTAGTGTGGAGTAAGATTTTCCTTTCTCAAGCTCGCCAACTTAACGTTGGTGTGTGAGAGTCGAGAAACAACTCTGTGCGCTACGCGGAGCGCAGAGTGGGAAAACTCTGCAAACTCCGTGAGCAGAATTACATACCTAAGCCTAAACATATCCACAAACACCAAAGACACACCCACAGTTACTATCCCACCACCATCACATCCACACACACTACAGATACCCCCACACCCACATGCACCATCCCCACCACCATCACATCCACAGATACCACCACAATCACCCCCACATGTACCACCAACACCACTATCACATCTGCACACATCACCATCACCACACCCACATACACCACCCCTACCACCATCACATCCACATACACCAGACACCACCACACCCACATGCACCACTACATCAACATGCACAATACCAATAAGCAGCACAACCACAGCACACCCATCCACAGACACACCTACCATACAGTAGACACCCAAAAAACACAGACGCACAAAATCAAGCACACAACAGACACATTTGACAGAAGAAACACCCATACTTGCAAAACCTACACCAGACCAACAGGCAACTGCACCCTCCACAGGCACATCACACATTGGCACTCCCTCTACCTCCCAAAGCCCACTCCCTCCCAAACAGCCTACCAAGTTCCCCATAGAGAATTACAGTTTTTCCCTTGCCCTAACCCCTCCCAAACCTCAAACCAACCCTACCATATGGCATTCTACCACTCTCACACCCCAACCCACCCCTTCCAAATCCACCCCTAAAAAAATCCCATCCACCCCTTCCAAACAGAAAACCACCCCTGCCATGTCCCAACCTACCTTTTCCAAAAGGAAATCCAGCCCTTCCCAAAATAAGGACACACCTCCCAAACCCAACCCCCCCACATGTAAGATCTGTGAGGTGCCTGCCCTGCCCACCGGATGCCCCTTCCTGAGGAGGTTCCCCTTGGCAGTGTATTAGGAGGCAATCTTTGTGCCACAGTCCAGTGCACTTTACTTTTTGGACTAACGAACTGCCAATTGGCTTGGACATTATTTATAGACATTTCTATTGTTGTTCAATAAATACTTTATTTTGATTTTACCAAATTGGTCCTGGCTTTACTTTTCCTTAGTTATTGTTCAATTCCTGGCAAGGTTGAGAGGTAGGGCCTTATTATAACTTTGGCAGTCTCGGAGTGGGGCTGCCACGCTGCCCCTCTCCCCTCCGAGAAAGTATTGGACTTTTGGGAGGAGATTTATGGGGATGAGCAATTTTTCTCTACTCACCCAAAACGTAATCATATTGGGGAAAGAGTTGGACTCTGGAGGAAGTCAAACTTACTATTCCCACTTCAAATGTTAACTACTTTGGGGAAAGTGTTGGACTTTGGGAGGTTCAGATTTACTATTACCACTCCAAACCTTCCCACATTGGGGACATTATTGCACTTTGGAGGGTTCAGATTTACTGTACCAACTCCAACTTGCGCTACTAGTTCTTAGATTGGAGTGGGACTAGTATATTTAATCGCTCCAAAGACCAACACTTTCCCTACAGTTGCTTAAAATTGAGAGGGAATCGTAAATCTTAACCTCCCCGAAAGCCGAACATTTTCCCTGCTTTTGATTACGTTGGAGTGGGAATAGTAAATCTGACCCCTCCAAAGTTAAACACTTTCCCTACTGTTGCTCAAATTGGTGTGGACCAGTAAATGTAAACCCTCCAAATTCAAAAAGTCTCCCTGCTGCTGAATGAATTGGAGTGAATAATATTGCCAAACATAAAGCCATTTAATTACAGAATATTAAAATAACAGTATTTTATATTAACAAAAAATAAATAATAATCTTAAAAAATAGATAAATATCCTAACATTACAATAATTTCATATCACTAAAATAAACTTAAAACACCCCCAAAAAAACTATACACTTCAATAAATTAAATAATCAGTAAAAAATATATTTACAAGTACTAAAATATAAATATTAAACAAAAATAATGTAACATATATACATAAATAATACACTCAAGGGGTGTGGCCAAGCGGGCAATGGCCGGAGATGTGCACAGCTGAGCTCCTGCCATCCATGAGGCCATGGCAAGATTTATCCTGTGCCCCAGAATTCCTAACCCACATCCACAGTGGGAACTGTTGGCGGCTCAAAAGAAGGCACCTAGAAGAAGATCGATGTGGCCCTTGGGGAGTTATGGTGGTGCAAACCGCGAGGGGTTCAGAGCCGTGTGAGTTAAAGTCCTGCCCAATACGGCACCTAGAATGGTGAATCTGCAGTAGTGTGCGACTGAGGGGGCTGAATAGCTGCCCAGAGACATGGGCCGTGGATGCCCATTGGGGAGAGGAGAGGCTACCGGCTCGTGGCACCTGCAGCGTGGACGGAGCCATGAAGAGACAGTGGGAGGCTGCGGGAAGACGCCGGGGGTCAGACGGCCCTGGTGTGTGGCAACTCTGGGGTGGAGTGCGCGGACACTTGACAGGCGCTGGCTAGGCTGCTGCTGAAGGGCTCTCCTTCCTTTCCTCCACCTCCTCTTCTCCTGGCTGCTGTCTGGAGGGGGGATATAACGGCCCGCCGGTAGAGAGCCTGTTGTGGGGCCTACGGTGGTGAAGACCTGGGTCCTCCGGAACTGCCCGACAGGCCATAGCTGAGGTCTGCACCGGCGTAACCTGAAGGCCGAACCCTGGAAGCATTGTGAAATCGCCGGATTGCTGCACAGGGCACCTCCTTCTTTTTGCCCCCGGTCTTCATTGCCTGACTGCTGTCGGGGGTTGTACCGGTGTACAGACTGTGTGCTGCATGTGCTACTGCTGCGAGGCCTCCACTCGAGGTGGCCTGGGACATGTGGAGCAACGCGATGGGCCATAGTTTAGGCCTGCACAGGTATGAATCGAGGGCTGGGCCCCCGGGATAACTGTGAGACGCCGTGGCTGTGCTACCCTGCTGCTGCGGAAAAGGAGACCATACAGACAGTAAGCGTGCCGGGACCTGGCCCCACCCTTGCTGGAGGGACCATGAAAGAGTGGGCCTAGATGCTGAGGAGGGACTGAGGACACAAGGGTGAGACAGGGGGGGAGTCTCCACACCTGCAACAGAATAATCGGGATGGAAAAGGCGAGACGTTCTGCTGGTGGAGTAATTGATGACACGAAACAGACGGTGGTACAACCGTCCCAAAGAGGTGGGTGAATCCCCCGCGTGCCCGAGCTGTGAAGGATAAGGGGCTATACTAAGACATTGTACCAGGGAGTCTGAGAGCCTCAGCGGAATCTACTGATACTTCCCTGGCATACTACTTGGAATTGTTGGACCCGGCGGGGTTCCTGCTCTGCCCACCACTTGCCTTTGACTAAGAGCAGCTGAATAACTCATTGAGAAGGCGCTAAAGGGACATTGGTCTGGATGCCCCAGGTGCTTTAAGGGGGCCAATGAGTAAAGATACCTCCCTCAGGTGGATTGACTGTGCAGCTAAACCAAGAGTATTGGCCTCCCTCCCTACCCTCCTTCTACCTCGGCCACACAATTGCCTGCATAGTGATGGGGAAACTCAAAATGGTGAGAGCCAAGACAACTGATATGCCCCTGGAGGAGATGACTTGCCCATGGGGACACTGGAGGACCCCCATGCTGCTCACACAGCCACGATCCTAGCAGCCATTAGGGGTACCAAAGTTGACTAGAGGCACAGATAACAGCGGTAGTCAATGAAGTAGGCACCCTCCACACAGACCATCAGAAATTATCTGATAGAGTCAAAGAAACAGAAGTCAAATTGGATGAGATGCATCCAGCAATGATGGAACTCACAAAGCGCTGTGCAGCCTTAAAGAAGGGACTGGAAATGCTCTCAGATTGCCTTGAAGATGCTGAGGAGAGGTCTAGAAGACACAATGTTCATACCATAGGGGTTCCCAAGGGAGCGGAGGGGCAGAGTACTGAACTATTTATTGAAGGCTGGCTAGAAGCAACAATAATGCAGGGGAAGCCTTCCCGCTTTTATTCGGTAGAGCGGGCACACAGAATTCCGACAAGGGCCCCAGCTCCGGGGCGGCCACCTTGTGCAATAATTGCAACACTAATGAACTATAGAGACAGGGACAATGTCTTGCAGATTGCTCGCAATCATGGTCTCTGGGTCATAGAAGGGAAAAACGTTCATCTAAACATGGACTATACCTCCCTTGTTCGGCGTCAGAAAGGTGACTTTATGCCAATCAAAAAAGTGCTGCGCCAACATGAAATCAAGAATGCCTTAAGCTTTCCAGCAAAGCTCCGAGTAGAATATAAGGGGAAGACACACTTTTTCCTAACTGCCACTAAGGTTGAGCAATGTCTGTAATCCTGTGGTCTCTGGATGGGTCAAACTGACCTTTCAAGAAGGACACAAACTAGCAGCAGCGACGGAGTAGAAGGCGGGGAGGAGGGGGAATGGAACTCCCCCAGCAAAAGCACAGATGAAAGCGGAACAGGCCCAAGCCATGGCTGCCGTTAAAAACTGTATTGACATCCTCGACAATAACAGGTGGCAAATACTCGCACTGCAGGACTGGCAGGGGTGTGTGGATTCTGAGAGTTCAGGGACCATAACTGAAGGGGGGTGACTCCCGGTGGTTGCTCCATTGTCCTCAGACCATATTGTTTGAATCTCATGGATACTTCTGTAGCACTACTGTAAGTAAACTGGACGGGGTGGGTATGGAAACAGAGTCCCAGACAGGAATGTTTATATTGCGGGCCAGGGAGATATGCTGGAGTGTGCCGGTCCTACACTAAAGGCAGAGGGCCAGCTCATATTGGAAAGGTATAATTATTATACTTGGTTTATAGCCCGCAGCGGTCGCCCCTTGCATGTATAGTGCATTTTACTTTTATTTCAGTTAAGGGACAACACATGCTGTGCATTGGGAGGGTGGTCATGTTCCAGATCACAACGCAACAGAGTAGGGAGGGGAGTTAGGGGATCGTTTTTGTAAGTTCAACAAGAACAGGAGTCACTCCACATTTACATGTCACGAATGCAGTACACACTCCATCCAGCTGAAACAGGGATACGAGTCCTCACCCCAGGACCACGACACCAACACAGGGACTCACCCTGGTCTCATGGAATGTTAATGACCTTAGCAACAGGGTAAAGCTGGGCCTAGTGACCAAAACCTTTGCAAGATATAGAGCTGACATGGTAATCCTTCAGGAAACTCACTTAATGGATGGGCACCATAACTGTCTTGGTAGAGGAAAATACAGGGTAGCTGCCCATGCACAATACAAATCAGGTTCCAGAGGGGTAGCGATACTCATCAAAAAGTCTGTTTTATTCAATGTACTTCACACATGGTCAGATGAGACAGGCTCCTACACGGCTGTACAGGGAGAGTGGAAAGGGGAAATGCTGAGCCTTCTTGATGTATACGCCAGGTCTTCAAACTTGAACCCTGCAGAAAGTGGGACAACTACTGGCGGGATTTCCAGCGGCCTTCACAATTATCGGTGGAGACTTTAACCTAGTCTATGATACACATCTAGATAGAATGAGCTCTAAATAGGAAGAAGAGGCCATGAGAGGGAAATTAGAGGAGTGTGAACAGTCTCTCAGACTTGCTGATGTGTGGAGGACCTTTTCACAGACTTGAGCGGACCTTTTCCTTTTACTCCCACTCCCACAACATGTCCTCTAGGCTGGACTATGTCCTGACCCAGGGAACGCCTCTTTGGAAAGGGGCCAGATTGAAACAGGAAGCAGCTCTTCAGGGTTTTTTGGGGTGGGATAGGATAGGTCTCATCATGCTTGCAAATGTGTGGGATGCCAATGGGGTTGTTCCATTTGAGCATCTCCAAAGGGAATATGAGATGTCCCCCACGCAGTGGTTCAAATACAGACAGCTTAGACATGCCCTCTCTCGCAGCATAGACCTGGATGAGGAGACGAGGGAGGAATCCCCATTGAAACAGAGATTATTGAGTGGGCAGCTTCAACACAAATTGATATCCCTGACATATGGCATATTGATGTGTAATACCCAAGGCCCATTGACACGCCTCAAAACTAACTGGGAAGGTGATCTGGGCAAAATAGATGACAAGGACTAGCAGAAAGCACCGAATTTCCTGGCTGAAGGGGCCATCAAGGCCAGCTTTAAATTGATTCAAATTTAAACTAACATAACTAAAATATTTTTTAAAAATAGATGCATAGAAATAATATGCATATTAATCTGTTTTAAAAATGGAGAAGTCACCAATCACAAAGCTCAAAATTACAAATAAAATAAAAAATGAATCAATTAAATACAACATAAAATAGAATAGAATAGACTAGAACAAATAACTATCACAACAAATACACACACATATTAAAATATAACATTTCCCACCCAAAAATAATTACCTAAATAAAACGTACTGTTCTGTAGCTGTAGATCTTAACCCATATCCATGTGGTCAAAATATAATCTATCAGAAACAGGAAAAATAATTCCAAAACATCCCCCAAAAATGCAAAAATAAAACAGGTCCATTGTAAATCCAGCAAAGCAATCCAAAGTCATAAGGAACCATACAAAACCCAAACAATTTTTAAAAAGAAAGGCTCCGGAAAACCCCAAAAATCCAAGGAAATAAAAAGAAAAATATTGGATAACTGGAAACCAAAATAATTTTCTTTAAGGAAAACACAAAATCCAAACGTGCATATGATAACTTCGAATCGTAAACCTGTAAAAAAACATGCTTACCCACCTACAAAAAACACTATCTTCAAACGGAATATAAACATTTCATTAAAGCTATGCGTAATATATAACATAACATTATATAAAATAACAATACAGTACTATCAACCTCTTAAGTAGGCCTAACACAAAACACTAGTAATCAAAAGAATACAAACTACACATAAAATTTCCAGAAACTAGAAAGCAACACTATAACTACCATTTACTTTTGCTCCCTACATCCTTCTTACCCCCAATACACTATAGAAAACCTTAAAAAGGCCTTACCGTATCTGACAAGCAGTAGCCCCTTCCTGTGTCTCACTTCCAGGAAAAAGAATGAAAAGTAACACAAATAGACCACAAAAGTAAGGAAAGCGGTAAAAAAAAAAACTGCCGCTAAATTAACCAATAAAAATCTAGTTCCCTTTAGAAAACATTGGGGCTTTAAAAAATAGTGTTTAAAAATGCTGAAAAAATATAAAAATGTCGAAAAATGAATAAAATGTCAGTAAAATGTATATAAAAATATGAAACACTTACGTAAAATAAAAAATATTAATACGATAAAAATAAACAATTTAGGGCTCGATTTGGATGTCGGTCGTAGACTGTACGCCCAACATCCTGAGTTTTTCCTCCGACTGCCGTATTTTGGTTATAGTGGCCAGAGGGAAACCCCAAGGAGGTTCCGTTCCTCTTTGAACGGGCTCACAGAGCCCGTCGGAACAGGAGCAGAATAGTAATCCCTTCGATGACAGCGGAGCCAGGCTAGACTCCGCAGTTGGGATTACAATGTTGGTTTCCAACAGCCAATCCATGTCAGCCTTTCCGGCATGGAATGGCTGTTGGAAAGCGAACTTGGGAGCCCCTAGCAGGGCCCCTTTCTCCCCTGGCCCTCTGCATATGGGCCTGCGGGGCACCTATGGTGCCCCCCTCAACATCCCTGCACCGTGTGGCAGGCACCTCCCTGCACCGTGTGGCAGGCACTATAAGGTACCTGCCACATGGTGCAGGGATGTTTACAAACTTCCATTTTCCAATGGTAGCATGTGCGCAGGGCATATTCAGCCTGCACTATGGGGCTCATTACGATGTCGGGCAGAAAGCCTCCTCTAGACAGTAGGAATCTCCTCGACCGCGTCGGAGCCCTTCCGACCGACTCGGTCGGCTTACATTCCGACCGCGAACATTGTAATCAGGCGGTCGGAATGTAAACCATGTGGTCATTTAGAATCGGCTCCGAACAACTCGCTGAGTATCCGTGTCGGTCGTAACCGCATCGTACACTCCTATGGACAGCGTTTCCGCCTTTGGGATTACATTTTCTTTTTCCAAAAGCCTTTCCACTTTGGCCTTTTCAACACGGAAAGGCTGTCGGAAAGTGACTTTGGGGGCCCCTGGTAGGGCCCCCTAGGCCCTGCGGCCTACAGTTTATAGCTGAAGGGGTATCTAAGGGACCCCCCTGTAAAACCCTGCACTGTGTGGCATGCACCGTGGGGTGCCTGCGACAGGGTGCAGGGTTTTCCACAAACACCCATTTCCATAGGAGACTGTGTTATGGCCGGTTGTTGGGCAGAACATGAGCCTCCATAGGAAACAATGGGACTCCGTAATCTGGCGGTCGGAACCGCTAACCGCAAGTCTTGATTCTGAGTCGGTGTCGGGTGGAGGCTTTCTGCCCAACATCGTAAGGAGCCTCTATGTGCGGTCGCAACCAAATGAGGGTGTCGGAACCGCCAACCTATGGTCTGGCGGTTCCTTCCCTCAAGTCCGCCCGACATCGTAATAAGGGCCATAGTATTATTTAAGATATTCTTTAAAAGTTTTTTTAAATTGTTTTTTTTTTATATATGTATAAAATATAAATGTAACAAATTATAAGTACGTGCACAACCTTATGTCGAGTCACACTTTCTGAATACGGTATCACGTGCCTCCTGGGTGTTCACTCCCTGAACTCGAGTGAATGTTACAAACTGACTAAATTGCACCCCCACTAGTGTGGGGTGTGTCCCCAGGGCTCTAATGGTAAGGCCTCGTAAAAGAGGTTAATTTGATTTCTCAAAGTTTTTTTTCAAATTGCTTTATTCAAGTAACGATTACTCAGATAATCTTGTTCATCAATCCTTATGTTGTATCATTGCATTATGATTACAGTTCGCTTACCCCATAGACCCCTTAGAGTGTACCCGGCCTTTTAAATACAACTGGTGGATAGCGTACACAGAACTAACCGAGAACCATTCAAGTGTATTTATTTAAAAGACCTGCACTTTAGGCACCGCGTTGCCATATACGGCGTACTGTTCACTAGCACTTTTTTAATCATTGCACCGCAGGATCTTTTTTACCTATTAGCACGTTTCACGAAACACAAGTAGATACTGCCACAATACAACATAGTGACCCCCGTAGGGAATCATCACAAAGCGAGCTTCACGTTGAATCTCTGCACTTTTTTTGTTTATTAATGCGACACTCTTGGTAAATCACACCACCAATACTAATGAGTTAACAACGAATATATACTAATTTAGCGTTTTTTCTGCCTTCATGTATAGTGTCCCCAGATGAAGGCCAGGATGGCCGAAATGCATTGGGACCAGTAAAGGATTGTATTAATGTAAACGGGAAACATGCAGTGAATGAACTGTAATCATAATGCAATGATATAACATAAGGATTGATGAACAAGATTATCTGAGTAATCGTTACTTGAATAAAGCAATTTGGAAAAAAACTTTGAGAAATCAAATTAACCTCTTTTACGAGGCCTTACCATTAGAGCCCTGGGGACACACCCCACATTAGTGGGGGTGCAATTTAGTCAGTTTAAAATATAAATGTACCACACTTGGAAAAATAAAGGAAAATTTGATAATGTACAATAATGTTCAACAAGTAAATAAGGGGGTCATTACGATGGCGGGAGGATCGCCACCACCGGGCCGGCGGTGAGGACCGCCGGCCCGGCGGTGGCAAACTGCCCGCCATCTACCTGAATATTCCCACTGCCAAATTAGGATGGCGGTGGGAATGGGAATGGTACCGCGGCGGACGGAAAGACCGTCCGCCGTGGTCCCGCAAGGCGGTCCTTTTCCGACCGCCTTGCGGGACACGGTACAATGGGGCATTGTGGGCGGTGCCGTGCAGGCACCGCCATGGGCATTACGATGCCTGTCTTTTGCGGCGGAGATCCCGCCGCAAAAAGACAGGCGGAGAATGCCTTCGGGGGCCCGTTGCGGGCCCCCGGGAGGAGGGGAGGGTGGGGGGCTGCACGTGGGGGGGTACCTATGGTACCCCCCTACATTTGCATGTACAAGGTGGCAGGCACCGCACGGTGCCTGTCACGTTGTACATGCAAATGCGCTACATTTATTTTTACATTGCGGCGGGTGACCGCCCGCCGCAATGTAAAAATACGGGATGCGCCCGCTAGTGTGGCGGGCGCATCCTAATGTGTATTGCAGGACCGCCGCACCTATGGCGGGTGGTCCCTTTTACCACTGCGATGGCGGGCGGACTTTGTCCGCCCGCCATCGTAATCGACCCCTAAGTGATTTATATAATGTTAAAAATCTACTTAAATGTTGTTTAAATATAACAATGAAATGGTTTTTCTTATGTGTAGAAATATATATGTATTAAAAAATGTATCCATATACATTAAATAAATGTTAAAAAATATTTAAACATTACAAAGTTTGTGATGTACCTTTATTATTTAAAATAAATACAAACATTAATAATGTATGTGAGAAATGCTACAAAGTCCAATCCAAACCATTCAGGTGAAGGCGTTGCACACTAAAGTGATTACATTTACTATTCCCACTCCGATATATACCAATTTAAGGAAGGTGTTGGACACTAAACATTTTACATTTACTATTCCCACTCTAATCTAAACCATTTTGAGGAAGGTGTTGAACTCAAAAGGGTACATGTACTAATCCCACTCCAAACTAAACCATTTAGGGGAAGGGGTTGGACGTTAGAGAGGTTACATTGACTATTCCCACTCTAATCTAAACCATTTTGGTGAAGGTGATGTGCACTAAAGGGGTCACATTTACTATTCCCACTCCAATCAAAACCATTTTGGGGAGGGTATTGGACAGTGAAAGTGTTACATTTACAATTCCAACTCCAATCTGAACCATTTTATGGAAGGTGTTGTACACTAAAGGGGTGACATTTACTATTCCCACTCCAATCGAAACCATATTGAGGAAGGTGTCTGACACAAAAGGGGTTACATATACTATTCTCACTCCAACCTACACTACTTTACGGAAGGTTTTGGACACTCAGGGGCTAATTACGATGACACTGTCTCGGTCCTGGGACCGCCTAATTAGGATGGGACCAAACACTGTTCGGTCGCATTCCAACATTTCCCCATGTGAGCTTGCATTACGGATGTAAACCGGCCGTAATACATGCTCCCATAGGGAAATAGGAGGTGCCTTTCATCCCTGCACCCTGTGGCATCATAGGTGCCCCCTCAGCCCCCCACCAGAGGCCACGCACCCAAGGGGGCCCTGCTGGGGGCCCCCAAACACGCTTTCCGACATGGTTTCCATGTCAGACAGGCCGGCATGGAAATCATGCCGGAAACCGTGCATCGTAATCCCAAGGGCGGAAAGGCCTGCTTTTTGGGATTACTAGCCGGTTGCGACTGGCCGACGGGCTCCTTGAGCCCGTCGGATGCCAGCTGGAATAACTGGGCGGTTTTGTTTCCGACCGCCCGCATTGTAATGCGGTGGTCGGAAAATAAACCGAGGGTCCGATTACGATGCGGCCCGGAAGGCTCTGACCGTCGGTCATAATCGGCCCCTAACGGTGTAACATTTACTATTGCCACACTAATCTAAACCATTTTTGTGAATGTGTTGGACACTAAAGGGGTTACATTTATACCATAGGTTTTAGGGACAGTTATAGTTAGTTGGACATTGCACTCGTACAAAACCCGTGAAATTCCCCGTTATAGTTAGTTCAGCTAACTATAACTCGCGCCCCGCAATGCACTGCTGATGACGTCACATATTACATCACTCATGACATGGTCAGTGACATCACTGATGACATCACTGATGACATCTCAAATGACATCACTGATGACATCATCCAGTGACTGTGTGTTTCTGTAAAGTTTAAATATTTTTAATATATATAGGGAAAGGCGTATTGAAGAATGAGTGGGTGTATAAGTGTGTGTATGGATGATTTAGTAGGTGCGTGACTAATTCTATAAGTGAGTGATTAAACGTATCTTACTGAATGCATGGGTTAGTGACTAAACTGGGTTAATGTCTGTATCTGTCTGTTGCTGTGTAAGTGGCTGCATGGGTTTGTGAATAGCTACATGAGTGTCTATAAGAGTTATTGATTTGTTGTCTGAGTATCTGTATGGGTGCCTGAGTGTTTGTGTGGATGGGGTGTGTGCGACGGTGCATAGATGTGTGAGTGGGTGATTCACTGGGTGGATGGTTTCAAGAGTGCATCTGTGATAGACTGTATGGGTGGGTAAGTGTGTGTAAGAGTGTGTTAGTGAGTGAATGTATGTCCCAGTGGTACATGTGTGAGTAACTACATATGTGAAAGGCAGTATATATGTGTATTGGAGTATATAAATAGCTATAAGCGAGAGTGAGTGATTGTGATAGTGGCTGTATGGATGAGTGTGTGCTTGTATCAGTGATTGTATAAGAGCGTAACAATGTGCTAGTATTTGTATGATTAAGTGAGCTGGTGTGTGTATAACTGTATAGGTGAGTAAATGGCAGTGTGTTTAATTATTTGCATGACTGACTAGGTGTGTGAGTACCTCTATGGATGAGTGGCGGTGTTTGAGTGTCTATATAGGAGTAAGAGTGCATATGATTGTCCTGTACTGAGTGACCATAAGTATGAGTGACTGTACTGGGTGAGTGAGTGGATGTGTGTGTGTAGACCTAAGAATCAGTGAGTGGGTATGTAGTTATTGGTGTTGGAGTATCTATGGTTTTGCGAATGGCAGTCTGTAATTTAGATTGGGTGTATCAAAGGTTATATTAGGGTGTGAGGAGGTGCATCAGATTATCACGTGGATGATGTCATCAGTGATGTCATTTGAGATGTCATCAGTGATGTCATCAGTGATGTCACTGACCATGTCATGAGTGATGTAATATGTGACGTCATCAGCAGTGCAATGCGGGGGCGCGAGTTATAGTTAGCTGAACTAACTATAACGGGGGAATTTCACGGGTTTTGTACGAGTGCAATGTCCAACTAACTATAACTGTCCCTAAAACTATGGTTTTTTCAGTGAATTTCAAAGGTTTTTTAAATGCTAATTTCTAACTATAACTTATCTGAAACCTATGGTTTTTTCAGTGAATTTCAAAGGTTTTTTAAATGCTAATTCCTAACTATAACATGTCTGAAACCTACGGTTTTTTCAGTGAATTTCAAAGGTTTTGTAAATGACAATTTTTAAATGTATTAATTGTTATATTTATTTTTTTCATACTGATTTATTACATTTTTAGAATTGTTTTTTTTACATATTTTATTTTTAAATTACATTGTAATTACATTATACATTACATTACAAAAATACTTTCTCAGAATGAATTACTTTAGTTTAAATACTTTGCACAAAGGCAATAGACTTTTAAGTACAGTAGTTACAGTTGTTGCAATGGGCACCACATTTTCAAACACAATGCAACATTCAGCTCAATGTGAATTTCTAGTTAAATGCAATTAGTTACTTTATGGATTACTTTTCTAACCACAGGACTGGATCCTAGATTCAGTCCTGGTACATCTCCTGTAAACAGTTGATTAAAAGCGTTTTGGTTACAGTCGTGATTTTTAAGGAATATTATTGTATTTTAAAAGTTGACACTTAGAAACTTTTTCTCATAGAATCACCAATGTTATCCTATGGAAGGAAATTCACTTAGCAGGTAAAAACTGTTATCGTTACTTTTTCTTACTCAGTGTTGGATCCTGGATCCAGCACTGGTGCATCTCCTGTAAACAGTTGAAAGAATGCGTTTAAGTCATACAGGCGATTTTTAAGGAATATTTGTAGTTTGTGAAAATCGACACTTTGAAACTTTTCTGCTGAAAACCAGACAATGGATTCCTATGGAAGAAAATATAAGTTACTGGTAAGTACGGTTAAAATTACTTTTCAGGACCAGTACTGGGCTGAAAGATACAGCACTGAGGTCTCTCCTTATAACAGGTGAGTAAATCGGAATTCGTATTTCGGCTGATTTTAGAGGAATATTTGTATGTTTCAAAAATCAACATTTAGAAACTTTTTCAGCAAAAAGCAGGCAATTATATCCTATAGAAGGAAATTCAAGTTACTGGTAAGTACGGTTAAAATTACTTTTGAGGATCAGTACTGGGCTGAAAGATGCAGCACTGAGGTCTCTCCTGATAACAGGTGAGTAAATCGGAATTCGTATTTCGGCTGATTTTAGAGGAATATTTTAAAGTTCCAAAACTCCACACTTAGAAGAATTTCCAAGTGAAACCAGTCAATGTTAGCCTATGGAAGGAAATTCAAGTTACTGGTAAGTACGGTTAAAATTACTTTTCAGGACCAGTACTGGGCTGAAAGATACAGCACTGAGGTCTCTATTTATAACAGGTGAGTAAATCGGAATTCGTATTTCGGCTGATTTTAGAGGAATATTTGTATGTTTCAAAAATCAACACTTAGAAACTTTTTCAGCAAAAAGCAGGCAATTATATCCTATGGAAGGAAATTCAAGTTACTGGTAAGTACGGTTAAAATTACTTTTGAGGATCAGTACTGGGCTGAAAGATGCAGCACTGAGGTCTCTCCTGATAACAGGTGAGTAAATCGGAATTTGTATTTCGGCTGCTTTTAGAGGAATATTTTAAAGTTCCAAAACTCCACACTTAGAAGAATTTCCAAGTGAAACCAGTCAATGTTAGCCTATGGAAGGAAATTCAAGTTACTGGTAAGTACGGTTAAAATTACTTTTCAGGACCAGTACTGGGCTGAAAGATACAGCACTGAGGTCTCTCCTGATAACAGGTGAGTAAATCGGAATTCGTATTTCGGCTGATTTTAGAGGAATATTTTAAAGTTCCAAAACTCCACACTTAGAAGAATTTCCAAGTGAAACCAGTCAATGTTAGCCTATGGAAGGAAATTCAAGTTACTGGTAAGTACGGTTAAAATTACTTTTCAGGATTAGTACTGGGCTGAAAGATGCAGCACTGAGGTCTCTCCTGATAACAGGTGAGTAAATCAGAATTCGTATTTCGGCTGATTTTAGAGGAATATTTGCACAATGGTGAAGGGAGGGGCGGGGCCTGAGGTGACATCTGTGCAAACGCGCCCGTGTGCGCGTTTTAAGTTGGGGGATTAAGTCCCCTTGAATCATGAGGGTCCCTACGGGCCAACTAGCCCACCAGGAACCTCCAATATGCGCCAGGGGCTGCGTTGCAGAGACATGTACAGAGGCCACACCTCTTTTACACCTCTCTGCAACGCAGCTCTGTGGCGCTTTCTGGACGTACCTGTTGGGCTAGTTGGCCCCCAGGGACCCTCAGGATTGAAGGGGATTTAATTCCCCATCTTAAAACGCGCCACGGGGCCTGTTTGCACACATGTCACCTGAAGCCCCGCCCCCTCCCTTCACCACTGTGCAAACGCGCCCGTGGCGCGTTTTAAGTCGGGGGATTAACTCCCCTTGAATCCTGAGGGTCCCTGGGGAGCAACTAGCCCACCATATACTCTCCAAAAAGCGCCACAGAGCTGCGTTGCAGAGAGGTGTAAAAAGGGGCGTGGCCTCTGTACACCTCTCTGCAAGGCAGCCTCTGGCGCATACTGGAGGTTCCTGGTGGGCTAGTTGGCCCCCAGGGACCCCCAGTATTCAAGGGGAATTCGTTCTCTTCTGCAAACGCGCCAGGGGGCGCGTTTGCAGAGTGGTGAAGGAAGGGGGCGGGCCTGCGGGCCCGATCGTCTTTTTTTTTTTTTCTCTGGAGGGGGCTGTGTGGCCCCCTTCCTTTTTCCTATTTTTAGGCCCTGGGGACCCCATCCCCCAGGGGCCTTACCCCCTTTTTTTTAAATTAAAATAAAAAAACGGGAAGGGGGCCGCGTGGCCTGGCCTCTGCGTTGGGGACTGTGGGGGTCCCCAAACCCCCACAGTCCCGCCGGCTCCCCGTGTCCTACGGGAGCCGGCATAGCTTACACATGGGGAGCAGCTAACATGCTGCTCCCCATGTGGAAAGGTCAGCTTTGGGATATTGGAAGAGAGAGCAGGTTTCCTGCTCTCTCTTCCAATATCCAAAGCAGTTTGCAATGACAGGACGAGCCGCGAGGCTCCCGTCCTGTCATTGCAAACAGCAGTGTCCCGGGTAGGCACCCCGGGACACTGCAGGAGCCGGCCTTGGGGGTGGCGGTCCCCAGGGCCACCACAGGCTCCAGGAGGGGGGCAGCGCGGCCCCCTCCTTACATTTTGAAAGCCCCGGGAGGTGGTGGTCCCCGGGCTTGGGGTCCAAAACGGACCCCCATTGTGAATTCTTCTTAGTGCCCCGGGAGGTGGTGGTCTCGGGCGTGTGGGGCTGGAGCCCCCCACACAGGTTTTTCAAAAATAAAAAAGAAGCCCCGGGAGGTGGCGGTCCTCGGGCTGCGGGAGGGCTCAGAGCCCTCCCACACCATTATACATAAAGCCCCGGGGGTGGTGGTCCTCGGGCTTGGGGGCCCTTAGAGGCCCCCCACACATAAAATTAACCCCCCAGCATGCTCCCGGGACTTGGCCCACCCGGGAGCAGTGACATCGAAGCGCGGAGACCGCGCTTCGATTTTTTTTTTTCGGCAGGATTCGCGCACCCTGAGCGCATCCTGCCGATTTAAAAATATATATATTTTTTTTTGCCCAGGGGTCCTTGTGGGACCCCTGAGCAGACCTAGGGGTTCAGGGTGTTTCTACTCTGCCCCTTTGTGCGCTTTGCGCACTTAGGTTTCTGTCCCTCGGTTCTACCGAGGATAAAATGGCTGCCAACACTTCCTGATTTGGAGTGTTGACAGCCAATTAGCATGCAGCTCGTGATCGGGAGGGTGCGCGAATCCGACGCGGCCATAGATATATCTATCTTTTTACTTTTGATTTTCTCAGCAACTACTGAACGGATTTACACCATTTAACAAAAAGGGTTCTTTCTGAACCAAGAACTACCTCTTTGCCAAATTTGGTGTAATTCCGTTCAGCAGTTCGGGCTGTAGCCGTGTCTAAAGTTTCCTATGGAAAATTGCATGGGGAAAACGCGTTTGGGACCCCCTTTTTCTCGGCCCCCGCTTGACAAATCCCCCGAGACTTTCAGGGTAGGAGCGGACCGGAGCGCCCCACAAAGTTTGAACATTTTGCGAAGATACGTCAACCAGCAAGAGAGTTATTTCAAATAGAATGTCGCGGATTTCCTATGGATAATAGGTTGTAACTATAACTATCTACTGGCGACCGCCAGTAGATAATATATATATATATATATATATATATATATAATATAGATATAGATATATATATACCAACTCCATGGTAAAATAGCTTACATAAGGTGTTTAACAGTAAAGAGATGCAGTAACTTTTAATCCACTCTTACTTAATAAATATATGTAATATACTTAACATTATAGAATATCAAAACAAATACATATTTTTAAAAGGTAATATTAAAAATGATACATTATATTGAAAATAAATAATTAGTTATTTAAAAATATTATATGTACTACATAATATAACACATTAACAGAAAGTAAATAAGTTTCTAAATTACATTTATTAATTGTGCATTATATTTTTAAAATATAATGTATTAATTATAATGCATATATAACATTTAATCCTTTTAGATCCTCACATAAATAATTTTAATGTGTTTAAAATGACCTAATTTATAATAATTCGAAGTTGTTTTTTCTCTAAATAAAATAATAAATATATTTTAAAATAGCAAAAAGTATTCTTACAAAACAATTATAAAATTTGACATTATTCATAATTTTTAAATATAACTTTCTTTTTATACAAAATAATTACATGCAAAACCTTTTAAGTAATCACATAAAACCCTATTAATATTAAATATTTACAAAGCATATTTTTTATGTTTACTTGTTTTTTACACAAAAATAATTTGTATAAGTTTTATTATTATTTATTCATACAAAAATACTGTATATTTATTTATTGTAACTTAGGGGCCCATTACGATACCCGGCGTAAATAAATCCGCCAGGCATGGAAGCGGCAAAAATCCGCCCGCACACACCGTCTGAACACCGACCACGCCATTACGATTACACAAACCAAAAACCGCCATCGGCGGAAAAATCACACAAAATACCGCCCGCCATCGTCCGAGTCGGAGTCAAACCGCCCGCCACGGACGGAAACACGCACGACAACACAAAACCACCCGCCCTCACGGCCGACACACCGCACGTGAAATTACGATCGCACCGCCATGAGCGCGGGAAAACTACAAATATACCGCCCGCCAGCGCAAACTACGCCGATGAGAATCGACACGGCAGAAGCCATGGCGCCCACGTCCCTGCACAGAAACCATCCGCTCACAAAACCAATAGCACACAACATGGCCAACAAGTCCACACAGCAAGGCACGCACAAATACACAAGCACAGTACACATCCCGAAAACACCCCCGGACAAACAAAAACTACAAAGGCCAGAACCCCAGACACAACACACCTGAAAACAACAGACCATGAGGACACACCCACATAGGTAAGTACAAAAGCAGCACTCCCACAGACCACAACCCCTTGCAACATTGCAAACCAGAGAGGAGAGGAGAGGACACAGTGACACAGCAAGGACAACAGCACACCACAGAAACGCACACATCACAACCACCACCACCACCACCACCAAACACCGGCACCACAAACCCCCTGCACATTACACAACACACACCGCACCAGCACCACAAACACCATGGCACCACAAAGAATGCCCAAGTTCACGCCCATTGAGCTGACGGTCATGGTCGACGAGATCATCAAGGTGCACCCACAAATCTATGGGAACATGGTCCAACACACACCACTAGCCACCAGAAACAGAATGTGGAACCGGATCGTAGACCAGGTCAATGCAGTCGGGACCCTGCCCAGGAACAGAGTCGAAATTAACAAACGGTGGAATGACGTCAAGAGCCTGGTCAAGAAGAAGGAGGGCAAAAACAGAGAGCTGGCTGCCGTCACTGGCGGAGGGAATCCCGCGCTCTTCAAGACCTTCAAAGCGTGGGAGGAGAAGGTGCGAGTCATCATACATCCCGAGATCCTCGCCGGATTAGCAGGGGGAGTGGAGGCTGGTAAGTACAAACTAATGTATACCAGCACACCGCTATGTACTCACATGCACTACCACCATGCCACAGCTCCCAGGGACAAACACCCCCATGTCCAGCACACAATACACGACACACACATGCAACATACACCACCACACACAGCCCAAACAGAACAACTGTAAGATGCGTGGGGACATGTGTACATTCAGCCAGCCACGTAACCACCAACAGGTCCCCACATATGCCAGAAGCGCCACAACGAGCACCCACCACACCCATGTGTCCGCCACAGCTGCACAAACCGACAAGTAACAGGTAAGTGGCAGGAACACAAAGTGCAGTGGGTGGGACGGTGGACAGCCCAAGTACAACACACACCAGGCCCCTAGTCCCACAGCACAGCAAGGAGGAGCATCCCCCACACCCCACAGCCACGTGTCAGCCACCGCAGTGCACAACGACAGCCGAAAGGCAGACATCACGGTCCACAGCAATCGGTGTCAGTGGGTGTCCAGCCACCCCCACGACCCACAACACCCCCCCACCCCCACAGACCTGCAACATGGAGCACCCCCGCTTAGAGCCATGTGGCATCCAGTACAGTGCACGCACGAACAACCTGCAGGTGGGAAACTGGACAGGGCTGGATTACTGGAGGCATGAGGACCGGTACACGACCAACACATGGGACATGTCACGTAGCAGACGAAAACGCAGCACCGCCCACCGTCACGAACAAGTGAACAATGTGCACACGGACATGAACAACAGACTCACACCCCACATGACCCATCACAGACATAGCAACACCCAAGGAGCCACGTCTGCATACACAAGCCACACTGAAAATAGTACCACACGGCAGCCACTGTGCAACTCATCACACACAACCGAAACACCATTGAAGTCCTGTCCATGTAGCCCCTACTGCCTGTCAACCACACACCCCACAACTACGCCTATGTAAGACAAACAACACTAGACGCAACAGAGCGGAACAACAGAAATGTACACGAACACCACTGAACCCATCAAACACACAGACACACCATGCACATACAACATACCATCCATCCCATCCGTCAGCCCCAGTCTCATGAAAGGCATGTCATCCGCACAGCTGCCACACATACAGCAGTCACGCTAAGATACATGCCCATGACCAACCATGTGCCAGAAGTCAATGAAGCGCACGACACACTGTGAGCAACAACACACAACATGGGCCACACCCCCCACGAGCACTGCAGTGATGCACATGGCACAGGGCAGCACGCACACCAAGGAGATGGGACAACTGCAATACGTTGGCTTTCACACACAACCATCACTCACTCATAACGATGCGTCCAATGCCATGTCCAGTAATCACAACAGACAGCAAATATGCAGGCCATGTCAAGCATGCACACACCTCAAACCATGCACTGTCATGCTGCCACAACACATGTCACGTTCGGCACCCATGGCTCACAGCATGTACCCCAAAAGCATATTCCCTCCCAAATGCGAATCTGGGGCATGGCCCCCATGTTGCCATATGCGTTCCTAAGCGTTCCATTTGAACCCCAAAAGCATATTCCCTCCCAAATGCTAATCTGGGGCATGGCCCCCATGTTGCCATATGCGTTCCTAAGCGTCCCATCTGAACACCAAAAGCAAAGTACAAACCAGACCCAGGATGGGCCAGGAACCCGCATACACCAGAGTCACAATGAGTAGGGGCACAGCAACACACCCATCGGCATGGCCAATCCGTCCCATGCCACATGTGCACAGCACACAGTCCCATTGCCAAGCACACACAACTACAAATGCCACAGCCACACACACGCCTCCGGGAAACCCATGTACGAGATTGCACGAACTGTCAATGTCAGACGACAAATACATACTTCGCCAGGTGCAACACAATAACAAATCTCATTCTCTCCACAGGTGACGAACTGCCGGATGCTGGGGATGGAGACAGCAGCCAGCACAGCCAGCCCACAAGCCCCCAACGAGGACACACAGATGTGGAGGATCTCACCTCCTCTTCGGACACGGACCACCAAGCAGGCCCATCTGGTGTGGCAGGGCCCAGCCGCTCCCCAGGACCCCTCCTACCCACCAACCCATCATCCAGGGCTGCTGAACAGTCCCAGCCCCCTGCTGCCACTGTCGTTGCGGCCACACCCACTGTCATTGCGGCCACACCCACGGTCATTGCGGCCACACCCACGGTCATTGCGGCCACTACCACTGCCGCAACCGCCACCATCGCCGCACCGACCACCACCGCCGCCACCACCACCACGTCTTCGCTGGCACCAGCCCCAGCGCAGGTGGTGGCCCGGCCGACTGGATCCACCCTGGGAGCCACAGCGAGGACCGTGGTGAGCAATGTGGCTAGTGGGCAGGCTGGTGGCAGCAGGACTGGTAGGAGGAGCAGGGTCAGGGAAACGCCAGCCTCCCTGGGAGCCATGCCCTGCCTCAAATGGCCAGAGTCCTTGGGGCCTATGAGGAGGCCCAAGAACAATGGGTCAGGTCTGCTTCAGACACGCGGGAGGTGCTGGGGGTGCTGAGGTCCATGGACGCCCGTATAGGTCAACTCGTGGACCTCATGGGCCAGCTGGTGGTGGCGGTGAGGACACGGCCAGGGATAGCAGCTCCCCTCCGCCACCACCTGCCGGGGCGCAGGGTCGAGCAGCAGTGTCCAGTTCCCCTGCGTCCACAGCCAGTGAGCACACCTCAACCACCAGCATGTCGCAAGCAGGCACCCCCCCTCGCAAACGTGGAAGGGGCCATCCGAAGCGGAAACAGATCTCCCGGGAGGACTTCGCACGCTCCAGACGCAAGTGAGGCAGCCAGCCAGCCTTCCTTGACCAGCCACTGCATTGACTCGGACTACGATCCCACTCCACACAGCCATCTGGATGGCATGTGTGTGTTGGACTATGGACATAGAACCAGTGGGTACACCCTGAGCATCACGCAGCCATGACCGACAGCTCATTGTCACTGCACGCACCACTTTTGTCATCACCTTACACACAATCACATGTCACAGTTTGTAATAAATGCACCTTTTTCACTAACTGCTGTTTGTGCCCTGTGTTTTATTTGTACGGAATACAACGGCCACCTTGGGCGGGAAGGCACCTGATGCGTGGCATGGCAATGGAATCCGGAGGGCCTGTAGGGACCTAGGGGTGGGAGACAGAACAGGAGCACATTCAATGAGTGTGTCACACACCCATCACACAGTACATGTCAACAACTACAAGCAATGTACACACATCGCACAGAGCAATAGGGCACAATGCCACAGTCACCAACAGTGGCATACTACCCTGGCCATGGAGCGTTGACACACAGCACGTAGTGAACAAACGGCCACCCTGACACAGCACACACACACCTGCACAGATACAGCCACATCAGCCGTCGTACATGGACACTCACCGTCAAGTGAAGTAGCGGGCGATGAGCTGCTGCCGCACATTCCCAGCTTCCTCCTCTCCGCTGTCCTCCTCACTCGAGCTGTCCTGGTCTGCGGGCTGGGGCCCTGGTTGATCTCCGTCATCCACGATGAGGGGGATCTGCTTCCGAATGGCCAGATTGTGCAGCATGCAGCACGCCACCACTATCTGGCACACCTTCTGTGGGGAGTACGCCAGTGCACCCTCGGTGCGGTCCAGGCACCTGAACCTGGACTTGAGGAGGCCAAAGGTACGCTCGACCACACGTCTAGTCCTCCCATGTGCCTCATTGTATCGATCGTCTGCTGGGGTGCGAGGATTCCTCAATGGACTGAGCAGCCATGCCCCATTCGGGTACGCAGAGTCACCTGGGTGTGAGGGACACAGAGAACCGTTGCTATTCCAACTGGACAGGGGACAGCATCGCACAACCAGCACGCTACACCACTCCACATACTCACCGACAATACAGCCACGATCCTGTTGCAGATTGGCCATCAGTCGTGGCAAGATGCTGTTGCGCATTATGTGTGCGTCATGGGCCGAGCCTGGGAACTTTGCACACACGTGGGTGATCACCATGTCCGCAAGGCACACCACTTGCACATTCAGGGAGTGCGTGTGCTTCCTGTTGCGGTACAGGTGCTCAGTGGCCTGTGGTGGAACAAGGCCAACATGTGTGCAGTCAATGGCTCCAACGACGTGTGGGATTCTGCCAAGGGCATAGAATGCACCCTTCACTGCCGCCAATTCACGAGCCCTGGGGAAGCGGATGTACCTGTTTCGGCACAGCATCATGGCTGCCAGTACATCCCTCAGCACCTTGCTGAACATGGGCTGGGACATCCCTCCTCCACTGCCCACTGTGTGCTGGAATGACCCAGTGGCGAAGAAATGCATGGCGGCCATCACCTTAGCCGTGGGGGTGACAGCAGTCGGATACACCCTGCGGGGACGGAGATGGGGTTCTAACATGGCACACAGTCGATGCAGGGTTGGCCTGTCCAGCCGAAACTTCCTAATAACCTCTGTATCGTCCATGTCCACCAGCAATTGGTATGGGCGGTCAATGTTCGGTCTCCGCCTAGGGAAATTGCAGAGGACACATGTCAAAGCAACACAACACATAGCAATTTCGCATACACATCACTGACATGACTGAGCAAGCACATGAGCCACAGCCCAGCTGTCAAGCTGGGACGGCACGGCCACAATACACTTACACAGGTCTCCCAACAATGGCAATGGCTAGTGAGACATACCACTGCCATGTGCATGCACATGGGGATCTAGGCCCCAATGACTTGCGGGGCGTGCTGATGGGGACTGACTGCATATTCGTCAAGCGGCAACGCCACGGCAACATGAGTGTCTGCTGAGCATGGAACTGCTTCCGAGGCTGGATGAGTATGGCACACGACGACGACGATGTGGGCACAGGCTGAGCGGCCAAAACAAGTGGGACCTGTGGCACGAGGGGATATGAGACAGTAGTAGGTGTCAGCACTGCACCCTATGTACAGCACTGTACGGATCACACCTCCCGAAACATTGACAGGTGTCCACATTGACAGCCCCATGCCAAGACGGCTGTGTGCTTGCAGTCACACGTCACAGGTGAGAGGTTACATTGCACGTGCCAGGTGGCAGACGTACATAGTGGGAGCTGGCATGTGTGTGCATGTGTCTCCTGTTCAGGATCCACCAGATGGGCGCTGACTCTGTACTGACCATTGGACACAGCATGTTCCGTGGAAGGCTTGTGTGTGTGGGATGGTGGCACTGGATGTGCCTCCGTTGGGTGGGGGCCATGCACAGGGCGGGTACGTCGATGATTGCGCATTGTTGGTCACGGTGGGTGCACCAACTAAGATGTGTTGCCCTGTGTTCAATTCCTATGTCCGCATGATGATGGACTGTGGATGTGGGCAGACTACACATTGGTCGATGTGCTGTCTATATGCATGTGCCTTCACACCAGGCACAGCTGCCCCTGCACATGTGACCCCTGCTGGACTCGCTGCTGGGTCTGTGGAGCTGATGCACCTTCTGTGCGTGGGGCGGACAGCTCTCCTCACTTCCCTCATTGCGCATGTCATGTCTTTGCCGCAGGTGACATGGATCATGGAGGGCCCACATGTACGCGTGGGTAGGCTACACATGATTGTTCACTGGTCGCCACCCCCAGTCAGTGTTTCGAATGGGAAGGTTGTCGTGCTGGTGGTATGTTCGATGTGGCGGATGGGCGGGCCTAGGTGCGGGCTTACATTCCGGACATGGGGGTAGTTGGATTGGCGACTAGTTGCAGTACACACGGGACACGTCTCTTCCTTTCCACATCTGGGTCATCCCTTGTACTAACTGACAGTGATACAGTCATCTTCGCCCCAGCCCTCATGTCCTCCCCTCGCCCCCCAATATGCATGCTCACCTGCGAGGCTAGCGCTTGCACAGGCAGCCCCAAGCTCGCACCAGAGAGGGCAAGGAGTGTATGTGTGGGTCCAGTTGCACGAGTGGGCTGTCTCAGGGTATGATGTGTGGCGGGACGCCGTCCACCTGCGTGGTGCCCCAAATGGAGACCCGGCCTGCATGGACTATGCATCACAGTCTTCGCCTTCCGGATCCGCCACCTGCGACACCCAGTGGCTGTGGCTGCCCTTGCGGCCAGGCCGCGTCCGTCTGTGGCTGATGGCCCACACATTCACTCTTTGGCCTCTCTGGGGAGGGCTCAGGGGTGGTGGCGCACGCGCTTGCACTTAGTCGCAATGGCATGTGGCGTGGTTGGTATGATGGGCAATGGATGGGATGGTGCGAGCCACCTCCCGTGACGTCAGTGCTGCTCGTGCTGTGGTGCGTCCCCCTACACTTCCATTTGACTTTTTGCCATGCTAGACGTTGAGGTTCTATTGCCTGCGTGATATGACCAGGAGGAGCGCGAGGAGACCTCTCACACACCATGCTCCACTGCCATCCCGTGCCCTGTATCGCCTGTGCAGATTGACTATGTTGGGGTTACACCTGGTCGACTGGGGCTGTGTGTGCCTTGTCAAGGGGCATGGCGGGCGCACAACAGGATCCAGCTTGTCCACAGAGGGTGGGCTGAGGTGCGCCTGGTACCGCTTTGTACGTGTGCCCGGCTGCTGTGCACACACGTGTTCACTCCCCCGACAGGTGTCCTCTCACAATGCCCAGGGAAGCGGTGGTGTACTGTTCATGACCCCTCCCAACACGGCGTGCTCCAACTTGGCATGTGCGCATCTACCCGTCACACCCACCCACCTGAGCACTGCGTCCATACGACTTCACACTACACATGTGTGTCTTCCACAGTTGTGCTACTCATTTGCGTTGACATCCAATACCAGTGGACTACATGGTCATGTCACGACTGCCGTGTACTTCACATACTCTCATCCTCTCTCATTCGTACTTGTGAAATGAGTCAGCGGAGACAGTTTTGGTTTCAAACATTATATTGAGTCTTCTGTCCTCTGTGATGCAGTATAGTGGACACTACTGGCAGCGGAATACATGTTGAGGATATACTGAGCATGATTGCAAATGGGATAGGGTGTGGGGTTACATGTGATTGGCTGTTGCATGTGGGATGTGGGCTTCAGAGTGACATCTGCTTGGCCAAGGCTGTGCTAATGTACATTTACGTATAGCTGCGGAGCTGCGGACTTTGACACAGACGGTATACATGTAGCCTACCAGACCGCTTGGCATCATGGGCACAGTCCATCTCAGTTCCATGTGACAGGTTTGCTGCGGTTGTTCCTCATGCACGCGTGCATGTGAGATGACATCAGGGCATGTGCTTGCGTGCATGCAGCGGCGTGCCACTTGTTGTTGCACTGTGGTGGTTACTGGACATGTCACAGTCACTGGGGTCGTGTTGTTGTTGTATGCACTTGACGTCCATGCAAAGGTCCTGGTATGGGATTCCCGGGCGGGGGTGGGAGGGGTGCAGCACCCACAGACTCCAGGCGACCTATTCATGTCCACTGAGCGGTGTGTGTGTCCATGTGCGCTGGATCCATGTCGTGTCCTGGTTGTTCGTGCAGTTCCGTCCATGTGGGTGCGATACACAGAGCCCATGCCACTGCCTCCCACGATGCATGCGGTGTTCCTGGATGTGATGGGGAACAGTGTGCATGTCCCGGTCATATCCGATGTCATGGCGATGTCGTTGATGGTGTGGTTACAGTTGCCGGTCGTTTGGTATGGCTGTTGTGGTGGTGACTGGCCAGTCCGTGCGGAAGCTAAGCATGGGTGCGGGGTTGGACATCATAGGTCACTCGGGGAACCTGCGTTGTGGTCCGACGTATTTACAGGTTGTCAGGTATGCGATGCCGTCCAGCAGGGCTTCCATGTCATTGGTGGTGTACATGTTTGCCAGCCAATGTAGCGGATGGTGGCTGTCAAGGTGTTGTTCGTAAGTTGTCCCTTGGAGGACCATGATGGGGCATGCTGGGTGACATTCGATGTAGCTGTTCTCGATGATCCGTCGTGTGGAGGCACAGTGGTCCCATTTCAGTGCGGGTGCGATGTTGGCCACATACACCATGCCCCCATAGGCAGAGCAGGCCCTGTCGTGTGCGTCCAGAGGGAGGAGTAGTGGTAGCAGGTCCGCCTTCAGACATGCCGGGTTGGAGAGGCATATCTCGACGGGATGCTGGTAGGGACACCTCCGACAGTAGAAGACGGGCATGACGCAGCTGAACAATGTGATGCGGTAAGTCAGTCGGTAAGTTACGTTCAGCAGGGACAGGAGATCGCATCCCAATGTATGGAACAGGTTGGTTTTGTACAGCTTGAGCTGTTCGGCGTAGTTGGGTAGGTGTGTTGCGGTTGCCATTTCGCAGCGGTGCGTTGTGGTGGCGTGCTCCGGCTGTGTGTGCAGTCTGCAATGTGCACGCTCCGAGGTTGCTGTGAGCTCTGTGTAGTCGTAGGGAGACAGGACTTGTGTTCTGTTTGCTTGTTTGGAGGACACGGGCCCTCTTCCCACATGCTTCTCAGACAGTTCAAGGTCAGTGATGTGTGACTCCTTCCAATTAACTTGCATGTGGCCGACATGGGGGAGTGTTTTCTTCTTTCTTCCCCGTCCGTTGTGTGCTTCTGTGATATGCGCTATCTGCCCTGTGGTCGGTCTCCTCGGCATGCCTGTGTTGGTCTATTCTTGGACAATGGCTGTATTCACCGGCTTCTGTCGTAGGGCTGTGGTTTCGGTGTTGGAATGGAAGGTCATTCAGTGCTGTCTGCTCTCCCTTGTGTGGGCGGCAGGCTGCCTTTCCGCTCTGCGTTGGGCCTTGTGTGTGAATGTTATTCTTGGGCCACCTGTTGTCGGTCCCCGTGCTCTTTGGTGTTCCGTTTTATATGTCTTGTTCATATGTGCAGGGTGGTATGGGTTTTTCAGTGTGGTACTGGCGTTCCTCTTCCCGAAGGGGCCCTGCTTCTCCTAGTTGGTGTTGCCGCCGCTGTGTGCTACGCCATGTTTGTTACACTGGGGTGTGTCCTGCTGTTGCGTGACTTCACTGACATGTGTGCGTCGGTTGTGTGGCGTTGGGTGTTGTCCGTGAATTGGGCGTTGGGGACATGTCTGTGGCAGGCCTGTCACGTGTCATGTGCGTTCGGGGTGGGGCTGATGTGTGTGCTGCTTGGTTGTGTCCCTGTGTCTGTGTGCGACGCATGCATGGCGCTGCGGTTGGCCTCTGCGTTGTGCGCATGTGTGGCGGCGCCATCGGCGCTTTGGGGCCGTGACGGGGTGGTTGGTTCCTAGTCCCAGGTGGTGTGTACACATGTGTTCCGCGATGTTACGATTTGGCCTGTGTGTCATATGTGGATGCAATGGTGGATGTGTAGTGTACACGCGCTGGTGGGGGTTGTCCGCTTTTCCGCCCTTGCACTGTGTGCGCTGTTTGCGTGCACTTGTTGTGTGTGTGCCTACCTGCGTCTCCGCGGTACGTTGGGTCCTTGGTGGTGCATCAGCAGAAGCATGGGAAGGGCCTGCAGTGCTGGATTCATGCTCGGGTGCCGCTTCTCGTTGTCTGTGCTCTGCGTCCGTGTTACCGCCTCTCTTTCACGTGCGGTGTCTCTTAGCCGTGGGAGCCGTTTGTTTGCGGCATCGTAATTTATACGCCGGGCGGGACGTGTTTCGTCGGACGGTGTGTGTCAGTTGGGCTGCGCCGCTACGTGTACGGGCGCACTTTGATGGCGGACGGTGTTGCTGGCTTGCCGGCGGTGTTTGGCCTACTTTTCGCATCGTAATTGGACGGGCGTGTGGACTGCTGCGTGCCGGCGATAACTGGTGCTTTTTGCATCCGCCAGCACGGCGGTGGTGCTTCCGCCCGCCATCGTAATGAGCCCCTAAACTTCAAAAATAGATATACATTTGACAAAATATTTTTATTTTATGATTAATAAATAATTACATAAAAAATTGCAATTCTTTTTAAAACAAAAAAACAAAAAATAAAAATAGAATTTTCACTTAAAAAATGGCCCATAAAACATATAAATAATTACTCATTTTAAAGTATTTCTCCCAAACATTTTAATTGAGTATATACAAATGTACATTACTTATAAGAATTTTCAACATGTAATTGATACAATTTTAATGTAAATTTTAAAAAAGTTAAGAAAATAATTATATCCATTTTAAAAAGAAAAACAATATTTAAATAATTTATAATATATTAAATAAAATTAAATGTACAAGCAAATTATTATTAAAATATTTTTAAACAATCCACAACCTTTTCCCATATAAACCCAACATCCCACTCCTATAAAATATTTATATATGCATTCATTAAAACCATTATTCAAATTTATTTAAAAAAATGTATTAAAAAGTGTTTTAGATTACTAAAAAAATGACACTAGATATCAACACAAAAATTAACATATAACTAAAATAAAACATCAGAAAAAAACACTTACAAATTAACCCGTAAAAACGATATTACTTACCACAATATGTTTTAAATCAATTTTTTTACAATGATATAAAAACAAACACTTAAAACAATACTTTTACATACGATAATCATGTTGACATAATTTTTGACATTACAACATTCTTGAAATTATATTTATGTATCACAATATTTTTGCCAAACACCTGCAAATTGTGAAAATGGGGGAAATTAGGTTTTTTTTAGAGTGCAGGCTCAAATGCAGCACTCACGAAGGACGCACTACGTTGCTACATTTCTCCTCCCAGTCAGAAGGGCAAAGAGCCGACAACCGGATCACAGCTTCCCAGGGCCTCACATTGGGGAATATGGGAGGCAGTACAAGCCACTGACACCGAAATAGGGCCCTGTTATGATGTCGGGTGGAAGGCAATCCAACTGCTCGTCTGTGGCGTTCCGCCCGACATCTGAGGCATCGGTCCGACTGCCCTATTATGATATGGGCGGTCTGACCGATGCCTACGGGGGAGGTTACTCTCTGCCTCCGACAGGCTCAAGTAGCCCGTCGGGCAGAGGGCGGATTGTAATCCCCAGAATGGAGTCGGTGCCTGCTCAGGCAACACTGTGGGGATTATGATGCATGTTTCCCACAGCCTTTCTATGACGGTCCGACCGTCATAGACAGGCTGTCTGAAACGAACTGTGCGGGTCCTAGCAGGGCCCTTATCCCCCTGCGGCCTACGCTATGAAGCCTGGGGGGCACCTATAGTGCCCCCTCAAACATCCAGCGCAAGCTGCAATAGAAAAGATACACTTTACGACAGCTGTGAAGGCGGTCGCATCCTATTATGGGAAGCGGGGCCACTGACTCCTTGTCGGGTGGTACCGTTTCCGACATGAGCATCCGACCAGAATCTTAGTGGGGCCCATAGTTTGAAAAAGGCAGTTTTTTTATTGAAACAGGTGCACAGCACAGTTACAAACCTGGGCCTGCGCCGTACGAAACTACCACCCCACTATACACAAATTGTTACCTATGTTAGCTACCCCCACCCGTAAAAGTCCCCCCCCCAAAGCTTAAACCTGCAATTCTGTACCTCCTCTTGGGCTGATTCTCAGCAATTAGGACCCTTAACCTCCCATGCTTTTTACAGCAACTATTACATTGTAACTAAATTCACTTCATAATAAACCTTCAACTTCCTACCTACCTTCCTACCAGATGTGACCTTTTCTACCCATTCCCTTTCCGCCTGAATTTCTGCTGTCAACAACAATAAACTTGGCTAAACCATGCCAACTTGCCTGCACACCACTATGCACCTGCCTCAGAAGTGACATCTGAACATTGCCTTCTTTCCCTGTGCACCTGTTCCAACACAAAGCCACCCAAAAGCCATAAAACCACGAGCTGAACCGGAAGACTCCTTAAACACTGAATCTTAGGCATGGGAGGGAGGACAAAAACTCTCTGCAACCTAATACCAGCCACCATGTACCACCTTAAAATGGTGGTTGGTGACCCAAAATATCCCCCTTTTATACCTGGGCTACGTGGTAGCCCAACCATAGCCCAACCCAGCCCAAATATTAGAGTAGTCGTTTGGACTGCTCCATTCCCCAAATTGTCTGCGGGGCAGACCTCCCTGGAGGCAGCACAAACCGCTGACACCGAAATAGTGTGAAAAAGGCCGCTTTTTATTGAAATTACACATCATAATTATAAACCTGGGCCTGCGTCGTAGAAAACTACCACCTTACTAGACACAAAGGGGCCGGTTACGATGCCGTAGGAAATGGCTTCGACCCTTGGTAATCTCCTGTTTGGATTAATTTGCGACCAACCCATTTGGATGGAGTCGGTCAGAAATTAACCCAAACAGGATTTCTGAATGGCTTACGACGGGCTTGGAGAGCATGTCTGCTATTTGGAAAGGGGCCTGTAATCCCAAGGGCGGCTCTTTCCGCCCAAGGGATTACGATGGCAGATTCCAACAGCCTTTCTGTGCCAGCCTTTCCGACACAGAAAGGCTGTGGGAATTCGACTTTGGGGGCCCCCAGCAGGGCCCCCATGGGTGCAAGGCCTCCGGATGGCGGCCTTGGGGGCCCCTATGGTGCCCCCCTGTTAATCCCTGCACCCGGTGGCAGGCACCTTGAGGTGCCTGCCAAGGGGTGCAGGGATGAACTGCACCTCAGCTCTTTACAATGAGAGCTTGCATTCCGGTCGGAATGCATGCTCCCATTGTAAAGAATAGGATTGCGACCAAACAGTGTTCGGTCGCATCCTAATTGCTGGTTTGGGACTGCCGACAGGAGGTCGGTCGGTCCCAGTTCCAGATCGATGTTGGACGGACTCAGGTCCGTCCAACATCGAAATCGGCCCCAAAGTGTTACCTACGTTAACTCCCCCATGCCCTTAAAAGTCCCTCCCCCCACAAATCTTAAACCTGCAATTTTGTACCTCCTCTTGGGCTGATCCTCAGCTATTGGGACCCTTAACCTCCCCTGCATTTTACAGCAACTATTAACCTATAACTAACCTATCTTCCTAATGAACCTTAAACTTCCTACCTGGCCGAGGAATGACCTTGTCTACCTGTTCCATTTCAGCCTGGATTGTCGCTGTCAGCAGCAATAAACTTGGTTAAACCATGCCAACTTGCCTGCCCCCCACCACACAGAAAAAGTCTCTAATTACTTTTCTGACCCCCCCACCCACCATTTCCTTCAGGACTTAGTGAACATTCCAAACTTTAGCCAGGGCCTTCTGCACCTGAAGCAAGTACAACTGTATTCCCATGTATGAGAGATGGTCGCCATTGTCTCTAAAAAACTCCCCCGCATCATGCATCAATTCCAAATGCTCTATCCTTGTCACTCCATTCTCCCAATACAAATTTTTCCTTTCCCTATTTACCTTCCTCCTGGCTTTCTCAATCACAGAGGGCTTCACTGCCCCCCACGCCACACCCTTTGTGGTATAAAATCAGTCTGCATGATATGGCAGCCTGCCCTTTGCCTAAGAATCTCCTGTAACGTATACTTCATATCTTTCATTAACACCACACTCTTTTCTACAACTAGGTCATTTTCCCTTAGGTGAAGAAGGCAAGTGTCTTGGCAACGCCGCTTACATTCAACCTATTCAAACACGGGACCACCACCTTCCATCTCATCCCCCCTCTTCCCTGCCATTGCTGCTGGAAACGGTGAGGGAAGAATCCCAATGAAATCCCGAGGCTGCTCTGTCTCGTCTGCCTTTCTGGCCATTTTATAAAGGAGTGTCCAATAATCCAAACCGACAGTTTAGCAACCGCCGGACCTGGAACCGAACCTGAAAAACAACAAAACATGCATAAGAGAACAACATTGGCTTAGCAAGTCCCGTCCCGCGCATATCGCTGAAAGCAATTGCAAGCACATCTGCCCAGGCTCATTATGCATTGTTTACTCCGGCCCCGCCTGCCTGCCTCCGTCGCCATGCCAATTGGAAACTAATGAGTCCCAAAACCCCTGCTTCGACACCCAACCGAGTCAGACCTGTTCGTAATACTGCCTGTAGCTGAAAAGCTGTCACTCGCTTACCATCCTAGTGTTAAAAAATCAGATCTCCCACCTCCACTGAGGAGTACCTCAGGGAGACAGCACACCAGAAAAAGTGCCTACTGGAAAATTGTGCAACAAAACAGAAGAACCCTGACCCCTCTGATCTGTTTTAGACCTATGCAACCATACCTGTAAGCCTGCCGTGCATGGACATACTTCCTCCTCACCTACCCCCAATAACTCAGACACCCTGAAAGATCCAAAAATCATCCATGCCATCAATGCTGTAATCAAGACCTGTTCATACTCGTTCCCACAGACCCCATGCAAATTTGTAATCACTGCAGTGAATAAACCCCACGTTAAGAGACACCTTAAAGGACCTACTCGTCCTGCCTGTCTGGCCCACCCTTCCAGTTTTCTGGCCCCCAACTCTCCCGCCGACAGGTTGTAACCCCAGAAAAGCTTCCCCATGAAGGTAATTCCCTCTAGCTTACCCACGATAGTAACTCTGGATTGTCCTTTTTCAATCAAGTGCATAATAAACTGAACCACATCCTCCATCCTAGACAAAACGTCCTCCCTCCTATTCGCCCCACTAGCTACACACTCCCCCCAAGCCTGCACATAAGCCCTATGTGTTGGCAAAGCCAACGACTCCATCACCAGCTGTAGCATCCTTTTTTGCCTACTGATTAAAGCTCAAGAGGGCATCTTGGTCGGGATTCCTTCTACCTCAGTGGCCAGCTCCTGGAACCACTCCCACTGCAAATAAGACAAAGCATCCACAATGTCATTGTTCACCCCTAGCACGTGTCTTGCCCAAAACAAAATGTAATTCCCTAGGCAATGCAACACAAAGACTCACAGCAACTTTAACACCTGAGCATCCTTTTCTGATTGACGGTTAACCACCTGCACTACAGCCATATTGTCAACATGAAAGAGTACTTTCTTGTGTGCCAGCTGATCCCCCTAAAGCACCATGCAACTGCCAGTGGGAAGAATTCCAAAAACGCGATACTGCACCCTCCCCACTCCATTCAAGGGGCCATTCATCTGCACACCACTTCCCATGCCAGTACAATCCGAAACCTACCCCCTGCAGCATCCGAGTAAATTTGTGCATCCCATACCAACTCTGCCGGTACCACCAAGGGCACCCCGTTAAAGGATTCCAGGAAACAAACACCACATCCTCAAATCCTCCATGGTTCCTGCTGCTAACCTAACATGGTGATGCGGCAAATGCAACCCTGACAATGATAGCCCCAACCTCTTACAGAATGTCCTCCCAGCTCTCACTACCCTACATGCAAAATTGAGATGGCCCAGCAGTACTTACACTTCTTTTACCGTAACTTTGTGCTTGTCTAGCATTGCATCCAGCAGCAAATACATATTCAACTTTTTCTCCTCCAATAAGCGAGCCTCTATAGTTACCAAATCAATCTCAATGCCCAAAAATGATTGTACCGTGTTGGGTCCCATTGTCATTTCTGGTGCCAAGGGCATCCTTGTATTATCGTATAATCTCAACCAGAATATCAAAAGGCTCCATATTAATGGGCATACAAGCGTTTTGCCCCAGATTACTGTCCCCCGGGCCACCCCTGAACCCAGCGGCCTGGCTAGTCCACTGATTCCCTTTGTACCCTGACTGTTGTTGCCATTGTCCTGTGACAGGACTGGATTGACCCGTTGCTCCATAGCAGTTGACAAGAGGATAATTGCCGACACACTTTGGCAAAAGACACACAGATGATGTACGGAATGCAGAGCAAATCAAACATTCACCCCCAGTCAAGAGATTTGGGTTAAATCCATTGTTCTTTTGCTCACCATGCCACCCCAGTTGAGACCCAGCCATATGCAAATCAGTCTTTACCCTGTGCCTTATGGGAACAGCCCAGCCCAAACTGCCAAGCCAGGTCCTCCCTGGACCGGAAACAAGCATCCTGGGACTGGTTTCGGGCCATCACCCCTCATCAGCCAGGCTAGCTTGAATCCAGTGGCACAGTGAGCCCGGGACCCACGTCTGGGCATACCGGGCGCACTTAGGGCGAGAAAGCAAAAGACACACAGATGATGGATGGAATGCAGAGCAAATCAATCATTCACCTCCAGTCAAGAGATATGGGTTAAATCCATCGTTCTTTTGCTTACCTTGCCACCCAGTTTGGACCCAGTCATAATCAAATCAGTCTTAACCCTGTGCCTTACTGCACACTTTCAGCATTCATGCCGGAACTTGCAATATTCGTGGGCACAAACACCCATTTTGAAAGCCCAACATGCTCCTGTCTGCCCTCCCTGACTTTTCCCTGGCACTCCCACCCCGGTCAGGTGGGGTGGCCCTGAAAGGGCCGATATTCTATGGGTAGACCACTTGCCGTAAAGGTAGTCTTACTGAATTTTGAGGGGTCCATAGTGTGATGCCAAGGATTAGCATCAACCTCCACCCACTGTACGTCCTGATCTACAGCCATGCGCGCTTTCAACTCATCGTTGTACTGTAACCAGTGGAGAAGTGTGGCTCAATGGTTAGAGCGGCAGACCCTGATGCAGAGATCTGGCCCGGGACCAGGGTTCAATTCCCGCCTCGGCGGGTCTTGGGCTCAATTTCCTCGGACCTGATAATTCTCGCCTCGGTGCCTATTCTAATCATGGGTCCCACTCTGCAACTCTGGGCAATAGCTTGCTTAATCTCCACAACGGCCCCAACAGCGCTGGGATGCCTGGCTTCACCCTGGGGGTGCCCAGGAGTGGACATTTCACAGGGAAAAGCCAGGAAGGGTTCCACAGCGGTATGCGTACAGCGCCAGGACACCTCTTTGGGGGTATAAGTGCGCTTTACAAGTACGAATTTCATTTCATTTCATTAACCAGGCATTACCCCCAAAGTTTATCTGCGCCTTCCTTATCGTATCCATGTATTTAAAGATTGCCACGCACCTCTCCAGTTGCTTTTCACAATACATGCTAGCGTAAATTAAAAAGGCCACCATCCAATTTTCAATGATGAGTGGTACTTTGAGGCACTTAGCTAACTCATGTTCCTCCTCCTTCAAGCCCTCCTAAAGCCTCAGCTCCCTATGCAGCAACTTCAACATCTCCACATACTCACCGTTCCAAATTCTTTCTTTTGTTGCCAGCATAAGGTGGGCCCCCAGTGGCTTTGAAACCCCCATGTATGGAAGCTTCTTAATCTTCAGCTCTGCACTTTCCTTCCCTGCTACCTTCCCCTCTATCTTCTCCCCTTTGTCTCCCCCCACTACCTCTTTTACTCCCTTCTTGGCCCCTGTCTCCTTCGTCTGCAGTGTATTGCTTGCTGTACTCACTTTGGTCCCTGCCTTACTCTCTTTCGCCTCCTGCTCTTCAACCTTTGCCCCTTCCATTACCTGGTCATTTGTACCAACCCCCATGTCCATCACATACATCCCTTTTCACAGCCACAGCATCCCCCCATCTTGCAACTCCATGGCGTCAATGCCAAGCGACATCTTAGTGGCCCCTAAGCTCCGTTCCAGACCCGCCACCATGCTTGCCACTGCCTTACTCTGGTTCCTGCCCGGTGTGCTAGCTACCAGCCCCTACCGGTCCGCCCCACCCAACTGAAAATCCTCTGGTGCCTGCAGACCCAATGCTCCTTGACTGAATACTAAGCTGATCACATACTTTTGGGGCCTACTAATGCTTTAAGTGAATCCTTTCAAGGGTTGGATTTAAGGCTTCCAGGGAGTGCAGGCCCCCCCTCTGAGGAAGTGTAATCTTGATCCCATCTGAGATAAAAGTAGGAGTACATTATATCTATGAGTCGTCAGCACACAAATGTGTTCTGTGTGGTTAATATACTAAAAGGTAAAGATGGAGAATCGCATATATAAAGTGCTCCACGTATAACAAATGCTGCTTATAAAATGTGTTTTTAAGTGTGATTAATAGAGAAATTTAATGTACTGTTTTATTAATGAGTAGGGGAAATCTGTAGATGATTTACCATGAAACTAATTAAACGCAATGTGCAAACTAATGTTTAGGAGATTCTGATGTAACACGATGTTATGATCATTTGAGAGTATTTTTTTAATAATTCTTAATAGCTTTTATATTTTTCATGTGTTATGAGATTTAATTTATGGTGCATTTGCATTTTGTGCACATAGTTGTAACCTGGTGCACTTGCTAAAGTTAGCTAATATTTTGAGGCCTAACGTGTATTTTGTTTTTTTTGTGTTTAAAAAGCTTTATTAAGTAACAACTGTTACGTAAAATATAGGCCATGCGAAACAATATAACTGCAATATAATAGAAATAGAGAGATAGGCAGTAAACAGAGTGGAAAGCTGTTTTCATTTTATCAATAACATAGGGAGAGGAAAAGAGGGGGGAGGAAGGAAAGAGAAAGAAAAAAGGGGAAGAATAATACAGCTCTATAATTGAAGATTTGAGGAAAGCAGATTGTAAATTAATTAAAGAAGAGGCAAATACTTAAACCATCAAAGATGCAAGACAAAAGTGAAAGGAAACAAGGGAAAAGTGATATATAGGAGAAAGCAGAGACAGTAATGATTTATGGAGGTTGAAAATTCTCAGAGCGATTACGTAATGTAGCCATTGAAGTATTATTTAAATACTTGGTTAATGATGACCAGAATAAATCTCTATTTACATATGGTTTAACAGAGGAGGCAAATGCAGTATCCAATCTATGATAATGACAAACATTATTCCACCAGGACATCACTGAAAGATTAGATGAACATTTCCAGTTAAGTGTGATTTGCTGGAAAGCTAAAGCCAACATCAAGTCAAATAAACCCTTTTCATGTAAAGACAATCCCAAAGATTCCGATAAACTTCCTGTAAAAAGAATAATGTTTGATAAAGGGGTGTGTAGATTAAAAATAGCTGAGATGTGTTTCCAAACATTCTTCCAAAAGGAAGAGACAGCGGGACAAGAAATAATAGGTGCATCAAATCAGCCATTGGAGAGGGACAGGACCAACAATCCTTATTGTTAGTATGTGTAAACTTAGCTAAAGATGAGGGTGTATAATATAATCTATGGTAGAGAAAAAACAAGGAGTAGTGGAAGCAGATCTAGAAATCTTTAGAGACCTAGCCCATAGCTTGTTCCAAAAGTCTATGCTCCAATCACAATCCAGATCCACCTCCCAAGCAGCCACTATCTTAGATTTAGCTCGTTCAACTTCAGGAGTAAGAAGATGTTTATAAATCAACCTGATCGGCTGACAGGTTTACAGGCTCCTGACCGAGGGTGACACATTTTCCACTCTCAGCCTGATTACTCGCCGGTGCGGCCCTACTTCATCTTGGGGAGGGTTTGGGTTCTGAGAACACGAATAACACGTGTTTCGAACGCCGAGACGTTCTCCTGACCTTACAATAGGTATGGTGGGATTATAGGGTGTCTTTCCCTGATTCCCACATTCTCAACTTCTGATTCACAGTCCTGATGAAGCGCACAGGGATCCATTAGGGACCCCCTGGTTGCGCGAAACATGTCGACCGTCCTTCACTTTTGAACACCACACACTCCTTTACGTGTTGAGAGCAGCGGGAACATACTTGTCCCTCCCTTTATTTGTTTAAGGAGAGTCTCCAATTCCGTCCAATTTTTAGTCTTACCTACAGGACTCCTCATTAAATCCGCCGGGGTACCGATAGGTAATTTATCTACACCTTTACTCACTCACTTGGCCCACACACCCACATGCACAAGTGCGGCACCTCCTGAAAAGTTCTCCATTAAAGAGCCCTCTTGTGGGGCCCGTGGGGGACTGCAGCTCCACCCCCACGATGAGCACAGCCCGATGATGATGCTTTACACTCGCAAGGGTGTGTGAGGGCACAAGAACACACAGGAGAAAAACTCCCTACTCAGGCACACTCAATCTCTTTCTGGAGACTATCACACCTACTCACAACCAAAAAGGGTTGCAGAGTGCTCCCTTTCTATTTCTCTTAGGAACTGATACCACTTAGGGGCCGATTCCGATCTCGGCCGGTAGGGCTCCGAATCGGATTCGGCTTAACCGGATCCTATTCGGAGCCCTATTTCCCGACCGATCCGTACGCGCGTCCGGACGAGCGAGTACGATGCGAAATCGCCGACCGACTCGTTCGGGCGTCCCAACCGCTCCGACCGACTCGTCCCTGGGTCGAACCGCACCGACCGACTCGCTCGGACACGACTCACACCGCGCATTGGAGACGTTCCCCGGCCGGGTAAGTACGATGCGCGCCGCGAGCAGTCCGACCGACACGCGCTGTCCGGCTCGAAAGAGCAGTCGGAGCCATACTTCGGGGTCCGTGTCGGACCCCTCTGTACGCGTAGCCGCGCGAGTCGCACACAGGGGGACCCATGGGTCCCCCTACCTGTGCGTGTACGGCGTGAGTCGCTCGCCGCGTACCCGCTGTAGGGGGCGCCCTTGTTCGCCTCGCACCCATTGAGGCAATGGGAGCCCACGTACGCGTTGTACGACCGGCTCCCATTGACTTCAATGGGAGTCCAACCAACTCGAGTACGATAGCATACGGACGCATCGTACTCGTTCGGTCGGGCTGCACGGGTTCGATTCGGTCGGAAATCTCTCCGGGTCCGGCTCGGTCGGAGAGATTTCCGGCCCGAATCGGAATCGGCCCCTTAGTGTTTATGACGATGTCTTTAGGAGCATTGGTTCAGGACCTTTATTGATTTTCTACAACAGCTCCTAGTCCCCCCCTCTCTTTGGATTGTGTTTATATTTTATATAAATCAAGGAGGCCTTAGGAATCACAGTTAAAACTCTGAGAAGTGGATCTACTATGGGAGTAGATTCAATAGAGGGAAGAGTAAAACACATCAAGGATGATTTCCATAAGAGATGAAAATTTGTGCCAGAACCAGCATGGGCAATTAAAGGTGTTCCGAAATTGAGGAAAAGAACATGGGATAAACCATCAAACATATCCCTAACCCAAATAATACCTTAAAGTCTCCAGGACTTCCAAAAAAGAGGCCTATTATTAATAGTAATAAGACGATTGTACCAAAGGGGAGACTGAAGAAAAGCTTCCCTAGAAGAAATTTCCAGTTGATAATGAGGTTTTAATAATGAACAAGTATGTTTAGACAGCGGAAGAGATGTAATATTGACCTTTGTTGTGAAGGCGAGAATTTCCTTAACAGAAAAAGGTGCAAGTAAGGAATGTTCAATTGTAACCCACAAAGGTGTAAAAGGGGAGACTTCAGTGAGAATCCATTTAGAAACTAGCCGAAGACAGAAGGCCTTATGGTATAATTAAAAGTCGGGAAAATTCACTCCTCCCACAGATTTAGGTTTACGAAGATGGGAGAGAGAAATTCTAGGTTTTTTATTGTTCCATAAAGATTTTGAGAGAAGGGAATCAAGTTTTTAAAAATAAATGTTTGGGATGTGAATAGGGATCATAGAAAGAATATATAGCAAAATAGGAGTAATCATCATTTTAATGGAATCAAGACGCCCCCACCAAGAAAGAAAGAGAGGATTCCAGGAGGAGATAAGTTTAGAGATACGATCAAACACTTCGTTCATATTGATTTTAACAGAGTCTAATATAGAGTTATTAAACCAAATGCCTAAGTATTTGATTTTAGAACTATTCCAACGATACCCAGTGACATCAAAATGTTGTTTAAAACAGAATTTGGTAATGGGTAGGATTTCTGTTTTGTCAGAGTTAATTTATAACCTGAAACAAGGGAGAAGTCTGAAATTTCTTGCATAAGAGGAGGGATAGAAGTTTCGGGATGGGAAATAAAGAGTAAAATGTCGTCTGCATAAACAGATAACTTCAAATGTTGATCACCATAAACAAAACCAGAGATAGAAGTATTTTGACGGATACGAGATAGAAATGGTTCAAGAGTTAAAATAAAAAGGAGGGGCGAGAGAGGGCAACCCTGACGAACACCACGCTGTAAATTAAAAAATTGAGAGACAAGACCATTAACTACAACAGAAGCTTTAAGAGCTGAGTATAACAGGGAAATCAGAGAGATGAATTTAGGACCAAAACCATGCCATTGAAGAGCTTTAAATAAAAAGGGCCAGTTCACTCTATCAAAAGCCTTCTCTGCATCGATGGAGACTGCGGCTAGAGAATATGGAAGAGATGAGGCCTTATTCAAAACATTAAATAATAAATGAGAATTATATGATGTTAACCTACCTTTAACGAAACCACATTGCTCTAAGCCAATTAGTTTCGGTAGAAGAGGTTCGAGGCGGAGCGCGAGCAATTTGGCGAAAATTTTGTAGTACACATTTACTAAGGAAATAGGACGATAGTTTTTACATTGTTTGGGGTCTCAACCGTCTTTATGGATTAAGCAGATTGAAGCTTCTAAAAAAGTGCTCTGCACCTTGCCGGAAATATGAAAGTATTGAAAGAGCTGTAGAAGTTTTGGAAAAAGAAGATTTGAAAAATGTAAATAAAATGTTACAGTAAAGCCATCTGGGCCTGGAGTTTTATTTTTCTTAAGAAGAGTTAGGGAGTGAGAAATTTCCATAATAGATAGGTCAGATTCTAAAGGAGCAAGGTCCAGGTTTACGTGAGATGAAGGTGGAACCGGGTTAAGATATGTATCGATAGAAGAGGGAAGAAAAGAGGACTCTGGGGTATAGAGATTTTGATAGAATTCCATGAATTCATTTAAGATATCTTGGTCTTTAAGGAGGAGTTTCCCATCTGATGATTGAATAGAATCTATCAAAAAGCGTTCTTTCCGAGATTTAAGGTAATTAGTTAGGAGCTTGCCAGCTTTATTCCGTCCGCCAAAATACCTAGCGCTCGTACGGAGAAGAACAGACGAAGCGCTTTCAGTTGATATTTTATTAAAGTTAAGTTTGGCCCGGACAAGCTCCTGTAAAGCAAATTCCGATGAGGATGTATAAAATTGATGCTCTAAACGTTTGATATTAGCTATCAAAACTTTCTGCTGGTTAAGAAATTGTTTCCTTTTCCTGGAAACAAAGTCTATAATGAAACCCCGTGCTGTAGCTTTAAAAGAGTCCCAAAGTAGCGAAGGAGAGGTATCAGGAGACGTATTTAAAGCAAAGAATTCCTCCGTAAAAGAAATAAAGGAAGAGGAAAAAAGTGGATCTTGCAAGAGAGAGTTATTGAACTGCCATCTAGAAGATCTAGGTTGTGAGCGGAGCAAATCAAAATCAGCAACAATCGGGGCATGGTCAGAAATGACAATGGGTTCAATAGAGGAGGAAATAAGGTTTTGTGTTAAAGCAGGAGAAAGAAAAATCTAATCTAATCGGGATATAGTGCCATGCGGGGGGAGAAAAAGAAAATTCTGTGTTGTCAGGATTGCAAAGCCTCCAAGCATCCACAAGGTTTGTCTGAGAAATTGTACTTTGAAACTGTTTGTGAGTCTTATGGGGAATATAACGGACCTGGGATTGTCGATCAGTGAAAGGGTCAATCACTTGGTTGCAGTCACCTCCTAAAATAAAAAAATCATCTTTATTCTGAATGCATTCTTTTGTGATATTAGGCCAAAAGGAATAATCCGGTTGAGTTGGACCATAGATATTAAAAACTGTAAGAGAAATATTGTTAATGAGCAGCTTAACTAAAATCCATCTATTTTCTGAATCAATTTCTTTAGAAATAACAAAACATTTCAAACGTTTATGAACCAGAATAATTACCCCATTCTTGTTAGTGATCATAGGAGACCCCAAGACTAAACCCACCCACTGCCTTTTAAGCTTCAAAGCCTCCTTCTCTGATAAATGAGTCTCTGGTAGTAGAACTATGTCTGGGTTATATGAGGCTAGATGAGATAATATTCTCTGCCTCTTTATAGGATTAACAAAACCTTTCACATTCCATGAAACAACCTTGAATGTAAGAAAACGAGTTAAATATAAGAATCATACAATCAACATGGAAATGTAGAAAGAAGAGGAGATTTGAGAAAAGTGAATTGTAGAGTAATATGTCCAAAGAGGTTACAAAGAAAAAGGAAAGAGAAAAAGAGAGGGAAAGAAGGAGAAGGAATAAGTAAGATAGAAAGAGAAGACAGTACATGTCATACAAAAAATGACGACTGAAAAACATACCTAAAGGGAAATAAAGACAGACTGGGACCGGCGGCAAACCACAAAGACAGCGTACCTAAACAGGGGAGACGAACCACGTCGGGACATCAAAAAGGAAGGCGAGGTCATGGAATGGAATATGAAGGGAATCCAAATGATCTATGATAAGGAAGAGAGTAAAAGATACAACATGAACAATTATAAACAGATATAATCACCAAAACATAACCTGCAAAGGAAGTGATTAATAAGGGTTAAAACGAGTTGTACTGAGCCATTCAAAAATCAGCGCAATTTCCATATAAAAGTCACGCTATGGAGGGAGGACCAGCTGTATCCATGGTAGTCGAAGAATGTGAATGCAGAAATTTCCGAAGGTCTGCAGGGTTTTCAAAAGTAGAAGTGTTATTTTGAAAATTTACTTTGAATAGGCATGGATGGAATAAACCATATCGGGCTCCAATGGAACGTAAAGCTGGTCTAAGATCTAGAAATTCCTTCCATCGTTTAGCTGTTACTGTTGAGACGTCTTGGGATATGAACAATTTAGTTCCAGACCATATTAGTTGCTTCTTAAGTTTGGACGCATTTGGGACAAGTAAAAGGTCTGTGAATTGCAAAAAGAGAAGGATCACGCCACGAGATCTTGAAGGAGCGGATGTGGAAGACAAGCGAGGGCCCAACCTATGAGCACGTTGGATATTTAGAGAAGACGAAGCAGGGCGGTCCAGAAGCTTCGGAAGAAAGGAGGTGAAAAAAGTCACCAGGTTATCTCCCCCGATACCCTCAGGAAGACCACACAGGCGTAGGTTATTGTGCCTATTTCTGTTTTCGAGTTCTTCAGCAGATTTTTTCAAGAGAACCACCTCCCTCTCCAAAGAAGACATTTTTGTGGAAGTGTCTTGAAGATCACTCACGTGCTGTTCAATCGTGGAAAGTCTGGAATCCAACGTAGACCATTTAGGGGCCGATTCCGATGTCGGACGGACTCAGGTCCGTCCGACATCGTCCAGGAGCCGTAACCGACCGACCTGCTGTCGTCGGTTACGGCCCTGCAAGTACGATGCGTCCGAACCCTGTTCGGTCGCACTCGTATACTGCACAATGGGAGCATGCATTCCGAGCGGAATGCATGCTTGCATTGTGAAAAGCAGGGGTGCAGTTCATCCCTGCACCCTGTGGCCGGCACCCCAAGGTGCCTGCCACCGGGTGCAGGGATCAACAGAGGGGCACCATAGGTGCCCCCAGGCCGCCATTCGGCGGTCTCGCACCCATGGGGGCCCTACTGGGGGCCCCCAAAGACAGTTACCGACTGCCTTTTCGTGCCGGAAAGACCGCCACGAAAAGGCAGTGAAATACTGCCATCGTACTCCCTCGGTCGTGAAGAGGCGCCCGGGGGAGTACTGAAGGATTTCCGGACGGCGGATGGGCTCTCCGAGCCCGTCGTAAACCATCCGGTAATCCGAGTCGGATTCCTTTCCGACCGAGCCCATCGGAATGGCTCGGTCGGAAAGGAATCCGGCCGGCACGTTCCGATTCGGTCGGAAGGGCTCCGACCATCGTTCGGTGCCCTTCCGGCCGAAATCGGAATCGGCCCCTTAGTGTCCAAAACCTGTAGGCGTGTATTGGTCTCCTCTATAAATGGGCGTAGAGCACGTATTTCTTCAAGAACAGTGTCTAACGACACAGGCGAAGTAGGTTTCGGCGGAGAGGGAGGATCCTGTTTGAGTCTTTTGTTAGTAGAAGAGGGTGAATTCAGTTTTGAAGACACAATGGATGAAGAAGCTGCTCTAGAGGAATTAGAGTGAGCCATATTGAGAGGGTTACGCAAGTCATCCAATGAGGGTGCCAAGGAAGCTGAGTGCGTCGCAGGCAAACCAGTAGTAGATTTTTTGCTCAAATGTAACAGCTGTTTAGATCTGCCTCTGAAATACAAAATTTCAATAGAAACAGCGTTGAAGAGATAAATATATAATAAGTTCTCCTTTTAATAAGAAAAAGAAAAAAGAAAAAGAAAATGACCCGTGGTGTGAAAAAATGCTCTTTTGAGAGTAGCTGGAGCAAGATTTCAAGAGTTAAGAAATATAGGACTCATAAAATCAATGCGCAAACACAGTACCTTATGAATGAAGCATAGCTGACAGGAAAATCCAGTCAGGAGTAAAAACAAAATGGCGGCCAGAAGGCAGGAGAAGGTATTGCAGGTCGTTTTACATGTCCAAAAGAAGGAAGAAGGATCCAAAAGACATCCTCATGGTCAGCGGATGTTCTGAAGTGGAAACCTCTCTCTGGAAACCAGAAAACGGCGCTGGAACCGCTGAAAACCCCCAACGGTGTCCCGACGTAGCGCGGAGCTCCGGGCTCAGGCGGCCATCTTAAAAGGAGCCGCACGCACGTTGTGTATTTTGGTTTAACTTCTTCTGAAATTGCATTCCAGCCTAACGCTATGTTTCAGTGCAAGCTCGCTTTGCATTCTTACGTTTGTGTGTGTTTAGCCTTTGCTGTGGAATGTTTTGTCTCATTTTGTTTCCACTGCAGGTGTAGATAAACCTCATTAGTTAGAATAAAGGAGTTTTGTCTTATTAGATAGCAAGGTATGGGAAGAAGGAGTTGACTGAGGGAATCGCGATAACGAGCAAGGAGAGGAGTTCTCATGGGAGAAGAGAGGAATAACCAAGATTACAACTTATCGATGTGGGAAAGGTGGTGAACGTATCCAGAGCTCTGGAATATTACCAAAGAAGAAGTCCCGTGGGAGTGTCAACTTGACTGCAGCTGATTTTATGTACTGTACTTAGTGGGGGAGAGGAAGTCCATCTTAGGCTTTCACGGAGAACAGTCCTATACTTCTGTTTGAGTAGCTTTAGGCCATTAGACCCATTAATGGAGTACTTCTACTGAAGACTTTGAATGCTGACACCTTTCTCTTCTTCTTTGAATTACCTCTACCAGATTTCTTTAGAATAAGGATGCCACTTTAGAACAGTGTAGGGAAAGATAGGTTGCTCATGCTTCTTAAGGAGAACTCTCTGATGACGTTCAATGGACAATTCTTTTTCCTGATAGTTTGCATCATTACTTTAAAGTTAGTCATTTGCTTTGTACTATGTAGGGTACATCTCTTCAGGAGATATGGACTAGTTCTGATATTTCTATATTTCTATATGAGTATATTAATATTGATTTACATTGACCTATTTCTAAATTTATAATTAAACCTTACTAAACTCAAATTAAGTTGTTGAGTGGATTCCTATGTGGCCACATTGGTTGCACTGTAATGATATTTAAATTAGTGATAGTTTTCTTCCTCTGCTTCTCATGCTACCACAAAGGTCGTTACTCTGGAAGTAACTGATGGTTTGGGCCCAATCTCCCACACCTCCTTCCCCTGTTAGTTTCTTTTACTTCAAAGCTTGGAATGTAAGATCTGATCTTATCAAGCCCTTGAAGCAGATGTGGTTGCAAATATTTTTTTTCCAGCATTTTTAAGAGAAAATGGAAAAAGTAATTTACCTACTCTTTGTTGTTCACTATTATGGCAAAACGACAAAAACATTATTTTGTGGATGAAATGCAGCAGTTTGGTTAGGGGACGCACATACATCCCCAAATATCCCCATAAGCACATCAGTAACATGAAGGAAGCATGGATCTAGGAACACCTGCCCTCCTATCAGCAGGAATACGGTAATCACCCTGACCAAACTGAAAAAAATGCCTTTATGAAACAGAGTAGGGCACTGGGGTACTTGTGAGACTACTGCACATGCTACGGTAATCTTCTGATCACCTTCTTCTGAAGGTGGGGACAACTCCTTGTGATGCCTGACAACTGAACAATTGCCCCCAAGGTATGTTTTACCCAGTAAAGGGGGGAAGGCACAAACTGCAGGTTCTAGCAGGGGAACCTCGTTGGGTCCCCTGCGCATAGACGAATGCGGCTGCCCACAAGTATGCAGTGCAGCTGAAAACAATCCAATGCAGATCACCCCCCTTTTAAAGAAGGGGCTCACTTTCCCTTCCTCCACAGTACCTGGACATAGGGTTAACCACTCGGGGAGTCCTCTAACCCCCATGGGGTGGGACCTCACTTCACACCCTGCTCCAAGCAAAAGCGCCTGACCTGCCCCCAATCACTAACAGGAGCGCTGCTCCCTGGGCACTCCCCATGGTGGAAAAGACTGATCCTCCAGCTGGTGTGTAGCACGGAGTGCTCACACGTGTGAGACTGTGCATAGGGCTGAGGTGAGCATCGCACTCACTCCTCAGTAGGGTCAGTAGCGGTAAGACACACACCCATGAAGCGGAGTACTCACTTTGGCAGGACAGTGCGGTGCTGGATTTAAAGCAGGCCTGAGGTCTTTGATATCCCAGAGACCTCAGGGAAGAACAGGGGATCAAGCCACTAAGCCCTTGGAGCCACTGGGGTATAGAGAGGTAAGTAGGCAGCAGGCCAGCACATAAGGCGCAATTTGCAGAGTGGCAGTCCCTCCAGCAGCCCAGTAGCCAGCAGGCAGCAGGTCAGCGCAACAAAGCAGATAGTCCAAATGGCAGTTCCTCCTGGCAGCACAGCAGTCCTCTGGCAATGTGTAGTGTGTAGAGACAGCAGCATCTGGCAACAATCCCAACCCAGTGTCTAAAATCATGGGGTCAGAGCCCCTGTACTTATACTCAAAATTGTATTTGATCAAGGCGTGACTTCAAAGGAACCCTTTCAAGTGCACAGCAATCCCTTTCAACCCAACCCTGGCTCAGACGTCAGTATTGGATAAATCAGCCCTTTGTGTGAGGGCAGGACACAATCTATACAAATGTAAAGTGTGAACACCCTCTCACTCTCCCAGCCCAGATAGATCAGTATGCAGATGATTGCAGATGTAAACCCTGCCACACGCCCTGTCACATGCAGCCCTTCCTGTGTTGTGGCTGCCTGGAAAGTATGCACTGGGCCTTATTACGACTTTGGAGGTGCAGCGCCGGGTCCGCCCCGCCACGGCACTGCCAAATCGGTGGTCAGGCTGCCCGCCAGATTAGGAGTTTCCTCCAGTCTGGCGGGCTTTTTTGGGGGGAATTCCCACAGTGGTGCCTCTAAAAATGGGCACCCCAATGTGAACACCAAAAACAGTTCCTGCACTGCATGGACTAAAAAGTCCATGCCGTGCAGGAACTGGTGTGCATGCACACTGGGGCACATGTTGTTCCTCGCTGCCCTGCATCCATCGGGCGTGAGGCACGAGGGGTCCTGGAGGGTGCCCTTTGTTTCCTTTCCGCCAGAGTTTTCATGGAGGAGGAACCACCATGAAAACCCTGACTGAGAGGAAACTCCTAATATGCTTGGTGGGACTTCGGCCCGCCAAGCATATTGAGGCCTCTTCACCGTCAGGGAACAGCGGTCCGACTGCCCTATTGGGCGGTCGGGAGATAGTAAATAAGCTCTCAGTGTAGCTGTCACCCAGCCCTAGATGTGTATTAGAGTCAGGCTGCAAAGCACAAAGAGTCATAAGCACAGAGAAATTACCACTTTCTTTCTATAAAAGTGGCATTTCTAAAATAGTAATGTAAAATCCATCTACACCAGTAAGCAGGATTTATCACCACTATTCTAAACATATCAAACATGGCAACGCCACTCCTTTCTGATCAGGAATTACGACATAAAGTATATAATAGGGTAATTCCCAGTCTGGCCCATGAGAGGAGTAGGCTTCACAGTAGCGAGAAACAAAATAGGCTGTTTGTCATGCCACCGATAAAGGCACATGTCCTACCTTTTACTTACACAGTGCCCCACCCGTTCGGGCTACCTAGGGTCTACCTTAGGGGTGACCAATGTGTATTAAAAGGGGAGCTTAAGTCCTGGCAAGTTGTTTTACATCTCAAGGTAAAGTAGCAGTAAAGTGCGCACACAGACACTGCAGTAGCAGGCCTGAGACAGGTTTGTTGGCTACGTATGTGGGTGGCACAATCAGTTCTGCAGGCCCACTAGTACCATTTAATTTACAGGCCCTGGGTATATGGGATACCACTTTAAAAGGGACTTACAAGTAAATTAAAAATGCCAAAAACAGGTATAAACCAATCATACCATGTTCAGAGGAGAGAGCACATGCACTTTAACACTAATTAGCTGTCGTAAAGTGACCAGAGTCCTAAAGCCGAAAAAAAAAAGGTCAGACAAATAGGCGGAGAAATGCAAATAATTTGGGGGTAGCCCTGCAGAAAGCACCAGGTCCAACACTCGGTACATGAATACACGCAGCAAGAGCTCTGCTCCCATACTGCAGTCGGCCCTTGGGTAATTGGCTCTGAGGTTGGCATGGGTCTTTCCTGAAGAGGGACGCATCGCTGGTTTCCCAGGTCATAGTTTGGCACTGAACAAGCTAATCTTCGGTCAAATAACTTTTGCAAATACAGAGAAAACAACGGGCAGTGCAATGCACCACACCACTATATATTTGTCCATGGTTATTACTAGGGAGAAAAGGTCTGTGAAGCTGAGCTACTTGAGTTTACTTAGCTGACAAATTAATTTTATAGATATGTTATTTGGACATGCCTTATTGAGAGTGACATGGTCGGCCGTTGACAGAAAATGGGCCCTGGGCACCAAAATAAAAAGGGTCACATTAGCGAATCAGATAGGTAAAAAAGTGGCCCACATTTGTAAATCAGGGCATTTTTGATGTTGCAAAGACGTATATCTGTTTTGCAAGGCATGAGAGACTGCATGCATTTGTGTTTGGTTTAGGAAATGTTTGTGATGATATCAGGGAAGTCAACAGAAAAAAACAGCCTTACTGACCATAAACTGACCCACAAACAGCCAAAAACAAGCCCACCCACTTACCTATCAGACGAGCCTTTCTGGCACAGCCAGATTGCCGTATAGCCCAGTCCGGCCCTGGAAAGAGTTATTTATAGGTGTGATGTAGTTGCCAGTGTTTACAGAGTTAGGTCCTTGCCATTGGTCGTCACTTGAGGTTAGTTGATCTCAGTTAATTTTTCAGTAAATTCCTCTGCTCCTGTTTCCGAACCTGCTAAAATCAAAATCAGCTCTTTTGCTGTTGGTTTTTCCATTGAATATGTCAAAGATTGTACAAGCTGCTCTAAAGCCCACTTTAGCTCTTGTTTCAAAACAGACTTCTTTTTCTGTCTGGATTTTGAGACAGCTTTAGCTCAGGTGAGTGTCTGAAAAGTTTCAACGCTCCGTCCATCACTCCTTGTGTTTGCTTTGTTCGCCCTAAGTTGGCAGGGTATGCCCATACATGAGTCCCTTGCACACTATGCCACTGGATTCAAGCTAGCCTGGCTGATGAGGGCGGTTAGCCAGAAACCGGTCCCAGGATGCTTGTTTCCGGTCCAGGGAAGACATGGCTTGGCAGTTCGGTCTGGACTGTTCCCATGAGGCACAGGGTCAAGACTGATTTGCATATAGCTGTGTCTGAACTGGAGTGGCGAAGTGAGCTAAAGAACGATGATGGATTCAACCCAGATCTGCGACTGGGGGTGAGTGTCTGAAAAGGTTCAGCACTCCGTCCATCATCTACTTGTGTTAGCTTTAGCTGTTTCACCATACTATTGGTTTCCAGAAAAATCAAACATAATACACATAGAGGGACTTTAGGTCACCAAGCTTCATCTATTGATCTGTTGAACTGTCATTCACTTTTTGCTTCCGCCCACCACAACTACATGGGGCAGTGAGTCAGCCTATTTTACTCTTTGACTCACTTCACTTTTCAGTGACTTCACAAAGCATGTGCACATTGTATACATCAGCTTAAAAATAGCTCTTTTCTCTTCAGTGACAAAGGTCTTTAAGAGTGTGCTTTTTAATTTGCATTTGTATATTATCTTTAAAACACAGGTATTAATTTTGCCTGCACTTCAGGTGCCCAGATAGATGGTGATTGATTAACTGTCTCATTTTAAGGTCGAGCCTACCAGACAACACAGCTGTCTGGTTGTAAATGACATATTGCAGGCTTATCAAGAGCATAGAGGTGTTTGCAGCCCATCCATTGCTTGCCATTGTTTGGCTTTACTGTCATTCTCATTTGCCGGCTTCTTATTTAATGGCTTGCCTTGTCCATCTTGTGTGTGCCCCTCCCCTTAAAAATGCCAATTTATTTGTGCCCTTCCACTGCTCACTTTTAGGGAACACATTTTTGTTTTGTTTTAAGCACTCTGAAAAGCATATTTTAAATTCAAAAATCATGTTTGCTTTCTGTCATAAATGTTGTGCATCAAAAACTATTTTCCTGTGACATCCAGAGTTATGTATTATGTAGATTGGTCATACTAGGCTCAAAGTAGGTGTGACTCCATCTTGTATTTTTAATTTTTTTTTTTTAATTTTCCTTTTGCATTATTATTTTTTTTTTTAAACAGCAAAGGCAGAGCAATGCAAAAAATGCACAGTTCGGTTACACCAATCTAAAGAGTCATAGATACACTGTGCATCAATAACCATCAAAGAGAACACAAGAGCGCTATAAGGGAGAGCACCACCAGACAAGGGAATAACGGGTGGGTTGAGCGAGCACAAGGCGTGGAATAGCGCGGAAGCAGAAAACCAGGAAAGCAATCCTCAAAGAGGGGCGGATAGGGGACAGAAAGTGAGAAAAGCAGCATAGGTATACATCCATTCCTGAAAACAGGGGAGAGGGGGGAATTCACAGGGGGGCAGGGGAATAGGGAAGAAGGGAGAGGGAAAGAAAGAGAAAAGAGAGAGAAGAAGAGAAAAAAGTGGGGGGGAAGGGTGCATCAGGGGAAAGGAGAGGAAGGAGAGAAGAAGAGAGAGGAATGGACTGAGGAGGAGAGGGAAAGGGAAAAAGAAAATGGGGTCTGCAGGGAGGGAGTGTAGCAGAAGACCTCAACCAGTGGGGGTGAGGGTAGAGAAGCTAGCCCTCAAACAGCAGGCGTCGCGGTCCACAGCTCCGGGCATCAGCCCTTCCTCAAGAAAGGAGACCAGATGAGAAGAAACGTGTTGACCGTGTCAAGCAAATTGTAGATGATCCTCTCATAAGAGGCGGTTTTATACATAGCTGCAAGCCATTCCTCATGTGTCGGCAGGTGCGGCGAACGCCAGTGACATAGGATGTAGATCTTTGCCACTGTCAGGGCGGTGGTGAGCAATCCACGGGTGTGATGGGGTACTTGGGGACAGGCTACCAGATTATGAAGTAGGACCAGTGGGCCTGGCAATGGAGCTGGGACGGTCACGGATTCCTGCAGCATAGATCCCACAGTGTCCCAGAAAGTGTGGATGTCCGGGCAGTCGTAAAGCAGGTGCACAATATCACAGTGGGCGTGGCCACACCGCCAGCAAGAGGAATGGGGCAGGAATCCTGCTAATCGGAGCCGTGCCAGCGTCCAGTGCCTTCCCTGCAGGACTTTAAAGAGGCGGCACTTCACCCGCACCTTCCGTGCGTCGTGACCCTGGCTCTCCAAAAGCCACGCCCAGTCATCTTCTTCATATTCCACCTGGAGGTGAGTCTGCCAGGTTGCCTTCAGGTGCGCCTCCTGTGGCTTGGTGTAGAGGTGGTGAATCAGCAGCCTATACACGCCTGACATCACACCTTTAAACTGCTCCCATGAGTTGACATAAGCTAGCACCGGACAGGGAGGAACGGTCCAGAGTTAGGGGCCCAGCTTGCTCGTGAGGCAATGGTGTAACTGGATATATCTCCACTGTTGAGTAGGGGGGAAGCCAAATTCATCTTGGAGCACTGCAAAATGTTTGCCCCAGGAGAGCAAATGGCTCAGGTTGTGGATCTCCGCAGTCCGCCAGAGGGTCCAGTCGAGTATGCCCCCCCCCCAAGCGGATACCGTTATTATGCCATATGGGTGACCCCTGAAGATGAGCATCCACAGAGAAGAGCCTGTGAGCCGTCGGCCAAATTTTGGACATTGCCTGTGTCACAGGGTTCGCCAGTCCTATTCCGGCGATGGCAGGCATATAGAGGGCGTGCAGGCCTGCTGGACAATAATGATGTGATTCTCTATCATGACCCAGAGCGGGGGATCGCGGATCCAGAGGTGCATGTATGCCAATTGCACCACATGCAGGGCCATGCAATAATGCTCAACGGAGATGAGATTCAGGACCCCAGAGGATCTATCGGCTATTAGCTTCCCAATGGGCAGGCGAGGCTTCATCGGTCTCCAAATAAAAGACTGTATGCCCTTATCGATCTGTCACAGGATCGTAAGGGGCGTCAAGAGAGGGAGCATACCCAGTACATAGGTAAACCGTGGAAAGGTCACTATCTTCAACACCTGCAACCTCCCCTTCAATGATAGATTCAGGTAGGTCCACTTCTCAAAGTCCAGCCGCATCCGCTCCAGTATGAGTCTAAGTTATCCGCTATCATGCGCTCCAATCCCCTGTTGACATAGCTACTCAAGTACTTAAAATGTGAGGCCTTCCACTGGAATGGAAACTTATTAATGGAGGCACAGGTGGTCACCCTCGAAAGCGGCAAGGCCTTGCTCTTCTCCCAGTTGACCCAATAACCAGAAATACAGCGAAGGTGTCGATCACCTCCATTAATGCAGGTTGCGGGGTGGGCAATGCCAAAAGTGTGAGGAGGATATCGTCTGCAATACAGTGCTGAGGGTCCCTCAGCATGGGGATGGCCACAATCTGTTCTGAGTGACGTAGCACCGCTACCAGAGGTTCCATGGCCAGAAGAAACAGCAGAGGGCACAATAAGTACCTCTGCTGCATCCCCCGGCAGACCGGGAAATGGTCCGAAAGGAAACTACTGCAGTTGACCTGGGCGAGCGGAAATTATGGAGCCAGCGAAAGTCTCTACTGAGTACGAATTTCCAGAGCGCAGTGAACAGCTAGTACCATTTTACCCTGTCAAATGCCTTTTCAGCGTCCAGTGACAGGGTCAAGGCCTCTTTGGCAAGTCCACAGCCAGCCAGATCTTATCGGCCAGCGTATGCATGTGGATGCATGACGATCGACAAGAAATAAACCCCACCTGTGCGTGATGGACCAGGGAAGGGATATCCATTTTGAGGCGAACCCCAGGATACTGGCCAAGTTCTTTACATTGCCGTTAAGGAGGAAGATGGGGTGGTAACTACCACAGAGGTGGGGATCCTTCCCCCGGCTTGGGGATGACCGATATAAGGGCTTTGTTAGAGAGAAGGCTCAGGAAACCCAAACGGTCCGCCTACTTGAAAGCATCGTAGATTAAATCCACCCCCTCAGTTTTAGTCCACTTTTAAACTTCAGCCGGGAAGCCGACTTCCCCACGGGCTTTGTGGTAGGGGAGGCTTGAAATTATCTGCACGGTTTCCTCCTTAGAGATTGCTCCCTGGAGCAGCTCCCTTCACCTCTCAGACAAGCAGGGCAGGTGGACTGAGTCAAGAAAGGTAGCAACCCGCGCCAAGTCCGGGACCACTTTGGGGAATTAGAGGGCCTGGTCATAAGAAGCGAATGTGTCCGCTATGTCCTGCGGCAGGCTAACTAGACCCCCGGAGTCAGTGGTGATGGTGGGGATGGCCATTTCCACTTCCCGTTGCCCGCTGTATTCAGTCAAAATATCGAGTTGGAAATGCCGACTTACACTAATATTGAGTTTTAAATATCATGACACAGAAATATCGACAGCAACAATATCGTGGTGAAGAATATCGACTTTAAGGTAAGAAATACCGATTTCAAAAATATAGAAGTCATTAATATCGTTTGCAAAAATATAGTTGTTTAAAATACTGATTTTTTAATTAATGTGATGTATTTTAGTATATATTTAAAATGTATGTGATATTTTTGTATAAGTATTGGTCATGTTCTTTAATATATGTGTTAAATTTTTAGTAGTTAATAATTTTATTTTATTTAATTTTGTGTTTTTTAGTTCCGTAGCAGGTTGTGGGTTTATAGGGGAATAGGGTGGGAAGTAATTTAAATATAATAAATTAATGAATATTTTTATTTATTAAATTTATAATGTTAATTGTGTTTTTAATTTTTTGGGGTACATTTTAAGTGTGGGTTGTGGGGTTTATAGGGGTATTAGGTGGGAAGTACTTTATTTTTAATTAGTTATTAATTAGTTGTTAATTAATAATAATTATTAATTGATAATTATGGTAATTGTATAATAAATTTTAGGTGCAGGTTGTGGGGTTTATAGGGGTAAAGGGTGGGAAGTAATTTATTTTTAATTAATTAGTAATTAGTTGTTAATTAATATTAAATAATTAATTGATAACTAATTGTGGTAATTGTTTATTAATTTTAGGTGTGGGTTGTGGGGTTTATAGGGGTAAAGGGTGGGAAGTAATTTATTTTTATTTAATTAATTGTTAATTAATATTAATTAATTGACAATTAATTATGGTAATTATGTGATTAATTTAGGTGTGAGTTGTGGGGTTTATATGGGTAAAGGGAGGGAAGTAATTTATTTTTAATTAATTAATAATTAGTTGTTAATTAATATTAATTAATTGACAATTAAATATTGAAATTGTGTAATTCATTTTAGTTGTGGGTTGTGGAGTTTTTAGGGGTAAAGGGTGGGAAGCAATATATTTTTAATTAATTAATAATCAGTTGATAATTAATATTAATTAATTAATTGATAATTAATTAGTGTTATTGTTTAATTATTTTATAGGGGTGAAGGGTTGGGAGCAAACTAATTTTACTTACTTTATAATTAGTTGTTAAATATTATTAGTTACTTAATTGATATTTTTTAATTGTGTAAATAATTTGTTTTACAGTTTAATTTCAGGTGTGGGTTGTGGGGATTATAGGTGTAAAGCGTGGGAAGTTAATTAAATGTATGTTTTAATTTGTTTTTTAATTAATATTTGTTTAATTGATAATTTTATTATGTTAATTATACATTTTTTATTTTCAATGTGGGTTGTGAGTTGTGTGGTGTTATAGAGTAGGAAGTAAATAGACTACATTTATGCAATAATTAATGTTTTTGTTAAATAATTTCTAAATAAAGATATTTATTTGTTTGAAAAATATTTTTTTATTTTATTCAATATGCTATTGGTAGGTATTTGTAATATGTATTTAACATTATACTATGTTTTTATTTTTAATATTAAATATATTTTTATTTTTATTTTTAACATATTTATATATATTTTGTTTTACTTTAAAAAAGATATTTTTATTTTGTTGATGATATTTAGTTTGTTTTTCATTTTGAAATGACTGGAGTGAGAATAGTAAATTTTAGCCCTCCGCAATACAACACTTTCCCTATTGATGCATTGACTGGAGTGGGAATAGTAAATGTTATCCCTCCGCAATCCAACACTTTCCCTACTGTTGTAGTCACTGGAGTGGGAATAATAAATTTTATCCCTCCGCTATCCAATACTTTCCCTACTGTTGCACTCACTGAAGTGGGAATAGTAATGTTTATCCCTCCGCTATCCAACACTTTCCCTTCTGTTCCACTCACTGTAGTGGGGATAGTAATTTTTACCCCTCCTCTTCCAACACTTTCCCTACTGTTGCCCTCATTGGAGTGGGAATAGTAATTTTCACCCCTCCGCCATCCAACACTTTCCCTACTGTTGCTTTGACTGGAGTTGGAATAGTAAATTTTATCACTCAACTATCCAACACTTTACCTACTGTTGCACTCACTGGAGTGGGAATAGTAATTTTTACACCTGGGCTACCTAATACTGTCTCTACTGTTGCACTCATTGGAGTGGGAATAGTAATTTTCTACCCCTCAGCTATCCAACACTTTCCCTACTGTTGCACTCATTGGAGTTGGAATAGAATTTTTACCCCTCCGCTATCCAACACTTTCCCTACTGTTGCACTGACTGGAGTGGGAAATTTAAGTTTAAAGATTTTTAAATAGTTTAATGTTTCAATTTATAATAGATTTTTTAAAATAGATTTTATATATTTATATATTTATATATATATATATATATATATATATATATATATATATATATATATATATATATATATATATAAAATATCAATATATATCAAACATAAGTCAAAACAATTCCCTTTCAGGCATAGAGTGACACATAAATTATGCAAAAAGAAGCAGAGAACTCTGGGTAGTTCTCAAGTTTAGGTGGAAACCAGCTCCAGTATAGGGCACTCTCAACACCAGCGACACTCTAAATTTGCTCACCTCAAATGTCTGCTTTTCTATCAAAGTCTTTAAGCATAGGATTAGCACAGTGCCATCCACGCCGAGATAGAAAGGGACTAAGGGGCCGATTACGATGGCGGCCGGAAAACCATTCCGACCGCCGTGGCAATGGGAAAAGACCGCCCGCATGGCCTGCGGCACCACCGCCGATCACATTACGATGCACTGCCGGAAAAATCCGACCGCCGAGGTCGGATTCCAAGAAACACCGCCGGGCACATGCGGAAAAGGTGAAATTCCGTCCACGCCGGTCGGATTCACTGCGGAAAGCTCACAAACCGCCGATACACAAGCGGAATTTCCACGAGTGCAATTATGATGTTACCGCGGTGCCTGCGGTACGACCGCTTGTTTCCGACTGCCGTGATTGTCATCAATGATGAATGGGAGAGCCGGAGGAAGGACTATTGCAGTCCGACCGCGGCGGTCACGCGGAAATAGTAATGGCGGTCGAAAGCAACTACACCACAAAACTACCAAATGTGGCTGTGTATCTGGCTCAGCCAATAAAAACAGCTAACACACCCCATTGACACATGCCCCTGGCAAATAAAAACTACAAATCCCAGCTCAACACAGACAACACACCTGACATGAATACTCCGTTTGGACCCACCCACATAGCAGAGCATAAAACCAGCCCCTGCATGACCACAATTCTTTGCACAACTCCAGAACTGAAGGGCCCAACAATACCACACAAAGGATAGGCAACCCTGCACACATCACACCATCACAAACACACACACACCACACACATCACCACCACCACCTTCACACCTGCACTCTTAACCACTCAGCACATCACACACCATGGCACAGAAGATGCCCAAATTCACTGATGGTGAGTTGTCAGTCCTGGTGGATGAGATTATAAGAGTTGAGCCATATATTTTAGGAAGCAGGGTCCAACAGACCCCAGCAGCCAGGCAAAATCAAATGTGGCAAAGGATAGTTGACAGAGTCAATGCTGTAGGGCAAGTTCCATGCAACAGGAAGGAGATCAGGAAGAGGTGGACTGACCTCAAGAGCAAGGTCAAGGAGAAGAACAACAAGAACCGTGAGCTGGCAAACCGGACTGGCAGTGGCCCTCCCATTCCACCAAGAACATTCAACGCATGGGAGGAGAAGGTGCTTGGCATACTGCACCCAGAGAGTTGCACTGGAATTGAGGGGGAATGGAGGCTGGTAAGTACCAACAAAAGTCTGCCATAACACTGCTATGTAGTAGCTTGCACAACTAAAAAGCAACACCTCCTAGGCCCAAATGTACTCATGTCCACCACACTCCCCCAAACATGTCTCACAGATCCCACAATAACTCCCTCTCATTCACCACAAAGGTAGATAACAATATTTACATGGGGGCACATGTACAGGCAGCCAGCACTACAACTCCCAACAGGCCCCCTTGTCCCACAGCTGAGCAGGATGGAGCATTCCCCACACCCCCAAGCATGGGGCAGCTATTTCCCTCCAATATGTAACCTTACAGGTAGGTAGCCATCTCAACAGGGAGGGGTCTTTGTGGCTGGGAAGTCTGCACTACAACTCCCAACATGCCCCCTTGTCCCACAGCTGAGCAGGATGGAGCATTCCCCACACCCCCAAGCATGGGCCAGCCATTTCCCTCCAATGTGTAACCTTACAGGTAGGTAGCCATCTCAACAGGGAGGGGTCTTTGTGGCTGGGAAGTCTGCACTACAACTCCCAACAGGCCCCCTTGTCCCACAGCTCACCAGGATGGAGCATTCCCCACACCCACAAGCATGGGGCAGCCATTTCCCTCCAATGTGTAACCTTACAGGTAGGTAGCCATCTCAACAGGGAGGGGTCTTTGTGGCTGGGAAGTCTGCACTACAACTCCCAACAGGCCCCCTTGTCCCACAGCTCAGCAGGATGGAGCATTTCCCACACCCACAAGCATGGAGCAGCCATTTCCCTCCAATGTGTAACCTTACAGGTAGGTAGCCATCTCAACAGGGAGGGGTCTTTGTGGCTGGGAAGTCTGCACTACAGCTCCCAACAGGCCCCCTTGTCCCACAGCTGAGCAGGATGGAGCATTCCCCACACCCACAAGCATGGGGCAGCTATCGCATTGCTCTCCCAAAACTTACACGTAGGTAGTGACTGCATGCACACCGCCATCCTTTTCTAAATGCATATAGCCACATAACCACATCAGCACTAACATGTCAGCCAACTTGGCATAGTTTTAAATGCCACATCCAGTGTGCAGACATCTAAGTGCACGTAACTGTCACATATTTTGAACTCATACTCACCAAGTCACAAGTGAAACAAATGCATCCCACAATCATGCACAGCAGAGAATGCAATGTGGAAGTGGCATGGTGTCTGAGCATGAAGGCCCATCTCAACACCAAACATGCATGGTCTACATTAAAAAAAGGAAAGTACATGTGATTCCAAAGCTATGTATAACATGACAATGGTTCCTTCTAGCTCTGTTGAAATTACATGAACAGCTAAATGAAAAGAGGCACAACAGAAAGTTGATGTCACGCAATTAGGTAGATGAGGACATGTCCGTGTAGTTACACTATCTGTACACTGCACCAAGTTTCAATTCACAACGGACACCATGGACTACTAAGGTATGTACCTCAACGTCATGTCATGGTGCACAGTATATAGCAGGCATACAAAGTCATTGCATTGTAAAGTGTTTGTTGTATCAAATGTCTCAAACAATTGTCTAACATCAAGCTTGTTGCGTGCAACTCAATTACCGTATGACCTCTGTTCAACAGGAGATCAACAACTAACTGCAGAGGATGACACCAACATGCGGAGCCAGTCTCCCCCCCGGAACGTGAACTCTCGGATGCAGATTCCCCAACATTCTCGGACGAGGATTCTCAAGCTGGCCCCTCTGGTGTGGCAGGGACTAACATGTCTCAAGCCCTCATTGTCCCCACCACCACCACCACCACCACAGCAAGAACAACTGGCCTGCCCCCATCCACTACGAGCTGTGTGGCCTCCACCACCACCACCACCACGGCAAGAACAACTGTGCTGCCCCCTGCCACTACGACCTGTGTGGCCTCCACCACCACCATCACCACTGCTGCCTGCAACACACGCCCTGCCACAGTGGTTACCAACACCACCACACAATCACAGCATGCCAGGGAGAGTATGCCAGTGCGTCGGGGGACTATGCCACAGGTCTGTGTCAGGAGGGCAGGTGGGAGTACAACTGGGGCAGAGACACAGGAGGACAATGACCCTGAATCCCTGGCCACCATTGCAAGAGTCCTTGGTGCCTACCAAGAGAACCATGGAGTAATGGGCCAGCTTGCTGAAGACATGCATGAGATCCGCCTGCTGCAGCAGTCCATGGACACACGGATGGGCCAACTTGTCGACCTTGTTGGCCAGCTAGTGGGTGTTCTGAGGGACAGACTCCCAGCCCCAAGTGCAGCTCAACCCCCCTCCAGTGGATTGCCTGCTGTGCAGCCCACCATTCCAGCTGCAGCCACAGAGAGGGGTGTGCAGGAGGAGAGTGAGTCCTCAGACACCACTGACCCTGCAGCAGATGCCCCCCCTCCCAAACGCACATGGGGCCGTCCGAGAATCCACAGGGGAGGATTTGGTGGCAGGCCACCATACCAACGCCACTCACAGAGCCAGCCATGATGGTATCTTGTTGTTCCCCTTTGCATTGACTATGTTGACTATCCTTGCCCACATTGCCATGTTGATGGCATGAGTCTGTTGGACTGTGTGACTTCAGCTTTGTGGTGACTACACTATTTGTCTCATCTACCATGACTGACAACTCATTTATTCACTGTTCACATTTATGTACATATTCCCTTCACTTGCACAAAAACTAATTTTAAATAAACGCTCTTCACATACCTATGTCTGTGTGAGCTACATGTTTATTCCAGTATGTACAATGACAAATCAGATTTCAATGTTCCAACAGCTCTGAAGAAGAGGAGGCATTGAGAGGGTGAATGAACCTAGAAAGACACAAGAGAATGACATTTACTTATCAGGTGACGCCATTACAGCTGAAACACAACACTAGGCATCAAGGTACAAAAACAAGCACACATAGCAATGATCAACAACCTCAACATACACATGATGTACCTGGATACAAATACCCTGTGCCACACACATCAGCCCTTATCACACACACAACGACAGCCAGCAGTTAAAATTCTCTATGCCTTGATACTAACATCCAAGCAAACACACAATGTCACTGTTCTACAAAGTCACTTACATTCAAGGGAAGTAGTTGGCAATGAGCTGTTGGCGCAGGTCAACACCTTTCTCTTCACCACTATCATCCACACTGGAAGTGTGTGGGTGTGCAGGAGGGGGCATCTGCTGCTCATCGTCATCCAGGATCAGCGCAACGGCTTTGCGCAAGGCAAGGTTGTGTAGCATGCAGCATGCTACAACTATCCGGCACACCTTTTGTGGGGCATACAACAGTGCACCTCCGCTCTTGTCCAGGCACCGGAATCGGGACTTCAGGAGGCCAAAAGTGCGCTCCACCACACGTTGTGTCCTACCATGTGCCTTGTTGTAGCTGACTTCACCCGGGGTACTTGGATTCCGCAGTGGGCTCAGCAACCACGGCCTGTTGGGATACGCTGAGTCACCTAGGTGTGACATACACAGAGAAATGTTGTGATACAAACAGTTGACAAGAACAGCATGTCACACACAGCACACTACTTGACTCAGTGTACTCACCTACAAGCCATGCACGCTCTGGATGTAGATTTTCCATCAGCCGGGGTACAATGCTGTTCCACAGGATGTAGGAGTCATGGGCGGAGCCAGCAAATCGCGCACAAATATGGCTGATGATCATATCAGCTTGGCATACCACCTGCACATTTATGGAATGGTAGTGCTTCCTGTTCCTATACACCTGCTCACGTGCCTGTGGTGGGACAAGGGCAATGTGTGTGCCGTCAATGGAACCAACTACATGAGGAATGTGGCCAAGGGCATAAAAACCAGCCTTCAGAGCAGGCAATTCTGCTGTATTTGGGAATCGTATGTATTGGTCCTTGTATGGCATCATTGTGTACACCACATCCCAGAGCACCATGCTGAATGTGGCTTGCGACATCCCACCGGCGCCGGCCACCGTGTATTGGAAAGACCCCGTAGCAAAAAAATGCAGTGCTGCCATGATCTTCACTGTTGGGGATAGGGCAGTTGGATATGTTCGTTGAGGCCTCAGATGGGGCTCCAACTGAGCACACAGCTCTTGCAGTGTAACGCGATCCAGACGAAATTTCCGGATGATGTCCACATCCTCCATGTCCGCCAGGACTGTGAAAGGCCGGTGCACATTTGGTCGTCGCCTACATGAAATGGAAGAGGACTAATGTTATTCAAATTACACAATGAGATGTGTCCGACTTCTCACATCTTGACTCACGCAGCAGAAACAATGAATGTACTCCAACAATTGCTTAATCAACAACTCAGATGCAGAGACTCCTTCAGCACATGTGTTTTTACAAGTGGTCATGTTGTACATACTGACTACCCAAAAACATAATCAGAGGTTGTGAATGGTACACCAATACATCTGGTGTCCCCAGGCCTAGGAGTAGGTGACACAGCAGATGTATGAGACAGCAACACTGCTGACTCATATGTAGCTGCTTTACCTGCCACACCTTCTTGCTTAAGTTGCACAGACCACTAGTTATCATCACAATGTGCACAGTGTGTGTAAGCTGATCACATATCCTACTTAAATCAGCTATGGGCACAGTAAAATACCACCATTATGTGGTCAGGCAATCATTACTGTTGTTTGATTAGCCATCTCACACATTGAGTTGATTTCAAACCTGAGACAACATCATACAACCAATAGATGTACATCCACACACATATCATAGGTGACGTGAGTAAGTGCATGGCAATGCATGTCACATTTTCCACAGACATGGCATGTGTAGGCATCAGTGAGTTGAATGTCACACTAGCATTCATTGTACAAAACAAGTGCAGTAAGACACTATGGAGGCATAGTGTTCAATTGTTAAATTTGACTATTGCCATTGCTAGTGCATAATGTGTCCATATGTGCGGTAGGCGTGCACCGCCACAGCGGGTCCGCTCATTGGCTACACTTGAAAGATGCAGCATAGCGGAAGCGACCGCCTGGCCTCCGCGGTGTGACACCACCAATGCCATTGCAGACATTGGGAATCGCGGTAGTGAAATGCTACTTTGAAAACCGCGGTAGGCATGCACCGCCACCGCGGGTCCGCTCATTGGCCACACTTGAAAGATGCCAGCCAGGTGGACAAATTGTAGCAGCTGACTGCCACTGATACCACCCCAGGGGCCTATAAATCTCTGTGGGAGAGCCACACATTTCACATGCATTCAGACACTGCTGACTGCCATTCCTCTACAACTGCATATTTTTCAGTATCCTGGACCCAGTGATGGCGAGAACAGAGAATGTCAGGGCCCGTCCCTTCACTACAGAGGAGCTGGAGCTTCTGGTGGACGAGGTCCTTGCACAGTATGGGAGGCTTTTGGTGCGCCAGATGTACTGGTAAGTGTTCCTGATTCCAAGTGTGAGAGTGATCAAAATGATACTATGATGTTGCTGTGCAGTAGTATGTGCCTGTGAGTGCAAGTCGATGTACAGGCATCCTAATAGTTACCATGGCATGCTCCATACATGTTCTGTGGAAATTGCATTTGATTATGTGTAGAAAATGGACACTCCTACAGCCATTCTTGCACAAACTTAATAAACATGTCGGTCTGAGACTAGGTGATGTAAATGTGTGTTACACTGCCATGCATGCTAACTTCATGTCAATGGTGTCTGTTGGCTTATTTCCACACATACATAAGTTGATTGAAGGTAGGGGGAGACATGCATTGTTTAAACAGCCACACAGATACGATGGTGTTTTGAAACAGTACAAGTGGGGACTAATTTTTACTGTGCCATATGATGTAACTGTCCACTCACTCTTCACAACCTCATATGTGACTGTTGAAATGTATATTGGAATGGACCACTGACTTATGTGGGTTGTATATTTCTTAAGTGCACTATGTTGATGTGAGCATCATGCACAATAGTCCAATGCATGAGTGGAACCCACTTGATGTTAATGCAACTATGACACTTCACATCAATGTAAGTAGTAGATGTCATCCTTACATTGATTTGAACATGTGTTCAGTCTCGCATGTGTTGGCACTTTTCACCCTCTCATGCTGTACATCCATGTGATTTATCTGAGGGACCATGTTGAACCGCAGTGTGAGTTCCTCTGGCCTGCACAGACACTGTCCAATGTTACTCTGAGCCATGCCTAACTGGACTGAGTCAAACATGTGTTTAGTCCACACACCTAATACTCACTGAGCCATCATAGTCCTGAGAATTGCACAATAGAGGACTTAACATTGTGAGAAGGGCGTGATAATTCAGATTATGTCCCAATATGTTTCCTGAAAAATGCATTGAGCCATTCACAGGCCAATGGCATTGAGGGGTGTGTAGTGGTGGACACAGTGAGTCTGCCACTACACTTCATTAGCACTGTATTGCATGTCATGCTCACTCACATACTGCATCACAGATGAGGGCCTTCTGCACATAGCTGTCTGTGCTGCCATTGTGCATGTGTATGAGATGGCCATGTACTGTGTGCCGCGTCATACACCCATTCATTTCTATGTAGTATTGGAATGAACATGTACTATGTGTCATGCTGTATGGCCTCTGATGAAGATGTAGCGATTTGTGTGCCATGCATTTATGTTCTCCTGTACTGACACACAGTGTGAATGACACAGGGTCTCTGATACTTCCTTTTCTTGTCTCCCATGCCTGCAGCTGAAGGTCCACCAGCGTAAGGCCACATGGAAGAACATTGCATGGAAGGTGCGGGCTCTGGGTGTATCCAACAGACGGCACACACACTGCCACAAGAGGTGGGACGACATCTCCCGTCTGAGCAAGACCGTGGCAGAGATGACGGTGGGGCTGCTCCCTCGAAGTGGCAGGTTGGCGCGCTGAACCATGACTCCACTAATGTCCCGCATCTTGTCTGTGACACAGCCAGAGCTGTATGAACGTTTGAGGGACCATCAGCAGGGAGTTAGTGGTGAGTATTGTGCGTAGGCTGACTTTGGGTGTGAGTGACTGCATGAATGGCGACCGGGAGCCATTGCTGATCTTGCTGATGTGTCAATTTTGATGAAATACTTCTCAGTGGCCTATGTGTTGAGTGCAGGTGTCATGTATTTTCCCTAGATGGACTTTATCATGTGTTTCATACAATGGCCCTTGACATTGCATGATGAGATGTGGCCTTATGACATCTTCTGCATTCTGGGTGTCATGGACATCACCAGGCAGTGTACAGCAGTGTGCATCATGTCAGTGTGCATTTAACGATGTGTGCACTGCAGGACTTGTAAATGGTGTGAACTACACATCTGACACCAACGTGCAACAGTCTGCGTGATGAATTGCTCAACTTGTTAGACATCAGTAGCTCATGGACATTCTAAAGTACAAATTTGAATCTGTATCTGTGTTGTCCCCTTACAGTGACTCCATATGTGACAGAGGCAACATGCTGAGATGTATGCCTCTCTCACATACAGGCACATGGGTATGCTTGCAGAGATGTTTATGTTGTATTATAAGGAGGCAGGGACCTGCTATTTGCCTGTGTGAACCTCACATGGCTCATTGATGTAAACAATGCATATTTCCATGCATCTTCTGTGTTTAGCATGATTGTTGCACATGCAGACTGCACAGGGTGTTGTGCAACTTGGGGTTGTCATTATCTAGTTTAGTGCTGTGCTTGCATTTGATGTTTGTGTGTATGGCACTGTACTGAACCTATGTCTCTGTCCATTGCAGCATCTACAGAGTGCACGGAAGGCCATGAGACGGACACCAGTGCTGAAGCATGTGGCACGCATGATAGCCATGAGATCACTGACACTGAGGTGACCAGCGCCTCGGAGGGGGACAGGAGTGTCCTTGAGGACTCGCACGCAGAAAGTCCAACCTCAACATCATCTGACTCCAGTGGGGAGTCAGCGACAATGGTGGTCACAGGGAGTGACAATGCTGCCTCTTACTCCACCACACATCGGCCAGTGCCCACCATCCCGGCTACTACCACTAGTGCTGTCCGTGCCCGCAGGGCTGTTAAGGGTAGAGTCGCCTTCACCCCAGGCACCGCTGCCCCTGCCCCTGTCTCCCCTGCTGCCCTCAGTGTTGAGGCGGTAGAACTCTTGCGCCAGCTGTGTGTGGGTCAGACAGCTCTCCTAAATGCTTTCCAGGATCAGGACAAGAAGTTGGGACAGGTTCTGGCATTTATGGAGGGCATTCATTCGGACGTGGGTGGGCTACACAGGACTGTCCAGGGTTTGTCCTCCACCGTGACGGCAGCCATTCAGCTATCACAGCATCCAAGTCCAGCCCCAATGCCTTCAACAACCACCCTGCCAGTGGCAACCCCTGAGGAGAGTGACCACACAACTGAGCCCTCAGGCCCCAAGTCGTCGACACGCAGCACACGACAGCAGCGCTCCAAGCATGCCAGACCACAGACACCATCCCCAAAAATAAACACAGGCACACAGGGACGCAAAGAAAAAAGCCCTTCACATGACACTCAGGGGCATCAGGCAAAGAAGCAGGCCTCTAGCTCACGGTCCACACGATTACACCCATCACAAGAGCCTCCCATCCACACAACTGCTCCAACTGACAGACAAACAGTTGGCATGCCTGCTGTGGTGCTGGTGCCTCTAAAGGAAAAGCCCAAAAGCTCCCTAAGACTGCTTCACCCAGGACCTCTACTCCCACCCACACCCATGTGAAGCGTGGTCAGGAGAGCACTGTGAGGGGTTCACCAGGACTACAGGGGATGGAGGGCAAAAGGCAAGCAAAAACCAAGGCTAAGTCCATATCCAGCAAATCCCCACAAGGAGGGCCACCTGCACCTGTTACACCTTTGGTGGAGAGGGACTCTGTTGTGCCGGCCACACTTCCCACTACTCCCAAGACAGTTCTGCAATATCGGATACCCAAGAAGTGTAGAGGCAGCCCTCAACATTCACCCTCACCCACTGTGTCTCACAGCAGCATCTCTCCGCCTCCACGTGCCACCATGCCACCCGGTCCGAGCAGCCCTACACCTGCCACAGCCACTACTGCCTCTGTGTCTCACGGCAGCATCTCTCCGCCTCCACGTGCCACCATGCCACCCGGTCCAAGCAGCCCTACGCCTGCCACAGCCACTACTGCCTCTGACGATCCTCTCTCTCCCAGGTCCAGTTCCGCCACTGGCCACGACAATCAGCCACCTCCCAGTCTAACTGACAGGCAAGTCTGAGGCAAAGACCCCCTCCCATACCCATCTCGGACTGAGCTTTGATATCCCCGGTGCTTTGGTCATTCACATGGCAGTGTACGGTGTTACACATTCACTGTAAACATTTTCATGCACACATGTGCATTGTTTGAACTGTGGACTGGCCAATGGCCTTTTATTTGTTTGAATTTTTGTGCCTATCAGGATATTTTGCAATAAACACTGTTACTCCTGTCGTATAGTTTGTTACTGCCCTTGCTTAATTAAACATTTTAATGTGTGGGTATGGATAAATGTGCCACATGCTCTGCATGGCACTTCCACATTGCCATTTACTTCATTCACTTTGTCATTGTTTGGCAAACGTAACACACACTTTTGGTCTGCTTGACTCTGAGGTTTGGGGGTGCAATGATGTTTGTTGGTGTTGATGTACTCTTGCAATCATCATTCGCTGTTGATTTTAGTATAATTGTACACATGTCATGTTAGGGGGCTATACCACAACAGAGGTGAATTCTACACACAGTCTAACTTGCGGGGTGTCCAAGGTTGGTGATGTCTGTGTGATGTGTTTGGATGTGTGAACAGCAGTGTGTGTGTGGTAATCTTGTGTAGGCCTGTCTTCATACTCACATGGGTATATTTGGATGTGTGCAGTTGAGTGGTCACACAGTGTGCTTGGCCTGTCCTTGTCAGTGGTGTTGAGGTGTATGTGGCCCTGAACATGCCAACTACACACGTGTATGTTCCAGGTGGGGTTTGCTCCCGAATACTCATCTTGGCACTAGCATGAAGGGGGTTTAACACCACAAGCACCTTTTTGGCATTACTATGCAGGTGGGGTTTGCCCCCTAATACTCATCTTGGCAGTGGCAGGAAGGGAGTTTAACACCACAAGCACCTTTTTGGCATTACTATGCAGGTGGGGTTTGCCCCCTAATACTCATCTAGGCAGTGGCAGGAAGGGGGTTTAACACCACAAGCACCTTTTTGGCATTACTATGCAGGTGGGGTTTGCCCCCTAATACTGATCTTGGCAGTGGCAGGAAGGGGTTTAACACCACAAGCACCTATTTGGCATTACTATGCAGGTGTTGTTTTGCCCCCTAATACTCATCTTGGCACTAGCAGGAAGGGGGTTTAACACCACAAGCACCTATTTGGCATTACTATGCAGGTGTTGTTTTGCCACAATACACCTATGAACTTGTTCACATACATCACTATCCCTGAATATCAGATGGGCACACATTTTGATGTTGAACAGGGTGGGATGGTAGGAGCTGTGATGGTATCAGGTAATGACAGCTGCTACCAACAGAGGCACAAAATATACATTTGGCCCAGGGCCAACACAATCCTTACATGTCCCTGAGACTGCCCATGCGTGCCGCTGGACCTGCCTACTAGATTGTGCGGAACTTTTCCCGCGTCTTCACCGCTTCGGTGACGTGACCGGGATAATGCGGTGATGACGTTGTTGATGGATGACCCCGATGCGGAGGTGTGGTTTCACGATTTGCAGCACCTTATGAAGACACTGGTGGATATGGTCCTGTGACCAACAGAATGTCTATTGTGGACAGGAGGCCATTTACAGGTCAGGTGTTGTGTGTTGGTGTTGTATGCGGATGTGTGTCATTGACGTACCTGCGGTGTTGTCGACGGCGGCGTCGTCTTTGTTGATCGCGGATCAGGAACAGCAGCGGTAGGGCTTGTAGAGCAGGATCCATAGCGGTAGCGAACGCGTGGAGTTGTCTGTGATTCCCGTTTTCCTCCGCAGTATTGCTTCCGCCGTGTTTCAATGGGTGGTTTCTCCGTTGCGGTCCGATTGCCTATTTGAGGCATTGTGATTCGGACGGCGGTCTACACGTCATTCCGCACGGCGGTCTCCCGCTATTGGCTACGTCCGCCCTCGTCGCGGAACCAAACTACTGGCGGAACTAAAAACACCGCGGCGGTAGGGATTTGGGCTATGTCTGCCCATCGTAATATGGCGGTTGGGGAATCGCGACCGTGGTAGGCAAAACAGCACCCGCCAGGCCGGCGATCCGCCTGCCATCGTAATCGGCCCCAAAGTCTTTTACCATGTTTGCTCAAAGTCTTTAAGCATAGGATTAGCATAGTGCTATCCTTGCCGAGTTGTAAAATGGCCAAAGCCTTTTACCACTCCAGGCACAGTATTACAGCTTTGGATTGATAAAATACCATCCAAGCCAACCTGAAATGAATAAAAGCAACCCCTGACACGTGTTTCGCTCTCATTAGAGCTCTTCACAGAGGTATAGCTTTGTCCAGACACAAGGGAGCACCCAGTATAAGTCAAAACAATTCCCTTTCAGGCATAGAGTGACGCATAAATTATGCAAAAAAAGAAGCAGAGAACTCTGGGTAGTTCTCAAGTTTAGGTGGAAAGCAGCTCCAGTATAGAGCACTCTCAACAGCAGTGACACTCTAAATTTGCTCACTTCAAATGTCTGCTTTTCTATCAAAGTCTTTAAGCATAGGATTAGCACAGTGCCATCCACGCTGAGATAGAAAGGGACAAAGTCTTTTACCATGTCTACAGCAAAGTCTTTAAGCAAAGGATTAGCACAGTGCTATCCTTGCCGAGTTGTAAAATGGCCAAAGCCTTTTACCACACCAGGCACAGTATTACAGCTTTGGATTGATAAAATACCATCCAAGCCAACCTGAAATGAGTAAAAGCAACCCTTGACATGTGTTTCGCGTTCACACCAGGGGGCCGCGCTGGGAGCCGCGCACCCCTCGCGTTCACACCAGGGGCCGCGCTGGGAACCGCGCACCCCTCGCGTTCACACCAGGGGGCCACGCTGGGAACCACGCACCCCTCGCGTTCACACCAGGGGGCCGCGCTGGGAACCACGCACCCCTCACGTTCACACCAGGGGCCGCGCTGGGAACCGCGCACCTCTCGCGTTCACACCAGGGGGCCGCGCTGAGCGCCGCGACTCCAAATTTTACGGAAAAGAAACCGGCCGCTACCATTAATTTATATTCGCCCCGGGGACCCCTTCCCCCGGGGCCTAGCCACTTCGTTGGGGATTGTGGGGGGAGCCCCAATGCCCCCACGGTCCTGCCGGCTCCCCGCGTCCTGCGGGAGCCGGCATTGCTTTTCCACATGGGGAACTGCTGACATGCAGCTCCCCGTGTGGAAAAGCAATCTGCTTTGGATTTTGGAAGAGAGAGCAGGTTTCCCTGCTCTCTCTTCCAAAATCCAAACCAGAGTTTGCTATGGTAGAGCGGGAGACGTGCTCCCGCCCTACCATAGCAAACAGCAGTGTCTCGGGGGTGGGCACCCCGGGACACTGCAGGAGCCGGCCCTGGGGGGTGGCGGTCCCCAGGGCCATCGAAGGCTCCAGGAGGGGTGCTGTACGGCCCCCCTCCCAACTTTTGCAAAGCCCCGGGGAGGTGGTAGTCCCCGGGGTATGTGGGGGAGGCTCGAGCCCCCCCACACAGGTAATTTTATTTTAAAAAAGAGAGCCCCGGTTGAGGTGGCGGTCCCCGGGGCTGCGGGGGCCCCGCGGTCCCCCGCTATACATTTTTTAAATACCCCCGGGACCTGGCCCACCCGGGGGCTTAAAATTAACGAAGCGCAGAAGCCCTCGCTTTGTTTTTTTAAATTTTTCGTCCGGATTCGCGCACCCAGCGCGCATGCGGCCGTTTAAAAAAAATAAAAATGTTTTTTTTGGCCCAGGGGTCCTTGTGGGACCCCCTGAGCAGGCCTAGGGGGTCAGGATGATTCTACACTGCCCCCTTTTCTTCTTTCTCACCTTTGTTTCCCTGTTTTCTTCTGACTCGGTTCTACCGAGTCACAAGATGGCTGCCAACACTTCCTGATTTGGAGTGTTGTCAGCCAATTAGAATAAAGCTCGTGGTCGGGAGGGTCCGCGGATCCACCGCGCCTCTAAGTATCGAAACTTTTATTTTTTGATTTTCTCAGCAACTACTGAACGGATTTACACCATTTTAAAAAAAGGGCGCTTTCTGAACCAAGCACTACTTTTTTGCCAAATTTGGTGTAATTCCGTTCAGCAGTTCGAGCTGTAGCCGTGTCTAAAGTTTCCTATGGGAAATTCATTTTCCGACCTCTTTTGTTTCAATTTCTCAGGAACTACTGAACGAATTTACACCATTTAACAAAAAGGGCTCTTTCTGAACCAAGGGCTACCTTTTTGCCAAATTTGGTGTAATTCCATTCAGCAGTTCAGGCTGTAGCCGTGTCTAAAGTTTCCTATGGAAAATAACATGGAGAAAACACGTTTTGGGACCCCCCTTTTTTCTCTGCCCCCGCTTTGCGAATCACCCCGAAACTTTCAGGATAGGAGCAGACCGGAGCGGGCCACAAGTTTTGAAAATTTCGCGAAGATTCGTCAACCGGCGCCAAAGTTATTGGGAAAAGAAAAAATGCTTTTCCTATGGAAACTAGGTCCTAACTATAACTAATAACATGGAGAAAACACGTTTTGGGACCCCCCTTTTTTCTCGCCCCCACTTTGCGAATCACCCCAAAACTTTCAGGATAGGAGCCGACCGGAGCGGGCCACAAGTTTTGAAAATTTCGCGAAGATTCGTCAACCGGCGCCAAAGTTATTGGGAAAAGAAAAAACGCTTTTCCTATGGAAACTAGGTCCTAACTATAACTATCTACTATATATATATTAATTATTATATATGTGTGGTTAACTTTTTTAAATTAAGTTTATTTGTTATATTTGTTAAAATATATACTAAATCTAATTTTTTTTTTTAAATAAAATTTATTCTTTAATATATGTAATATTTATTAATTTATTATATATATAAAAAACAATATTTTGTACAACTATATTTATGACATCGATATTTTTTTCGATATTTTTGTACTTACCAATATAAATATAGGATGTCTATATTTTTTCCATTGATATTTATAACTCGATATTGTGGAAAGGGAATAATTTAGGTGTCGATATTCTGTCAGTGAACCCCGTTGCCGCATCTGTGCTGCCAGGCGCCTGCTCGCCTTCTCTCCCTACTTGTAGTAGCGGTATCTCAGCTTCTGGAGTGTATACTCTGCCTTGGAAGTAAAGAGAGAATTTAGATCCATGCGAGCCTTCTTAAGGAGCCATCTAGTGGTGACAGAGGGATGAGCGGTGTAGACGCCAGTAAGGCGAACCACTTCTCCCTCCAGGGTTCTTTGCCATGCCTCCCTCTGTCTGCTAGAGGTAGCTGTGTCTCTCATTAGCTGGCCCCAGATGGTCACCTTTGCACAGCCCATAAGGTCCAGCAGAGTCCATGACCCCTTGTTATCCTCCTGGTACATGCAGATGTGGAACTTGTGTTGTTCCTTACCTGTGGGCTGGACAAAGCGGGTTATCTTAAGGCACCAAGGCTTACAGATTGGCCTTACGAGTCTCAGGTCACCAAGCAAGCGGATCAGAGAGTGGTCCGAAAGTGCCCCTTCCAGGATAGAAGCATCGCACATAAGAGAAGGCATGGACTGTGTAACGAGGAAGGAGTCCAGCTGTGATTGGGTACCATACACTGGGGAGAGATAGATGTACTCCTTATCCGTGGAATGCAGAAGGTGCCACACGTTCAAGAGGCCATGGTCCTCCCTAACGTCTCCCAAGAGAGCCTGGTCCGTGTTGTTGGATGCATCGTTGGGCCCTGTGCGGTCCATAATCGCATCTCAAACCTGGTTTCAGTCACTGCCCACGAGCAAATGCAAAGCATCTATCAGGGTCAACATCCGGTTAAGTTGGAGGAGAAAAGAGCGCTTTGGACCTGTCAGTGCGTAAACAGTGCCCACACAGAGCACCCTGTCACCAATCCGCAACTTGGCGAATGCATAGCGTCCCTCTGGGTCAATCCAGGACTTCAGTGCCATGTGCGGTAGAGTCCTACGGATCAGGATGGCCAAGCCACACTTCCGGGGCGCCGCCTGCCCTTCAGCCAGGGGTGGGGGGCAGCAGCTATGGATCTCCTTACCCACCCAGTCCAACCAAAGCTTCTCTGCCTTCACACCAGTGAGATGCGTCTCCTGGAGTAGGGCTATGGTGACGTGCTTAGAGTTGAGGCATGTGAGTACCTTTTTACATTTGATATAGTGTGTAAAGCCCTGCACGTTCCAATAAGCTTCCCAATGGTCAGGTAAGGTTTCATCGGTCCCCAAATAAAAGACTTGATGCACTTGTCAATCTGTCACAGGGTCGTAAGGGGCTTCACCAGCGGGAGCATGTCCAGTACATAGGTAAACCGTGAAAGGATCACCATCTTCACTGCCTGCAACCTACTCACAATGATAGATTCAGGTGGGTCCACTTCTCAAAGTCCAGCCGCATTCGCTCCAGTAGCGGGTCTAAGTTATCCACTATCATGCACTCCAATCCCCTGTTGACATAGATACTCAAGTACTTAAGACAGGAGGCCTTCCACTGGAACAGAAATTCATCGATGGTGGTGCGGGTGGTCACCCTCGAAAGAGGCAAGGCCTCACTCTTCCCCCAGTTGACCCGATAACCAGAAATACTGTGAAGGCATTGATCGCCTCCATCAATACAGAGGTGGGGTGAGCAACTACGACAGTGTGAGGAGGATATCATCTGCAAATAAATACAGTGTTGAGGGTCCCCCCCAGCGTGGGGATGCCCACAATCTGTTCCGAGTGATGTAGCGCCATGACCAGGGGTTCCATGGCTAAAAGGAACAGCAGAGGGGACAATGTGCACCTCTGCTGCATCCCCCGGCGGACAGGGATAGGGTCTGAAAGGAAACTGCCTCAGTTGACCTAGGCCCTGGGGGAATTATAGAACCAGTGCACCCTGGAGAGAAAGTCCGTACAGAGTCCGAATTTCCAGAGGGCAGCGAACAGCTAGTCCCATTCTTTCCTGTCAAACGCCTTTTCAGCATCAAGTGACAGGGTCATGGCCTCCTCGGGCAGGTGGACAATGGGCACCCTTGCCACATCCACCGGCGGACCGGGAAAGGGTGCACGTTCTAAGAGATGATATTTAGTGCTTCCCGTGAGGGCATATTGGGAAGGGGCACAGAAAGGGGGACAGGGATGGCAAAGGAGTGGGTGAGGATCGACACTGCATACCACGCATGGCGTGTATGCTCTTCCCAAAGCAGGGCGGGGTGGACTACCCGCGGACCTAGGGAGAAGGGCAAGGAGAGGCAGGGAAGGCAAACAGGAAGGGCAGAATGGGTGCAGAGCAAAGGGGGATCACATAGCAAAAGGCACAGTATGGGGGAGAGAGAAAGAAAGGAAGAAAGAAAGAAAGCGGTGGAGGAAGAGTACCACCACAAACTAAGCTACTGGAACTGATTAACCCAATTCAGCACACGACAAAACTGTAATCAGCGGGTTCAGACCTGCAGAGCTGCTGAGCCACGAGAGGAGGAGGAAAAGAGCGACCGCCACTGATACCGAAAAGAAATGCCAAGAGTGTGAAGTATGATTGTGCATGAGTGTTTACTTTTTTATATGTCACTGTAGGTCTTTGTGTTTTTGATGTATGGAACTTATTGTCTCTTCTTTGTCTTACTGTGGAGCTCACAAAATCTTTTTATATAAATGTACATAGTAATGTCATGAGATTTTTCATATCAAACAAAAATAATTCTATGGACGATGAATAAATCGCTAAATGAACTGATCTGACTTATGGTTTTTATAGTATGATAGATGCACTGCTTTGTTAGTACACAATTGGAGAAGTTTGTTGCCCCTTCTTTTCTGCTTGAGAAACCTGTCCTGGTGCCTGGGCCCCTGCGGCAGGAGGTGCTCAGCCCCCGGCGACAGAGGATCCAGGACCACGGTGGAGGGGATGGGGAAGATTGGTCCATCGCCATGGCTTCTTTGCGCAGACCCTTCAGAAAGGATTGCAACTCCTCTGGATCGTCAAAGTCATTGGACTTTACATCCATCATGATCCATATGTGCATCAATTCATAGAGGCCAAACTTGAAGTCCCACTTGCGCAGTTGCGGTCTGAGAGACAGGAAGGCCCTTTGCTTTTCATTCATTTCTCTGGAGAAGTCAGCTGCAATTTGCATATGGTGACACTCGAAAACATAGGGCCCATGTGACCGCGCCGCAGTCACGATCTGCCGGGCCTGCTCATGGCGGAGAAAACAAGCTATGATGGGCCTCACTCCCGAGGACACCTGGGGCTTGCACGGTCGGATTCTGTGGACCCACTTCATCTCCAGTGGGAGCAAGAAGGTCAGCCCCAGGAGGGTAGGTAGGAAGTCCCACAGGAAGCCCCAGACATCAGAGCCGTCCGCCTTCTTCGGAATACCAAGGAGGCGGATGTTGCCCCTGCAGCTCCGGTCCTCGAGGTCGATGATCTTGACACGCAGGGCCCTGAGTTCCTGGTCCCTGTCCAAAATTACATCAATTCTTGTTTCCAAGGAGGACAAGCGATGGTCCAGACCCTCCACTTTGTCAGGGAAACCGATGATGTCTGCTCGGATGGATTTCGTCTCCTCCCGAGGTCCGTCATCTTCGTGTCCAAGGCCTCCAGCCTGAGCCCCGCAGCAGTGATTTCCTTGAGGATGAGGTCCATCGTGGTCTCCGAGGGGCCAGCCAGGGAGGGCGGTGACTTGACCTGGGAGACAACTTCTGTGAAGAACATCTGCTGCGTCGGATTCCCGGATGCCATGGTTGAACAGAGCAAGGACAGAGGGAGAGGGGGAAGCATGTGCCAGCATCAGGAGACCAGTCAGAGCTCATCACTCTAAGCTAGGCAGTGGGCAGCAAGGGAATGACTTCCAACCAAAGAAAGGAGCCAAAGCGGAGTCAGGCCTGCCAGATCCTCATTTGCTACTGTCCATATGGGAAGGGACTCAGGGCACTCTGTAGTGGGTGCCTAGGAATGGCACAGGTGAGTGCCCCGGGGATGGATCGCAGGGGGCCAGGTGCCTGTGAGGGTCTCAAGATCCAATGGGAGCAATCAGAGCAGAGAGGCCTGTTCTCACAACGTCTTCCCAGCCCACCGCCTCCCTGAGGTAGCCGGTCCAGTGCCCCCTAGAGGCAGATTCAAGCACTGGTGGCCCAACTGAAGCAGATCCAGGCCCCATAGCACTACAAATGTCCGGTGGGAGGGTAATGCGCCCAGCAGTCGGCTACTTCTCTGGGCTGAAGGTTGTCATGTTAGACCTCCCCCCTGCACACACCGCAAGGCCCCACTCCATCCCCTCATGCTGATGCCCCCAGGTGCCCCTCACGTCATTCACCCCCATGTGCAGGACCTCTGGATAGGGCACAGGGAGCCAGTCATCCTCTGCAGGCCAGCGTGTGGGGCCCCGCAAGGCAATCAATTAGGGCTGTAGAGATGAAGGCCTAAAGGCAGGGCATGCAGGTCCCCCATCCAGGGAGCACAAAAGACAAGGCAATCAGTCCAAGGGGGAGAAGAGGTGGGCGCGATGTGGGAAAGGTACCTTAAACCTCCTGCCAGACAGTACGGTGTAGGTGTCAACCACATATCCAAAATTCAGCCATACTCTAGGATCAGCCGTGATGCGGATAACGCCGCAGTCCGAGAGGCTGCTGCGACTTGTTGCTGCGCGGGGGAGGAATGAGGCACAAAGTGGCTCAAGCGCCTTTTTCCCCGCATGTTAAAGCCACGAGTTACAAGGCATTCAGAGTTGGCTGGAGGCCACCCCGGTCTTCACCCAGCACCAGAACACCATGATATGACCGCTCGGCTCTGTAGAGCCCCGCAGGCTGAGAGTCTGATGTGGCCTGCTGCAGTGTGAGGAGAGGAGTGAGGCATGCAGGGGTGGAAACTCCTTCCACTCCAGTTTCACAGGCAGGATACTGGCTGGCTGATCCCTTGGCTTTGCGTAGCAGCTGCGAGTCACAGGGCCGATGGAGCCAGACACATGCTGCCCCGGTCTGTCCCCGGCACCAGAACACCAGGATGGGGTAGCCGGGCTGCCACTCAATGTTACATTGTCCCATGGGCCCCCTCCATCATCAGGACTCTCGGATACTGCCCAGTGCCAGTTCTGTGACCTCCGTAGCCTCCCGGCTCTGCAGAGCTCATGTTTCAGGCGGCCATGTTCCACGGCAGCCAGACCACACCTCCATCTTGTATTGCAACTCAGCCATGATATGTGTGGGTTTTCATTTCTTGGCTTCTCGCACACAGCAAAATGGGTAAATAGGTTGACATGCTGTTCTCGAAGAACTCTGTGGTAGCTTCCCCTCTTTTGTAGCAATTCAAGGTTCTTCCTGCCTGTGCCTCTGAAAGCCTATTCATCCAATAAGCTTGTCACTGTTTTGTGTGCAACTAGATTTGTACTGTCATATCCATTGATATAAGGTCCACAGGGATTAATTATTATTTTATTTAGGTCGATATTGTTACATACTGCTGTATTATGATTGGTTGAGCCCATGAAATATAATATTCATTTTATGCTGACTAGGTGCCTTTTGCTGTGCATTTTATTATAAAAGAGCTAGATTTTGAAGGCGAGCCAGTCTGGTTTGCCTCGACTCTTTGAAAGCAGACCTTGCCAGTCTGTCTCTTGCCTAGGACTTAGAAAATGTTACCCTGAGGCTTGACTTTATATAAGACTCTTTACTGCATTAGGCTGAGCCTCATACCAATTCTCAATTATGATTTACTGTGCATTGATTGATTGTGAAACTAGCCATTATTTTTGCCTTCTGTAATGACTTTAATTATTTAATAAACCTTCAAGGTTCTTAACTTTTACTAGTCTCATTCAATTGATTATGCATATTGATTTGCTGCCTATCTAATCTCTACAGAGGCACATTTGCTCATACATTTTTTAGGACAACACCACCCTATCCTGTGTAGACACTTTTTCTTAGATTATCAGCGTTTTTCCAGCTGTCTCCCCAGTGTGCTTCTCTTTCCTCCTGCGCTTCAGGTTGCTCTCTTTCACCCGTGTGCTTCTCCCCACCCCCTTTTGTGATGGTCTCGCCCTGATGTGCTTCTTCTCCGAATCGCTTTCTCAAACGTGTGCTTCTCCTTCCAGCTCAGGTTGATCTCTCTCTCCTTTCTGCTTTTCTCCATCCTCCACCCACGCCCTCCCTCCCTGTTGCTTCCTCCAACAGTACCCCCTGTTGATTCTGCCTTCCCTCCCTCTGTGTTGATTCCGCATCCTCATGTTGTCTCCCCCACTTGCTTTAAAAAAAAGATTCCTGCATTTTTTTATGTTTAACGCTCTAACTCGGATCAGTAAATAAAAGAAAAGAGGCGCGCACGCCTACAAAACATGCGGCTGTGTTATCGATGTTTTATTCTTCTTTAGCCATACTGCAGAACATCGGAAATGCCGTACAGCATCACTAAAAACAAAAAAATTGGCAAATCCAATAGGTCCCAAAGGCGAGACCTACTGGCTTTGTCAATCCTGGTTTATTTCTCGGAGCTTGCAGTCGAGATTCATATAGCAAAACTCAGCACCTCAGCTGAATATTCTCTTAGCAATATACATCTACGTGGCACTCGTGCTTCTTTCGCTTATCATTTCAAATTCAAAGTTCAAACAAGGCTCATGGAGTAGATTTAGATGGTTGCAAGACTAATCCTTTTTTTTGAGTCAGCCGATGCCTTTTAAGTTAGTGTCAACACCTCAAATTTCACCTCCATATGTAAACATTTAAAAAAAAAAAAATACATCTAATTTGGCAAACAAAGTACAACTGTAACCAAAATCTTTGCATCGTGTTTGTTGTTTCAAATTACAATGATCTTTTGTATTGCAGTTATCTCGTATTATTTTAGAAAACAGGCTTTGTGCAAGGATCAAGCCAATGATTCATGATTCATAGAAGCAATTAATTTACATTTCGAAATGAACAATGATGACAGCATGACATTTCCTTAGGGACTCATGATATACATCTAAATTTCTCTTCACGTTGTTGCATACTAATATCCTTAACAGAGTTGTTCCAACAATTGATTACCTTCATATATATTTCAGTTTAGCAAACTTTCTGCCTGCCAAGGTGTCCACGGGCGTTACTCATTGTATCCCTAATTCTATAGAACAATATCTCTAATTCTTTTGAGACATAACCTTAGAGAATCAGAAGACTCTTGGGGGGATATTCTCAAGAACGTGTGATAATTATCGCAAAATTAGCTTAATGCAACTTTGCACATCGCAGTCCATTGCGGGAAAATAACGCCGTGTTAACGTTGTATTCTCAACACGGCGGTACCATGCGATAGTCTCACGCTAACGCGCAAAATGTCAGCGAAAATATTACCAAGACGGCAATGAAAACCTGAACGCGAAAAAAGTTGCGATGGGCCCAACCGCGATAAGACAATCAGCGAAAAGCAGCGCCAGGCCTGCAATTCACACACGTCAGGTGGGAAAAACCACTACAAAAGCACCAAATAATAACACAAACAAAAAACAAACTACAGCGACGCACAATGGAGGCAGCAGGAGCAGTGACAGAGGACGGCCAGAACCCCACAAGCCCCCCGGAGGAGCAGGCTGGTACCTCGGGGACAGGTAAGGGCAAGGAAAAGAAGAAGAGGAAGACGCGGTTCAGTCCGCAGGAAAACAGGATCCTGATCACGGATGTGGTAGAACACCATCAACATCTGTTTGTCACCTCCACTGTGTCATTGGCAACAAGAAATGGAATATGGCAGTCCATCGTGGACAAGGTGAAGCCAGTTGGAGTGCAGAGGAGGAAAATGGACGAGGTCAAGAGGCGCTGGAATGACATGAAGCGCAAGACCAAGCAGAAACTCGCCAACCACCAGAAGGCAGCAATGCAGACTGGAGGTGGGAGTCCAGCGCCACAGGAGGAGCTGGATGACATGGAGGAAATGGTGTCCACAGTCATCAGTGGGGAGACTGTGGCAGGAGTTGGGGGACCGGACACTGCTCAACATGACCCGACACAACAGCAACAGGGTGAGTAACGACCAGGGACTGGGGGGACGGGGGGAGATGGGCACAATGGCACACATGCACAATGGAGTATAGCACACTGCACACCCACAATGACTCTGGATCATGTCCCTGAACCCCTTGGCACACTGCAGCACACATAGCAACTGCACGTAGGCCCCCGTCGACTATGTGCCCAGAGGAGTCCCTCCCACACATCACTCATCTCACTACCAACCCATGCACATGTGCTGAACCCAGCAAAGCTGCGGGTCCGTGAGCCACACTGACAATGCAAGTGACACTGCATGACGATTAGCATGGCTGCAGTCCCATCACCATGACATGGTGCACGCCACCACACTGTGGTGGCGGAGTGTGGACCACATCCGTAAAGGAGCAGGTCACACTCTGACACATCCACCTGCACAGACAACCCCTGACGTCAACTACACATCTGCGGACAAACCGTGCCCCAGAGTCCCAACTGCCACCAAGACCCAAATCCACCCTAGTCTGCAACATCTCAGCACTGTATGGGCACAGATGTCAAAGGCACACCGCCTGAAAGGGACAAGGGGCAGCCAAATCAGAGCTGCAGGGGCGACCCCCCCAAAATGCAGCACACACACATGACATTCAGAGCACATCAACATTGACAACAATGTGGTACAGACTGCAACACGTTAACCACAGGACAGAGGACACCACAGGTGCTGCCTGTGTGTAGAAACCTGCCAATCACATTTGGCATAGCAGGGAAATGTGAGATGTCAATGTACAGGCACAAACACATATCCGTGATGTTGTCGAAATGTCCACTGTCCCGCATCAAATAGGCAGCACCTCCTGGACAGCCACAATGTACATTGCCATGCAGTCTGTATGTGAACTTGTACAATGCGTCAACACACATGTGAACACAATGTAATACTGCATCTCCCCTTCACATTGCAGAGGGAGCATCAACACCTCCTGCAGAGCAGCCCCAACAACTCTTCACCGATGACGGGGAGGACACCTCCGACATCGACACCGAAGCCCTCCAAGACCTCATCGACTGCCTCGGCACCCCATCTCCAGGAGCAGGGCAGCCCAGCTGCATCGAGGAGATCCCACCCCCTGCACAGACCACACAGCAGGACGCACCTACCACCCCGGCCATCTCCCAGGACCCCCACGAACAACACATGGCCTTCCAACGCCGTGTGTTGGAGGCCCAGGAGAAGATGGCCGATCAGGTGTGGGTGGGGTTCGACCTCATGGCAGCCAAACTTGATGCCATACATGGGTGTCTGATTCCCATCAGGGACCACATACAGTCCCTGACGGACACCCACAGTCCTCTCCATGCTCTCCAACGATCCATGGCTGACATCGCTGGAGTCATGAAACTGAGACAAGAACAACTGTCCAGTCAGAGTGGCTCCAGCGATGTCAGCCGGAAGTTGGGACAGATGCGGGGGCACATGGAGAACATGGAGCGGATGACGGCGGAAAGAATGGCTGCCACGGCTGCACACCAGCGATTTGTGGCTGGGAACTTCCATGCCCTGCAGCACATCGTCATGGCATTGCATCCTCAAGGCCTTGCGCAGATGAATGCTGCTGCTTCTACCACCACATCTCCGCCCCCTGATGTGTCAGTGCCTCGCAGTGCGGCAGGCAATCCACCTCCGGCCCCTGATGTGTCAGTGGCACACAGTGTGGCCAACATACCACCACCACCCACGTGTGAGGCACATGTGACATCAGAGGACGAAGATGCGGTTGAAGCAACCTTACTGGTACGGAGGAGGCAGTAGCATTCATCTCCGCCATATGGCCTGTTTCTGCTTGGTCCTGCCCTTTGCATCATCAACTTCCACTGTCCCCTGATGCACTCTGCGACACTCACCTTGGACCTCGACATAGACTGCCATATTCTGTTTGGTTGCCAATGACCCAGCGATCAGACTGCGGACTGCACTCTTCCTCTTCCGTGGTACTTGTCATTCCCTGAAGGACTCTGGCTGGCCCTCCACGGGCCGAATATGTGAAGTGGGGTTCGCATGGCCCTGTACTGCTCCAGCTGCACCACTCCATTGGATGTGAATAAAACATTCTGATTCGCACAGATGTGTCATGTCTTTGATCATTCAAGTATGAAAGTATGGATGAATGTGGGGTCAGTGTGGGGTCAGTGATTCTCCCTTATGTCCATGTTGCTCATGTCGTGGGACTTTCGTCACAGGGTGCAACATTTTCGATTGCGGGCCGTGTGGCGCAGACACAGCAACAGAGACACACGCATCAGTTGGTTTCCTGTGCAGCCCAGATATGAACCACGCCCAGACGCAAGGGATATTTGTTCACACCCCTACGCTGGCCTGGCGTACACCGGGCAGCCCACTCGGCTTACGTATAAAGGGGGGGACGACGCAATGTGTCCCAGTTCTTCCCCACTGCCTGAGGTGACATGGCTGCGTCCACCTGCCATATGACGAGGCTCAATCAGATAGGGTCCATGACTTGCGTTGCACGGAGTCGGTGGCACCGGTTACACTGCGGCCGGCACGGGCCAACCGCCACGGGACGGTGACTTTCTGTGCACTGAGGTAGGGGCACCTAAAGTGCTGAGCGGGTGTGCAGCCTGCGATGATGCCGTGTGCACTGATATGGTCTCTGCCATTGCAATATCAAGACCCAGAATCAAGTGTGCGACCTGGTGGACCGCAGTGTAGGCCGGAGCCAGCGGGCAGTTTCCTTTTTTATGGGATTGATATCACCACAGTGAGTCCAAGGGGAGGGAACCGAGAACTGCGCCTGAGACGGTCTGAAGCAATTTGGATCATGCGTCTCAGAACCTATGAACATGGTTTTAATAGTGATCGGGAAATGCACTATTTCTTAGGAGATTAGCAATCGTTTAACTACCTGTCAGGATCTGTTGGGTCTTGAATGTATATTTCCATGTTTTGTGTTTCAGGTGATTGGCTAGTAAATTTTCAATGAGTAAATTTTTAGTTAAAATTTTGGTTAATATTCACCATCTTTGAACTGGACATTTGATATAAGGAGCCTGTGTGGTGGCATGCCTTTTGAATATAAGATCGATAATACACACCTTTGATCCCTACCTCTCCTGTATATAATTGAATTATGTTATTATGATATCTTTTGTAAGTATGAGTATTCAATTTTGAAGACATAAGGCATTGTAACTGTTTCTGTTCTGAATTTTGGGTTGTTATGCCACTGTTTATACTACTTTAATTTAATGCCATAACGCTCTCTTTTTATACGCCCATAAATGTATTACGTATGAATTTGGGTGTCTATTGTTGTAATATTATGTATATATTCATGTTTTAGACCTCTCAGCCTCTTTTGCCTGAATTTTGAAGAAAACCTCCTATTTAATCATTGTTGCTTTGCTTATTTGACATCAATGTACAGTGTATAAAGCTCATTTTTATTATTGTTTTATTTGCGGAGCACGGATGACTAATGAACTAACTAGCATTCAAAATATAGGTGCCTTTGATTCCCATATCATTTTTATAGCTTCGCTGTTTGTTTTAGTAATGATTATCACCTTAAACATAGGTGGGCAGGGCAGAGAATACACATGCGCCGTATTATCTTCCCACTCTGCACTTTATCTAAGCACCAGGGGGTTAGCGGTCTAGTCACGGCGGTGAACCGGAAGCTTAAAACTGCTTCCGGTTCTCGATTTCTTGTCCTCCGGCTTACTCGGTGCCGGAGTACTAGCCACGGGTGCACTCGCCTTAAGGTAAGCGGTTTGAAATGGTATACAACGATTTCTGTAGGTTTTTGTTTAGGTTTGCTACTTGTGCATAGAATAAGGTCAATTGAGTGACGCCCTTCTATTTATTTATAATTTATAATTTTGCTTTTAGTTGGCTTGGGGTAATTGACACCGCGTATTCATGTGAAGGTGATTCGAACTGGTAGAATCAGAGGATATAATAAGGAACTTGCGGAATTTGAGCATAAGAGGAACTCCTATTCAAATAAAATATACCGAGGGAAAATACATATATACCGACAAACATTTGAATATTTAAGGTAAGCCATGTTAATTCTATGGGAACCGGTATATAGATTTATGTGTCCTTGTAGAATAGGTACACATCTGATTGAACGTTTTTATAAAACTTTTTCATACAGATTTTCTAATAATTAAGAAGTATCTCAACGGTTTGGACTAACAAATAGGACCCGCTGGATCGAATTATCACCAGTCATAAGGTGAGATGCGAACCAATGATTGATATTCTTGCTTTACTCACCAACAAGTAGCATTGAACGAAATTTAGGTGCGACTAGTTTAGCCTTACAGTGCTACTATTTTTACCCACAGGTCTAAAGTCCTACCGTATTGTGTTTGAGGTAGGCATTAACTGTTTATCATGATAATTCATGTTTTTACAACACGTTTTGAGTCACCAGTTCACTGCACGTACGTTGGGACAAATTTTATCCGTTTTATTCTTTTTCACTACACACCTCCTTTTGTTGGTCACCAACAATAGTTTTTAACAGGATCTACCGCTACACCGCTCACATTAGTATACCGAGGTTCGAGAACATATTGATATATCAATTGGATACTTGCCGTTTGACTGCACAATTTTGTCTGCTTGTTAGCAATACGACAAAAACTCACGTTTGATTGTCATGCATGACACCTTTTGGATGTCACGTAATTCTTGTTCCATCCCTCTTCCATCTTGGAGATATGGCACTCATTCCCACTTAATGTAAGTCTGATTAACAATATTAGTTATGTCTACGTACTTATACGTATGATAGTTTGACCTTGCCACCGTTTTTGTGAATCCATTGTGACAACTGTCATTCTTATGTAATTCCAGCCCTGAGGAAGTCAAGGGTTACACACCCATTGACGAAACACGTGTTGGCTGGCATTTGATTCTACACTTCATTAAACGAATATTGGAAGAACGTTTCTCCTGTCATCATTCGCAAATGTTGTCTACTGTGTGTTGTTAAACTTTATGTGTGTGCACAGGGCATGTTTTCATTTGTGTAAAACGGACTAGCGTCCACTATTTAGGGTTCAGGTGTTTTCCCTTACCTGTTGCACCATACTGATAAAAAAATTTCATATACAGCCATGAGAACAGGTTAGCGCCACATATACCTTGTGTTAGAAACACCCCCTCTTTTTAGTAGGGCAGCGCGGGCCTACCGCCACGTGGCGTTGCCTCGCGGTTCACAGAGTAAGTGGCACCTTTGGAGCTGAGTGGGTGTGCAGCCTGCGATGATGACGTGTGCACTATGATCTCTGCCATTGCAAAATCAAGACCCAGAATCAAGTGTGCGACCATGGTGGACCGCGGTGCGTGGCTGCATGATGTGGAGGCTGCCAAGGTCGCGGGCCCCGGGCTTGGAGTTTGCACCGGCACGTGGTGGGCCCTCTTGGGGACACGCCGGTGGCGGAAGGTGAGCAGTGAGGCCTGTGTGCGCAGGGGCAGGCAATCCCCGCTGGGCGGCGGGAGGGGCTGGGGTGCAGCAGCCTGTGTGCTCAGGGGCAGCCAAGCGATGTTGCTGTGTGCAATGATATGTACTCTGCCATCATTAGCTGTGGACTCTGTTTCAGATGAGGGACCTGGTGGACTGCAGTGTATACCGGCACGTGGTTGGAGACACACCGGTGGCAGCAGGTGAGCTGTGAGGCCTGGGTGCGCAGTGTCGGCACTGTCTCTCCCTGTCCCTCTCTTCCTTTCACTGTCTCTCTCTCTCCCTCTCTTTCTCTATCTTTCTCTCTCTCACTCTCCCTCTCTTTCTTTCACTGTCTCTCTCTCCCTCTGTTGCTCTCTCTCTCCTTCTCCCTCTCTCCCCCTTTCTCTCGCTTTGTCTCTCTCCCTCTCTTTCACTCTCTCTCTCTACATTTCTTTCTCTCTCTCTCTCTCTCTCTCTCTGTCCCTTGTTGGGCGCATGACGCACCTTCTTATCTTAGATTTTGTCCTGCAGGTTTTGACTTGCAGATTGTCCAGAGGAGACCCGCCATGACTCTTCCACTTATTGGTGTTGAGTTAAATTTGAATAAAATAATTATTTTGGGAATTCTAAGATGTATGAATGTTTTTCCTTTTTCTGGCCACACATGAATGCTAATTGTTGTACTTGTGCGATATCAGGCGAATTGTTGTGTTCATGAATTTGTTTAGATGTGAGATATCTTTGTCCGGGGGTGAGAGGGGGGTGCCCGGGGTAGGGCCTGGGTGTGGTGGCGGTGGGTGTTGTGGCCCTCTTGGGGCTCCGAGCTGCATGGTCAGTGGCTCCATGGCATCTGTTGTTCTTCAGGTGTGGCTCTGGGCTGGGCTCCCTTTCATGGTTGTCGTCCGACTTAACACCAGGTAGGAGCAGGTGTTAAATCCCTGCTGCTAACGCGCCTTATCGCATGTTTTTGATTCTTATCGCCGATCTGGCTGGTCGTTGAGAATGTTGCGCAATGGTGTTTCCACGGCTTTTTGCACGGGAAAGCCTACTCTGCATCTCATTAGCGTTAGTTGCCGGTGTCATCCGTGGCGATGTTCTTTGCGGCAGCTATCGCAGGAAAACTGGCGATGTGGGCTGTTAGCACCAGCTTGTGAATAGGGCGATGAATATATCGCCACTTTGGCTGCGATAAAGTGCCGCTGACTCTGCGATAAGTCCTTGAGAATATGCCCCTTGGTATTCTTTCAGTTAAAAGAGACAATTCTGTGTGAACGTGTGAAGAAGGAAACACTTCTCTCTTTAGCCAGTCCCTCGTCTCCAGGAATCACCAACAATTGGAAGTCCAAAGCAGTTTGGTAACAAAGGGCATTGTAGTGTTAGTTGGACTCCCACTGAGACTGAGATCGGTGGACTCAGCCGGGAGTTATTTTTTTACCTTTTTTTTCTTTACCTACCTGCAGGGTTGGATAGGGACTGAAGATAGGCCCAGGCACCAAAATAAAAGTGGCCCCCATTAGCGAATCAGATAGCTAAAAAGTGGCCCTATTTGAATACAGGACAGTTTGGAACTTGTGAAGACATGCAGTATGGGTGTTTTGTGAGACTGCAAACTTTTGTGCTTGCTGCAAGCAATGTTTGTCGTAATACAAGGGAAATCAACAGGAAAAACTGACCCGGCAGACCAAAACAGAGCGAAAAAAGCCAAAAAGCACTGCCCACACACTGATCTACCAGACCAGCCCTTCTGGCACTGACAGATTGCCATATAGTCAAGTCCGACCCTGCTTACCTGGTTGTGCTGCCTCCCCCCTCTGGCTCTACCTCCCATGACCTGCCAAGCTCACACTCCTCTGCTCAACTGCCTCTTGCTTCCTGTTCAAGTTATGGCAGACCCGAGGCAGACAATAACAGGGCAACTGACTGCACAAGCAACATGGCGACGGCTGTATTACTAGCCCTGCGCTGTCAATCACACTGTAAGCATGCCATAAACCTCCAATGGGTTTGGAGGGCCTAGGTACACCCTGCTGAAACGCTACAGGCAGTATTATCAGAGACTACCGCTAACAGAGGTTAGAGTTTTGCCTTCCCAGAGGTTCCATAAAGAAATAAATCTACACCCATTCATTGGAATACTTTTACAAATGCAGATGAACTGTGTTTTTAATGAATTGGGCCCTGTGTTTCTGTGTTCCCTTCATTGTCTCAGTTTCTCCTACTGATGAAGGTGTCTGGAAGTGGCAGCAGAAGTACTTCCGGTGCGTGAACCCCTTACTTATTTACGTCCGGATGTACTATGATTTTAAGTCGGTGTTGTGTCACATTTGTGGCGCAGCCCTGACAAAATCAGTTTGGGTATTTACGAAGCCACGCAAAGCCACTTTGTGTATCTTTGCCTGGTTTCGTAAAAACAAAGTAATATATGGCAGCGCATAGCACTGCCTTGGGTTACTTGGCGTTGGGTGGGTGTTACATAGGTGGAACATGAGCGTTCCAATGCAATCCACCCATGCAATTTGACACAAACCCAGATTTACTAAGACTTGGAAACCAGAGTTTGCGCCAAAATGGTGCATCTACCTGACAGAGGTGTAAAAAGGAGAAATATTTGTATTTCTCCTTGTTACTTCCTCTTTCCATGGAAAGAGGATTTTGGATCTAAGTATTGTTTTTGTGCAGAAAGGTATGCCTTCCTGCATAGAAACAATCATGTCCGTAATGCAGGCACCCTTGCACCATGGTCCTGTGTTAACTGTGTGGACTCCTGATTCAATGAGTGGGATAGGCAGTGATTGCAACGATCGGTTACATGTGGAATCTGAAAGGTCCCATGGGAAGAGCTGCATGGACTCCAGAGGTACTAACTTTGATGCCTTCACACAGTCACAGGTACTGGTGGATATAGGCTGTAGCCACCATGTAGGTAATAGGCATTCTTCTCCGTAGAGTGCATGGTGCGTCCCCTAGGATATCAATTGTTCCCAGTCTGCTATCTTTCTTATACAGTCTGGGGAATTCTTGGATATATGTACATCTGAAAACTGCTCTATTGATGAAGGTGCATGGATGCACCATCCTGAAGTGTAAAAGACAGCATACGGATATGCAATAAGACTGGCAAACTCTTGGCATGGCCAAGTCACAACGAGGAAGCTACAATGTGGATGAGTGTAATGGACAACTCTGCCACCAACATGGTAAGTGATGAAATAGAGATTGCACAGGTATTTTTGTCATTTTACAAAGATATTTATAGATCCAGATGGTCTGGTGACATAACTCTGTTGAAGTAGTCCCTGGAGGACCTGGAGTCCCCTTGCTTATCTCAATAGGTATAGACTTTAAGAGGATCTTAAAGTAGAAGAGACAGAGATCACTGTTGGTCATTTGCAGTCAGGCAAGGCTTTCGGCCCAAGCAGCCTTCTGGTTTTTAAAATTATTATCTGGCTCTCTAAACTCTGAATTCCGGGCCGGACTGGCAACCGGAAATTCAATGGGCTGGCAGGGTGGGAGCTGGTTTCACTGCCAATTTGGAAATGCAAAAACAATTGGCTTTAAAGCGAGCTTAAAACGTACTTGAAAACCATTTGTTTTTGAATTGTTCATTTACAAGCGCAAGTAGGAACATGGCCGGCAGGTCCAAAGCAACAAAAATGGCCCCCACTGGCAGTGAAATCGGCCTCCTCCCTACCTGCCCACCGAAACACTTGATGCCCGATAGGCCAGTCCGGCCCTGACTGAATTCTTGTATTTATACTGGTAGGCGAGATTGGATGGATGTACCTGACTGAATTCCTGTATTTATACTGGTAGGCGAGATTGGATGGCTCGCTGCTGACTGACTTATGACACACCGTTATGACTCTTGGTCAAGATAAACCCCCAGAATGTTGCAATGTAATAGCCCCGATTCTACTCTTCATGTTTAAAACAAGGTCTTGGTCTTTGATACACCCAAGCAATCTGGATTTATGTACCACAGGTATATGTGTCTTAACTTGAGGCAACTTCATAATTGTCTTGATATAGTCCATGATGTGTTCAACCCACTAGTGGCGTGGCCCCTGGTTGTTGAGAAAGCATTTGATTAAATTTTTAAGCATCAGTCGTACCATGCTTATTATCCTCCAGTAAAAAGATGTCATCTATGGAAATTAATGACAGACTATTACCATGACACTGAGTTCGGGGAAGGGTGTGTTTAGAAATAACTTATAGGTTTAAAACCGTCTGCTCCAGAGTTCTTTGTTTGTTCATCAGTTTTCAGACAACAATAAAAATGTCAAGATAACTCTGGCGATTAATGTTCCTGCTGGCTAGAGCTCGAGTTTTGTCTAGTGGCATCACAAAGTAGCGCAGCGGGTTAATATGCCTTGTGCGAAGAACATGTACGATGCAGATCACAGAACTGTATTTTATGGGAATAGCTCAGGGGTTACTGCTTTTGTCACAAATATACTTTTGTTACTTGCATTTCATAAATTACGATTCTAATATAACACAGTGAGATATGAACTGTCATCATGAGCTGCATGCAAATGTCATGATATAGGTTAGAACATTAGGTTTTATCCCCAGTCTTTCATTATCCTCATGTTGCTAAAAAGGGCTTGGTTTTTTTGTATGCATACATTCTTATTAGTAAAGCCAACCCCAACTACTGTGGTACGTTTTATATCCTGAGTTTGTGTTTCTCCAGACCAAATACTTTAAAACTACTAGCCTCCTAGTATGGATGACATGTAATTCCTACACCTTGACACCTAGCAAACCTCATTGTCTTATGTACCATTTCCTATGGAATGATTTACTCGTGTATGATTCATTGTCTCTGCATAATGTGTGTGTGATGTAAAGTGCTCTGACACTCTACGCTGGCATGAGTAGTACTATAAAACAAATGAAATGCATGTGAGGGAAAGGCTATGGTGAGATGAGGGTACTATTAGAGGATGGTAGTGAGGGAGTCCGTAGAGGAGGAGGTGTGACAAAAAGATTGTTGTACTGGATGCCACCAGTGCTAAAGTCGGCCCAGTGGGGAGACCTTCTGGACTGGACTTTGTTCATATCATCCCATATATGACTATCATTGGGAGGTGTCAAGAGGTGATCATAGTATTTAGCTAGTTGGGACCAGCAGTGGTGGACTAAATTGAAGTCCTCAGTTGGCCAGAGGCATGTGACAGATCTCTTCAGTTATTCCATGCCTCTTCAGTTGGTGATGGGTGGTTTAGTGCTGTGGACTGATACAGTATTGGGTGACGGACATGACTCATAGCAGTTTTATCTTATGTGAGTGTAAGCGTGTCAAGGAGTATGCACAAAATATTATGCATCCTTTATAAACTACAATCGACTGCCTGAGTGCCGAGTGCTATGGTTTTCGTATTCGCGTAGGCCAGGAAGGTTATACATTGTATTGTGATTGCAATTATGCAACACCACTATTATGTTGGTCAGCAAGTTACTCTGGAGCCCGTTAGTGTTTTTTTTAGTGGTTATTGTTGGGTACTAACTTTTAAAGGATAGATTGTGATCTTTGAAATGAGGTGTGGGCAATTTGCAGAAATACAATAATAGGTAAGATGCTATTGACTCATACCTTACCATGGCCTGCTTCATTATGAGATATATTATATAATAAAAAATGTAGAAAATAGCAATATTGTAATGCTCCTCACCTGCTGACTGTTAGATATTAACATTGCAATTAATTTGCAAGGAATTACTATGAGCATCCAGACCAGACAATGCAACATACACCTGCAATACCAATATATTAATTATACCAGGTACTAAGCACACATTGAGTGGCTCATGAATCATTGTGTTTTCTTCATACGTATATAATTTATAGTTTCTATACAACATGGATGTTTTCTTTACAAATATTACAAAGGAGTGAGGCAAGTAAATACAACTCTGAGCTATTAGATAATTTAAACGATTATAGGCAATGACAATAACATATTATAATTAAGAAATGAAATGGACACTGCTACCTACATTAAGTTATTATGTCATTTAAGTATTATCTGAGAAAGGGCTGACCCAGAGGGACTAGTACCACACGGATGTATAAAGGACAACATTTGGGTTGAGTCTCTACATTGTAGTCCTCAATTGCAAAAAATACAATGAACTCATATCTGTAATACGCCAAAGAACCAAAAGTTGTTCTCATGTGGTGTGGGGTCTGTTTTTTAGACATAATAAGGTCCTAAAAAGAGATCACCAGGCGATCTAGGTGAAACGTAAAGATGGACTATTTTATCATTTGTTTTCTGGGAGAAAACAAAGTGATCACTGCCATCAACACACTTGGTCATTGACTTAACTCATGATGGTTAATAGATCCACTGTGAAAGAAGATAAAGACGTACCAAATATGGGATAGAAAAAAGCAGGTGGGACCATAACGTCCTAACAAAAAGAGATGCTTCTTGCTGTATCCTCTGATAAATATAGGTCTGCACTAAACCCATCATTTGCATGAGTAGCAGATATAGACATTGAAGCAACATGTCCCTCATTGCCAGTTAATAAATACCTGCCTGATTTCTCAGACCAAGGTGTTTATCTTTCTTGTGATGATGCACATACCAATTAGTCATAGATCATCAGAGATCAATAGCTTGTGCCTTAGAGTCTGTCCTTTTACAGAACAATGGTAGATCAACAATGTTACCTTGAAAATGGATTATTCAACTTGTTTACCGCACTGCTATCATATTAGTGACCTGGAGTGCCTGGATACCTCTCGGGTGATTAGTGCGCTATAAATATCAACAAATCAACATAACATACTGTAACGCTAAGGGAATAGTTATGAAAACGAGTGTATTAGGATGACTAAGTGGTGCTAAGGTATAAAACTCAGATTCCTGTCTTGGCTAACTTGGGACGCCATGGACTGTGAGCGGGAGAGCAAGCCTCATGATATTGCCTGTGCTATATAGCGCATTTCACCATCCCACTGTGCGGAACGCCGAGGACTGTGAGCAGGGACTTCTAGTCCCAGAAACCCAGTGTGGCTGCTGCAGAGAGGAGCGGGAGAGCAAGCCTCATGATCTTGCCTGCGCTATATAGCGCATTTCATCCAGGTCATAAATCCTAAACAAGCATTGGCATAGCCAATAGGTCTCGCCTTTGGGACCTTATAAGTGTTTAGCCATGCAACAATTGTGCTGCATAACTAAATACTTATAAGGTCCCAAAGGCGAGACCTATTGGCTATGCCAATGCTTGTTTTCTATTTGTTTACTTTTGCTATAATCGCGGCACCAGCGCTTTACTTTTAACGTTAAAAGTAAAGAGCCGGTGCCGCGAATTTAGCAAAAGTAAAGAAATAGAAAAAAACATCTATTTCTTTACTTTTTATATAATAGCGGCACCCGCGCTTCACTTTTAATGTTAAAAGTAAAGAGCGGGTGCCGCGATTATATCAAAAGTAAAGAAATAGATGTTTTTTTCTATTTGTTTACTTTTGCTATAATTGCGCCACCCGCGCTTTACTTTTAACGTTAAAAGTAAAGCGCCGGTGCCGCGAATATAGCAAAAGTAAAGAAATAGAAAAAAACATCTATTTCTTTACTTTTGATATAATTGCGGCACCCGCGCTTCACTTTTAATGTTAAAAGTAAAGAGCGGGTGCCGCGATTATAGCAAAAGTAAAGAAATAAAGTCAGGCAGATGGCGGCTGCGCACGTGCACGCGCGCGTAACCGCATGCTGGTAGCCAGCAAAGTAGCACTTCCAAAAGCCCCTTACTAAAGGTCTCGCAGAGCAGCGCATGCGCTGGCTCAGCGAGACCTAAAAAGAAGTGGTGGAACTAACCAGTTAGGCAGTATACAAGTGAAGTTATGATGCGTGCCATCACAGCGCATGGTGTCACGACGCGTGACATTGTACGTGACATCACAGGAAGTGACCTCACTGGAATTAACAGCACAAGAAGTGACATCAGATATTAACACCTCACACATATGTTTATCAGGTATATCATGAGTGCATTTAAGTGCATTATGAGATTTAACAAATGAGATTTGGCGTTGGGGTTGTGCCAAAAAAGTGGTGCAATTCAGATCCAAAATCTGGGCCTCAACTAATACATTTATTTTTTTAAACCATGCCACAAAGAAATTGGCAACAAGGAGAAGCATGGTAGTAGATCTGTTTTGCTTAATTGGTTGCAGAGAGTACATTTAAAACATTTGCTTGGGTTAAGACATCTGCTTTGAAGGTGCCCAGTAAATCTCAGGAAATAGTAATAATGGTTAGATAACTCAGGTGGTTATTGCACTTGCTGGAGAGATCTGTGTTTTGTAAAGTCCCAGATTTGAATCAAAGTAGTAGAGAAGGTAAATGTGTCTCCTGCAAAGCACATCCTCTAACACGCAGATGACAGATTTTTATTTTATGTAGATAGTAAAGTGGGTTACTGCTTTTAACACAGAGATCCTTTTGTTACCTGCAGTTTATAAATTGTAATCCTTCTAAAAGACCACAGTGAGGTATGAAGGACATGTGACTCCTACACCTTGTAACCCTCACTGTCTCATGTAACTCACCTTGTACATTGATTTACACATGTACATGATTTATTGTCAATGTATAATGTGTATGTTACGTAAAAAGTTCTGACACCCTGAATTGGGTTGCATAATGCTATAAAAGAAATAAAACAGTGCTATTGAAATTGTTATTTGTGTAAATACTGGGACAGACCAAAATCATATAGGGACTGAACAAAGGCAAAACATGCATCTCTTAAGTACCTTTGAAGAAATAATAAGCTGTGTGCCTTTGGTTCCCCTCCGTGGCATTTACATGTAAGTTTGAGGTTCCAGGCCATCTCCAGTCAGGATATTCAAACAAAGCCCTCTCTGCCTGGGCGTTGCTGCTGGGAATCGCAAGCAGACAACATGCAGGTGCTGCTGAATGTGTCCCGGTGTCTGAAAATTACACCGGTTCAAGTTCAGCATATTTCTGTGGGGCCCAACTTCTTGGCAGGGGGGACGGCATCCACCCAATGAAAAGAGTGGGTGGATGCTGTGTACCTGCGTGTACCCCCGATTTGTGCCCTGATTTCATCATTCCACTGAGTGGGACGCCGTGGACTTTGTTCAGGGACTTCTAGTCCCAGAAACCCAGTGTGGCTGCTGCAGAGAGGGACGGGAGAGCAAGCCTCGTGATCTTGCCAGAGCTATATAGCGCATTTCATCACCCAGCTGCACAGGACGCGTGCAGGCCACGGCCGGGCCTAGGTCGGACCTGTCCTGCGTCCATCAGTGCCAGGAATAGTCAGTGCAGGGCCACTCCATTTGGCTCTGCGCACCGCTTCTGTTTGACCTTCTATCAGTAAGCTTTTTTTTTATGTGCTGTGGTTCTGTTAAAGGATTCTTCATCTCCTTAGAGACTTTGGCCTGCCTGATTGTTCGACTCGCTCCTCCGTGCTATAGACCTTACTTTTGTTGCTGGGTGTTTCCTTTTTTATCTTCTAATGGGTAAACGAAAGGCAACCAACTACTCCCTGGGAGTCAGGAAGGAGCCCAAAATGGCCAGGCTGCACGCGCCGAGAATTGTGCACTGCAAGTCATAGATGACTTAATTGTGGCGGTGGAAGATATTCTTTATAGCAGAAGAAGCATACCTACAATGCCAGCACCAAGAGCCACCAACCCCAAGATTACCCAATTCTAGAGGAGGAAGGGCAAGCCTAATAGTGTTCACTCAAATGCTAAAAACCCACCTGCTATTAACTCACATTACGAGAAGGAGGCAATGCCCTTGGAACCTACACTTCGTCTACCACCCAGACATCCTCTGAACTTAGTGGCCCACTAATGGAAGCAGTGTTATCTAATCATGTATCTGGTTCATCCTCATTCCACCCAGCTACTTGTGATATTCCACCAACTGACATTAACAGACCTATGGCCTGGCTGGAATCTAGCTTGGACATTAATGTTGCCAATGATTCTGTATGGATGGCTTCAAAGTTATTGTAGAGAACTTGAGGTCTGAATTTAATTTTGTTAATGATGCTGTTCCCTCTTTAAATGCAAAGGTGATAGATTTGAAAGCAACTAACAATAGACTAATGGAGTACCTTCTGGCAAGAGAGTCTTGTAACCACCAGCCATGTGCAAATAACCAGCCCAAATAAACCTCTAGCCCACTTAGCTCTGGTTCCTTATCACAGGGATGTCATACTAATAGGAATAAGTCATCACCTTCTATTCCCATGATCCCCAATTCCACTGTTGCAACCTCCAACACTGCATGACATAGGGACATCCCTCTTGTAAATAGCACCTGCATAGACAACCTAAAGGCTGTTAATAATGACAGAGCACCTTCTATATATCCCCCAGAGTTAGCAAATGTTCTTATTCCATCTTCCTTTAATATGGCTCATCCTGAGATCTCGTCTGGCGTGGGTTCTGGTGGTTTCTCACCTAAGATTGACCAATTAGACCTTCCTCCCGCTTGTACACCATATGTGATTGTTCTAGTCCATGTGCCCCCACTTAAGTCAAATGATAGTAAAGGGTTCCCACAGTTAAAGAACAAGGTACTACACTGGTTTTCTGGGATGGCTGGGCCTGACATCAACACCCACACTCAAATTAATACGGTACGAAGGGTGGGCAGGGTTGGTTGAGAAACTAAATCGTTCCATGATGATTATATTGTGGTGAATTGTAACAATAGCTGTGTCGCCGGTAGAATCTTAGCCTTTTTTCAGTGGTCAGAAGACTCCGCCTCTGGCATTTTACTGCGGTCGCTGGGGCTCTTTTACAAACCAGGGTTTGTATCCAAGGTGAGATCTCCCAGGCACACTAACCCCCAGGCATTTTGAGGTCCCCATGAGACTTACATTGAGTGCCCCAGTGAGCCTGACCCACCCTATCACCTCCTCAAATAGATTCAAGGTTCTTGGTTCTCTCAAAGGGGTGGACTGACTACCCCCAATTGAGTATGATGTTGATTTTGCCAAGAAGGGTGGTGGAGCTCACAGTTTTTGTTCAGGGTTTGATTCCAACAATCAGCTTAGCTTCTTCTCATGGAATGTTGCAGGACTCGAGGAGAAGGTCAGGGACCCAAACTTGCTCGATTTTATAAGAGACTGTATCATATTTTGGCTCCCCAGGAAACCTGGTCTGTGTAGCACACGCCTTTTTGATGGCATTGCTAAATTTTTCCAACCAGCTATTCGAACTCTCTCGGGGTGAGCCATGGCAGGATTGTGCACTCTAATATCCTTGGCCCTGAATTGTGTTATGGCTGAGGTGGAGACAAATTGGGTGGTATTACTTACCTTTTTGGAAAAATCAAGTTTATTGATCATGAATATCTATAATTCTAATGGACACATGTCTCATTCTGAAGTCATTTCCTCCTTGGGCTTGGTTATAGAGGAAAATAGGACCCTTTCTTCGGTCGCTGGCCTAAGTTCCACCTCGTATATTTCAGTTGTGATTCTGGGCCACCTAAACATCTACCCTTGCTTAAAAACGTGCCAAAGTTTTCAGGATTCCCCCTTCGGAGATGATCTCTAATTGGCTCACTTTGAACACACTACTCAAGGGGACCAGGCAAATTTATTAACTAAATCCCTGAATCTGGTTATACCCAGCATTTGGGTAGCTCCTACCTATGTTGAAAGAGGGTTGGAATCAATTGTGGATTACACTTTGATATCCTTGCCCCTTTCCAGATCTTGAGTGGATTATCAGACTAAATGGTCCGGTTGGAGCGACCATAATCCTCTAGCGCAAGTTTTAAAATGTAATTGTCAGAGACTGCCACCACCAGCCCTTTCCACCAAACATCTGGCTCCTTCAGACCAGAGTAGACGTCTGAAATGGAACAAAGTGATACCAGATGAGTTTTGTGGTGATCTGTTCAAACAGATCAGTCATGAGTTAGAATGCTGTCTTAATCCCAATCTAGCCCCAACTGATGATCTGGACCCCTTCTCCGTATTATGTGCTAGTGTGAGGACTGCCGTCTTCGCACCTAGCCGAGGCCATACTACCTGCAAGGGGGCTCGCTGGTTTAATAAGCCCTGCTCTAAAGCTCACCGCACCTTAATGAAGGCCCTTAAATGTTCTCCTAGGGACAGGGGAGAGATTAAACGCTTACGTGCCCTCTATGGGAAGGTTACGAAAGAGAGAAAAGAGTCCCTAAAAGATGATGTGTGGGAACAGTTAATTAGAGCCAGTGGTCTTAATGATAGCACCACCTTTTGTAGAGCCCTTAACCATCCCTTTTTAGTAGTTGAGGCTGCTCTAATCTTGTCCTCAGTGATAGTTGAAGCTAAGTGGCATGACCATTTTCTCTCAAATTTATTAATTTGAGGTCGACGGAGCATGTAATTCACAATACTGGTAAAAAGGCATTGGGTAACCCCAGCCTTTCTTTTTCGCCCAAAGAAGTTATGTATGCTATCAGACACGTAGCCTGTAATAATGCTCCTGGTCCTGATGGTGTCTCTTTTTAGGAGCGACGCAGACATCTGGGTCCCCTTGTTGACAAACATTTTAAATGCTGCTGTTTTAATAGGCCCACCTAGTTCATGGTCACATTCCACCATTGTACCAGTTTTCAAAAAGTGGGACAGGATTGACTCAAGATATTATGGACCCATATCTTTGAGTGATACTACAGTAAAGTTATGGGGCAGGCGGTCTTGGAAAGGTTGTCTCTGTGGGCCGAAGGACAACATCATCTCTGACTCACAGCATGGGTTTAGGCTGGGCCTGAGTACTACTGACCAGAGTATGAACCTGTACCTACTTATCTAGAAGTATACGGTGGCCAAAAAGGGCACTCTTTTCCTGGGTTTTATGGACCTAACATCAGCGTTTGAGCGGGTGAGTTGCTTTAAGCTCTGATCAACGTTGCTGTCTCTAGGTGTTGACCCAGCTCTGGTTCACTTCTTGGGGGACATACACATGGACATGTCTGTTGGCGAGGACGGCTCATATACCAAGTGTTTCCCCATCACCCGAGGCATTAGGCAGGGGTGCATTTTGGCCATCTTTTTATTCACCATCTATATTAATGGTCTAGAGAAGGTGTTTCTGGACAAACAATAAGATGCCCCTCATGTAGGTGCTCGCTTTCTTCCAGCTCTCCTACACGCAGACGATGCCGTCCTTATGTTAAGGACAGCATTAGGGCTCCAACTGCTACTTAACTTTTGGTAACTGGTGCTAAACCTGCCAAAACGAAAGTCCATTTTTGCAATTATACAATGATTACTCAAGTCCATACTTTCAGCTATTTGGGCATTCTCCTTCATGACAGGAACACTTGGAGCTCTTTACTTTTTTCGAAAAGACTCATGTTAGCTCGTTCTTGTGGGTCGGATATGGATTTTGGTGCCAGAGTGGGTAGAAAACCATTAAAGGCCCTGCTTCATATCAACAAAGCAAAATGTGTATCCGCCACATGCTATGGTAGTGATATTTAGGGACATCGGGATTGCAGTACCATTAAGGTCGAAGAGAACATGTCTACTAGGCACTTACTGTCTGTGCTACAAACCACTTCACCCTATGCTGGTTATGAGGAGTTGGGCCTCAAATAGATTTTGAACACTATTAAACTTATGCATTTGCTACAGTGGATCTCTATTTGGCATAAGAGCGAGCCAATCCTGAACAGATTGATAATCAGAGCCTGTTTTACCCTCAATAACATGAAAGCGGTCCCTTCGCTGACTTATGTCAAGGCTGAATTCATAGCTATGGGTCGACGAAGTTTGTTTTCCTGTCCTGAAAAAATTGTTAAAGCAGATTATACATTGGTTAAACAGAATTTCTTAACTCGTATTATTGCTGACTGGAAAGAACTTGAATGACAGAAACCCGCTGTTCTTACCCATTGTTTGACAAAAACGGTATCCTCAATTGAGCCGTATCTGACGTGGGTAAACAATGTGTGTCATCACCAGCTTTTAACAAGGATTAGAATGAATCTTTTTCTGCCATCGATTAGCTTCCCATTGGGCTGGGTCGCCCAGGGTACCCTGGGTCCCTGTGAATGTGACAAAACCTCGGCCCAGACCGTTGTCAATTTTATTTTGTTTTGCACTTTTCAACCCTCCCCAGGAGAACATTTTGAATACCCATTGTTAAGGCCATGAAATTTAATCAAGTGAGGCCTGCCATGCTGTTTCTTTTCATGCTTAGAGATGTTCAAACATGTGTGAATATTGAGTTTTTCTTAAGCAGGATTGTCAAATTACGGGAGGCCTGGCCGTAACATGGTCCTTGCTAGGGCGGGTTACCTGAGGTTTTATCTCAAGATGATATTTGTTTGTAATTTCAGCCGAAAGACTTAACTGTCCCTCAGATTGACTGGCTGTGTGCTAATGTGTATTGCACTGTGGTTATGCACTTTGTCCTTTTCCTTTTTTCTTTGTAGAGGTCTTTCCCCGCCATGGAAAACTGCTTGTAACTTGGATTGGAAAGATCTATCTGTTCCCCAGGTTGAATGGCTACATGCACATTTTTATTGTACTGTGGTCATGCACTTTGTCCATCTTTCTCGCTGAACATTTTAAAATATTGATGTTAATTATTGCTTGTTTTATACCATTTTATGTATCTTTTATGGTTACACCTATTTTAACCAAATAAAGAATTTCACTACTTCTTGTGTAATCTTACACAAAACAGTTTGTTACCCTGCTGCTCATCCAACTTGAGTAGCAAAGCAGTGTCACATCTTGATACTGCAAAAGAAGATCTACAACATATTAAAGACTCCGGGCTTGATTCACAAAGGTAAATGTATGTTTTTTTTGGGTATTCACAAACTATGAGTTAATAGTAAGTTTATGACTGGTGCGACTCCACGGTCGGAGTGGAGAACTCTGCACATAAAAAGATAGGACGGTCTATCTTTTTATGTGCAGAGTTCTCTGCCCTGGCTGTGGAGTCTCTGCTGCCGTAAACGTACTAGTATTAACTCGTAGTTTGTGAATATGAAAAAATGTACATTTATACAAAAGAGTAAGTTTACCTAGTGAATCAGGCACCCAGAGGCAAGCTAAGTTTACTGATGAAGGAACAAATCATCAATGATCATGGGAAAGCTATTTCTTGTATAAAAAAAAAAAACAGGATGATGATTAGAGGATAAAGAATTTTGTGGATAAACAGGCCAATCACAAGCCTGATTACAAACTGAACAGTCATGCAGGCAAACAAACCAATCAGAGAACGTATTACAGGGTGAACGTTCATTCAGAAAAACAGGCTAATCAAAGTGCTGATTACTAGACAAACCATTTATTTGGCTGATTAGAGGAAGCAGCTACTTCCAAAGGCCTTCAGTTTTTCCACTGTTGATAATTTTGTGTTTTAGACAGCGAGCTTTTCAGATCAGACAGCTCCATTTTTCAACCTTGTTTATTTCGAAGAAACCTCACCTGAAGCATAAGAAGTATGTTACACATCATCTACCAGACCTTACATCTCACAAGTGGTGGCAAAGTCAATGAAATTTGGTTTTGTATGGTAGAACCGGTTTTCCCAAGGCTCATCGAAACATGTTGAACAGTACAGTATATAAAACAGCAATTTTGTGTGGTATGAGCACAATCTGACCTCGAATCTGAGGGGTACGGGAGTGTGGTATAAGCACAATCTGACCTCGCATTTGGGGGACAGGAGTGTGGTATGAGCACAATATGACCTCGCATCTGCGGGGTACAGGAGTGTGGTATGAGCACAATCTAACCTCGCATCTGCGAAGTGTAGGAGTGTGTGAAGAGATGCGCGGGACACACAGTCGTGGTTTCTGGTAGAGGGTTTATTGTGGAGAGTGTTTATTGAGGACTGTGTGTGTCAGTGTTGAGGTTTAAGCAGAGTGTACAATTGTTGAATAATAGATTGACACACGAGTACTGTGTGTGTCAGCGGAGAAAGTTTTCTTCTTTTGAATGCGCTGTGTGCGTGAAACTGCTGTGCGCGTCAGCGCAGAAATGCCTCCGAAGCTCGTTGCCAGGGGAACAATGCCAGCATGCATGGACGCTGCGTAAGGGCTGCGTGTTGCGGATGCGTCACAGCGACGTGTGGACGTTGCCTTTGAGCTCCATGTGGATAGAACGTCACCAGAACTGAGGCGTTGGATTCAGAGGAAGAATGGCCCTGTATGCTGTGACGTAGGAATCCCTCGAGAAGGTGCGCGAGGTAAGACCATGTCTTCAAATATAGATAAGTGGGCAGGGGGCCGCTCGCGCCAACCAGTTCCGAAATCCACAGAGTGCCCAAAAAAAAAAACCCAGGGAAATGCACGTAGGAGACAGCGGTCCTCGGGCCCCAAAAAACTCCAATGCAGTCACTGAGCCGGCCAGCAAAGTCAAAACAAGTTCCCACTAAGGCGAAGCAAGTGACAAGTGACACAAAGAGTGACGGTAGCAGGGGGCAGACTACAGCGCAGGGCAGGTGCCGGAAGAAGAAAGGGTACAGCTCTCTGTATGATTGTCGAGTGTGAGACGAGAAGAAAAAAAATACTCACAATTGCCGTAGTGCATGGGCAATACTTCTATACCTCTGAGACGAGTGGGATCCCATCCTCTGTCGCCATTGAAGAGATGCGCGGGACACACAGTCGTGGTTTCTGGTAGAGGGTTTATTGTGGAGATTGCGGTAGTACAGAGAGCCGTCCCAGCCGGCACAGCCTAGGCACACATACAGCAACTGTCACTGAGGGAACCCTCAGAGCAGGATGCTTCCCAACGTTCCAGGTGACATCACATACAGCTTGTGGGGCTCTTCCAGCAACACATCACCACAGTGTGGTATGAGCACAATCTGACATCGCATCTGCGGGGGACTGGAGTGTGGTAAGAGCACAATGAAACCTTGCATCTGCGAATGGCAGGAGTGTGGTATGAGCACAATCTGACCCCGAATCTGCGGGGGACAGGAGTACGGTATGAGCACAATCTGACCTCGCATCTGTGGGGCACAGGAGTTTGGTATGAGCACAATCTGACCTCGCATCAGCGGGGGACAGGAGTGTGGTATGAGCACAATTTGACCTCGTATCTGGGGGAAAGGAGTGTGGTATGAGCACAACATGACCTTGCATCTGCGGGGTACAGGAGTGTGGTATGAGCACAATCTAACCTTGCATCTGCGAAGGGCAGGAGTGTGGTATGAGCACAATATGACCCCGAATCTGCGGGGGACAGGAGTGCGGTATGAGCACATTCTGACCTCGCATCTGCAGGGTACAGGAGTTTGGTATGAGCACAATCTGACCTCGCATCAGCGGGGGACAGGAGTGTGGTATGAGGACAATCTGACCTCGCATCTGTGGGGGACAGGAGTGTGGTAGGAGCACAATCTGTCCTCACATCTGGGGGAAAGGAGTGTGGTACGAGCACAATCTGACCTCACATCTGGGGAAAGGAGTGTGGCATGAGCACAATCTGGCCTCGCATCTGGGGGAACAGGAGTGTGGTATGAGCACAATCTGACCTCACATCTGGGGGAAAGGAGTGTGGTATGAGCACAATCTGACCTCACATCTGGGGAAAGGAGTGTGGCATGAGCACAATCTGGCCTTGCATCTGGGGGAACAGGATTGTGGTATGAGCACAATCTGACCCAGCATCTGCGGGGGACAGGAGTGTGGTATGAGCACAATCTGACCTCGCATCTGCGGGGGACAGGAGTGTGGTATGAACACAATCTGACCTCGCATCTGTGGGCGACAGGAGTGTGGTATGAGCACAATCTGACCTCACATCTGGGGGAAAGGAGTGTGGTATGGGCACAATCTGACCTCACATCTGGGGAAAGGAGTGTGGCATGAGCACAATCTGGCCTCGCATCTGGGGGAACAGGAGTGTAGTATGAGCACAATCTGACCTAAAATCTGCGAAGGGCAGGAGTGTGGTATGAGCACAATCTGACCTCACATCTGTGGGGGACAGAAGTGTGGTATGAGCACAATCTGACCTCACATCTGGGGGAAAGGAGTGTGGTATGAGCACAATCTGACCTCACATCTGGAGAAAGGAGTGAGGTATGAGCACAATCTGACCTCGCATCTGCGGGGGACAGGAGTGTGGTATGAGCACAATCTGACCTTGCATCTGGGGGGACAGGATTGTGGCATGAGCACAATCTGACCTCGCATCTGCGGGAACATGAGTGTGCTATGAGCACAATCTGACCCCGCATCTGCGGGGGACAGGAGTGTGGTATGAGCACAATCTGACCTCGCATCTGCGGGGGGACAGGAGTGTGGTATGAGCACAATCTGACCTTGCATCTGGGGGGACAGGAGTGTGGTATGAGCACAATCTGACCTAAAATCTGCGAAGGGCAGGAGTGTGGTATGAGCACAATCTGACCTCGCATCTGAGGGAAAGAAATGTGGTATGAGCACAATCTGACCTCGCATCTGGTGGAAAGGAGTGCGGTATGAGCACAATCTGACCTCGCATCTTGGGGAACAGGAGTGTGGTATGAGCACAATCTGACCTTGCATCTGGGGGACAGGAGTGCGGTATGACCACAATCTGATCCTACATCTGCGGGGACCACACTCAGACTTTAACATTATCATAGGCTTGTGCAGTCCGGCTGTTGTTTTATTGAGACAATGTGAGGGGCAGGTCCGGGAATGTTGATTATGGTGTTTCTGTGACTACATAATGTCAGAGGTGGTATCAATTTGAGGAGCATTGGCATCATTCTAAAGAGATGAAAGACTTGGTGCTTGTGACATTGACACGATAATGACTCTGAGGTAATAGGAAGCCTGATGCTGGTGTCATTGTGGGAAACTTGGTGCTCATGAGAATGAGAATGTAAACCTGGCACCACTAGCCCTGGCACCACTGGCCCTGGCATCAATGTGAGTGAATGAGAGCAAAGCTAGTTGTATTATGAGAAGAGAATGACTGTGCTGGAGTCACTGTGAAAAGGGGCTGTGAGGGCCCTGTGAGGAAACACAAAGATATCCACTGGTAAAAGGCTGAAAGCTTGTTGCACATAGCACTATAAGGAGATTTGCACAGTTCTTGACAATAAGGGATGGACCTTGGCAGAAACATGAAATTGCAGCTCTAAAGCTTCTCAGATCCGTGAGTGACTAGCTCTGCGGGTCAGATTTATTTGCCTCACTTTCTGGGGCTTCTAGCCTGGTATAAACAGGATTACCAGTGACAGAATACAAAGCAGAAATCTGAACTCGATAAATCAGTCATGCATGGACCTCGGAAACGGCAGAGCTCTGAAAATTGCTTCTTCTTTAGCTCTTTCCTTTGGTGGACCTCTTTGAAGCACGTTCAACTATTAATAAATCATGACACTTGTGAGCTGTCAGATCTGTAAATAAAGGCCCCGGAAGCTCTCATGCAGCGTTTTACTGTGCAGTGCTAGTGCCCACACACTTTTCAGAAACTAGTCATTCAGAGAGGAATATAAATGATGGAAAGTGCAGCAGTACAGGGAAGATTGGAGAGATGCAGGAGTGAACAGAGATATTGGAATGGAGAGTAGAGAGATAGAGGGGAGATTGGCGGGTGAAAAAATTGGAAGAAGAGATACAGGGGTAAAAAAAGAGGAGAGAATAGAAACATACAGGGGTGAAAATAAAGGAAGAGATAATGGGTGAATGAAGAGGGAAAGGGGAGTGGATTGATAATTAAGTGGCAGAGAGGTGCACAGCATAAGGAAAAGAGGAGATGCAGAGATACAAGGAAGGATGGAGAGAATATAGAGTTATAGGACACAGCCCAAGGCTATAGGGACAATCAAAAGACACAAGGAAGAATGTAGAGTGAATCAAAGGGGGTGAAGGAATACAGAAGAGAAAATGATAGAGTAGAACATAGATAAGGTGGAGAAGGGGGTGAGAGATATAGGATGAAGCAAATAGGATGGAGAGATACGGGAGTAAAGAAATAAATAGGTAGAGAAAAAGGGAGAGAAGCATGCAATAATGGTGTCGTGTAGCTCCTATAGTACACCTGCAGGACCTGCGCGTTTGGATAACATATACTGCGGGCTTGGTGGCAGACGGACTCCGTGCACCCCCACCGTATATGTTAGCCTAGTTTTGCATTAGCTAGCTCGCAGTGCCACTAGTGTCTCCTCTTATCGGGGAGAGATTAGTTTCTGGCAACCTTAGAACATGACAACCCTGATTCCCTCAGAATCGTGGAAACAATGTACTACCTTTCACTCAGTCACTCGTGCTCACTTATTCGGTTTGTCTCAGAGAGTTACACAGAATAAACAGTCGGGCGTTTCAATAAGTATTTATTGAACAGTTGTTATTCTAGTGTAAAATATATGTGCTGCGGTAACCAGCAGACAATAGCAGAGATATATTATCAGCAGTACGATAAAAGCAAAGGGATAGAACAGTTCTACCATATTGCGATAATCATGAGTACATACATGAATATAAAAGCATTATGTAAGTGTGCATACTCCTACGATGCCTAACTAGATGTACCTGTGTGTACCTAGCATATGTGTGTAGGTCTTAGAAGCTAAGAGGATTTAGTCGAACCCCCATACCTGAATAGAGAGAGTGTGGGACCCCGTCCTGGTCTCGAGTTGGACACCCCGTCCGGGTTGTGTCAGACCACTGTCAGCTTGAGCGACTGCATGCAGGAGCCTCAGCGTCTCTGGTCAGTGTGTCAGCATGGAAGTCTCGGTTCCCTCTGTCTTACCGGGGCAAGATGTGGTGTATTTATATCCTAAAGAGTCTCGGTCCTCAGTATGGTTTGGATTGGACATGAGGAAGACGTCAGGGGTGAACTTTGTACATACATATTATTAGGGGTGGGTGTAGTGGGCGAAGCGGGGCTACGCGGAGTGCCACGGAGACTGAACCAATCTCCGCACACTCCGCGTAGCTCCGCTACGCCCCACCCGCCTCCCGCCCGCACTATTAAAACAATATAAATAAGAATTTAAAACCCCTTACCTTATCAGCGGCGTCCCCGGGCTTCCCTCCTTCTCCATCGCGTCTTCTTCTGGAAAACTGCGCGGGCGCCTGCGCAAGCGCATTCCTCGCAAGAAATGCGCATGCGCGGGCGCCCGCGCATGCGCAGTTTTGAAGAAGAAGTTGCAATGGAGAAGGAGGGATGCCCGGGGACGCCGCCGATAAGGTAAGATGTTTTAAATTCTTATTTATAATGTTTTAATAGTACGGGCGGGAGGCCAACTCCGCTCCGCCCCGAGTGTGCGGAGATTTGCCTGTTCCGCCTACTTTGTGGAACGCGGAACAGGCAAAATTCCGCACATTCCGTGGGCAGAACGGAGTTGTCCGCCCATCCCTACATATTATGCCGGTGGTGTTTTCTTAGAGAGCCATGCATAATTAATGAGTACAGTGTGGGCCTGTGTTTGGAAGAACTCTGCTGTATTCAAAACCACAGGATAGATAACGTTCAGCCCTCAGAGCTCGTTGTGTACTAGCTGGGACCAATGTAGGTGAAAGATCATGCCTATATAAGGAATCATGACTATAATAGGACATGTACACTTGTGACCATAATTGGGCATATGCGGCCATGACCATAATAGGGCAAGTACGAATATGACCATATTAGGGTAAATGTGAATACGTCCATTTTTGGGCATGTATGAACGTGTCTACATTAGGGCATCTATGCGGGATATAACAATGGAAAGGTAAAGGGAGCGGAGAGGGGAAAAATGATAGGATGCTTGTACGAAATTTAATTGGTAATGGATGTCTAAATGGAGAATGGAGCAGGGAGGGGAAGTGGAAAGATAGAAGGGAAGTGGGGAACAGTGGGAAGTGGAAGAGAGCATGACAATGAGGGAAGGAGGTTGAACATGCTCAGTAAGTGTGCAGGGTTATGGGGGCAAAGGGGTAATAGCATCCTAAAATTAGAGCAGCAGATGTAATGGGTCTGGGGCTGAGGGGCTCACTGCATCCCTATTTTGGGTGTTTTTTTGTTACATGACCAGGGTGGCAGGGGGCCATTTTCTTTACTTGCATTAAAGACCTTGGCACCCTTGCTACACCACTGCTGCATGCACGCACACACACACACACGCACACACACACTGCCCAAGTGCATCCTTCTTTCCCACACACATTAGTTGCATAACAGACTTAAATTGCATATGCAAAACAGGTACAGTACAGTCGACAACAATGTAAGGTTGTCTCAAGCACAGAACAGGCACATCATGCATGCAAACACCCACAACACTTAAAATAGGTACAGCTCATGAAGCAGCTGTAGGGGAAGTTTCAGTCCGTCACATGAAGTTCATTGTTAAATAGTCTCATTTTCCCAAGAGTCGGTGGCGAGTCACCAGTGCCTTCTGGAATATCTCCTCAATCGGCCGCAGTACCAATCCTGCCACTTCAAATTGAAGCTATGTGCGTGCATGCGTCCAACAAATACTCCCTTAGGCCGAGAAGCTGACATCAAAGTTGCCATTTTCTGCTTCCTCCTGCAGCCTACACAGAGAGGCTGCTACCTTAACACAGGCTGATTCCAGCTGAGCATTTGGAGGTGATGGAATTAGTGAGTATAACAAAGACCTGCTTAAAAGACGGCAAGTACATCTTCATTTTCATTAGATTTGTAACACGCATTGCTTCTAAAAATGCTTACGACCACCAGCAGAAAATGGATTAAAGCAAGCATGACTTCAATGCCTTTCTAGAGCACCAGGGCCGTATTACGTAAAGTGCCCTGGTGGCACAATGGGTGTTAGTGCCTGCTTTGGGAGGCCCCGTGGCACTTTGGTATTACAGAAGGGGACGCTGACGCTTGTGCGGCCCCTTCTGTAATACCAATAGCGCTGGCCCACATAAAGCACCAGCGCTATCTTCAAGGTGGCATTCCATCATTTGCATGGGGGCGTGCCCCATGCAAATGAGGGAATCCCTTTGCTTCTGTGCCCGCGCCGTATTACCGACGCAGGCACAGAGGCGAAGAGGCCCTCATGAGGCGCACTGACAATGCGCCATCTAAAAGGTGGCACACTGTCAGTGCGCCTCCTGAGAGCAGCCCTCTGCAGAGGGTAAAGGGGGCCCCATTGACCCCCCAGACATCCCCTTGCAGGTGGGTGAGGTCACTCCATATTTCAAGTGAATGCGCTGCCCCCAGGCCAGCACGAGTACACAGCTGCCCTGGGGGCAGCGCATTCCCCATAATGCGTCACACTTTCCTTCATTGCGCCGGGCGCACCTTTTTAAAAGTGCACCCGGCGCAATGAAGGAAAGTGCGCCGCATGTATAATGCAGCCCCAGAGATTCCAATTAAGGCAAGCTTGATCTGGAACATTAATCCATAGAGTAGATGCTCTAAGAAAGAAGCTCTTAACTCCATCTTCAAACCAGGACAAGCATTATTTTATCAAAGGGCCAAGGCCCTGTAACCAATTAGGGCAAAAAGTGCTGCAGCAACAAATGATGGACCTGGCTTGGCAGTTCTGGCTGGGCTGTTCCCATGAGGAACAGGGTCAAGACTGATTTGCATATGGGTGGGTCGAAACTGGGGTGGCATAGTGAGCAAAAGAACAATGGAATTAATCCAGATCTCTTGACTGGCGGTGAATGTTTGATTCATTTAGCATTCAGTCCATCATTTTTGATGCAGCACTTTTCGCCCTAAGTGGGATAGGTATGCCCAGACATGGGTCTCTTGCTCGCTGTGCCACTGGATTCAAGCTAGCCTAGCTGATGAGGGGTGTTACCCTGAAACCAGCCTGAGGATGCTTGTTCGAGTCCAGGGAGGACCTGACTTAGCAATTTGGGCTGGACTGTTTGAAAAGAAGAGCCTTCACAGGTTTCTTGACAATATCCCGTAGATTTATTGTCATTACAGCATCCCAGCACAGAGTAGCACCTAACATCACCGGTGCTCTCTCTCAACTGTCCCCACCTAGAATCCCATGAGAAAGGAATCTACAATATCACTAAGCAACAGTAACCATAGCATAAATGCGAACTAAGACATCTCTACACATCTCCCCCTTTACAAAATACAAAACAGAATAAACAGCATATAAACAGAAAACCTAAAAGAAATGACAATATAGTTATAAAAACGGAATTGTAACATACATGATAAAACTTCATGGTTCACAGACTTTGCAAATATTTCCTAAACTCCAAGTAGAACCATCTTCCAAAATCACAACATTAGACTTCACATTTTTAACCTGAAAAGGTCCTAAATATTTGCTATCACCTTTGCGAACCCACTCATTTCTACGTACAACAACCCAATCACCCACTTGAACAGGTAATTGTTTCACACCCTTTCTCAGGTTGTAACTACTTATCATCCTTCTTTGTCCTCTCTCCACATTCTCCTTCACTTCATTACGATCAATCCAGATCTTCTCTTTTTACACAACCAAATATGACATTCTTTTTTCCCTGGTTCTCTTCCTTTAAGGGATACAAAAGGAGCCACACCAGTAGAAGGAGCCACACCAGTAGCTGAGTGTGGAGTAACCCCATGTGTCCACATCATTTTTCTTAATTCTTGTTTCCAGGATAGCCCATTAGCAAGAGACAATTGAATGTTCTCCATTATGATCCGATTAACCCTTTCTACCAGACCATTTGCCTGGGGTCGAAAAAGAGCCACCTTCTCATGAATAATACCCATTCTTTTGAGATAATCACCCACCTCCTTCAAGACAAATTGTACTCCATTGTCGGACACCAGGAAGGCAGGAATTCCTCCTTCTAGAAAAAAGTTTTCAAAAAACTTTATAACATTGGCAGTGTTGATCTCACCCATAGTTTCTACCACAAACCATTTGAAATGATAATCCACTAACACAAGAATAAACCTATCTCTTGTTCCTAGCTTGCTGACTGGACCAATGAAATCAATGGCTAATTTCTCCCAAGGTCTCAATGGAAATTTGGTGCATTCCAAAGGAGGTGGACGCACAAGTTTAGACTTATCACTGTTCACACAAAAACGACAGTCTTTCACTATAGCTTCAACATCACTATCAACTCCAGGCCACCAGAATGATTCCCTGACCCTGCGTTTAGACATGCCTTGACCAGGATGACCTTCGTGAACGATGTCAAGGACCCGTTTCCGTACTCCTTCAGGAGGTACTATCTGCCACCTTCTCATAACCTTTCCTTTGCTTATGCTCAACTCATCTCTTACTTTGAAAAATTCCTTCAATTCTGCATCTTTACTATCGTCAAGTTCCCATCCTTGAACAATCTTTGATTCTACTTTCAGTAGCACAGGATCACACTCCCTAGCCTTATTCCACTCTTCTGAAGACAGAGCCATAACTCCTTTATTAACATCACCATCACAAACGATGTCACCACAAATCTCATTACAATCCTCACTCAAAGGCATTCTCGATAGATAATCAGCAATTACATTTTTCTTTCCTTTAACGTATTCAACTTCAAAATTGAACTCCATGACAGATAACAACCACCTAGAAATTCGGGTGTCACACTACCTTCTAACCCCCTTCCACCTTTAAAAATAAACAGTAATGGTTTATGATCAGTACGGACCTTGAAGGGAAGTCCCCACAAATAAAACTTAAAATGGCTTATCCCCCAACAACAAGCTAGAGCTTCTCTTTCAATAACTGAATAAGATCTCTCAGCACCCTGTAACCTCCTTGAAGCAAAACCAATAATTCGTTCTTCACCATCCACCACTTGTGACAACACCGCTCCAATTCCGACCCCACTGGCATCTGTAGTTAAGTAAGTTCTACCAGTAACTTCAAAACGCCCTAGTGTAGGTGCTTCAGAATTTTTTTTTTTTTATGAGTTCAAAAGCTCTCTTACACTCATCAGACCATTTAAATACAACATTCTTTTTCATGATCATTCTCAGAGGTTCAACAAGCTCAGAAAAACTCCCTACATATTTAGCACAATACTCTGCTAATCCTAAAAAAGATCGGAGTTCATCTTTATTTGATGGTTCTGGAGCCATAGTCACTGCTTTTATAATACTTTTCTTAGGTCTTATACCATCTGAACTTACTTCATGTCCCAAATACTCCACTCTCTCTTTCCTTAACTGACACTTCTCTTTTTTTATCGTTAAATTATGCTTCTCTAGTCTTGCCATCACTTCTCCAAATAATTTATCGTGGTCGTAAAAATCTTTCCCAGCAATTAAGATGTCGTCCTGAAAACACCAAACCTTTTTCATGTCCCCAAAAATGTTTTTCATAGCTCTTTGAAAAACGGCTGATGCCAATCCAAAAGGCATCCTCTTGTATCTAAATGCACCAAGAGGAGTGGCAAATGAAGTCAAATGTTTAGACGATTCATGCAATTTAATCTGATGATACGCAGCAGACATATCTAATACACTGAAAACACGTCCTTCACCCATGGTTGATAAAATCTCCGATATGTTAGGAAGTGGTTCCCTATCCACCCAAATATTTCTATTGAGATCATGTAAGTCTATACAAAGGCGAATTTTGCCACCATCCTTTGGAGCAATTACAATTGGAGCCAACCATTCAGAATCTTCGATTGGCTCAATAATCTCTTGTTTTAACAAACTTTCAATCTCTTGACGTAAAGGTTCTAACATTAAATTTGGAACATTCCTTATTTTGTAGACAATTGACTTAGCATTTTCCTTTAAAATTAACTTATGTGAGAAACCTCTCCATAGCCCCAACCTTGAGTCAAAGACCTTGGGATACTTCTGAAATCCTCGTCGGCATGAAAAGAAGAGCCTTCACAGGTTTCTTGACAATATCCTGTAGATTTATTGTCATTACAGCATCCCAGCACAGAGTAGCACCTAACATCACCGGTGCTCTCTCTCAACTGTCCCCACCTAGAATCCCATGAGAAAGGATTCTACAATATCACTAAGCAACAGTAACCATAGCATAAATGCCAACTAAGACATCTCTACACTGTTCCCATGAGGAACAGGGTCAAGACGGATTTGCCTATGGCTGGGGTCCAAACTGGGCTGGCATAGTGAGCAAAAGAACGATGAATCTTACCCAGATCTCTTAACTGGGGGTGAATGTTTGATTCATTCAGCATTCTGTCCATCATTTGTTGCTGCAGCACGCATCTTTCTAAAACTGGCATTTCTAAAATAGTAATGATAAACTCAACTTTACCAAAAAGAGGATTTATCATCACCATTCCAATGATATGAAACATGACAGAGCTACTCCTTCTCAATCAGGAATTACAGCTTATAAGTGTAATAAGGAATTGCCAGTGTTAACCTATGTGAGGGGTAGTCCTCACAGTAGTGAAAAACTCATCAGCCAGGCTAGCTTGAATCCAGTGGCACAGCAAGCAAGGGACCCACGTCTGGGCATACCCATCCAACTTAGGGTGAAAAGTGCTGCAGCAACAAATGATGGACGGAATGCTGAATGGATGTTTTTCAATACCATGACATGCAAAACTTAAAAGTACATGTCCTACCATTGTGATTACACAGCACCCTGACCCATGGGCTACTTAGGTCCTACCTTAGGGGTGACTTATATGTAATAAAAGGGAAGTTTAAGGCTTGGCAAGGGGTTTTAAATGCCAAGTCGACATGGCAGTGTAAACTGCACACACAAGCTCTGCAGTGGCAGCCCTGAGACATGTTTAAAGTGCTACTTGTGTGGGTTGCACAATCAGTGCTGTAGTCTTGTTTCAGTGTACAAAAATAATCATATTTCATTGTTGCAGAATAGAAAATATATGGCAATATGTAAATAGTAGGCAAAGAAGAAGCTTTAAAACTAAAGGTTTGGGACCTCATTTAGAGGTCCGCAGGCATGCAGCCATGTGGTTGGTGCCACAGCCCTTCCAATCTAGATTTTTGTTCCAGTTTATCAGGGAAGTTTTGGAGAAAAAGTGGTTCTGTTGCCATAGCAGGGGTCCTTTCAGCATAAAAACTGATGAATGCCTTCCAACCACTCTATGGCGGCAGTGTGCGCTGATAAATATTTTTGGTTTTTCAAAGACTAACACCCAAATCATGGAATTGTCTTTGAAAAACAAAGAATCAGTGTTCTTGACACACTTGTACCTGGAGGGCAAGTAAAGATTTTCAAGGCAGGGACTGCCATGTTGTGCATGGCAGTCCATGGCATGAAAAAGCTGATGGGAATAAGGGATGGGCAGATATGGCAATCTCAACCCGAAGATTTTGGAGCACTTTAGGTGTGCACCTGTTACAGTATGCAAGGACACATTGATTTTTTAACCTAGTTTTTTAGGCACAGGTAGATTAAGTGATTTGCCCCAAGCCTGGAACCTGGTTCCCTACTTCCAAAGTGGGCATTTCTGGCTGTTGTGTCACATCCTCTCTCCCTATCCCCTCCGTCAATGACAAGATACAGTCAAAAGCTTTAATCAAAGAAACAGATTCCTTCATTCTGCACATGAGTAGGAAATCAGTGAACGGTGATAGCAGACTCTATAAATATTTCTACTGCCTGAAATTTTGTCATGTTGAATACTGAACCGTTATTGTTTCATTTCTTATGTCTTGACACCTTGGCCTATAAAATAATTGTGATTGTCCAGAATTGGCTGTTTTTATGGTGTGGCATTCAGGATTCATGCATGTCATGTTGTGTTGTGTTATGTTATGTTATGTTATGTTCTGTTATACACATTTGTGATGCGCACTATCAACCGGGAGGGTATAATCTCGCCGAGCAGGTGACAGTCTAGACAATACAAAAACACAAGAGAGAGAGAGAGGGATTTCCACAAATGTGGAGGGGAATACTCCTAATCCCCTTTAGCTTTAATAAACAAACAATAGGAGGAGTACAACCAGGAGACAAGTCAAAGTCTCCAAAGTATTGGGAAAAGGGCACAAGAAAGGAAATGTCCTTTCTTAAGAAGACCCCTCACTCACCAACCTAGTTGGTGACATGCTTCATCATCGGGGTCCCACCCGAATGGCCGAATGCCATCCGGGTGTGCTTCAACACCTGATTACAGTGGAGCAGGTTGTTTTCTGTGTAGGTGAGTGAAAAAGTGATTTAAAAATTGGCCAGATTTAACTCAAAATTTTGTATTTTAATAATGGAGCAACTGGGCAATATTAAAAATTAGTGATAAGACACCCTTTTGGTTAAATTGACCAACTGGTATCTTTAAGTGAAAAAATGTGCAAAAAAGTGCGAAAAAAGGTCTACATGTTTCAACCTATAGTTGGTAATACTAGGTTTTCGTCAGGACCAAGAGTACGTGACCCGGGCGGTATACACACGCTAAGGTGTTCCCTGCCCTTGATCACTGTTACCTAACTATGTACTCACAGTTAGGAGACCTTTCATCCGAATTAGTTGAAAGGAAAAAATCTGAAAAAACAAATATACAATCACAGACAAACAAAATACAAAGCTGTAACGAAGCGTCTCAAAGGTTAAGTGCTCCTAAGTATCCCAATTGCGTGTAATGAAAAAGCGTGAAAAATACACATTTCTTTAACATCTGTCTCCTAAAGTAAGAGGCAGTATATGGCAATGTGCACATTCACTCAAGTGATAAAATAGAAAAACAAAGTACCGCCCACTCATGGCATTCAGTCCAGTGGGTATTTTTACACTCTGGCTGGCAGTACTTGTCATGAAATGCAAATGCATTTCTAACCAAAACAAACGCGGATATCACATGAAACCGTGAGAATAGGTTACAACGCCACTTTCGTTCTTCTTTTAGAAGTGGGTGTCTACGCTCTCATTACATAGGTGAGGGCGTACTAAGTGTAGCATTCATGCTAGTTAAAACGAGCGTTTCATCCAAGATAACTACAATAATGACGGGAGGAAAACTGGGTGCTTACTATGTGACGCATGTTCGCGTGCCTCATGGGAGTAGGGGTCGTGATGCTGGCTCAGTTGCGCAATCTGGAAAAATGAGCATTACGAATAGAAACGGGAAAAATCTCATGAGGTGAGTAGCCAACAACGAGGTGTAAGCGGAGCCCACCCGCATTTGATCGAAATACTCACTGCGTGTTACCAGTCACCGGCTGCTGCGCCTAAGATACAAACCCACCACAGCTCCCCGAGGGTTCCTGTATCAGAGCATCCTCACCAGTTAAATGCTGGGCGCTTCCGGGTACGGGCGTGATGGCGTGGTCACATGGCCGACGTCTGAACGTCGAGGGGGCGTGGTACTGGGATTCCCTCAGTGATAGACAGGAGAAAAGACACAAATATGCCAAGCAAGCATGAGCCCATAACCGATACAGAAATATATAAATAAAAAGCGCTTAAAGCGACTGTTGGCGTCTTATGGGGAAAGGTATTTGGAGGCATATCTCTATGAGTAGAACAAATGAGGCAACATGCTGGAATTCCCTCAGCGATGGACAGGGATTACTGCATTGAGGAGACACAAATATGTTGCCAAGCAAGCGTGAGCCAATAAAATAAAATAAAATAAAGTAAAGAAACCAATCAAGAAATAAAAGGCGCTTGAACCGACTGTTGGCGTCTTATGGGGAAAGGAATTCTCTCTATGAGTAGAACAAATGAGGCAACATATGAGGCAACATGCTGTTCGAAAAACAGTGACTACGTCAAAAAACATTAGCTATTTAACGGGCAGCAGGTGAACTATCAATGCGAGTCCGAATTAACATACTAGGCGTGCATATAGCGAAAACTAATAAGGTTCCTGGAAAGTGCTGTTCGATATCATCAAGACTATCTTATATAATGACAATTAAGAATATAGGCATACATGCACATAGGCAGCAGTAATCAAATGAATACTGGGCATAGAGACCTACATAGTTATTAACGGTGGTCACTGTCCTTCCAAGGTAATACTATAAAGGTAACTGTATATATGACACAGGACATGGACTTATTTCAAAAGAACCGAATTCCAAGGAATATTATCGTTCAATCCTTCTTTATGGGTGGATAGCCTATATATCCATCGTTGTTCCTTCTCAAATAGGCGTTGTTGGATTTTAGCTCCTGTTTTTATCTGTTCGATAATAGTCCATTTCATATCGTTGGTTGTGTGGTTCTTTTGAAGGAAGTGCTCAGTGAGTTTTGTAGTAGTTTTCTTGCATCTGATAGTGCTGCGATGTTCACAAATTCTTTGTTTTATTTTCCTGCAGGTCATACCCACATAAGCAAGATTGCAGGGGCACTTTATCAGATAGACCACGTTGGTGCTGTTACAATTTGTGTGGACACGTTGGTTCCATACTTTTCCGGGTTCTAATGCAAGTGTTTTGGTGTTGCTGGTCAAATGGCAAACACTACAATTCCCACATTGATAGTGCCCTATGATGTTAGGTAGGCCCCACGCCATAGTTACAGTTGGTATCGTTTCTTGTCTGATCTCTTTTGGACGCGTGTTGACAAGGGAGTCCTTCAGGCTTCTTGCTTTCTTGAAAGAGAAAAGTGGTTTTTCCCAGTGTAAATTTCCTGTATTGATAATAGACCAGTGCTTATTGATGGATCTGGTCATTTGGTTAGAGGCTGTACTCACATACATACACCCAGCAAAACACACACTCACACACCCTCACCTGCACACCAACACACACATCACTCACCATCACCACCCATCACCATGCCCCCCAAGAAGAATCACAAGTTCCTAGATTGTGAATTGGAAGTCCTGGTAGACGAGATCCTCAGGGTAGAGCCACAGCTGTTTGGCACATTGGTCCAACAGACCCCCATGTCGCAGAAAACCAAGATGTGGGAGAGGATCATCAACAGGGTGAACGCCCAATCACCATGTCGGCGCACAAAGATCGACATCCAGAACAGGTGGTATGACGTGCGCAGGAGGGTACGGAAACTGCTGAAGCAAGACTACATCAACAGCCAACACACCGGCAGTGGCCCTCCTGCCAAGCCAATATACCTCAGGCCCTGGGAGGAGAAGGTGCGGGCCATCCTTCCGCCAGTGAGCATATATGGACTAGAGGACATCCCAGAGCCTGGTGAGTACACAACAAATGTACACAATATACTGCCACAAAACACACACACATCACTGTCAAGGGGAGAGTCAAACCATGCACTCATAGCAATCACACAGCAACCAGAACAGAATCATCCCAAAATGTGTATGTCAGTCAGAGAAACACAACACATGCCATCAAAAAAGTCACATCCAACTGTGCCAACACATGTACAAACACAACCACAACTACAGCTAGGCAGTGGCACAAATTGAACTAACAAACACATCCACACATGTAGTCACCACAACAACACCAACACACAGTGAAGACCACTCAAAGGAAGGAATTCTGTGTATGCTGGCCAAGTCAGTGTAGCCAATAGCATCATGGGAGTCGCAGTCACACATATTGCCCCCCACAACTGTCCCATCAACACCACCATGAACCATGCGCACATCACAGGGAGTGGAGAAGGACTCACAAGATGGCTGACACTGGCAACTGCTGTGGGGAGCACAAGGCCCTGCTGCCAACTGTGCACCAACAAACAGCAGGACACCACTGACTGACATCCTGAGAGACAACTTCCACTCCCTGCAATGCAAGCACGTTCCATGGTGGGATATCTGGCTAGCTGGGTGGGAAGGGGGACTTGCAGCACTGACCATAGTCACAAGCACCTCCCCTCACACACACCCCAACACAAACTCCACAGAACCCACCTGGTAGAATGCAATGCCCCCCATCCTAACACAAGATCCCACAAAGCACCACCACCCTGGGTTATGTCGTGTGAAGCACAGGGACACTCTTGGGACTCTTAGCCAAACAACTGCCAGGACAACACTCCCAGCCATCCTGTCAGCACAGCCAGCCCACCCCACAGGGAAGCAGAGTCAAAAGGAAGGAAGCATGGGCATGCTGGGAAGGGGGGTGGAGGCAATATCATGATGGGAGTCGTAGTCACAGACATTGCTCAGCCTCACAACTGGCCCATCAACACCACCCTGAACCATGCCCACATCACAGGGAGTGGAGAAGGACTCACAAGATGGCTGACACTGGCTACTGCTGTGGGGAGCACAAGGCCCTGCTGCCAACTGTGCACCAACAAACAGCAGGACACCACTGACTGACATCCTGAGAGACAACTTCCACTCCCTGCAATGCAAGCACGTTCCATGGTGGGATATCTGGCTGGCTGGGTGGGAAGGGGGACTTGCAGCACTGGCTATAGTCACCAGCACCTCCCCTCACACCCCCCCAACACAAACTCCACAGTACCCACCTGGTAGAATGCAATGCCCTCAATCCTAACACAAGATCCCACAAAGCACCACCACCCTGGGTTATGTTGTGTGAAGCACAGGGACACTCTTGGGACTCTTAGCCAAACAACTGCCAGGACAACACTCCCAGCCATCCTGTCAGCACAGCCAGCCCAACCCACAGGGAAGCAGAGTCAAAAGGAAGGAAGCATGGGCATGCTGGGAAGGGGGAGGAGGCAATAGCATGATGGGAGTCGTAGTCACAGCCCTACATCCCCCACCACATGGCCCAGCAAGCTCACACTCACGCATGCACATCCCACAGAGAGTGGAAAGGCCCATCAAAGATGTCTGACACTGTTGCTGTGTCGTGGGGAGCACAAGGGCATGCTGGGTACTGCACACCAACCAACAGCAGGACACCACTGTCAGCCATCTTGCCATTGCCCTCACACCCACACACACTGAACTCCACACAAAAGCAAGTAAGTATGGGAATGCTGGCAAGTGGAGTGGAGGCAATGGAATGATGGGAGTCGTAGTCACAGACATAGCTCACCCCCACAACTGTCCCATCAACACCACCCTGAACCATGCTCACATCACAGGGAGTGGAGAAGGACTCACAAGATGGCTGACACTGGCTACTGCTGTGGGGAGCACAAGGCCCTGCTGCCAACTGTGCACCAACAAACAGCAGGACACCACTGACTGACATCCTGAGAGACAACTTACACTCCCTGCAACGCAAGCACGTTCCATGGTGGGATAACTGACTGGCTGGGTGGGTGGGAAGGAGGTCCGGCTGTCAACCAAACACAAGCAATGCAGACCATGTTCCCACCCCAGAAAATACATAGAAATGCCCAAATAATGCAGGACAATGTGCCACACCAATATCAACCCCTGACTGTGACGACTTAGGACAATGCAATGTACAGGCCCGCACCCAGAGGCACAGTCACAACTGTCATGTGTGTCAACCATTGATGCCTGCAGAAACATGACATACATTGTTTGTGTCTCCCAAAAACAGGTGATGATGGGGACACAGCAGCAGACGCTGAGGAGTCCCAGTCCCAGGCTCAAGAGGATGCCGAGCTCACTGGCGTCGTACAGCCTCTGTCCTCCTCGGACGATGAAGAACAACCTGGCACATCCGGTGCAAGTCAACATGCAGCACCAGCAGGACCACCAGCTGCAGCACCAGCAGGACCACCAGCTGCACCCCTGCACCCACCCCTACAACGACTGTCACCACGAATACCATCCCTGCCGACATGGACAGAATAAGGAGCAACACCAGCACAGTGACCCTGGACCAACCTGGGGCCATGGACACCACCACCACCACCAACCCCCAAGGTGGACCAGGGTTATCTGTGCGTGCCACTGCACACACTGCACATGTCAGCAGGGGTGGTGGGAGGGGTGGGAGACAGAGGTCGCTGCTTGCAGACGTTGCTGGTGTGCATGACGACCCACAACTGGTACGCATAGCTGATGCGTACCAGTCCAGCACCGGAGAGCTCAGCCAGGTAGTGGGGCTCCTCAGAGACATTAAACAGCAGCAGGCTGCCCATCATGCCCGCTTGGACTCCCACATGTCCCACGTGGAGTCACACATGTCCCGTGTGGACTCACACATGTCCCGCGTGGAGTCCAAGTGGGATGCACTGCATGAGATGACGGCGGTGCACAGGGACATTTTACAATGCCTCCGCCAGATGAACAGCAACCAGTCCACACCTCCCTGTGTGCCAACAACATCTGGTGCCGAACAAACTGCAACTGCCACAGGGAGGGAGGAGGACTCTGGCGGAGAGTCCCCTGCACCGCAGCAGCCTGCACTTGAGGGCCCCCCCCAAGAAGAGGGGTCGTCCGAGGAGGGAAAAGTGAGAGGCCGATGGCCAAGCGCAACTCCCAGGAAGCCTGAACCTGTTCTGGATGTTCGCCTTTGTGCACAGACTGTTCACCCTGTTGACGGCAACACTACTCCCACACATTGCATGGGGAGTACAAGTTGGACCAATGTATCAGACAACTGTGGCCCCGATACTGGGGATCCTGTCTACCCGGACTTTCAATTCACCTAGGAACTTGGGATTGCAAGATTCATGTACAGCACAACCCATCCTATGCACTATTAACACAAATGTATCACAATAAACACACTAATACACCATACTTGCCTCTGTCGTGATTCCAACGTGGGTGCTGTTATGGGGATGATGAACTGCAAAATTACACTGTGTATGCGAACTGCAACAGCAAGGACAACACAGGCATGTGAGTACAGGCAACGTGACACACATGAGGGAGACACACCACCAGGGCTACACGACACATACACACCTAGGCCATCTGACTCATTGCCTACACTGATGTTGCCAGGGAAGACGGTGCAATGCACAGACACCACACCCATTCCCAGTTGTAGTCAAGTAGCCCACAGGTGCAGTAAGCAAATGGCAGTCAAATGTGTGACCACAGACAACGCACATCACAAAGTGAAGCACAGGTTTATTACACAGTTGCAACATGCCGTAACCACTACAGATGCAAGGTAACCCCACCTGGTAGCGGGCACACAGTCAACAACTGTAGACGGAAGGAAGTCCATGGGTGTGGCGCACATCACCTGTAGGGACACAACAGCTACCAGCCTGGATGTGCAATCACGTCGTCGGTGGACACAGTTGACCAAACGAATCTGAAAGTACCCTGTGAAGGACAGAAATGACACACAGTCAAAAGCAATGGAGTACAGGACAGAACAGCAAAACTCATGCACAATACATGTTACAAGATACCCACCCAGAACCAAGTTAGCATGTCAACACTGTTGGGGAGTACAGCCCACCTGTCACCACACATCGCAACACACATCCAGTCAAGTAGCCCATGGACACACTCCAACAGCACCAGAACACCACCCACACATCATGCCAACTCACATCATTGACATGACACCTCAGGATACTCACATTCAGCTAAAGAAGTTGGTGATGAGCTGTGTGCGGACATCACCATCACCATCATCATCATCGTCACTGGCATCGTGGTCCAGGCCAGGATCCTCCACAGGTGGCGGATGTTGGTCATTGTCATCCTGGATGAGAGGCAACTCCTTCCGCACTGCCAGGTTGTGGAGCATGCAGCAGACGATGATAATCTTGCACACTTTCGCAGGGGCATATGGGAGGGACCCTCCGGTCTTGTCCAGGCAGCGGAAGCGGCTCTTCAGGAGACCAAAGGTCCGCTCAATCACTCTCCTGGTCCGACCATGTGCCTCATTGTAGCGCATCTGGGCAGGTGTCACAGGGTTCCTGAGGGGTGTCAGCAACCACGGCATGTTGGGGTATCCCGAGTCACCTATGGACAGACAAGTGCACATTAGCTGACTTGGAAAAGTGGGCGGAATACTACAGATCAGATCACACACAATGGCACAAAGTCAGTACACACCGACAAGCCAGGCACACTGGTTCTGCATCTGTGCCATCATCCTGGGGATGCGACTACTCCTCATCACAAAGGCATCGTGTGCTGAACCAGGGAAACGGGCACACACGTGTGTGATGGTCATGTCTGCAAGACACACCACCAGTGCATTGACCGAGTGGTAGTGCTTGCGGTTCCTGTAGGCCTGCTCCTGGGCCTGTGGTGGTACCAAAGCCACATGTGTCCCATCAATGGAGCCAATGACATGCGGCATCCTCCCCAGGGCATAAAAGTCACTCTTCACGTCAGTGAGTCATCGCAGTCTAGGGAAATAGATGTACCGGTTCAGGAAGAGCAACATTGCCGCCAAAACATCGCGGAGCACACGGCTGAACATGGTCTGTGACATCCCACCAGCAGTTGCCACAGTATGTTGGAAGGTACCAGTGGCAAAGAAGTGTAGGGCTGCCATCACCTTCACCTTGGGGGTCAGCGCTGTAGGATACGGCCGGCCAGGCTGCAAATGTGGGGACAACTGCACTGCCAAATCCTCAATCAGCTGCCTGGTGAAGCGGTACCATCGGATGCTGTCCCGTTCCACCATCGTTGCCAGGTCTGGGAATGGCCGATGGACAGCAGGAGCCCTGCAGTGCAGAGGAGAAGTAAGCAAGATTGTCAGTCACCCCACATATGCGGCATTGAACACATTCAAGATCCCAACATACATCATTATGAGGCACAACTACATGAAGTGTGCAGTACCGGAAGGACATGTATGGTACATACATGGCCAACATCTGTCAACACGGTCCTACAGGTGGCATCAATTTGTCCCAGGTTGGCCCATTGGATATCATGAGGCCGTGTCACATTTCCCATCTCCTGCTGCCGTGTCACAATAACCCCCCACAGTGACATGTGAGGACAGATGTGCCCCAGGCACCACAGCTCAATGACAGGTACATTCCCAGGGACCCTGTAATGCCACATGGACACTGGCATTACATGGAGTATCATGTATACACCACAGCAAAACAACCTTGACCCCCACAGGTAGTGGCCCCACTTGCCATGGCAGGACAGACATGGACGTCTGTGACACACACGCACAACATCAGAGTCCATGCACACACAACGTGGATGTGGAGACTGTCTCCCATTGTGCACATGAAATCAGAGACATTGTAAACACTACATGCACAAAGACTGTGGAGGACCATCACTATTGTGCCACTGGGACACCCTGGCTCAAACATACCGTCCCACATGGGACTCACGGGGTATGTGACATGACATACACATACACCACTGTGAAATGTGACCATGGCACATGCACAGATATGAACAGTTGCACATCACAGTGGTCATGTACACGTAACACCCAGGATCCTGTCCCCATGAACACGTGCACAGCCTGGGGGTGGCTGCCCACAGGTGACACCCACAGGACAACATGTACACCAACATACACACAATAGGAAATGCAGCCTTACATGCCTTATGATAAGGTTTGGACAGGCTGTCGTGATGTAGGTGTGCCCCTCACTCCCTGGGAGCTATCTGTGGCTGGCATATGTCCATCTGAGACAGGCATGCTGACATATGCCAGTCACATGTACAGTGATGCGTTGAACAGCAATGGACCGATTGGTGCCTCCGGCCGGCCCATTGCTTTCAATGTGTGCGGGTACGCGTTGTACCCCTGTGCGCGTTGAACTGCAATGGACCGATCGGTGCCTCCGGCCGGCCCATTGCTTTCAATGTGTGCGGGTACGCGTTGTACCCCTGTGCGCGTTGAACAGCAATGGACCGATCGGTGCCTCCGGCCGGCCCATTGCTTTCAATGTATGCGGGTACGCGTTGTACCCCTGTGCGCGTTGAACAGCAATGGACCGATCGGTGCCTCCGGCCGGCCCATTGCTTTCAATGTGTGCGGGTACGCGTTGTACCCCTGTGCGCGTTGAACAGCAATGGACCGATCGGTGCCTCCGGCCGGCCCATTGCTTTCAATGTGTGCGGGTACGCGTTGTACCCCTGTGCGCGTTGAACAGCAATGGACCGATCGGTGCCTCCGGCCGGCCCATTGCTTTCAATGTGTGCGGGTACGCGTTGTACCCCTGTGCGCGTTGAACTGCAATGGACCGATCGGTGCCTCCGGCCGGCCCATTGCTTTCAATGTGTGCGGGTACGCGTTGTACCCCTGTGCGCGTTGAACAGCAATGGACTGATCGGTGCCTCCGGCCGGCCCATTGCTTTCAATGTGTGCGGGTACGCGTTGTACCCCTGTGCGCGTTGAACTGCAATGGACCGATCGGTGCCTCCGGCCGGCCCATTGCTTTCAATGTGTGTGGGTACGCGTTGTACCCCTGTGCGCGTTGAACAGCAATGGACCGATCGGTGCCTCCGGCCGGCCCATTGCTTTCAATGTGTGCGGGTACGCGTTGTACCCCTGTGCGCGTTGAACTGCAATGGACCGATCGGTGCCTCCGGCCGGCCCATTGCTTTCAATGTGTGCGGGTACGCGTTGTACCCCTGTGCGCGTTGAACAGCAATGGACCGATCGGTGCCTCCGGCCGGCCCATTGCTTTCAATGTGTGCGGGTACGCGTTGTACCCCTGTGCGCGTTGTACCGCAATGGACCGATCGGTGCGCACCCATTGACAATGGGCTTGCCTGGCAACGGACGCGTTTTCGAATTTCGAACGAGTCGGTTGCTGGAAAATCAGTTGGTCACCCACAACAATGTTGCAAAATCATGTATGTCATGAAGTTGAAGATTTGAAGGATGCTGTGGGCGTGTTTTGGTGCTGCTATTCCATGGATTGGCCAGATTCAGAAGATGCAAACGACTTGGACCTATCACTTTGGACACAAGGGACAGTATCTGCCTCTCCAGCACATATATATTGCTGGCTGTTCCCCTGAGAGCCCACTTGCCTGCACTACATGCTCCAAGACGACATCTGCCACTGCACTGCTGCTGTCTCTGCCCCTCTGGACCCTGCAATGGCACGTACTGTGGAGAGAGCCCCAGCCTTCAGCCTTGAAGAGAACCAGGCCCTGCTGGACAGCCTACTTCCACAGTACAGCAAGCTGTATGGGACACCAGGGGAGCAGGTGAGTGTTCTGTGCACTGCCTTTCTGAATGTGCATTTTGTCTGACTAGCAAGGCTGAGAGTCTGCATGCCACTGGCTAGCAGGCTCACTGAGTAGTTGTCACCCCCCATAGTGTGTAGTGACTTGCACTGGACAGGTATGGTGCAGTGACAGTGCATTTGAACATGGTTTTACTTCCCATGCAATGATACCATGTAGTGACGTCTGGCAAACTGTCCATGGTCAGCTTTGCACTGCCTGTGTACATCATGTGCCCCTGTGATTGAGACATGTATATACGACTGTGTCATGCACGGATATGTTGCATGTGTGGTAATGGCCTTTTCACTTTGTCATCCTGACAGGTTAATGCCCATCGGAAGCAGGAACTCTGGAAGGACATCGTCCGGGCTGTCCGGTCCGTGGGGGTCTACAAGCGCCGGATCCGCAACTGCCAGAAGAGGTGGCAGGACCTTCGGGGCTGGACCCGGAGGATTGCACGGGTCCAGCTGAAGCTGTCGCCTCCTCGCAGGAGGGGCGGAACACGGACCCTGACCCCCCACATGCTCCAGATCCTGGCGGTGGTCTTTCCAGACCTGGATGGGCAGCTGAAGGCCAGACAGCAGCAAGGAGGGGGTGAGTCAAAGACTGCACTGTGAACTCTGTATTACATGCTTTGTGCCCTCCTCTGGCCTGGTTCAACTGCCACAGTGCAGCAGTCATGTTGTCCAGGAGCCATGTCCCTCTATTGTGCACTGCCCACTGCTCATCTGATACCCAGGTGTGGCCCTTACAGTCAGGGAATTGTGTCACTTGGGACTGTGTCCTTGCAGTTTGCTTCACTAAAGGTGGGGGACAGCATCTGTTTCCCTGACTCTGTTGTGGGCATCATGGGTGGGTCCATTGTTCACACAACGCCTGGTTTTGGACATGTGATCTGCGTGTTGCTTTGATATGCGGTCCGCTTGCTGAGCTGAGCCACCACATGTGCCTGGGGTATGTGGCACACGCCCATGCAGCGGGTGGGAACAATGTTTGGGCCCCAGGAGTGTGCAGATTACGTGTGTCACACATACATAGCCAGCTATCCACTGTCCAGGGCACATCCCTCATTCATGTGGAGCAGGACAGTCATGCCTACTCTAGGCCATGCAATGCACTCTGTACTCCCACTCCCGTGTATCAGCTGACACATTGTGCACAGTGATTTGACCCCTCCGGTGTCTGCCTCTGTGTCAGTGTGCTGTGGATTAGTTGCCAGGACTGCTGTGGTGTTTCTTGGTAGGGGCTCAGCATGCCCCTGGAGATGTGACCATAGGAGACGATACTTGTGTGTCACATAGGTGTTTGATCAGCTGCCCGTGCAGACTGGGGTATGCAAATGTGATGTTCAGGCAGCTGTTCCCCATTCACAGCAATTGTGAGGGGCTCAGGTTCAGAGGGTAGTGTCACAGGTCTCCCATATGTCCAATAGGTGTGACCTGGACAGATGAGGGTTGAGATGATGTGTTGTGTGGGGGATGTACATGTGCACTTGTGCAGCTCCAGGACTTGCATTCCCCATGACCTACTATTGTGTCACAGTGCATAGTGTTGTTGTCTGGCTGCCAAGTCATACATCACTGAGACAGTGATGTATGACTTAACAGTCATGCCTCTGCCATGGCATGTGTCAACTTATTTGTGGTCCTGCAGGGGAGTGACATGTGCTACATGCACACCATAGTGGCGCTGGCTATCAGGACATGGGTGCATCATGGTGTCTGTCGCTGGTATGCATCACATGCATTTCCTATTTGACTCTGGGCATCCCTTTCATCCGGAAACCTGTACTGACTCAGTGGCAAGAGCTGTGATGTGTCCACACCGTGTCCTCTGCACTGTCCAACTACTGTGTACTTGGTGCATGTGTCCACACTGGGGTGTTGCAATCCAACAGACACCAGACAGATGGGTACAAGGCCATGTGGGATGTGAGTGCCATGCTTGGCATCAGACTGACAATTGGCTTCTCCTGTTCAGTTAGGGCACTTTTAGCAATGTACAACTAATGATGCCAGGGCTTGCTCTGTGATGTGCTGTGCTCACAGTGGTGTGTGCGTTTGGTGCAGGTGACTGATGTCTGTCTGTTTCCCCATTGTTTGCAGATACATCCACGGCCACGGAAGGGGACAGCTCCACGGACCAGGAGGAGCCAGAGAACCAGACTGGGTCAGCAGCCGAGGAGTGGTCGGAGGGACCCAGTGGCACGGAGGGCGAGGGGAGCCACACCGAGGAGTCCTCAGCACCATCCACCTCAGCTGAGGACCAGAGCAACTCGGAGGATGACTCCCTTGTGGAGGCGGGTGTCAGCAGCCACCACACCCCAGCTAGTGTTGCTTTCCCCGCCACCACCAGCACCACCACCGCCCTCCCATCGGCTCCCATTCCCCAGGTCCGTGGAGGCTCCCATGTTCGGGAGCGTGTCTCCTTTGGGCCAGGCACCGCACCCCCTGCCCCTGTGTCCCCTGCTGCCCTGAGTGAGGAGTCTGTGTACCTCCTTCGCCAGCTCCATGTAGGGCAGACAGCCATGCTGAGTGTCCTCCATGCGCACACCGCACTGTTGACTCAGCTGGTGTCGTTCATGGAGGGCATCTCATCGGGCATGTCTGACCTACAGAGGGGCAACAGGTCCATTGACTCCTCCCTGACGGCAGCAGTGTCCCTCCTTAGACAGTCCCTCACCCCTCCTGCCTCTGCTCCATCCACACTCCCCAGCACCTTGCCCGTCCCAAGCACACACACACCGGCACAGGCACACACCAGCACACACACATCCAGCACACAGACACACACGCCACAAACTAAACGCACACGCACGCACAGTCAGGGGACTGAAACCAGACTCACAGGGGATGGGGCCCTGGTACACACACACGCATCCACGGGCACTGCGCAGTCCTCAGTTGCCTCTCCCTCCAAAGCACCCTCCCTTGCCTCACCTGCAACCCCAAAGACCCAGCGCCTCTTCCTCAGTGACCTCGGCCTCTTCCCCTCCGATCCAGCTGCCCCAGCATCCAGGGGGAAGAGGAAGCCCCCCACACGGAGCAGAGTGCCCCTCGCCCCCGGACACCCTCCCCCAGGCGCAGACAGACTGAGGCCCCCACCCGCAAGTCCCCCGGAGTGGTAAGAGCAAGACCCCGCCGCCGCCCTGCAGCTCAAGCACCAGGTCACCTTCCTCCATCCCTCAGGCCCCCACTCCACAGGTGCCCCCGCCACACCCTGCCCCAGGTTCCCCCACCCACAGATATACCATCCCCAAGAGGCTCCGGCCTTCTCCCCCTGCCACTTGCTCTCCCGGCACCACACCCCCGCTGCGCTTGTCTGTGCCACTGATGTGGTGAGGGTGTCCTCCCCCTCTGTCCAGCCCACCTTGCCTGTTCCCCATTCTCCTCCCCTGGTGGTAGGCACTGCAGTGGAGTCCACTACCACCCTGTCTGACTTGGGCACTGCAGTGGCGGACCTGTCCACTCCATCTGCAGGGTCCACTGCAGTCGTGCCGGCACCCACAACATCTGAGCCATGCCCCCAGTTGTGCCGGCACACACCATGTCAGACACCTCCACTGCAGTTGTCAGTGGCTCTCCAGCACCCACCACCCCTTCCCTGCTTCCTCCTGGTGAGCCCTGATCCTGTCCCTGCGGTGCCTGGCCTACCCCCCGGTTGCCCCTCCTAGTGGATTGTCCCTGGTTTTGTGCAGGCATGTGTAGGGTGGCATCTGCCACTGTCACCCACTTGTGACTTTGTTGATGGACTGGCCATTGGCCTTTGTTTATGTTCTACCGGACTTCTACTTTTAATGCCACATATGCTGAATAAAGCAACTTTCTGTTCTCTAGTGCTTTTGCTTCTGATGAACATGATGTTGATGATGCTAAGAATGCCCTTGCTGCAGTGATGGTGATATTTGGTCTCATGATAATGAAGTGTTACTGTGCAGGAACCCATGTGGTCCAGGGGTTATGTGTCCTATCCTGTGGTGTATCCATGTCATCCATAGCAGCATCTGAGGGTGTCATGTGTTCAGTATTTGGCAATGAGATTTCCTACTTAGATTGGCAACTTCACATCTGTGGCTTTCACCCCTGCACATCTGTTGTGCCTGCCATTGTTCTATTCGTCTACTTCCCTGACCGTGTGGCCATCTCCAGTGAACATGCAGGTTTGGGCATCAATGGGGAAGGACTCATCTGTGTTGTCAGTGCAACATTGCTATACAAGTGTGTTGGATCTGTGCTGATGATTCCGCTGGCACTTCCATGACCAGGCTGATGGGACGGGAGCCCTCATTTGTTGCTAATTGTTGATTGTGTGTCCCATTGCTGCCATGGTATGGTATCTGTTCGCCTCACATCTGCAGTCTCCACAGGGTATCTGCATGTGTGTGCCCATTGGTGCAAATATGTGGGTCTGCATTCGGATGGTCACTTCTGTCATTGTGTCATTGATGATTGTTGACGGTGTCAGCCCCCATAGGTGTTGTTTGTCTGCACATGGCCAAAGTTATGTCTTATTTGCACTGCAGGATTTGGCTCCCCCAATTTATGTTGCAATGGGACACATACACTACTTTGCCACTGATGTGTTTGTTGTTCTGTGACCAGGAATCATCCATGCAGTTTGGCAGTTGCACCTCTTACTTTGTCAACACTTGCCTTTTGGTCACTGTGATGATGGGGGTTTGGACCCCATTGCCACAATGTTCAAAATGTGCTTCAGCTATGGACCCCACACTTACATTTTGGTCACTGTGATGATGGGGGTTTGGTCCCCATTGCCACAATGTTCAAAATGTGCTTCAGCTATGGACCCCACACTTACATTTTGGTCACTGTGATGATGGGGGTTTGGACCCCATTGCCACAATGTTCAAAATGTGCTTCAGCTATGGACCCCACACTTACATTTTGGTCACTGTGATGATGGGGGTTTGGTCCCCATTGCCACAATGTTCAAAATGTGCTTCAGCTATGGACCCCACACTTACATTTTGGTCACTGTGATGATGGGGGTTTGGACCCCATTGCCACAATGTTCAAAATGTGCTTCAGCTATGGACCCCACACTTACATTTTGGTCACTGTGATGATGGGGGTTTGGTCCCCATTGCCACAATGTTCAAAATGTGCTTCAGCTATGGACCCCACACTTACATTTTGGTCACTGTGATGATGGGGTTTTGGTCCCCATTGCCACAATGTTCAAAATGTGCTTCAGCTATGGACCCCACACTTACATTTTGGTCACTGTGATGATGGGGGTTTGGTCCCCATTGCCACAATGTTCAAAATGTGCTTCAGCTATGGACCCCACACTTACATTTTGGTCACTGTGATGATGGGGGTTTGGTCCCCATTGCCACAATGTTCAAAATGTGCTTCAGCTATGGACCCCACACTTACATTTTGGTCACTGTGATGATGGGGGTTTGGACCCCATTGCCACAATGTTCAAAATGTGCTTCAGCTATGGACCCCACACTTACATTTTGGTCACTGTGATGATGGGGGTTTGGTCCCCATTGCCACAATGTTCAAAATGTGCTTCAGCTATGGACCCCACACTTACATTTTGGTCACTGTGATGATGGGGGTTTGGTCCCCATTGCCACAATGTTCAAAATGTGCTTCAGCTATGGACCCCACACTTACATTTTGGTCACTGTGATGATGGGGGTTTGGACCCCATTGCCACAATGGTCATGGCCTGCTTGCATTGTGGGTGCCACACACATATATGTGTGGCACATGTGCTAGGGGGTCACATTGTATGTTCAAAGTCATGTTCGGTGTTGTAGGCATTTGACACAGTCTACACACGCTTGTCATGGTGTTGGGGGGATGTCTCCTTCTTGCATTCCCTAGGTTGTGGTGTGCTGGTTGTGTCATGCATTGTCCATCCTATGAGTGGGGGTGGTAGTAGTGGTAGGCATCCTGCCCCCCTGGCTAAGGGTGGTAGTAGTGGTAGGCATCCTGCCCCCCTGGGTAAGGGTGGTAGTAGTGGTAGGCATCCTGCCCCCCTGGCTAAGGGTGGTAGTAGTGGTAGGCATCCTGCCCCCCTGGGTGAGGGTGGTAGTAGTGGTAGGCATCCTGCCCCCTGGCTAAGGGTGGTGGTAGGCATCCAGCCCCCCTGGGTGAGGGTGGTAGTAGTGGTGGGCATCCTGCCCCCCTGGCTAAGGGTGGTAGTAGTGGTAGGCATCCTGCCCCCCTGGGTGAGGGTGGTAGTAGTGGTAGGCATCCTGCCCCCCTGGGTGAGGGTGGTAGTAGTGGTAGGCATCCAGCCCCCCCTGGCTAAGGGTGGTGGTAGGCATCCTGCCCCCCTGGGTGAGGGTGGTAGTAGTGGTGGGCATCCTGCCCCCCTGGCTAAGGGTGGTAGTAGTGGTAGGCATCCTGCCCCCTGGCTAAGGGTGGTAGTAGTGGTAGGCATCCTGCCCCCCGGCTAAGGGTGGTAGTAGTGGTAGGCATCCTGCCCCCCTGGGTGAGGGTGGTAGTAGTGGTAGGCATCCTGCCCCCCTGGGTGAGGGTGGTGGTAGGCATCCAGCCCCCCTGGGTGAGGGTGGTAGTAGTGGTTGGCATCCTGCCCCCCTGGCTAAGGGTGGTAGTAGTGGTAGGCATCCTGCCCCCCTGGGTGAGGGTGGTAGTAGTGGTAGGCATCCTGCCCCCTGGCTAAGGGTGGTGGTAGGCATCCTGCCCCCCTGGGTGAGGGTGGTAGTAGTGGTAGGCATCCTGCCCCCTGGCTAAGGGTGGTAGTAGTGGTAGGCATCCTGCCCCCCTGGCTAAGGGTGGTAGTAGTGGTAGGCATCCTGCCCCCCTGGGTGAGGGTGGTAGTAGTGGTAGGCATCCTGCCCCCCTGGGTGAGGGTGGTAGTAGTGGTAGGCATCCTGCCCCCTGGCTAAGGGTGGTGGTAGGCATCCAGCCCCCTGGGTGAGGGTGGTAGTAGTGGTGGGCATCCTGCCCCCTGGCTAAGGGTGGTAGTAGTGGTAGGCATCCTGCCCCCCTGGGTGAGGGTGGTAGTAGTGGTAGGCATCCTGCCCCCTGGCTAAGGGTGGTAGTAGTGGTAGGCATCCTGCCCCCGTGGGTGAGGGTGGTAGTAGTGGTAGGCATCCTGCCCCCCTGGGTGAGGGTGGTAGTAGTGGTAGGCATCCTGCCCCCTGGCTAAGGGTGGTGGTAGGCATCCTGCCCCCCCTGGGTGAGGGTGGTAGTAGTGGTAGGCATCCTGCCCCCCCTGGGTAAGGGTGGTAGTAGTGGTGGGCATCCTGCCCCCCTGGCTAAGGGTGGTGGTAGGCATCCTGCCCCCCCTGGGTGAGGGTGGTAGTAGTGGTAGGCATCCTGCCCCCCCCCTGGCTAAGGGTGGTGGTAGGCATCCTGCCCCCCCTGGGTGAGGGTGGTAGTAGTGGTGGGCATCCTGCCCCCCTGGCTAAGGGTGGTAGTAGTGGTAGGCATCCTGCCCCCCCTGGGTGAGGGTGGTAGTAGTGGTAGGCATCCTGCCCCCCCTGGCTAAGGGTGGTAGTAGTGGTAGGCATCCTGCCCCCCCTGGGTGAGGGTGGTAGTAGTGGTAGGCATCCTGCCCCCCTGGGTGAGGGTGGTAGTAGTGGTAGGCATCCTGCCCCCCTGGCTAAGGGTGGTGGTAGGCATCCTGCCCCCCTGGGTGAGGGTGGTAGTAGTGGTAGGCATCCTGCTCCCCTGGCTAAGGGTGGTGGTAGGCATCCTGCCCCCCTGGGTGAGGGTGGTAGTAGTGGTAGGCATCCTACCCCCTGGGTAAGGGTGGTAGTAGTGGTGGGCATCCTGCCCCCCTGGGTAGGGGTGGTAGTAGTGGTGGGCATCCTGCCCCCTGGCTAAGGGTGGTAGTAGTGGTAGGCATCCTGCCCCCTGGGTGAGGGTGGTAGTAGTGGTAGGCATACTGCCCCCTGGGTAAGGGTGGTAGTAGTGGTGGGCATCCTGCCCCCCTGGGTAAGGGTGGTAGTAGTGGTGGGCATCCTGCCCCCTGGCTAAGGGTGGTAGTAGTGGTAGGCATCCTGCCCCCCTGGGTGAGGGTGGTAGTAGTGGTAGGCATCCTGCCCCCTGTGTAAGGGTGGTAGTAGTGGTAGGCATCCTGCCCCCCTGGCTAAGGGTGGTGGTAGGCATCCAGCCCCCCTGGGTGAGGGTGGTAGTAGTGGTGGGCATCCTGCCCCCTGGCTAAGGGTGGTAGTAGTGGTAGGCATCCTGCCCCCCTGGGTGAGGGTGGTAGTAGTGGTAGGCATCCTGCCCCCCTGTGTAAGGGTGGTAGTAGTGGTAGGCATCCTGCCCCCCTGGGTGAGGGTGGTAGTAGTGGTAGGCATCCTGCCCCCTGTGTAAGGGTGGTAGTAGTGGTAGGCATCCTGCCCCCCTGGGTGAGGGTGGTAGTAGTGGTAGGCATCCTGCCCCCCTGGGTGAGGGTGGTTGTGGTGGTAGGCATCATGCCACCCCTGGGTAGGGGTGGTGGTGCGCATTCAGGCCCCTGTGTGCATATGTGGCATTGGTGATGGGCATCCCGCCCCTATGGTGCTGCTGTTGCTGGTGTAAGTATATTCAGCATCCCCGTGTGTGTGTGTGATGTGTCGTGTACGTGTTGTATGTGTTTTGTGGTTGGTGTCTGGCTTACCTTCTGCGCCGTACGCGTCCGTGCCTGTTCCGGTAGTAAATGTAGAATATTGGTATGATCGGGACGAAGGGATTCATGGTTGGTTCGTGTCGTTCGTCCTTCTCGTTGCTTCGCGTCGTCCTCGTCGCTTCGCCTCGTCCTCGTCGCTTCGCCTCGTCCTCGTCGCTGCCGTGTTCGTCTCGTAGCCGTGGATCGTGTTGTGGCGCGAATCGGAGCTTATGTGCGCCTCTCCCGGATGCTTTGACGTGCCGTGCGTAGCGACGGGTTCGGCGCGTACGGAAAGCGCATCGTACTTGTCCGGCCGGACGGGGCTGCATTTTTCCTTCCGTGCGACTCGATTCGGCGTTTCCGGATTCGCCTCGGTCGGAGAACAGGACCTGGTTTGGGTGAGTACGGCTCGGCCGGATTTTTTGCTGTTGTGCGCATCGTACTTGCTCGTTCGGTGTGCTGTACGGATCGGTCGGGAAACAGGCTTTCGCATGGCTTTTTTCCCGACCGAATGGTATTGGGTGCGCCTCCGACCGAGATCGGAATCGGCCCCAAAGTGTTGTATTTCATCTTAAGTACTGATTTGCATAAAGTCGTATGCATGTGCTATGCTTACACCAATGAGCACTAGAGCATGACAGCCATGGATACACTCCATGATCTGGCAGCGAGCTCTCTGTATCTGCTTGCTTCAGGGTCGCCTTTCTTAAAATAATAATGCAGTTGTTTCCCTTTAGTGGAGAACTAAAAGTGTGTACATTATTTTTTTTCAAGCATTATGATGATATCACAGGACCTCCGACTGAATTAGCCTTCAATAGTTATATATTTAACCTATTGGCACATTCAAACATTCTCCATAGGGTAGTAACTATGACCTTATTTTTATAGCCAGAATTCATATATATAATTTAATACATTCAACCTAACTTCAATCGGGCACCCTTGAAATACAATCAAGATGTGAGAAGCCTGCCTTCCATTATTTCTGAGACCTGCAGCACGCAGCACGGTACCCCTGGGATATACCATTCAGAGGAGACACGAAAGCAGTTTAATGGTACGGCCGAGATCTACATCTGTCTCCCGAGGACACCGTCACTCCTAATTTCGATGGCGTTATCTCGTCGGCTAAAAAAATAATAGATTGGCCTGCTTCAGAATTTTACAAAGTAATCATCGGAAATGTAAAAAAAAAATGCGATTTTTTTTTGTATTCCTGCTAAGCTATAGCAGCTCACCTGGCCCTTTGATTTAGCTTCCAAGGAATAATCTTCAATTATGAAAATGCGAGCTAAATCTTTTAAATAAATTAGAGCGCACCTTTTTATGGCTGCACGGTACCTTTGTTTACACTTGCTCAGTGCTGCCTTTGGTGTGAGGATCATGAATATTCATTGACATGATTATTAGCATACGTGGGTAAGATAGCTCAGTGAATTAATGAAGGGTTGATTATGCACGCTGCGGGTCACGGGGTCGAATCGAGGGAGCCAGCCATCTTTTCGAAGCTGATAAAGTGGGCACCAGTGAGTTGGGTAAGAGTGTAGTCTGGTAATAGGAAAGATGCAAAGTCCCTGTGGCTGCAAATGACAAATAATATATGAGAAAAAAGTGGATATTGTCACATATGACTATTTTCTGATAAGGTTGTGATATGGGGGATGGTGCCTGGAAGGTGGTGGGCTAGGAGGGCAGCTAACGGACACATAACAGAAAAGTGTAAATGAAGACCAAAAGATACGCTGCAAGGCCAAGCTCACATGAACTTTGCACTGGCCCAAAAACAGATCAAATGCTCTTTTACATCATTTTGCTCCTTCTGCCATATGGAATGGAGCCGACAGAGTTTGTTCCAGTACATGCTATATGAATCTTTTTGAACCAGCACATACAATTAAGCAAGCAGCATTTGCTCTTGTGTTGCTGTGTTTAAATAATGAAATGAATAACTACATTCCCCTTCACTTTTATATTCCGAAAGATGGAACTAAGGCCCAGATTTACAAACCTTTTATGCTGGGTTTGCAGCACAAAAGTGACGCAAACCTGTGCAAAACGTTTGTTGTTGGATTTACTTTCCAGCGCAAAACTTGTTTTTGTGAGGGTAAGTTGCCTAAAATAATGCAAAAGTAGTGAAAGCGTTATTCTGCGTCAGAGGGACATTAACATGGGTGGTACATGGGCGTTCCTGTTCTACCACTCATGCTTTTAGACACAAAACCCTACGTACTAACAATAGTAGACAGGGTTTTGCACCAAAAAATAATGCCACTTTGAGGCAGGTGTGAAAAGGAGAAATACTTGTATTTCTCCTTTCTATTCCGGCTTTGCATGTGTGCTGCACTTCTTTACAGCACACATACAAAGTAGGAAAAGTTTACAGTTTATCTAGGCATAGCATTTTGTATTCGAAGGGCATCCTTCTAGTACAAAACCTATGTTAGACTCACGCAGACGTGCCCTGAAATCAACAGCACTGCCATAGGCTAGCTTAGTTATACAGATACATGTTAGGTCGTGCAAGACATTATGCAGAGTGGTGGCGAAGGGTCACATGGTGAGCATTGTTAAATGTCACTGCCTGAGACATGAGAACAAAAGGGTTGGGAAACCCAGCACCTGGCCTCTTGGGTGGCAGTGGCATGATCAATCAGGAGAGAGCCAGGAGAATAATTTGACCTGAGTGTCAAACAAGTTACTTTTCAGACCATGGAGAAGGTGAGAAATATTTCCATTATTGTTGAAGGCCACAAGGCCATTAAGGCCCTGGAAGTGTCCAGGGTCTCAATTAACCTTTGAACATGGGCATACATTAGGGGTAGCGACGGTAGTAGACCCTACGCTTTGCTTTTTCTTTGGCACCTCAGACACTGCCCTTGCTGAACCTGGTGTTATAGATCAAGAAGAAAGCAGCAGGTGACACAGGAAGTAAATAGGGCTCTACATCTTCTTTACTCTTCAAAGTTTTCATTCTCAGCCATTCTTTAGCAATCAGGAGCCTGTTGAGAGATCAGAGGCTTCTGGTTACTTGATATCTGTACCTCCAAGGAACAGGCCCACTTGATATCTGTACCTCCAAGGAAGATGTCTAGTTGATGCTATTGTGGCAGTTCAGGAACAGGGGTAAGTGGTGCATGGTTGCACATAACATTCTCCGTAGAGCTGTCTTTGCAGGTCTTCCAGTCTCCTATGATTGCAACGGTGAAGACAATGCAGCTGTTTTCAGAACACATTCCTGCAAAAGATGAAAGTGGCTCATCAGTGCAATGTGCTGCACATGGACCTCTGGCTGCAAGTTCCCAAGTAAACAGGTCTGGTATGGTTTGAGCCCAGGTCCTATTTCCTGTTCTCACAACCTGGTAGACTGTACAACTTAGCTGTCCATGAGCAGCAAGTATCTAGAGATACATGGTTAACAAATTGTAATGGTTCAGCACACTTCTTCTAGCAAGTAAATTTCAAAATATTCTCAAAAGTTCAGCACACTTCTTTTGGCAGTTCATGCATACAGTGCCTATGGTTCAAAATAAATATTCAGAAGATAATCCTTTGTTCATGTTCTTCTTCTTTTTATTAATTTCTTTAAAAGCAGTAGCCAAGCAGTAGCGAACACGTTTCATCCTCATGGACTTCTTCAGGGCTCCATTTTCAATCCTCTCAGAGATAAAACTGTGCTGGTATATGCATTTGTAAATAACACCTCAGATATTCTCTACGAGACTTGCATTTTGAGTCCTCTAGCTTTGAATCCCAGCTTACCAATCCATGCTATGGGCCACTATGAGGGATGGTACCGATTTTTATTGGCACGGTATTGATTAGAGTGTTCTCCAAATTATGATGATAAATTTTCATAAGCCGGAGTTTGTGTGCTCCAGCTCCAACTTTATTCGGCGGTATGTCTTCAAGCTCTTTGGACCCCCTTGTATCAAAGAAGATTCACTAAAAACAAATATTGGCTTTCAGTAGAAGTGGATCCTCAGGGGTCCTGGGTGGTCTCTAATAGACTGGTTATCATTCGCTGCATGGTCGGCCGGTGCAGCCAATTGGACAGCATATGGTTAGGTGACACCATGCTGAGACTGTCATGATTTGCATATGGCCATGTCTGAACTGGGGTGGTGGAGTGAGCTAAAGAATGATGATGGATTAAACCCAGATCAGTTGACTGGGGGTGAATGTTTGATTGGCTCAAACGTTCCGTCCATCATCCCCTTTTGTATCGCTTTGTTCGCCCTAAGTTGGCGGGGGTATGCCCAGACGTGGGTCCCTTGCTCACTTTGCCACTGGATTCAAGCAAGCCTGGCTGATGACGGCTGGAATGCCAGAAACTGGTCCTAGGATGCTTGTTTCCGGTCCAGGGAAGACATGGCTTGGCAGTTCGTGCTGGACTGTTCCCATGAGGCACAGGGTCAGACTGATTTGCATATGGCCATGTCTGAACTGGGGTGGTGGAGTGAGCTAAAGAATGATGATGGATTAAACCCAGATCAGTTGACTGGGGGTGAATGTTTGATTGGCTCAAACGTTCCGTCCATCATCCCCTTTGTATCGCTTTGTTCGCCCTAAGTTGGCGGGGGTATGCCCAGACGTGGGTCCCTTGCTCACTTTGCCACTGGATTCAAGCAAGCCTGGCTGATGACGGCTGGAATGCCAGAAACCGGTCCTAGGATGCTTGTTTCCGGTCCAGGGAAGACATGGCTTGGCAGTTCGTGCTGGACTGTTCCCATGAGGCACAGGGTCAGACTGATTTGCATATGGCCATGTCTGAACTGGGGTGGTGGAGTGAGCTAAAGAATGATGATGGATTAAACCCAGATCAGTTGACTGGGGGTGAATGTTTGATTGGCTCAAACGTTCCGTCCATCATCCCCTTTTGTATCGCTTTGTTCGCCCTAAGTTGGCGGGGGTATGCCCAGACGTGGGTCCCTTGCTCACTTTGCCACTGGATTCAAGCAAGCCTGGCTGATGACGGCTGGAATGCCAGAAACCGGTCCTAGGATGCTTGTTTCCGGTCCAGGGAAGACATGGCTTGGCAGTTCGTGCTGGACTGTTCCCATGAGGCACAGGGTCAGACTGATTTGCATATGGCCATGTCTGAACTGGGGTGGTGGAGTGAGCTAAAGAATGATGATGGATTAAACCCAGATCAGTTGACTGGGGGTGAATGTTTGATTGGCTCAAACGTTCCGTCCATCATCCCCTTTTGTATCGCTTTGTTCACCCTAAGTTGGCGGGGTATGCCCAGACGTGGGTCCCTTGCTCACTTTGCCACTGGATTCAAGCAAGCCTGGCTGATGACGGCTGGAATGCCAGAAACCGGTCCTAGGATGCTTGTTTCCGGTCCAGGGAAGACATGGCTTGGCAGTTCGTGCTGGACTGTTCCCATGAGGCACAGGGTCAGACTGATTTGCATATGGCCATGTCTGAACTGGGGTGGTGGAGTGAGCTAAAGAATGATGATGGATTAAACCCAGATCAGTTGACTGGGGGTGAATGTTTGATTGGCTCAAACGTTCCGTCCATCATCCCCTTTTGTATCGCTTTGTTCGCCCTAAGTTGGCGGGGGTATGCCCAGACGTGGGTCCCTTGCTCACTTTGCCACTGGATTCAAGCAAGCCTGGCTGATGACGGCTGGAATGCCAGAAACCGGTCCTAGGATGCTTGTTTCCGGTCCAGGGAAGACATGGCTTGGCAGTTCGTGCTGGACTGTTCCCATGAGGCACAGGGTCAGACTGATTTGCATATGGCCATGTCTGAACTGGGGTGGTGGAGTGAGCTAAAGAATGATGATGGATTAAACCCAGATCAGTTGACTGGGGGTGAATGTTTGATTGGCTCAAACGTTCCGTCCATCATCCCCTTTTGTATCGCTTTGTTCGCCCTAAGTTGGCGGGGGTATGCCCAGACGTGGGTCCCTTGCTCACTTTGCCACTGGATTCAAGCAAGCCTGGCTGATGACGGCTGGAATGCCAGAAACCGGTCCTAGGATGCTTGTTTCCGGTCCAGGGAAGACATGGCTTGGCAGTTCGTGCTGGACTGTTCCCATGAGGCACAGGGTCAGACTGATTTGCATATGGCCATGTCTGAACTGGGGTGGTGGAGTGAGCTAAAGAATGATGATGGATTAAACCCAGATCAGTTGACTGGGGGTGAATGTTTGATTGGCTCAAACGTTCCGTCCATCATCCCCTTTTGTATCGCTTTGTTCGCCCTAAGTTGGCGGGGGTATGCCCAGACGTGGGTCCCTTGCTCACTTTGCCACTGGATTCAAGCAAGCCTGGCTGATGACGGCTGGAATGCCAGAAACCGGTCCTAGGATGCTTGTTTCCGGTCCAGGGAAGACATGGCTTGGCAGTTCGTGCTGGACTGTTCCCATGAGGCACAGGGTCAGACTGATTTGCATATGGCCATGTCTGAACTGGGGTGGTGGAGTGAGCTAAAGAATGATGATGGATTAAACCCAGATCAGTTGACTGGGGGTGAATGTTTGATTGGCTCAAACGTTCCGTCCATCATCCCCTTTTGTATCGCTTTGTTCGCCCTAAGTTGGCGGGGTATGCCCAGACGTGGGTCCCTTGCTCACTTTGCCACTGGATTCAAGCAAGCCTGGCTGATGACGGCTGGAATGCCAGAAACCGGTCCTAGGATGCTTGTTTCCGGTCCAGGGAAGACATGGCTTGGCAGTTCGTGCTGGACTGTTCCCATGAGGCACAGGGTCAGACTGATTTGCATATGGCCATGTCTGAACTGGGGTGGTGGAGTGAGCTAAAGAATGATGATGGATTAAACCCAGATCAGTTGACTGGGGGTGAATGTTTGATTGGCTCAAACGTTCCGTCCATCATCCCCTTTTGTATCGCTTTGTTCGCCCTAAGTTGGCGGGGGTATGCCCAGACGTGGGTCCCTTGCTCACTTTGCCACTGGATTCAAGCAAGCCTGGCTGATGATGGCTGGAATGCCAGAAACCGGTCCTAGGATGCTTGTTTCCGGTCCAGGGAAGACATGGCTTGGCAGTTCGTGCTGGACTGTTCCCATGAGGCACAGGGTCAGACTGATTTGCATATGGCCATGTCTGAACTGGGGTGGTGGAGTGAGCTAAAGAATGATGATGGATTAAACCCAGATCAGTTGACTGGGGGTGAATGTTTGATTGGCTCAAACGTTCCGTCCATCATCCCCTTTTGTATCGCTTTGTTCGCCCTAAGTTGGCGGGGGTATGCCCAGACGTGGGTCCCTTGCTCACTTTGCCACTGGATTCAAGCAAGCCTGGCTGATGACGGCTGGAATGCCAGAAACCGGTCCTAGGATGCTTGTTTCCGGTCCAGGGAAGACATGGCTTGGCAGTTCGTGCTGGACTGTTCCCATGAGGCACAGGGTCAGACTGATTTGCATATGGCCATGTCTGAACTGGGGTGGTGGAGTGAGCTAAAGAATGATGATGGATTAAACCCAGATCAGTTGACTGGGGGTGAATGTTTGATTGGCTCAAACGTTCCGTCCATCATCCCCTTTTGTATCGCTTTGTTCGCCCTAAGTTGGCGGGGGTATGCCCAGACGTGGGTCCCTTGCTCACTTTGCCACTGGATTCAAGCAAGCCTGGCTGATGACGGCTGGAATGCCAGAAACCGGTCCTAGGATGCTTGTTTCCGGTCCAGGGAAGACATGGCTTGGCAGTTCGTGCTGGACTGTTCCCATGAGGCACAGGGTCAGACTGATTTGCATATGGCCATGTCTGAACTGGGGTGGTGGAGTGAGCTAAAGAATGATGATGGATTAAACCCAGATCAGTTGACTGGGGGTGAATGTTTGATTGGCTCAAACGTTCCGTCCATCATCCCCTTTTGTATCGGACTGTCCACAGCAGCATTTCTGGGGAGGGAGGGGGCTAATAAGTTTTGGTCTCCCCACTAAAAAGTTGAGGGAGGAATGGGGAGAAGGTGATATCTCCACGTAGGACCTGCTCCAGATTACAATTCGATCTGCATTCATGTCTGGCTGAATATGAAATAAAGCATAGCTCCTGCCTCGGGAATGGAGGGAGAGATTAATTTATATGCAGGACTTGCCTGGGTTCCGCCTCCGGAAGAACAGTCTGTGCACATGGGTTCACATGATCCTAATGAGCATCAGGAACATAGTGACCGCCTTAACTTGAGTACAGCAAAACTAGGGTCTGTAAAAAAACGCATGAAATATGATAGCTAATAACTATTCACATTATTATAGGAACTCTTTACTCTGTGACATATCCAAGAATCTACATAGTGGTGCCAAGTAACAGGGAGAGCTACCTATGACTGAAGCCAACAAGCCCCTTCCTGCTAACGGAGACATCACAATGTGAGAAAACCTATGACAGAGCTAGAAGGTAAAGACCTAAAGGCAAGCGTTCATGTCAAGCCGCCTTAAATCCACCTGCACATCTTTTTTTCACTTTTCTTCTTATGTATTTATTCATTTAATATTTTTATGCAGTGCATGGAAGACCCAGGAGCAAAATATGGCTTTTAATGGAATATGTTGACCAGAATGACATCAGCAAGTGGGACATCCAGTTCAGGATAAAGAGCAAAATTCAAACAAGGAGAGAAACATAAATGGTATTTACAGGTGCAAGCTACCAATAAGTGGACATAACTGGTATGGTAATATATAAGAAAGTAGTTCTTGTACTGAAAAGGAGTAGTTGGGATTAAATGGAGGAAGAAAAATAGAAGCTGAGCAACAATTTCTTGAACTCTCTTTTGAATGATGCAAAGGAGGTAAAAGTCTGTATAGCGTGTAAAATTGAGTTCCATTCTTTAGGCGTACAGCCGGAAAATGATTGGTTAAGAGTGTTTTTTTAATGAAGACCTGGCTTGAGTGAGAAGGGTCCAGTTCAAAGATGGAAGCAGAGGAGTGATATGATCATAGTGGTCGATCCCTTTGACAAAGCCAGCAACTGCATACAGGAGAGCTTAGAGAGGAGCGAGGTCAATTTTGGGAATGTCAGCGAGGATGGTATTTAGATAGTCAAGTCTGGAAAGAACCAGTGCTTGGACTACTTCTTCGAGGTCCTATTCAGATACAAATGATCTGATACACCATATAAATTGTACGTATGGGTGTGCAAAGTTTTGCATAATCATGCAAAATTTGTGAAAAAAATGACATAGATTTACACGTAATTATGGCAAATGCAAAGTCCAGAGTTTGGCGCTATATTTTTGACCAAAATTGCATCCTCATCCATTTTGGACATGAGGATTCATTTTGCACTAAAACAATTGTGGAAAAAAACGCAAGCGCTGTAGACCACAGCCACTTGCCTTCTGGTAGTTTTTTTTTTTACATGCACTTGCGCTACTTTTTTGCCCTGAGAGGTGCCCAATTTAACACTGTGGCATGAAAGCAAAATTGTGGAAATTTCGCGTAGCAAAAAAGTCACCCAAACTTAGGGGCCCATTACGATGGCGGGCGGACAAAGTCCGCCCGCCACCGTAATGGTGAATGGGACCGTCCGCCATAGGAGCGGCGGTCCCGCCGTGAGTATTAGGATGCCACCGCCACAGTGGCGGTGGCATCCCCTATTCCCAACATTGTGGCGGGAAGTGTTCACAGCACCGCCCGACACAATGCTGGGAGTGCACATTGGGCATTCACATGCACAAGGTGACAGGCACTGTGCGGTGCCTGCCACCTTGTCCATGCCAATGCAGGGGGGTACCATAGGTACCCCCCATGTGCACCCCCCACCCCCCCAACATCCTGGGGGCCCGCTATGGGCCCCCAACAGCGAAGATCGTATGCCTTTCCATGGCGGCAAAGCTGCCATGGAAAGGCTGCACTCCGCCATCATCATAATATGGACGGCGGTGTCTTGCAGACACCGCCGCTATATAATGTATGTTTTCCACCCGGTCGATGAGTCGACCGGCGGAAAAGCGGCGGACGGTCTTTCCGTCCGCCGCAGACCCCCCAGCCATCGTAATATAGCGGGGGGAAATGGCATGCGGGCGGAGTGAAATGGCGGGCGGATCGCCACCGCCACACGGGCGGTGGTGATCCGCCCGTCATTGTAATGACCTCCTTAGTCGGGATTAGTGAGTAATATTCTTGGGAATGTTGTTAATGTCTTTCTATAGATTAAGGTAATTTTCAAAGATAAATTCCACTAACTTGGTGCTTTTCATAATGGCATCAGTGCAATCAAGGATATCAGTGGGATCTAGCCAATTATGGGCTGACGTAGATGGAGAATTTGGCAAAATGAGAATAAACTAGTTTTGTTGGGGTTGAATTTGAGGTGATGAGTAGTCATACAAGATTAGATGTTGTTCAGAGTCATTGCCAAAAGGGAGATATCCTCAGGACAGAAATCTTCAGGTATAGCTGGGTGTCATCAACATATTGGTGATATGAAATAACAAACTCTTTGATGATGTTTTGCCAATTTTTACGAGGTTGATGTTAAATATTGCAGGGCTAGGACAGATCCTTGTGGATCCTCTTGAGTTGCAGGGACCAGATTGAGTTGTCCATCTTGATCATTTGAGAGGGATTGGGTAGATAGGATGTAAACCACTCAAGTGTCTGACTGTCAATACCCACTCAGGGGCATATTCACAAGGACTTATCGCCGAGTTATCGCCACCTTAACGCATCAAATGTGGAGATAGATTTAACGCCCCATTCACAAGCGTGTGCAAACTGCAGACATCGCCAGTATTCCCGCGATAACTGCCGCAAATTTTATCCCCACGGGTGACACCACCAACTAACCCTAATGAGATGCAGAGTAGGCGTTCCCATGCAAAAACACACGAAAGCACCACTACACCACTTTCACAACAAACTGCCAGATCTGCGATGCGAGTCAAAACCACGCGATAAGCCGCGGTAGCAGCAGGTATTCAACACCTGCCTCTTGCTGATGTTAAGCAGGACGACTACCTGCAGTAGGCAACGGAGCCCCGCACACAGCCACACCCGAAGAACAACCGACGCCATGGAGCTACTCATCATGCAGCTTGGAGCCCCAACAGCACCACAACACCCACCGCCACCACCCCCAGGACCGCCACCACCCCCAGGACCCGGACCGGCACCCCCCACTCCCGGACCACCACAGAGGCAGCGCAGAGTAAGACAGCGGACCTACCAAAAATACACCAGTCTCACAGACCTAACGCCCGAGGAAGTCATTGCCTACTACAGGCTCAAAAAGACAACCATCCTACGCATCATGACCCACAACGGCCACAGGCTTACGGTCCCAACACAGCGGACAACCAACATCCCTCCGCAGACAAAGCTGCTGGCTGTGCTGCACACGTTGGCCTCTGGTACCTTCCAACCAACAACGGCCAGAGTCGGAGGTGTCTCACAGCCAGCCCTATCAAAGTTCCTCACACCTGTCCTGGATGCCATCATCAGCTTCATACCCCAGTACCTTCACTTCCCCCACATTGCGCAGGAACAGCTGGAGAGCAAACAAGGCTTCTACGCCATTGCTAGATTCCCACACGTGTTGGGGGCCATTGACTGCACACATGTCCCACTTTTGCCCCCTGCGGACACTGCACACATCTACCGCAACAGAAAGCACACGCATTCCATCAATGTGCAGGCAATAGTGGACCACCGGGGAATGTTCACCAATGTCGTCGCAAACTACCCAGGCAGTGTGCACGATTCCTATATCTTCCGACAGTCCATCATCAACCAGCGCTTCCAGGATGGCACCTATGGAACTGGACTGCTCGTTGGTAAGTACCAAATCAACACACCACACACCTCAAAGCCACCATCACACAACTCACAACTGTGGGAATGCACAGGTGACCAAACCACATACAACATGTCAATCAACATGCCCACCTACCAGACACGACAACACAACTCCATTGGGATCCTGGGCTTCCCATGTACACAAGCCAGCTATATCATGGCACCACAGCCACACAACAGCTGAACGTGTGGAGAGGCGGAAAGCAGGCATGTGTGAAGGATGCAAGTGACCCATGAATAGGAATGTACACAACGACAAGTGTGGCGTGAATGTGCTGGACAGACCTGGGTATGCAAACCACAGATATTAAATGCTGGTGTCTGGAGAGCAGTGAACAGTGGATGCAACCATGTCACCCCAGGCTGTGGGTTAGATCGTGGAAATGTCGCTCGCTGCATCCCCCCTGTGTGCGTGAGCGTAGTGGGTTGGCTCGGCTTACGCCAGGCCTGCGCAGGGGTGTGGATAAAAACACTGTGGCGCTGAGCGTGGTGCTGTCCCGGAATTGACAACGTCACTGCCAGGGCGGCACCTCTCAGCCCGCCACGAGGCCGACGCCGTGAGCAGCGGGGCCTGCGAGCCTGTGCGCCTGCTGCACCACAGGCCGCTGATACCCAGACCCGGCTTGCCCGCCCCAGCGCTCCAAGGCCGCACTGCTCACCTGCCGACACCGTTGTGTGTCAAAGAGGGCCCACCACGTGCCGGTGCTAGCTCCAAGACCCATGCCCGTGACCTTGGCAGCCTCCTCAGACCATCGCTGTCCTCCGTGACACAGGCCCCCAGGAGTCCTCATTCGTTGACATACTCCACCGCTGCAGCCGGCCTACACTGCAGTCCAGTATGTCCCATATCTAGAACTGAGTCTTCATTAATCAATGGCAGAGTTCATGCCAGTGAACGCAGGAAGAGGAGTGAGAGAAAGATGCGTTTCAGTCCGGTGGAAACACGGATCACCGTTACGGAGGAGGTCAACCAGTAGCAAGGACTGACCTGGTGCCACTAACCCTGTGCGCCGTGAGTCACCATCAGCCTCCGGCAGAACATTGTTGGTGTCTGAGCCTGTGGCCTGGGGGTTGTCATCAGCAATGGGCAGGTACGGACTTGGTGTTTGGCATGAGTCTGTGGCATTCATATCCGCCATGTTGCCAGACACAGCTGGTATGTGCCCTCTGCATCATGCCCTGGGGGTACACCTCCCACTCTCCCCCGAGACACTCCGCGAAAACCACCTTTGATACATTTGAGACCCTGCTCTGCCCTCATGACCCTACCCCAGTCTCTCGCAAGTCAGCGTCCCATGGCGGTAGGCCCGTGTCGGCCGCTGGGCATCCGGGGCCACTAACTCTGTGCAACTCAAGTCATGCTCCCTTGCTGTTCGAACATTGCATTCCTGAGTGCTTGATGACTGTTGAAGTTGTTGCCAGCACCAGCTACTCCCTGAGGGCTGGCTTACACTCACCCCACACACAGCCAGCACAGGCGTCACTGGACTAGTGGGCCTGCCAACACATCATGCCGAACCAAGTATTGACTCTTTTCTCTCTGCACTGTCACAGGTGATCAAGGATATGCACTCTGCCCTTGGATGATGACACCCCTCTGAGACCCGAAAACACACGCCCAGAGGCAGTACAATGCGGCCCACATACGCACCAGGGGCATCGTGGAACGCACATTTGGCGTGTTGAAGTCACGTTTCAGGTGCCTGGACGTCACAGGTGGAAGGCTCCTGTACAGCCCAGACATCGTGTGCAAGATGATCGTTGCATGTTGTGTGTTGCACAACATCTGTGTACGCACCAATGCCCCATGGATCCAAGTTCCAGAAGTACCGGACGATGATGAGGACGATGGGGCAGGTGGCCCACATCCCACTGCAGCTGTGGCAGGAATGGCCCGTAGGAACACACTCATTGCCAATTTCTTCTCATGAGCACGTCACATTGTTTCCGTCCCTGGCAATCATGGGACAGTACAAAATGTCCACAAGCACAGCATGCGTGAATAAAAAATATTTGCAGGTTACAGGTTGTACTTGTACATTGTCATGTCACAGTTTCCTGCTGTGCCAGATGTGATTGGCCATGTTGTGCACATATGCAACACCAGTTGTGTCCTGTGTTCTGTTGTGGAGGTGTTGCTGTTTGTACCAGGATGTTGTCAATGTCGAGGTGCACTTATTCTTATGTGCGTATGCTGCACCGTGGGTGAGTCGCTCCTGCGGCTCTGATTTGGCTGCCACTTATCCCTTTCATGCGGTGTGCCTTTCAGTTCTGTGCTTCCACAGTGCTGAGATGTTGCAGACTTGAGTAACTTGTGCTCTTTGTCGAGTTGTGACTCTTGGGCATGGTTTGTCCGCAGATGTGTCGTTGACATCAGGGGTTGTTTGTGCAGGTGGTTGTGTTCGAGTGTGACCTGCTCCTTTCCGGTTGTGGTCCGCACTCAGCCACCTCAGTGTTGTGCCGTGTACATAGTCATGATGATTGGACTGCAGCCATGCTACTCGTCATGTGGTGTTTCTTGCATTGTCAGTGTGGCTGACATATATGCATGTTTGCTGTGTTTCGCACGTGTGCATGTGTTGGTTGTGTGATTGTTGATGTGTTGGGTGGGTGCCACTTTGGGCACATGGTGTACGTGGGACTACTTGGTGTTTGTGTGTGTGCTGCAGTGTACCCGTGGGATCAGGGACATGATCCTGAGTCATTGTGTGTGTGCAGTGTGCTCTGCTTAATTGTGCATATGTGCCATTGGGCCCATCTCCCCCCGTCCCCCCACTCCCTGGTCGGTACGCACCCTGTTGATGTAGTGTCGGGTCATGTTGGGCAGTGTCCGGATCCCCAACTCCTGTCAGCGTCTCCCGAATTGTGACTGTGGCCACCATCTTCTCCATGTCATTCAGCTCCTGGTGTTCTGCTGGCCCCCCTCCTCCGAAGTGCGTTGTTGCTTTCGTGTTGGCAGCGAGTTTCTGCTTGGTTTTGCCATTCACATCAATCCAGCGCCTCTTGTCCTCTTCCATTGTCCTCCTCGGCGCTGCGACGGCATTCACATGGTCCGAGATGGTGTGCCATCTTTGCCTCTTTGTTGCCAATGACACGTTGGAGGTGACGTACAGTTGGTGGTGGTGTTCTATCTCATCCGTGACGATAATCGCGTTTTCCTGCAGACTGTACCCGGTCTTCCTCTTCCTCTTCTCATTGCTCTTCCACGAGCCCTGGATTCCTGGGTGTTCCTCCGTGGGGATTGTGGGGTTCATGTTGTCCTCTGCAGTGGGTCAGGGTGCATCCATGGTACTCCGCAGTTGATTTCCTTTTTAGTGGCATTTTCTGTATACTGTTCTTGTGCTTTTTCCCGCATTACGCGTGGGTATTGCTGGCCTCTCGCTGGTTATCACTGTTTTCTTATCGCGTTTGGGCCCATTGCGTCTTTTTACACGTTGGGGTTTGTGTTTTTATCGCCGTCGCGGGGGTTGTATCGCGGACATTGGCCGCGGTTTCGGGAGGCTATTGCATGGTACCGCCGTGTTGTGAATTCCACGTTAACACGGGGTTATTTTCCCACGATAGACTGCGATGTGTGAAGTTGCGTTAAGATTTTTTGGAGATGATTAGCGCACGTTCTTGTGAATATTCCCCTGAGTCTTTTGAAGTATGAGTAAGAACTTGTGGTTGAGAGTTCTGAATGCCCTTGAAAGGTAAAGTAGTTACGTTATGAGTTTCTTTTATCCAAGCTGTGAAAGCCAGCATCGATGTTTTGCAGACTGCCAGAATAATGCTCAACCATCGCTAAATCCGTACTTTCAATTGTCAAGAAGATTGTTCTCTTTCAAAGGCTGTGAAAGCTGTCTGTTTACACAGCTTTTTAGGATTTCTGCATAAAAAGGTAAACTGGAAACCTGGTGGAAATGGTTGAGATTGCTTGGGTTGGGAGAAGGTTGTTTCAAGTGAGGGGTAACTTGTCCAACTCTGAGGAGTAACTTGTCCAACTCTGAGACAATCAGGAAAGACTCCCTGTGAAAGTGAGAAATTGATGAGAAGGTTAAAAAACGTTCATATGATTGGAAGGTTTGAGAATGGAGATGAGCGATAGGAGAACAGGCTGTGAGATCAAAAGAAGCCCAACTGTTAGATGGTTTTCTGCTCAGGTCTGGACAAGGAATGGTAGGGTGCATAGAAAGTGATGCTTCAGTCGTTTTGACCATGTTTTTGAAAAATCTTGTATATTCCTTACATTTCTTTTTGGATTCTGCCAGGTTAAAGGTCAACTTATGGTTTGTGGCTGATCTCACAGAACTTCTCAGGTTGGCTTTTGCCCACATCAATTTGGGGCTTGATAGACAATGATTTGGCTTCAAACATACTTTATAGGTTCTCCAAGCATTACAGAAGTGTTCAAGATTGTTTTTGTGGGACTTTGTTGCCAAAGGCATTCCGAGGTTTTATTTTCTTTATGTATTTGTTGAGAGTACCGGGGGGCAGAATTCTTATGTTTGGTTATTTTCTCTTTCAGTGTGCGAGATCATTAATAATCACAGTCATGGAATCATTGAAGGTTTATTTAGCATCATTTATGACATAATCTTTTGTAAACCATGTGAACCTGGCTGCAAAGTGAGCAGTGACATCACCACAGTTTAGCTCATTAGTTTGTTTGATGAGCCCAAACTTTATGCCTGTTGTGTTGTCCTCATACCGTGGATCTGGAGAAGGAAAAACGGAAAGGAATCTGATAGTAATTAGACCAGTCTACTGGGAGGGTCATTGACTAATACCACGTCCTTTTTAGAGATGATAAAATCAGGGGGCATATTTACAATAAACTGGCGGAGAGCGGTGTAGCTCCGAAATTGCTAACACCACGTTCCGTCAGTCTAAAAACACAAGGATGCACCGTATTCACAAGAATGCGGCACCCCCCTGTGGTTTCCCCACTGCTGGCGCTAAATTTAGCAGCCTAGCTCCAAAGGAGGCACCCGAGCACCATAGTGCAAGTGTGTCTGCATTGCAGGGAATAATTGTTCATTGGCAGAAAGGTGTCCCTTCCTGCACATAAACAATCCATAATGGCGATTTGTAACTTCTATGTGTGCTGCTTTGTGCAGCACACATCGAAGTTACAACTTATGTGCAGGAGAAGAAACCTTCCTGCACATGAACAATCACTAATGGCGATTTGCTGTTTCTATGTGTGCTGCATAATGCAGCACACATGGAAACAGCAAAAACGAGGAGAAATTTATAATTTCTCCTCATTTCGCCAAGTTAAGACCAGGATTTCCCGGGTCTTACTTTTTGGTGCTGCCCATATATTTACACCACCCTTGTAAACAGGGGCAGCGTCAAAAGCAATGGGTGTTGCGGCGGAACGCCCACCGCAACACCCATTGCCCACCCCTTTCACGCTAAGTGCTGCGTGAAAAGGGGCCTTATTTAGAAGGCGGCGTTAAGCCACATTATGTGGCTTAACTCCGCCTTGAAAATAAGGCGAAGGGCATATCGCCACCAGAACACCATAAAAAGTGACGTTCTGGTGGCAATAAGCTCTTGTAAATATACCCCCTAGTGTGGCTCCTTTGACGTGTGCAGCTTTAGGACTGTGCTATATAAAATCATTCTCCTGCAGAATAGGAGATGATGTAATCTTGCATTGATTCTTCCAGTGAACATTAAAGTCCTCAATTAAGATGTGATTATTATTGGATATAAACAATTGGGAGGCGATGTGCTCCATGCAGCATTCAACAAATAACTTATTTTCTCCTGGTGCGTGATAGATGATGCTGATCCTGGTGGCTGCAGAATCATTAGATTTAAGTTTGTTGAGAAGGCTTTGAATTGTAGGAAAACACTCAGGTGCCAATTGTTGACACAGAGCTCAGCATCTGTAGATTACAGCTCCTGTGTTTCCTTCATGGATAAGCTGAATAATGTATTGTTTCGGGAATTGTAGAGCTATGTTTCTGTTATCTTGTTGAAGTCTTTGCCTCTTCAATGCTAGTAAGATACTTACATGCATACACCTTTAATGCACATGTGATGGCTAGTTTGGTCACAACAATTGCACCCAAGTTAGTGTCTAGAAGTTGTAGAAGGCAATTCTGGATGCTGGCCCACACATCAAATTTAAAAATCCTGGACAAGGATCTCTAGAATTTCACGGTGGACCACTTGATTTCCTTAGGACATTCGGAATTCCTCCAACAGGTAGAAGGGACCATCTCAGACCATTATATGGACTGCACTTACCCCATTGGGGACAACAAGGCTTCCCAGGGATGCCATGTTGTTCTCCTCTAAGAGGTTTGGGAATGCATCTGACCAGCAAAGGTTACAAAGGTGCTCCTGTTTCATACCACATACCCTCAGGCAGTGAAATAGAATGTCGGTCAATGTCATCTAGCTCTCCTATTCTGGAGTTTTAAACCTTTTTACAGCACATAAACAGATGGAATTATCGCACCACCCAACTTGTATATTGGGCTTTGAGACAACAACTGTATAAAGAGAGAGACATAGAAGAACAAGCATTTGCAATGCAACAGGTCTCGCATTAGGTTGAGTTAGAGTTATTGGATTTGTAATTTTCTGTTGTTTATTGGTGTTATTTTGAGTTAGTGTGACTGTTGGGCTATCTAGTGATTGCCACTTATAGCAATAAATAGTAATATTTTGATAGCGATGTGGGGCCTATATTGACTCCATCCGGTTGTGTTCAGAGGGTGTTGTCCTGGTATGCCGGTGAGTTTAGGATGAGATGTATGGGTATTGTGGCTTGAGAAGGGTATGCAGCCACAGCTATGGAGTGAGGAGGAGAGTTTGCGAGAGCAGTGGAGAGGCTTTGCAGGGGCTGATGAGGTTATTGGCAGTTTGTGGGTAGTAGGGAGTTTGTGGGGGGTGAGAGGGTGCCCGGTGTGAGCGTATGAAAGATTTGCTAGGGTAACAGATTCCCGGGGGTGGTGCATTGCATGTGAATTTTTTGGTAAGCTTTGGTGGGTGGTGGTTGACTGAGAGTGTTTAGGGGGCACACGAGGGATATGGTGGGCAGGTTGTAGTTTCATAACTGGAGGGGAGGTGAGGAGAAGTGTTTGTGAATAGCGGGGAGTTGTTTAGCATTGGAGCAGCAGCTAAGGAGGTAAGGCCCTGCAAAATGATGAAAAGTGAGTGTGTGGCTTGATGGTGGGCAGAGTTTTGGGGTGTGTGCTAAATGTGCAGCTGAGTTGTTTTATTGTGCTTGCAGAAGCGGTGTTGCTGAGCGTTTGATACACTCGTGATGTTAATTAGTGCGGCGGTTCGGACTGCGTGAGTGAGGTGGAAAACAGCAAGAGTTCGCCGGCAGATGGGAGGCCCGGTGGGGGAGTTAGCTAGGTTACTGCTGTGTGAGAGCGGGGAGGTACCTGTTGCTGTGAAGGTTTATGGTGGATTTCGATGGACAGGCCTGTGTTATAGCGATAGGGAGCATGTTGTAGCTTGTGAGCCAGAAGTGCGTTGTACCGGAGTTGGGGAAATATTTAAAGTATGGGATGGGCGTTTTGTAATAAGTATAGGTACCTATGCACAGTGCTTATGGCACTGTGCATAGGTAGCTGTGGGGTAAAAGGATGCAATTATATGGGTGTACGGTATATGGGGAAAAGGAGGGAGGGGGAGGGTAAGGGCAAACAGTGGTAAACTTGGATAAAAAAGCTGTGATATAAAAGCGCAAAGTAATGGTCACTATTTTTTAAGATGTAGTGCATGTGTGCTGCATGTAAGGTGCTAGTGTACAGTTTACTTATGTTGAGTTAAGGATGAGGTGCATGGATAATGAGGCGTGCATTTACACGAGTTTAAGCTATTGGCATTGTAAATGACGATGCTTTTTATTTATGTTTTAAAAACGAAAACAAAAATAAAAGGCATTGTTATTTGCAATTTCAATAGCTGAAACTTGCGTAAATGCGAGACCTATTCCATTGCAAATGCTTGTTTTCTGAAGAGGCTATCACAAGTTTGCTGCTGTACCAGGAACCAATCAACCTAGCCAAATTAAAGCCTTTTGCTATGCAGTATATCTCAACTGAAAAAAAATCTGTTACAAACACTTTATATCCTTTACACAATAACTTTTTGCACCTGCCCCATTGTAAATGCTCTGAATTGTACATTAGGCCATCACCCACTTTTTATTGATAATTTATTTATTTGGTTTTATATAGCATTAACATGACCCAGGGGGTTAAGCACTTTACAAGACGAAGGATAAAAAGTAACAAAGTTACAGTAAAGCCAGCACAACAAGACCAATGAAAGAGCAGTAACTTCACAGTTGTGTGCATTATACAATTACTAGTCCAAACAGTATATACACGTAGCAGCCTTTGCATATGCCATGAGATGAACAGTGGCCTCCAGCGCCACTCTAGCCAGGCTAGCGAGTCTGAAATAATCAGGTAATGCTGGAGACCGAAGCCAGTTTAGACTGTTTAAATAGCAGTGAACTCAGCAGGCCTTATGTGAGATCTAGGCTCCACTGTTGCTGCATTTGGACCATTTGGAGACCTACTTTAATTTAACAGGCGGAATGTGCTTATGGTGCTACAACCTACCAATTTTTCCTCCTCTACCATACCAGCCGTGAAATACTTCAAATACTGGACTGGAGTGTTTATTAAACAGGGACATATGACTTCTCCATGACACCCTTGTTCCTCCTCCTGTACACTGCTGCAAGAGGCAGCAGGGACATTCCACTGCCTTTAAGAGACAGCTGCAGCTAACAAGGCAAGCATCGTGTGTAGCAGTACATCACAAGTTCGCAGTTAGCGGCTTTTTGGGGTTGGGTGGTGTTTGTAGGTAAGGCCTTGCACCCTCATGTCCCCCTGCAGTGTAGGATTAGCCAACCTGTGCAATGTGGCTGCCTGCCTTAACTGGGCTCTTATAATGTAACCTGCTTATGCAATGTCCTATTGTAGGCTTTGTAGTGTTGTGGGGACAAAAGTAATGCTTTTTATTAAATATTCAATACTAACATTTGAGTGACAATTTATGTCACGTTGGAGACATTTGTTTACTGTAACTTCAATGTAACCCGAAGGGTTGTTCTGGCGTTTGAGCTGGTTATATCAGTTTAACCTGGGGAAAAGTTGCCCTGTCTACAAACAAGATTTAAAACATCCTTGGAAGAGAGCGACTTGAAAAAAACATAAAAGCTGATAGTTTTACGAAAGAAGTGTTACAAGATCTTGATACCCTGTTATATAAGGCCTTTTTAAATAGCACCTCATTACTTTGAATGCATGTAAACTTACACACCGTTTGTACTCTATAGTATTTAAGCATTATTGGGAAGGTGGGCGTTTCTTTTTTTTTGGCACTGCACGAGAGGCTCAGACCCGTTTGGCGCATCATGAAAGTAACTGAATATTTCATGGCAGCCCTACAGAAGTGCTTTGGAAACGTTGGTTAGCAAAATTAGGGTCGACCTTCTAGACGAGCACAGGTTCACATTTTCGCACATTATACCGACTGGTGGGGAGTTTATTGCAAGGGGAGCAGTAGGCAAGGAGGCAAGGCTCTGGGTAATGGTGGAAAGTGAGTGTGTGGCCTCATGTGGGGTAGAGTTTTGGGACGTGTGTTTACTGTGCAGCCGAGTTGTTTTTCCTGTGCTTGCGGAAGCAATGTTGCCGAGCGTTTGATACTTTTGTGCCGTTAATTAGTGTGGCGGCTTGGACTGCGTGAGCAAGTTGGAAAAGAGCAAGAGTTGGCTGGCAGGTGGGAGGTCCGGTGGGGGAGTTGCCTAGGTTACCGCTGTTTGAGAGCAAAGGGGCTATGTGTTGTGGTGAAGGTTCACAGTGGATTTCCATGGGCAGTCCGGTGTTATAGCGATACGGAGTATCCTGAAGTTTGAGAGCCAGAAGTGTGGCGGACTGGAGTTGGGGAAATATTGTACGTATGGGATGTACGGTTTTAATAGTTATTGGTAATATATTTAGTGCATATGGCGCTGTGCATAGGCAGCTGCGGGGTAAAAGTATGCAAATATATGTGGGTGTATGGTAGAGTGGGGAATAGGGGGAGGTGGGGGTAAGGGTAAACAGTGGGAAACTTGCCTAAAAAGGTTCTGGTATAAAAGCGGAAAGTAATGGGCAATATTTTTTATATGTACTGGGTTTGTGCTGTATGTAAGTTGGTAGCGTAGAGTTTTGTTTCAGCGAGTTTAGGATGAGGCGCATGGATAATGGGGCCCCAGGGGGTTATGCAGCCAGGGCTATGGAGTAAGGAGGAGATGCTATTAGGCCATTCTAGAAGCTTTGTAGGGTTGATGAGGTTAGTGGTATCGGGAGTAGGGAGCCTCTGGGGGGGTGAGTAGGTGCCCGGGAGTTAGCCTTTTAAAGTTTTTGTAGAGCTAAGATATTCCCGGGGGAGTTGGGTGGTATCTGGCACATGTGATTACTCCGGTGAGCTTTGTGGGGCGGCGGGGACCGAAAGCATTTGGGGGCGCAGGTGTGATATGGTGGTTAGTTTGCATTTTTATAACCGGGGGTGAGGTGAGCGGACTGTTGGCACCTGGTGGGGAGTTGATTATAAGGGGAGCAGTAGGTAAGGAGGCAAAGCCCTGCGTAATGGCGGAAAGTGAGTGGTAACCCCTTGAGGGGCCAAGTTTTAGGAGTTGCGCTTAATGTGCAATTGAGCCCTTTATTTGTGCTTGCGGAAGTGGTGTTGCTGAGAGTGTAAATACACGTGTCCTTTTGGTTAGTGCAGCAACTTGGACTGCATAAGTAACTTGCAAAGTAGCAAGAGTTCACCGGCAGATGAGAGGCCCGGTAAAGGAATTGGCTAGGCTACCGCTGTTTAAGAGCGGGTGTGTACGTGTTGCGGCGAAGGAGAAAAGGAGGGTGGGAGGGTGCAAGAGGGAAAGCAAATAGGAGCGGCATTGAATAAAATTGCGGCGTGAAACATATACAGTGTCCGGGATAGCACAGTTTGGCTTTGACCAGCATTGAGAAGGGGCCTAACGGAGGGAGAAAAGGAGGGTGCAAGAGGGAAAGCAAATAGGAGCGGCATTGAATAAAAGTGCTGCGTTGACTAGCGTTGAGAAGGGGCCTAACGGAGGGAGAAAAGGAGGGTGGGAGGGTGCAAGAGGGAAAGCAAATAGGAGCGGCATTGAATAAAAGTGCTGCGTTGACCAGCGTTGAGAAGGGGCCTAACGGAGGGAGAAAAGGAGGGTGGGAGGGTGCAAGAGGGAAAGCAAATAGGAGCGGCATTGAATAAAAGTGCTGCGTTGACCAGCGTTGAGAAGGGTCCTAACGGAGGGAGAAAAGGAGGGTGGGAGGGTGCAAGAGGGAAAGCAAATAGGAGCGGCATTGAATAAAAGTGCTGCGTTGACCAGCGTTGAGAAGGGGCCTAACGGAGGGAGAAAAGGAGGGTGGGAGGGTGCAAGAGGGAAAGCAAATAGGAGCGACATTGAATAAAAGAGCTGCGTGCGCACAGACAGGAAGGGAGAGAGGGAGCGACTGAGGAGGCGGAAAGCGCGTAACAGGCAGTGAGGTGATCAGGAGCCGACGGGGGAGGGAGGGAGGGAAAGTGAAAGTGCGCCATACGTGCGTTACTGCTGAAACGCCGACGCTTGCACGTACGTGTGCACATCTCCTGTCCCACGGCGTGCCGGAGAAGCGAGGCGGGAGCCCACCCCGCACTGGCAAGCAGTAGAGGAAGTCCGGCGGGAGCCCACCCCGCCTTCGTGAATGCCCGCATGATGCGGCCGGAGCAGGATTCAAGAGCCGGTAAGTGGTGCATGCAAGCGCGCCGCGCCTGGACAGGAGATGTGCATGCGTATGGTGCGAGCAGGCGTTGTGATAACGCCGCGAGCCGTACACGTGCACATCTCCTGTCTGTTAAGCTTCGGCACAGACAGCTGATGTGCACGCGTACAGTTTGCGGCGTTATTACAACTCCTGCTCGCACCATACGCGTGCACATCTCCTGTCCAGGACTTGCCATACACGTGCACATGTCCTGTCCCCCTTCGCAGGCAAGTCGGCAACAATAGATCTTGCTTACGCGAGCAGCGCATGGCGCTGCATCGCTAGGCGAGACCTAAAAATTATGAAAACCCCACATTCCCCCATGCAAGTGTGGAGTACATATTTGGCATTACAGTTGGACTTATACCGGATCATGATGTAGCTCAATAATTGCTGCCGAATTAGCTTGGGCAGTCTGTAAGGAAAACGATGAGAAGCCTTGTGGTATGACCCCCACTAAAGTAAAGAAAAGAAACTGCTTAGCCTGATAAACTGGAATTTGGTTAGTGATCATAAAATAGCCAAAATTATGTTTTTAACTTTTGGCAGGGACTATATTTTGGTCCACGTTACTGACATATTGCAAGGACAGGAATTCTTCAGATTTTTTTAAATTTTATATTCTAATAGAATTGATAAAGTATTTTCACCAAAACATTGACAAAGGATACTTGTGCTAGTCCAGGCCCATCTCTTTAGTCAACGTGGACATGAAGATACTGTCCAAAATATTAGTGAACCAATTGCAACATCATTCCCAGTCTTATCAATAGTTGTCAAGTCGGTTTTGTACCCAGCCGCTACTTTTCAAATCACATGTGGGTCCTCACTAACATCTTGTGTCAGGTGAAGGCTGATTTGGAGGAGACAATAGCTTTATCGTTAGACGCCATAAAGGCCTTTGATCAAGTTGAATGAAGATGCTTGTTCATGACTCTTCAGAGGGCTGGCTGAGCCCCTTACTTCATATCTAAATGAAGTGGTTCTGTGCAGATCCTCCCAGTCAGAGTGCTTGTGGAGACTTCATCTCAAATACTTTCCCCAGGGCGAGACAAAGATGCCCCCTCTCTCCCATCTGCTTTACTGGCATTAGACCCACTGGTGGAAGCTATCTGGAGAGAAGACAATGTAAGGGCAATAGACCCAGAGGCTGGATACACAAAGCCTCTGATGTACCCTCACAATATTCTTCTTATGTTACGGAATCCTGGACCATCAGTTCCCGAACTGATTTCCTTAACCAACGCCTTCTCTTCTATCTAGGGGTACAATATAAACTATGATAAGAGCTGAGTTCCCCCTTTTTCCAAGGGCACCACAAAGAAAGAAGTAGATGGGTGGGAATTTTGGTGGATGGTATGTTAAGGGTTTTGGATAACAGAGTCCTAGAAGGAATGTTTGCAGGCTAGCTTTGAATCTTTGACTCTTTAGCACCAAAGCAGATTATACAAGATGGTCATCATTACATCTATTCTGGCACCAAAAAGATACTGCTTGACATCAACAGAGGCATAAAAAGCATTATATGGGCGGGAAGAAGTCCAGGCTGAAAATGGCTAAACTATGTGCTGCAGGAGGTCTGCGAATGCCTGATATGTCCCTCTGTTATCTGGACAGACATTTGTCTCAATTGGGATATACGTTGACTGATCGACTGGACCCTCAGAAGTGGGTAGCCTTTGAGTGAGCCCTATGGGACTCTACCTGGATTAGGATTGCTTTTTAGCAAAACCCACCACAGAGAGAACTCAATTTGCCCCCAACGATCAGGGATGAACCAGACGGATGGATTGTGGGCCATAAGAAACTCAAGATCTGTCAATTTATGCGTAAAGGAGCATCACTATGGCAAACTACGGGACTCATAATTGGGGGAGACACTCTCTGGTGGCCACAATGGTTATCACAGAATATTAACAATCAGGAAGACTTGTTTGAAGAAGACACTTTGAAGAAACTTTGCAGCCACTCAGTGCTGAATTTTACTGAGCGCCTTCCAAAGAGTGGAGATATCATCAGCTGTCCTACTGAAAGAGGACAGTTCACCCCTTTCATTTCCCCCAGGCAGACACAGAGATGTTGTATCTGGACTAAATAAGGTTCTCATACCTAACAGTCTCTAAGCCACTGGAAACAGAAACGAGACGAAACTGGCAAGATCACGTCCTATGAGACTATACTGAATAGGAATGGTCCTCAATACTGGATACGCATGGTAGGGAGCTTAGAGAGGCGCGTCTTAAATTCACCTACTTTAAGACTCAACAAAACATATTTGCAGAGGGCAAAACTAGCACCTAACCCCTCGGTTGGAGATCTTTGACCACGTGATGTAATCTTATGCATGTACTGTGACGCTGCCTCAGTCTCGCACAATATTGTAAGTGGGACATATACCATGATTTAATGGAAGTGTAAAAAACTACCTCTCACTGGCACTGATGGATGGCTACATTGCTGTGAGTAACTAAAATGTGCATACTAAGACACTGGGGACCATCCCTAGTACCATCCCTAGATGAGTGGATCACAGAACTTTTCTGCCTGGCAGAAGATGAACCGATAATATACAGTACATAAGACAGCCAGGTTTAATAGGGTATGGGGACCCTTTATAGAAACATACCTACCCCAGATGGGACAGATAATCATATGTAGAGATATGTGCACGTGTTCATATACATTACCCCTCTCACCCATGTGCTTTTGTTACATGGCCTCCGCTCTCCTTCATTGCTGTCTGCTCCACATGGGTACTCCCATATTACCCTACACACCCTTTTGCCTTTCCCTGTCGCGCATTCCAAATTCAGGTGCTTTCTTGGGGCTTGGGAGAAGTCACACTTCCTGAGACGCTGAACGATGCCGAGGCGCAGGCTACCTTAGTGTGTGATGGATCTTTGGTTGAGATGCATGTCACTTATACATGGGTTACACAACTGTTATTTTCTGTAATTTCTGTTAGCCCGGGAGTCCACTGTAGTAAAGTATACTGAGGTAGCTGCAGATTCTGGAATTGCGATTTGGATTTATCAATGCAAACATAAATGCACACCAGTGGATACATGATACATTATCCAGATTACCTGGTTGCCTCCTGTCTATGTATCTAGACTGGACCCGAGCACGTGCACAGCCTTCCAGACGATGTTCTCTGTTGTATATGTAAATCGGCCAGTACTGTCAGGATCTGAGTACCAATACTTCTTTATTTTGAGAGGGGGAGTACCTGCACTTCACAGCAGAGGTGCAATACTTCTAATTGGAGAGTACCAGCACTTCTCAGAAGCAAGTAAATACTCAGGTAAAGGTTACATGAAATTCTATTTTTCAATTTCAACCACTGTGTATGACTCTGTATTTTGATTTATCATAACAATTAAAAAATAAGTGTTTAAAAAAACAAAGGATACAGAACACTGCAAATAAATCCATATGAGAAATGAGAGAACAGCAACAAGACGAAAAGGAAAAGAATAAGATACGTCTAGGGAGGTGGTTTATCACTGCGCCATTGACGCTCTCCCATGACTCGGTTCATGACTATGGAAACTAGGGGGCCATATTTATGAGCCCCTTGCACTGCTGTAGCATCACTTTTTGTGACGCTCCGGTGGCGAAAATCTCAAAATCATATTTATGAGGTCACGCAAAGCCACCTTACGTGGCTTTGAATGGCCTCACAGATATGGAGTAAGACAAGGCAGCGCAAATCGATGCGTTGCCTTATTCTGCGTTAGGGAGGCATTCCATTGGCGTTGTGGTGGGTGTTCCCATCCAACACCCACAGATTTTGACGCTTCCCCGATTTACAAAACCAGGTAAACCTGGGGATGCGCCAAAACACTACACCTCCCTAGGGGAGCCACAACGAGGAGAAATCACTTTATTTCTCCTCATAATTTCCTCTTTCAATGTGTGCTGCAATCTGCAACACACATAAAAAGAGGAAAAAGCCTCCCAGGATTGTTTTTGTGCAGGAAGGTGCCCCTTCCTGCACAAAAGCAATCCTGCCGACAACACAGGCACCCTTGCACCATGGTGCAAGGGTGACTGCATTGGCGCTAGGCTGCCAAAAAGGCACCAGTGCTGGTGGAAACAACACAAATGCACCGTAATAGATAAATATGGTGCATTCCTGCCATTTAACGTAGGGCAGCGCAGCAAGATGACTTGCTGCGCTGCCTACGCCAAATCCCCATAAATAAGGCCCTGGATACATAGGTTCAAATCACAGCTTTCTAATTTGTCCACGTGCTGATCCTGAGCAGGGGCGTAGCGTGGGCAGAAAGATTGAGGGGGGTGAGCTTCAAATTTTCCAAAAATTATACGACAAGCAAGGCACATGAGAGGGGCTAAAGGGGCAGTAGAAAGGGAGACGAATGAGGATTGGTAGGGGTATTAAGTGAGAGAACACACTATATTTTGTAAAATAACCAACATTTTTAAAGTTTTTCAGAGGAGAGGGAGAGTGTGTGTGTGCGTTTTTGTCTGTGTTTATGTAAAATTTCCTAGTGAAATCCGACAGACACCTCAGCATACCCGACTGAAAGCACCTGTACCCAACTATTTACCAGAAAATATATTTATTAGGGGGGTGTAACGCCCCAAATACCCCTCCTGAAGCTACGCCCATGATCCTGTGCACTCCCTTCCATCCCCTCTCCCCCTTGCTTAAAGTACATAAGTTTACCTACTTACCTGTAATGTTTGGTGCAGGGCCCTAGGCCCTCATGCACCCTACAATGACTGACACGGACACAGTTGGTTATAGTGTAGAACTGGCCCAGGGCACGTGCGCCCGGCCCCTTTTATTGCCAGGGTCACCTGACCGATGACGCCTGTGCTGGATGGGTGTGGGGTGGGTGTAAGCCAGCCCTCAGGGAGTGGCTGGTGCTAAACAACTAGACTGGTGATCAGCAGATCACTACACTTACCTATTAAAACTGGGTGAGCCACGTTACAGGATAAATGCTGACATATAAAAAAGCTGGACAGTAAGAAAGATGAACAATGACATGACAGGTAAACTGAAATGAGGCAGTACATATGCTTGCTTGTTTAAGTAAGGTTCAAGCAAAACTTACTTGAATGTGAAACGAACACACACGCACTGAGACTCGGATGAAATTATTCAAACATATGCTGAACTGGTCAACAAAGACATGACTGGTGCTAAACAACTAGACTGGTGATCAGCAGATCACTACATCCCTCCCAAACTTTATTCAAAACAGGAAACAATAAAGTCCGAACCTGTGGGGAGAGAATAAACAAAATAAAACAAAGAAACGTAAACTTCCACTGAGTCTCTTTAGCTGCTTGCAAGGTGACAGACGATGTTACGTCAGCAGCTGGGACCACCAGTTCTGTTTGGCCCAGTGTAAGGGTGCCCTGCGGGTCTAGTCCTCCTTGGACTCACAAAGTGGAAGTGGACGTCAAAGTCTCTCTTTCTGTTCCGTTCTCTGTGAAGGTGCTGGTGGAGGGATGGTGGATCGGGTAGATGTAACTCTCCACCTCAGTCCTGGTTGTCATGGTATTACCACACTGGCAGCCTTGCTTCTCTCTTCAAAATGGGGGAGTAGTTGCAAGACATCCCTCTCACTAGGATGCCCCTCTCGCAGGTATTCCCCTCTCACGGGATGTCCCGGAGGCCCTCCTTGCCAGGCTTCCACTGGACTGGTGCCTTTCACCGTGTTGCTCCAACACAACCCTCGGGATGTGTGGAGGAAGCGCTACGAGTCCCACCTTTGTGTTCTTAGCTCCACCTGAAGGGTAGTTGTTGGCTCCTGTCATTTCACACGAGATCTTCGTCCTCCTGGGACCTGCCGAAGAGCGGCTGTGGATCCATCTCTCGTGTCGGGACCCGCTGCCACTGGCGTCCCTGAGGCCTTTGCCCCTTGAATATCCACGGTCTGGTGTGGAGTGGTCAGTTCCTCTTCTTCAGGACGTCCGAGCACTCTCGCCATCCAGTCTCCCGTTCCATCCCAAAGGTAGGTGTTACCAATGGTCCAGCCTGCTCACCTCTGCAGTCACCAAGTGGTCTGAGGACTCGTAGGTAGATGTTTTCTCCCAGTGCCACCGATGTTCTTTCCAGGCACTGTGCTCCGATGTTCTGGCACATGTCACCTTTACCTTCTGGTGTGCGAGTTGTCATGTCACACACTCCTCTCTACTCTTCTGCTTGAGTTTTCTTCACAGTGGCATCATGCCACCCAATTTCTTTCTTCTCTTTCTTTCCTTCGCGATGAGGTCTAATCCCCTCTTCTTGCTTGTCTTCACTACCCAGGCCTCTCCGTGTGGCGTGCACTCCACACATGTCTCCCTGGTCTTGTCCTACCCTTAGGACAGTGCCTTCTTTTCCTCCGATGACCAGACCTGGCGTTGCGACCTTCCTCTTGTCGTCACCTCTGACTTCAGGTCAATATTGTCAGACCTCTCCTCGGTCATGTTCCCAGACCGCTCCGTGGTCATCTTCTTGGACCTCTTGCCGGTCCACTCTGCCGACTTCTGGCAGGTCATCTTCGCTGACATCTCGTATGTCACCTTCTCGGACCTAGTGTCAGGTCACTTCTCTCTGACCTCTTCACAGGTCACTGCTCTCTGACCTCTGGTAGATCGTCTCTTCAGACCTCTGGCAGGTCGTCTCTTCAGACCTCTGGCAGGTCGTCTCTTCAGACCTCTGGCAGGTCGTCTCTTCAGACCTCTGGCAGGCCGTCTCTTCAGACCTCTGGCAGGTCGTCTCTTCAGACTTCTGGCAGGTCGTCTCTACAGACTTCTGGCAGGTCGTCTCTTCAGACCTCTGACAGGTCGTCTCTTCTGAGGGCGCGCTCCAGGCACCTCGACACCACACTCACGTGGCTCTCTCGTTGCAGCCTCCTCTCGGACTGGCTTCACAGGAGGAGTCACGCCGTGTGACCACCTGGCTTCCTCACTCTCGGGCTTCATCCTGTACCGTCCGTGTCTGGGGTACATCTTCTGCGCAATGTCACTCCGTGCGCTCTTTCTTCTTTCACATGCAGTGGCGTCCTTTCGCCACTGGTCGCGCATGCCGCGCACCTCCACTGTTCTCCAGGGGCTTGCTGCTTTAGGCTTGTCTCCTCCACCACCCTTCTTCTTCTGGTGGCGCTCCTTACTCTGTTTCTGCTGCTGCTGCGACAACCTGTGGCCACCAGGTGTCGTTGCACTCTCCATCTCAGACTGACAGCCTTTCTGCTTCAGCTCTGTGTAGTTCTCCTTTTCAACAGCTACACATGGAGCTGCCTCTCCTTCTACAGTGTTCCAGAGCTGTGTATTATATTTATTTTTCTCAGGAAAATCACGAATGTGGCTACCTCTCCCCTGGCCTCTGATCATAGGCCACAACAGTCAAACTCTATGCTGCAACTCTGTCCTTAATAAACCTATTGTACTGTCACAAGCGCGGTGCTGCAACATGGCCACTAGATGGCACTGCCGCTTTACTTTCAAAGGCCCCGGCAGCTTCCTTCATGCTGCGGGCCTCGTGCACTCTCACTTTTGGGCCGGCCGTGCACCAGGCTCATTCAGGCCTGCCCCCGGACTCCTGATGGTCTCGCATTCACCACCTCCTGAGTGGGGCACCTCTTCAGGCGGCCGCTGCTCCACAGCATTCCCTAGGATGATTCCAGGCAGCGGGACAATTCTCCTACATGCGGTGAGTGTTTTTTTCTTCATCTATTTCTTTGTTGTGAGTGGGGGCCCTCACGCTGCCTCGTCCACCACAGCGGCTCACCTACTCTCTCCAGCTGCACAGCCGCGCGCTCTGCACTCCACCCGTTGTCTCTTCACTCTGGTGGGGGAACTCACTTCACCTCATGCTTCTTGTTGATTCAATCCCGCACTGGGATACCGGCAGACGCAGGTTTCACTGTGCTGCGCTGGGACCTCGCAGCACGCTGGCGCGGCCTAGTTTCTTTTAGTGCTTGCCGGCCACGCGCACACTCTTCTCTTCAGGTGGGGCACTGGCGCCGGAGGCTGCTCTTGCACCATGCACCTCTGGAAGCTCCCTCCTCGGCCAGCAGCACCTTCACCCATGACTGCCTCCCGGGACCCACATGGGCGGCCGGACACCTCAGGACTACTCCGTTTTCACCCCAGTAAGTTCTTTTTCCTTCTGTTCCACAATAGTGAGCCGGACCCGCGCTGCTCAGCCGCCCTCCCGCTCACTTCTACTTTCGGCCGCACACGATGCACTAGCTGCAGCCTTTTTCACTTCTCTCACTGCACTGGGGGCTTGAGCTGGCGCCGGAGACGGCTGGTTCTATTCCGGGCACAGTTTCTCTTCCTCGCAGGGGAGTGGGCAGCTACTCCACTCTCCTTTCTTTTCGCAGTAGGCTCACCTTCTGCCTCTGATGCGGGGTGGGCTCCAGCGAACCTCCTGCTGTTCGGAGTCCCTCATCTCACCTCGCCACAGCCCCTCAACACCTCTCACATTCTACGGGCTCACCTCCTGCCCGGCGTGTCATCGCGACCGATGCGGGTGAGCTCCGCTCGGCTTGCTCTTCATTCGGGCCTCAGTAGGCTGATGGCAGGGGCATGCCACCGGCTCCCGGACTCGCCACGTGGTCCCTTTCTCCCGTGTGCCGCCACACACTTGCAGGCACACCAGGTGCGGGGTGGGCTCCCGATCACCTCCTTCTCCCCCGGGGTACTTCACATGCCCTGCGGGTCCTCCAATACTTCTTCACTCGCTGCAGGGGGTGCCCTCACCATGGGCAGCACACATTCCCCCTTCACCACCTTCAAGAAGGCGGCTGCACACGCGGGATTAGCCCACTCATCGCCAATGTAATGTTTGGTGCAGGGCCCTAGGCCCTCATGCACCCTAGAATGACTGACACGGACACAGTTGGTTATAGTGTAGAACTGGCCCAGGGCACGTGCGCCCGGCCCCTTTTATTGCCAGGGTCACCTGACCGATGACGCCTGTGCTGGATGGGTGTGGGGTGGGTGTAAGCCAGCCCTCAGGGAGTGGCTGGTGCTAAACAACTAGACTGGTGATCAGCAGATCACTACACTTACCTATTAAAACTGGGTGAGCCACGTAACAGGATAAATGCTGACATATAAAAAAGCTGGACAATAAGAAAGATGAACAATGACATGACAGGTAAACTGAAAGGAGGCAGTACATATGCTTGCTTGTTTGAGTAAGGTTCAAGCAAAACTTACTTGAATGTGAAACAAACACACACGCACTGAGACTCAGACGAAATTATTCAAACATATGCTGAACTGGCCAACAAAGACATGACTCATAAAAATGATTTTTTAAAGAGACTAATCAAAATCAAAAGAGCAAGGACGGAGATGGGTTGAAATGTGTGTTCAAATCGAAATAGAAACTGAAAAAGAAATCCCTTCCCACCATTCATTTCTAATATAAACTGCTCTGTGTGCGAGCTCTGCTACCGGCGGCGGCCCTCACTCACATGACAGGATCTTGGCAGCGCTTAAAGAGCTCGATTCATAAAAATAATGCGCCACTTTTAGACGGAATTTCCACAGGCCTCACTCCAAAGAAAAGTGCACAGCGGACCCGAGGGGAGGTTGATTTTCCCGCTTCAAAGTGATAGAATCCCAATATTTAAAGGAAGCATATTTTTGCAGTGCGCGAGCAGGATCCAGCCCCCGCCGTGGTGAAGACCGGGTCCGCATCACAAAAAGTGAGCAGCAGAAGCGCCAGTTTAAGGCCTGTCTTTGCCACCGTCACAGCAGACTGGGGTCTTGAATACTTACATTAGGAGTAGGAGAAGCGGTGTTTTCCCACCTTTAAAGGGGCGCGTCTATGAGAAAAAAGGGAGATTAAAAAAATTATAATCGGGAGATTGTATTTCCCCATTGACTTCTATTGAAGCAGAGGCAATTTCAGGTGGGAGACAACCAGAAGAAGAATATTTTTGTTTTAAAAAATCGGGAGTCTCCCGCTTGAATCGTGTCTATTAGGATGTATGTGGCATAACCTAGGCCCAGCAGCACCTGCAGGGGGGAGGGGGGAGGCAGCTGTTCAGGGGACCCCGGGCCTTCAAGGGTCCCATTCAGCCCAAGGTCAATGATACCTGTGTGATAAGGGAGACACTGGGGCTTTTCTTCACGTTTTGCAGCGGGGCTTCATCAGGCCACTGCACCTTTACAGTGCTAAATGGCTGTGTATAGTTTAAAGGAATGTTCTGCCTTTGGCTGGAACTGTAGTAGCGTTTGTTATATATTGTCACTAAAGTGAGTCCATATCACAACAGAGTAACATAAGATAAAGAAAAATAATGGTACAAAAACTCAACAGGGCACAACAAAACAAAATGCAACAGAACCACAGTACAACACGAGAACAACACAATGCACAATGAAACAATACAGCACAAAAGCATCACAGAACAAAAATAACACAGTGCACCACCACAAGAAAATATATGCAAAATACACGCAAAATACTTAGGCGAAACAACACACCATCACACTAGAGCAAGAGAACCTTAAAACGCAATACAATAAAGAAGCAGCACAACACATCACCATCCCAGCAAAATGCAATACAATAAGACAAAACAACACAACACCACTACACAGCAACAGAATCAGAAACACACAACACAAAAACACAACTTAGCAGTGCAGCATGCAAAGAACAGAAAGACATAAAACATGTAAAAAACATACGAATTACACAACAGAGTAAAGCAACATATCAAGTACACCAACATTATATAGCTCACTAACAGAATAGCACACTTTGACAAATGCACACAAATGTGCCACAAAGCATCATAATTCAAGAAAGTAGAACCAAACCACAACCAAACCACAACTACACCATGGTACCAGGACACAGAAACACAGCAAAGGCTAACACAACACAATTGCACAATTGTGCAGTTGCATTAGTGCATTATTGTCTTGTGTTGTTGTTTTTATATGCTGTGCTGTATTGGCGCATTGCTGTACTCTCGAGTCAAGGTTTTAAGTTGTCATGTGTTGACGTTTTATTGCATTTTGGAGTAGTGTACTGTGCTATTGCATTCAAATTTTTTTGTTGTGTTGTGCGGTCTGGCTGCGTCTGGGTGGAAAACTACGCTACGCTCGTGTAGTTTGCACAACTACGCACTACGCGAATTGCACGTAGCACAGTGCAAAAACGCGTATCGTAGCGGGCATTTTTTGCTTGCTCGCGGTCCTCAACGTCAAGTTGGCGACCGCGAACGAGCAAAATGACATCCCGGCGAGACTTTTTCCTCGTTCGCGATCAGCAACATCGATCGCGAGTGTGGAGAATAAACCTCCAGGCGAGATTCTCAACGCGGGGAGGTCAGGTTTCTCATTGCGAGTGGTCGCGTATGCTCGCGACCGCTCGCGATGAGAAACTACCAGTCCGCGTTGAGAAAACTGCCGCTCGAGTACAAATCTACTCGAGCGGCAGAAAACGACGGCTTGGACTGTGCAAGATGCCGTTTGCAATGATTGCACAGTGCGGACAAGCATCCGGCACTGTGCAATCATTGCGAACAGCATTTCCTACCACACTACGCAGTTCGCGTAGTGCTACGCGTAGCTCGCGCAGTGCGAAGCGCTCTTCACGTAGCTACGCGTAGCGCTACTACGCGAACTACACCCAGGGTTAAAATATACACAAATATTGTAGTCACAAATTACCATCTCCAAAATCGGCTTTCATAACACAGTGGTAAAAGGTGCTTGTACAAAGTACTGCCTTAACTTGCCACCAAGGGCATATAATAGTGGCAGCCAAATATGCTTTGTCATCTGGCTCAGGAGCAGAACACATAACTTACTAAATGAAAAGAATAACTAAATACATGTAAATAACTTCAGTAAAATAACTGTGGCTCTAGCAGTACAGGCTTAACATATTAACATGGTAAATGATGGATGAGGAATAGCTGAATGGGGTAGCGGGGGATTATACAGACGTTATAAATGTAAATAGTGAATTGGCAGAGCATGATTTTTCTGCAACCTGGGACATTATGACATTTTGCATCACAAAAACATAAACAAATAAACATGCAAGGCTCATCATAAATAAGCAACATCACAAAATAAAATGATGGATGGGTGATTAAACTTTTCAAACACGTCACAGATCTAGGTTTAATCCATCGTTCTTTTGCTCACCACACCACGCCAGTTTGGACCCAGCCATATGCAAATCAGTCTTGACCCTGCTCCCCATCGGAAGAGTCCAACCCGAACTGCCAGGCCAGGTCCTCCCTGGACCAGAAGCAAGCAATCTGGGACCGGTTTTGGGGTATCACCCCTCATCAGCCAGGATAGCTTGACTCCAGTGGAGCAGCAAGCAAGGGAACCACATCTGTGCATACCGGTAGCCACTAAGGGCGCACATAACAACATCACCAAATAAAATGGTGGACTGAGTGTTGCATCTTTTCAAACAGTCCCCCTCAGTCACAGATCTGGGTTTAATCCATCGTTATTTTGCTTGCCACTTCACCAGGATGCTTGTTTCCGGTCCAGGGAGGACCTGGTCTAGCAGTTCGGGCTGGACTTTTCCCATGGGGAGCAGGTTTAAGACTTATTTGCATATAGCTGGGTTCAAACTGGGGTGGCTTGCTGAGCATAAAAACGATGGATTAAACCCAAATCTGTGACTGGGGGTGAATGTTTGTTCAGCATTCCGTCCATCATTTGTTCCTTTTGCTCCTCATAAATAAGCCCATCACTTGAAAGACAAAAATGTCAGATAATAGTCACTTACATATTTTACCCAAATCTGTTTTATAAATTATAATTTAACTGGTGTATTTTATACCCTTTTTAGTGGCGGTAATGTCATTGATAATGAAAATTGATTTTGCTCATTCACACACACAATACCTTCACCTCTTGTCTTTCACTTCATTGTCTTCTCCCCTCTTTATCTTCTCTCCCATGACTACTTATTTGTGCTCTGAAACACATTGTTACTAGTGTGTTATAGTGTATTGCATTTCTTTTTCTTTTATATAGAGCTTACTACCAATGACAAGGTGTTGAAGTGCAGGTAGCACACTAATCTTTAACGCAAAGTTAGTGACTAATTCAGTGGTTATGATTTATTGCTGCAAATTTGTTGGCTATTGGGTTGGTCTTGTGCTCTGAAGAAACTGAAGCATTTCCTCCAGTTTCTAGCAGTGGATTAAGTTTTTCCTCTACATTCCAAGCGACCAATTCTGTATGCTCCTCTAATTGCTATTTTGTCACTGCCACAATTAGAATGTCATCCAAATACTCAAACAAACACCCCTCACTTTCAACTACCCTTCTAAGCGGTCTCATTTCCTTCATGAAACACCAAGCAGATGACATTAACCTGAATGGGAAGAATGTAAACCTCTACATTTCCCTCTTACATCAAAATCTCAGAAAGTCCCTCTGTTCTTGGTACTGTCAGATAAGCATCTTTCAATTTGTCATCAGTCCTGCTTCCTTAGCACATTCCTTAACAGATGTATTACCCCCATCTTGAAATGACTGTACACTACACAATCATTTACTTTTCCAAGATTTCTGACTGCTCTCATTTCTTTGTCCTTCTTTTCTACCAAGAAAATATTTGCTCACAAAGAGTCTTGAAGCATCTTTCACCAATTCTATTGCTCCTTTCTGAAATAAAGCTTTTACCTACTTGTCCATCATTGTTTCTTACTCTGTACTGAATCTGAGAACTCTCAGTTATTGTGTTTGAATTAGAGAGTCTAAAAATTCAATTCTGTAGCCTTAAACTGTTTCCAACACCCAAGTATCTCCCATTAATTCTCTCTATCCTGCTACCAATTGGACAAGTCTGCCATCTAATTTTATCCGGTAAAGATGGTCTTTGTTTAAACATACCTGAGCTTCTTTTAACTCTTCTTTCTCCTCAGGCAAAACATGTCTATTTGTCTGTTGCTGTGTGAAGAATATAAACAAATTCTGCTGTCCACCATAGGGTCTTTAACACGGCACAAATGAGGCAGGTGTAATTCCTTTCCCAAGGCCAGAGAATTGACCTCACATTTGACCAGCTGCACCGAAAACTCTATAACCAAAAACCTTCTTAATATCCCTCTTCACCTTGTGAATTGAATGGAAGGTGCCCACATAACAGATTCTTCGCCAAAAAACATGCCTACATATGAAGCACCACCCTCTTTGTTAGCCAATTCTGTCAACTTTGAGTCAATCTTCATTAGGAGACTTTTGTGTCTCTCCATCATAATGCGCCGTTAGCATTACCCAAAAGACACACCACCCTTTAGACCCATTGTCGTAATTCACCTAGATCCAAACAGGTATTGTCCAAAATGTCAGCTTCTACCATATCAAAAATCTTAGTCAACGGACACAATACATCTAAGAGTGTATTCTGGCAACTTTTGAAACCTTTATCTAATCCCTTCCTTGGGTCCTGTCCAAACTTGTTTAAGAACACTATCATCTAATACCATGTTGTCAGATAAGGTAGGTCTAGGACATTCCGATTTCATACATGTCCTAACATCTGTAGGCATATCTTTTCCAATTCAGTGCTTCATGTATTGAGCTACATGTTGGGCTAGTGCCCACTGAGGTGAAAGGGGATGTTGGATTAATTATGGATAAGGCTCCCGGTTTTCCGTTTAAACGGATTTTTGCATATAAATACAGACGGAAAAATATGTTTTCTTTGTATTTATAAATATAAATGGAAAAATGCCAGTAAATATGTTAACTGAGAGATTTTTTGTAGCTACAATAACGTCCCTGTGAAATGGATACAAAAAAGAAAGAAACACTTTTGCTGGAAATGTCGTCTTTTTCTAACATTTTTCTCTTGCAAAGTGCAGCCTCGGGACGGAGAAAAAAACAGTTCAAAGCATGTAAAAATAAATAAATCAAGGCACAGCGGACGCAAAGTGGCCAGATTGGGTTTATTCACACTCCAACACATTGGCACCTCTTTACAGAGCTTGCCAGTTAAGCGCTACTTTTGTTTTCTTGTCATTCTTTGAACAGCATTGGAGTGCACCATTCCTGGAGGTGCCCTAACAAAGGCAGACGGTAAGGGGCCATCAGGCCTCCTTTTGTTGTAGTATCCTGGCTGGGGCTATGGGGTGGGGAGGAGATGCACACCTAAAAGCAATGGAGGGAAAACAAATGCACACAGCTTATCACTTTTCAGGCACTTAAGAGGCATGCTCTTCAGTCCCTTTATAAAAGAGATAGGCATGCACTGCAGGAATGTTACATGTGCTGGTCTGTCCCAGTATTTACACAAATAGCAATTTAAATACCTTTATTTTGCTTTATTTCTTTTATAGTGCTATAGCGCTACTCATCCCAATGCAGGGTGGTAGAGCGCTTTATATCACATGCACCCATTATAAATCACATGTGTGTAAATCAATGTGTAGGATGTGTTAATTAAGACAGTTGGGGTTACAAGGTGTAGGAGCCACATCTCGTTCATAGCTCACTGTGCTATATTAGAAGGATTACAATTTATGAACTATAAATAACAAAAGGACCTCTTTGTTCAAAGCAATAACCCATTTACCCATCTACATAAATCTTTCTAAACCTATAACAACCAAGTGGCCATTGTCTATTTCAATAAATGTGAAAAAATACTAGCTGCAGCGCCTTTTTTTGCTTGCGACAAAAATAAATGTGGATAAATACAGATAAAATGACAAAAAAATAAATATGGATAAATACAGACGGAACTGTTAAAAAAATAAATACCATAAAACCAGGAGATTTAATTATGGATCAAACATATAACCACCATATGGATACTTTGGGCTTTTATCTTCATCCATTCTTCATTTTTATTATTTTACTACATTTTGCCTCTCCTCAGACCGAATCGGAGTCGATATCTGAAAAACAACTTATTTCAACATTTACATTGCTTGTGGAAGTCATCACATGCCATCACCATGTGGCCTCTATTTTGGCCTTTACAGTCTTTTCCTGAGATTTCTTATCCTCAGCTTCCTTTTTAGCTCTTATAAATTCGTAATCAATTTTTCTTTTACATGCTGAGGATACTTTCTCACTAATATACTTTCTTTTAAGTGTAAGCTTACAAAATTATTTTTCATATTTCCATGCACTGCGGAGTTTCCTCCAGTTCAAACGATCACTTTCTGCCAATGACACAAAGGCCTTTCCCCCATACCATGTAGCTTATCCTCAATAAACATAGCATCACGTGGTAAGACCTCTTTATCACCTTTCATTTCCACAAAGTAATTTACTTATTAAGCGGATTATAATAAGACCAAAATATATTTTATCAAACATAATAATGCCTTTGAATTGTAATACGCTCAAATGCTATTGTAGGATAAAAATCCGGTGACCAAAAACCAGCATCCAATCTATCCCAAAATATGTCCACTCTTTTAATACATTCAATTCAACTTGGCCCAAGATGGCCCTATACGCTCACCATGTTACGTGTACGGCGATTCCCATTGGGTGGAAAAAACAACTACAGCACGAGCAGCACTCATTCACGCTCACCTCCATGCCTCAATACCAGCAGCTGATAGTACTCTCAATCAAGCTGAAACAAAAACAGCAACCTGGAGTTACTGAGCGCGCTCTCCTTAGCGTTCGCCTGACTCATACATTGAAAACATAAATGAATGAGCCACAAATAAAGAACTCTTAATTCACAACTCTAATCCTGCAATTAATTAAGATCATTTCACAGAGCAGTAAAGCAATGAATCTCCATTTTGCACAATTTTAAATGAGGGAAACTCCATTCTGACTGCAATAAAACAGTCCCATTTACACGGGTGCAGCGCAACTTTGCCCACCCTGTACATGCCACAAATACGTCACAACTTCATAACGGGTACATGATATGAATGTGCAGTTAGAACATGATTCTTATATGGTTAAATAATATTAAAATAAGTGTTGCATTTGACTTTATTGCTAAAGTACATTTGCTGTAGGATTAGTGAATTTTCTCAGACTATGTGTTTAACTGTATTACATGAGAAATTAATAAACCATCCGTGCTTAGTAGATGTGTATTCAATATAAAGATGAAATTCGACTTTTATAACATGTGCCTTAATACATTGAATCACATTTACTGTTTAGATAATTAAATAGAAACCATCCTCATATATGTAGAACGTGATTACACTAGAAACGATAAAAAGTTTATGTGATGTGTGCATTACTATTTGATTTAAATGTAGTTCTTATCCATACTCAGACATAATCATTCACAGGATTTACTGTATGCTTTATATAACGTGAATCTAATGCACTGACCATTAATATTCGTTGGCATTTGAATGTGCACACAAATATTAAATGTGCACTCTTGCTAATATTTTAAGTTGACAATTCAAGCCTATAATTCTTCATGCTGCATGAATCCTGGTTTCGATTTTCTGCTAATGTGACATTTCTTGCAGGTATTCACACACATTGTTAGTTGTAGAATAGATATATTACTGTACTAGAGATAGAGAAAGAGCCTGAGAAGAAGATCTTGACGAAAGAACATGGAGGACCAGAGCGTTAACTAAAAGGCCTAGAGGGCGCGGCCAAGATGGTGGCGCGTACGGACGCGCTTTGCTGAGCTCCGTGCGAGGCTTGCCTAAAGATCCTGAATATATCCTACATGGGCCATACATCCACGGGGTAATTTGCAGAGGATGCCCCCAGAAATTCTGCTGACCCCCACTATCGAGGCAGACCAGCCACAGGGGCGATAGCGGAGGCTCGGTGCCATGACGACTTGCGACCAGGGACCTCGGCTGAGGCTGATCCGCCTGGCCGCGCCTGAAAGCGGAAGATGTGGGGAGGAGCATCTGTGGTAAAAGCTCTGGAGCGAGCGTGAGGCTGCGTCTCCGGAGCCAAAGCTAATAACAGAGTGTGCACATTGTGGGACCGGACCGGACGGAGTGAAGATCATTGGGGCCAACGCCCGCTCCGACTTGCTGGTGGTTGAGCCTGGGCCCGGACAGTGCTCCTCCTCACTGACTGCGAAGCCCGTGGCTCAGTCTGCATGGAGACTATCCCTAAAGCTGGTCTACTGCCTGTGAGTACGCACTCAGCTGCATGTGCGACGGTGGGCAGCCCGCGGCAAGGGGGTGTAGGAACTACAGCACCCGTTCGATAGACCGCTCCTGGACTGGGCCTTCCAAGCGGTTAAGCTGCGTCTTTCCACACGTGTGGGGCAATATCCGAACCGTAGGCCCGGTGACTTCTCTTGCGCCGGAAATCTGCCAGCACCGCAGACACGATCTACTGGATCTGCTCATGTGAAACTAAAGGTCGCTACTGGAGGCCTTGGGTTGGCGCCGCTCCCCTCGGAGGTGCGGGCACCATTACAGGGGCGCATGATCACTGTGGGTGACACAAGAAGCTGGGGGACCCCATAGCACAGGAACCTTCGTGCAGAGTGATCTTTTCCAGCAAGACTCAGCGAAAGTGCTCCCTGGACAGCCCAGCCCTCACTACCAAATCTGCACACAAGGCCACGGCGTGGGCCAAAGCACTGTGCGGGGGCAAGATCCTTTAACGGCTGCAGCCTGCCCCCAGACATCATACCTGTTTTTCTCCCTGTGCATCACTGGCACACATACGCCGCATCTCTTGGCACACCACGAACCGTAGTGCAGTAGCGACACTACAAGACATTCAGTGTCGCGGAAGCAGTCGGCCGCTCGAGTAATTATAGAGGCCTACCATGTGAGTAGGCCTGTGCTATCGCTGCCCCGTCCAGTGCCAATATACAAGATGGGAAAGCCTCGCTCAGACAAATCACAGCCTCAGCAGACAGAAACAACAACTCCGGCAGCCAGTGGATGGGATCCCTCACAACAGAATGATTCAAATGTAAGCACCCCACCTGACCACTCACATCGGTTTGACAAATTGATGGCAGCAATACTAGACTTAAAACTACACTGGGCTCCAAAATCGACACACTATGCACAGAAATGGGATTCTTAAGAGAGGACCATAAAAAACTTAAAGAGGAGTCGGAGTCTGCATTAGCATCCTTGCGCCCTACTATGTCCACGGCTACAGACCGACTCAAATCTTTACAGCAAGAGGTGGAATACTTGACAAACCGGGTGGAGGACCAGGAAGGTCGCTCCCGCAGGAACAATATTCGTATTGTAGGGCGCACGTATAGGGCACGGGAGAAACAAAGTGCAGCTGCCTACCAAGAAGCAAGCAGCAGCAGAACGAGCGCAGGCAATAAAGACAGCAGAGCACCTTAGCAATCCCACAACGCACACCAGAACTGATTCGGACTCGGACACAGGACACAATAGTTTGTTAACCTTAACAGACTCAAAACATTCAGAGTTGCGGGGAGGAGGTCCAGAGTTCACCCCGCAGACGACAAATGAACTTGGGTGATACCCTGAATATCCTTTTTTGAATGTTTGCAGTTGGTGCATGAATAATCAGTTATCAATGTGGGGGTCACCTGAGATATTGTTATCTCTTCTTGTCCGGAAACAGGGAACAGAGTTACAAGAAATCATAATGTTGTTCAGTACATGGCAGCCAATTTAGGTAGGACAGAATATAGCTGCGCCCCTAACAACATTAAGCAGCTGAGATAGCACTAGTTTTATAATAAGTTTGATTGCATTTCAGTGCATGTGGCCAATTGCCCGTTGGTAAGCCGGCCTTGGGTGGGGAGTTAGGGGAATGTTTTTATTGTTTAACGCGATCTCTATTTCCTACTATGATATCTATGTGATGCAATTCGAGTATTGTCTTATACGGCACGGCGTTCATGGGGAGGAGGGGGGTGGTAAATATGGGTCGGGCAGTGGGGCAGGGAAGAAACACATGGAGGTGCCCCTCTACTCTTTCTTCACTGGGGTTTGAATGGCTAACAATGACTACATGTTCTTAACCTGGAATGTGCGCGGGCTGGCAGGATGTGTTAAATGGCATAAAATCTATCAATATTTGAGCAGCCACAAGATATCAATCACTTTAATACAGGAGATGCACCTCACCACACAAACACTTGCCTCACTGCGCAAACGTTGGAGGGGCACGGTCATAGGCACCATATACTCTGGATTTGCTAGAGGCACCCTTATACGGGTGTCACCAGGCATACCTTTAAAAGTGGTACACACCCGGATAGACCCTCAGGGCCGCTATGTGGTGCTGGAGGGCCTACAAGATGGTTCCCCATTGACACTAATCTCCCTGTACGCCCGAACACTGGGCAAGCACAGTTTCTGCAGTCACTCGCGCCATCCCTGCTCTCTGACCCCACAGCACCAAAACTATGGGGAGGGGATTACAATTGTACCTATGATCTCGATTGGGATTGCTCACGTCCGCTGCTCCTGGGAGCGCAATCCATTCAACTCTCGCGGCACCTGAGAGACTGGGCAGACCACATGCAGCTTAGCGATGCATGGCATAGTTAACACCCCGAAACACACACATACTCGCATTATTCCTCGCTGCATGATCTTCACACGCGGATTGATGCAAAATATTGCTCTGTGGAAGCCTTGTCTAGGGTAACGCACACGGAATATCTAGCACGTGCACTTTCTGATCAACACCCATTACAGTTACACCTCTCGTGGGGCACTCGCAGAGCTAGGATTCCGACATGGCGTCTCCCCATCTCGGAGACATTTCGCTCTTCCATCTCACAAACGATCACCACATATTTCCAGAATAATGCAGGCACCGCCTCCAACAGAGGCATCGAATGGGATGCATTCAAATTGGTCACTCGGGGACATGCCATTAAAACCATTACGGTTCCCGCATGGCACTGACGTCAGACCTACAAAAGCATGAGTTGGAAATCCAAAGATGTGAAATCCTGCCACCCACAGGTGGCTCCTCGGCTAGCTAAGGCGCGGCTAGCATACAAGGAGACTTTAGATGGTCTTTGTGCACTGGACTACAAACAATATAGAGCTCGACAACACACAGAGGGTGACAAAGCAGGTAAAATGCTAGCTTGGCTCTTGAAAACTGACGCTTCACAACCTCCCATTACGGCGATATATAACAATGAGGGTGTGTTAGTAAATACACAAGCGGCAATTAACGACTCCTTTTGCAAGTATTACTCTTTCTTGTACAGGGCGCCTACCACTGACAATCTCCCACACAATCAACGATTTTTGGCACAGGTGTAACTTCCATAGGTCACACAGCCCCAACATGACTCGCTCGAGGAACCTATCACAGAGGACGAAATACTCAATGCCATCAAGCAGCTAGCGGTGGGTAAGACCCCGGGCACTGATGGTTTGCCTTCAGAGTTTTACTCTACTTACTCAGAACAACTTGTACCCCAGCTCTCTAGTGTATACAAGGACGCATATGAGAGGGGAGAGATCCCATCATCCTTGTGAGAAGAGCTATTAATGGTGTTACCTAAACCGGGTAGGGATCCGCTGCAGATGGCATCATATCGGCCCCTGTCATTATTAAACGCGATTATAAAATATTGGGGAAAATACTGGCTAACAGGCTAATAGACACAGCATCCCTTCTGATACACGAAGACCAAAATGGCTTCATTCCGGGGAGAAGTACTGGTCTGAATTTGCGCTGTCTGTTTAAACTGCTGGATTGGGCCCGTGCGGAACCTGCCACCCCCTGGCTAGCAGCCTTGGATATTGAAAAGGCGTTTGACACCTTGGGCTGGCAGTATCTGCTGGACGTGCTGGGTAAATTTGGTATTGGACCTAAATACTTACGCTGGGTGCGCATATTATACACAAACCTGCAGGCAAGGGTAAAAACAGGTCAAGACATCTCTCCACAGTTCGTTATAGAGCGTGGCACCAGACAGGGCTGCCCCCTATCACCTATCTTGTTTGCATTTGCCATGGAGCCCTTGGCATGCAAACTGCGTCAGCGGGTGCTGGATTGGGGGATCCATGCAGACAGGCAATTGCATATAATTTCGTGGTATGCAGACGATGCACTAGTCTACCTCCGGGGTGAAAGCGCTGTGCTGTCAGAACTTATGGAACTCTTAGATACCCATGCTCAGGCCTCGGGCCTTCGGGTTAACTGGTCTAAGTCAGTAGTCTTTCCCATGAGAGCAATTCCGCCAGATTAAAGACAGTCCATGCCTCGCACCCCGTTGGAGTGGGCATTCGACACTTTTGAGTATCTGGGTGTGCAAATATATCATTCTAGTTCAGATATCATAGATGGAACCCAGGTAGAGCAATGTCCAGAGCACGCGCAGCCCTACCGTTTTGGCGTAACCTCCCCTTGTCCCCTATGGGCAGAGTGGCCATTGCTAAAATGCTTTTACTTCTGCAACTCCTCTACTTCTTTACCGCCCTCCCTCAAGGCTGCCGCAGAATATATTTAAAGACCTGGAAGCACTCCTTGTTGCATTGATATGGGGAGGCTCAAGGTCCAGAGTGGCACTCTGTAAATTGTACCTTCCACTTACTGACGGAGGACTGGGGGCACCAGACTATGAGCATTACTATGCTGCAGCACAGCTCCAGTGGCCAATGAGATGGCTAGCAAGTGCGCATGTTTCTGAGATGTCTAGCTGAGCAATGCCATTAAGACGTACAGCCATAACAGAATGGCTATCGGGATCCACAACTCTGCTACAGAGAAAACAGGGTAACCTGCTAATGACGGCAGCTAGACGCAGCTGGTTAAGATACATGAGGTCTAAGGGTCAACCGACACCATATGCATCTATGCTACCACTGGGGATTCTACCGGGCTCATTTGGTTGCCACGACCGCCCGGAACTAGAGTCCTGGGCTGTGGTGGGATTGGACACCTGGGGCAACTTATTCGTAGATTCACAACTACAGAATCTTGAGGGGTTAATGGAGGCCTTTGGGATATCACAAGGAACGTTCATGCTTTATGCACTACTAGCAGGCAATTCCTCTAAACATGGTGGAACGATGATAAAGAACCTGACATATCGCAGATACTGCAAACCTTACTTACGCATGGTAGAGCAGACCTGCAGTGACAGCGATTTATAGTTCTCTTAGACCCAATCTTATTCCCTGCTGGCACCACTTTGTGCATATTGGGACTCCGAGTTGTCAGCCACCATAAGTGATAAGCAAAGGGCACAGTGTATAGGGTACCCTAAAATTATATCCACGAATGCTAGACTTAAATATACACAATTTAATTACTTACACCATACATATTTAACGCCACACAGACTAGCCCGTATGTACCCCACCTCTGTTGACGTTTGTCCTTGATGCTCAGCAACAGACGCAAAGTTCCTTCACATGGTCTGGTTATGCCCTCACCTTAGTATTTACTGGAATGAGGTAGCGACGACACTAGGGGAAGCAACTGACACAACACTACCTGCGCAAGGCCTGCACTTTTTACTTGGTATCACCAAGCGCACTGCTGTGCGAAAAAACCTTAATACATTTCTGGAGCTAGCTTTGGCACTGGCAAAGCAGAGAATAGCTATGCCGTGGAAATCGAGTGCAGCTACCAGCATACGCAATTGGCTGTTGGACCTCCGCAAGGCACTAGTAGCTGAACATACGGCGCAAGCACTTAAGGCAACCCGTAACCCCCCACAGACTAGCCCCATGCAATGGCAAGAATACCTGTCGTTTGTAGAAGGCAGATTAAATGTATCCAGTTCAACCCAGGGATTAGATGGTTCCTCGTTCTGGACATGTGTTATAATACTCTGCCATATAGGTGCGAGCATGGTAGGCCCCTCCTCGGGTATGCCCTAACTGGCCAAGAGCTCAGGCTACCGCGTGTATGCGGTGGAGTGGTACGTGCGGCATTCCCCCTCCCCTTCTCGCCATCCCTATACGTGCACACATAAGCAGTTACCCTTGCTCATACATGGGCTGAGTCACAATGTAAATGTGGGTTAGATGAGATCGTATAGTTCTGTGTAATTTGCAGTCTGTTTGGTGGAAAATACAGAGGCAAGGAAAGTCTATAGCTTTATTTGTTGATTACAATGTTATAGCATATAATGACATATACAAAATGTTGGTTATGCTGCCTGGTATCCCACCAAGTGTCGAGTTCGTAAAAGTCACTGTGATGTTTTGTATACTAAAGCTGGCAAAAATTGTACAATGCATAACTTGTGGAAAACCAATTAAGACGATTAAAAAAAACAAAAAACTAAAAGGCCTATTCAGCAACGTTTCAACCTGACTTGTGCGTGAGAAGACGATGTTCCCATGTTCGGTGTGAGATATTTAGAAATTGGAGCAGTTTATAACGTGAGAAGTGGAGAAAGACAATAGACCCCTGATGGTGCGTGCAAAGGGGTGTTGCCAAAGAAGCCTCTTGTGTGTTATAATTTAGTGTTCATATCGTTGGAGATTTCAGATGCCAGTTTGATCTTGGCAGATGCTTTCCAGATGCCCTTCCACTTCCCTTATCGCAGTTTCCCTGGACTTTGAGAGGTTTAGACCTCTATGCTTCCTTTGGTTCTTTGTTGAGTGTGGCTTAGGCTAACACTTGCTTGCCTGACCCAGGAAGACTCTTGACCGAGCTTCTGAAATGCTGACACCTTCCCTACCTATTTTTCCCCAGCCTAGTTCTTATTTCCTTTATGAAAATGCTTGATTTTGAGATTCTTCAGATCTCTAGAACCATCTTGTTGGCTGGAACTCTACTTTAGGTGTTTTACATTTATCCATGAATAGACAACAAAACTTGCGACTCTTCTCTGAGCATCAAATACTCCTCTGGATCTTTTGTATTGCTGTGACTGAATTGCTTGTTTGCCTAATATTTGTCTGTCTTAATTTTTTCCGTAGGTTGTACCTGCCTGTTGCTATTTTGTACTTTTATAGCATGGTGTTAAGTCGTGTATCTTAACTAGATTGTGAATTTGTAATGAACCTTCTAAACATTAGCTACCGATTCCTTGTCCTCATTGTGTAGCCAAATGGGTGCACTGTTAATTGAATTTGATTGATGAAAATGTTAACTCCCATCACCTCTCATTTGGAGAAAAAGGTCAATCAGAGGACCAATGGTAAGCGAGTAGGCCCAGAAAACGATGTATCAACACTAACCATAAAAGTATAATAAATAATACTGTGATGTTTCTCCTGAATCATCATCAACGCTGCATCAATTCACACAAATGTACAAACCTCAGCAACATCATGCACAGTACTTATTTGTGAGTGAGTAGCAACAAAAGGAGGATGTTGATGGCTGCAGGTTCTGAGCTCTTATAAGTGTCTAGAATGTTGTAATGTATAATTTAGTTCTACATTTGTTGCCACTGTGTGTGAGTTGACATAAAGGAGGATTGTATAATATTGGCATCTGTGCCATCTTCTTTCTGTTGTGGGTGTCATCAGGATGTAGAGACCTAAATACATCAAGATATATGTTTATCATCATTACAATGATTTTAAGGAAGTGAGTGGTTCCTATCTGTGTTCTTCTTTGGTATGTATGCAAGCAACGCAAACTGTATTGAAGGAGAGGTGTGTAGATGGCCTTGGCCCAAGATGGCACTTTTCTTCTAAACTCCTAAAAACAGCTCCATCTTCCCACAACTGTGTAGCAGTAATGGCCTAATGAGGAAGCCCTTTTAGGAGACCAGATCAGCCAATAAATGGTGGTCACATTTCCCTGCTTTCCTCCACTCCAGACATCCCTTCAGTGAGGTGAGCTAGCAGTGGCAAGCTGGGCTCTCCCACTCACATTCTCTATATGGGAATGGCCTGGTGGTTCCAGCATAACAGTGACAACCAGAGTAGCGGGTACTGGTAAGAACTGAGGTTCCTCTGGTTTAGCCAGGCCCAAGTGGCTCGACGGAGGCTTAAGATGTGGTGCACTGAGACTGGGAGGGTACGCAGGAGGATTCTGATGTCACATAGAGTGGAAGGGGGGCGTGCCATCTTCTGAACCCTATTGTGGGGTCTGAAAGACCTACCTCAAGAACCCTGTTGAATATTTTCTCAGTGCAGCCTCTAGGTTGGAATGAATGAATAAATGAACAAAGATTTATATAGGGAGACAGCTGCTCCGAAGAGTGTCCTGGCGCTAAGACTAAAAAGGAGGAGACGATTATGCCTGAACAAAGAGCCAGGTCTTAAGCTTTTTCTTAAACTGAGATTCGGAGGCTTCCGAACAAAGCTCATAAGGGAGCCTATTCTGGGCTAAAGCCGCCAGAAAGGAAAAAGAATCACTGCCTCGTCTAATAAACCATACCTTGGGACCTCAGCCAAGGCCATCTGAGAAGATCGTAGCTCCCTTACAGGAGAATAGAAATTAATTCTGGCTTTAAGGTGTTGAGGTCCTGAGTGAAAAAAACTCTGTGAGTCAAAACCAGTGCTTTTTAAAGAATCCACATTTTAACCGGAAGCCAATGAAAAGAGCTCAGATAGTGGTATACAGATGTTCTAAAAGGGAGTTTGAGAATGAGCTGGACGGCCGCTTTCTGCACAGTCTGGAGTCTTTTAATTAGGTTGTCTGGAAGTCCCAAGTAAAGAACATTGTCCAGGGTAGAGTTAATTAAGGCATGGATAACAGTTTTCCTTGCAGATGAAGGAAATGCAAACATGTTTTTAGTGCCCCGAGCATCCCGAAGCAAGTGCCTACCGCAGCCGAAACTTGTGGCCGAAAACAAAACTGATTGTCAAATGTAACCCCCACATTTTTAACCACTTCTGACTGAGGAGTTGAAGTGGGTAGCTATCAGGCAAGAAGTTAGACCACTCGTGTGGAGGAAACAGCCCAATAGGAAAGAAATCAATCTTGCCCATGTTGCACTTAAGCTGATTCCAACCCATCCATTCGAACTCCGCCAACAGGCAGGATTTCGCATTTTGGGCCTGACAGGCTTGCCATGCCTTTTGAGTATGGACTGCTCCATGTAAAACACAGTTGCCATCTTGGCCTGAGTTCTATAAGGCAACATGACAGACGTGGAAAAAAGAGTCGCAACAGTTTTTGAAGACCAGAGACACTAGGCACAATAAGAGGTAGTGTGCTTTCACCTCACAAGGTGTAGCACAGACCACTAAGTGCATGTCTGTGGAAAATAGTGTGAGGGAGTCTATTAAGGGAGCTACATACTGACCTTAACATAGGGTGTGTAGGCTATTGAGACAGCAGAACCTGGGGGGCTTGCCAAAGGAGTATCTGGGATCAATAAGTCGCAAGAAACAGCAAATGCAAGAATGGGTCCTTAAGAAAAAAGGTGCAGCACTACACCTCTTCTTCCATGCATGATGCAGAAAGTTTTAAGAGATGTCTGCTAGAGAATGTGCTGGAAATAGGAATATAAAATGAAGCTGTATGACAACCTGCCAAAGGGGCAAGACTGTTCTGAGAATCACAGGAATCCCGGCTGAGATGCAGGGTGAACTGCTGTCAGCTGCCATGGAGATCCTGCTCTGTCCAGTGGATGCTAACCATGGTGATGATGGTGACTCTTTAATTAAACATGTTTAGGGACTTCCAGTTAAGAACATTGAATCTGGGATGAAGCTGGTGGCAATGAAGTCTCTTGAGGAGTGTGATGTGATTTTGAGACTGCCATTGAAGTTGGCACTTTCTCCTGCTTTTGTCATCAAGCCTCCTTGTTGTTGGACTTCAGCCCTAAGCCTTGGAGTGTAAGAGAACACAGTTCAATATCAAGAGTTGGCCAACCTGGGCGGTCAAGGGTGAGTGCTGATCATAGGCGAAGAGTGACTCATAGGCTGATTCTAGCAATTACATTTTATGTGCCGCACTGAGATGAGAAGGGATATCCGTGGCTCAATTTACACTACTCCTCCGGGGAGAGGGTGAGACAATTATTGGGTTCAATAGTCATTACTGAGCCTTTATTTACTTTGTTGTCCTTGTCTCTCTGTTTTCTCCTCTTATTTTCTTGGGTACTGGTTACTTGGCAGGTGTGCCAATGATCAGTGTTATAAAAGCACCAATTAAAGTGGTGCTATGTTAAGGCATTTTGGCATACTGCTTCTGTTTTTTCTTTTAATGAGCATATTTTAACAACAAAAAGCACTACAAAACATATCATTTTTTAAATATTATATCTGATTAATTCATTAAAGAAAGACTGTCCACCTCTAATGACCTTAATATTAACTTATAAATGCATCTTTCTTTTTTTTAAACTTTATTTTCCATTTTCATCCCATAACAAAATATACAGAAATGAAGGTGCACTGTCATATACAGCATCATGAACAAGCATTAGTGATAGCAGACTTCAGCAGTACATGATCCACAAGGCAATAAGCATCAGGGAAGCAGACATTGCAGAACATTATATTCGCATTCCCCCAAGTTAAACCCCAGTGTGACTTGTAATCACCAAACGATAACTGCATCCGTCTTATATCTCCGAGATCACCACATGAAAGCATCCAAGCTGCGCATAGACTATCCGTGTAAGTGTAAAGACCAATATTCAGGTAACCCAGTATCAATGGGTGTGACCCCTTCAACCCACACCCTCCGGGACTATGCCCCTCTCTAGTTGGGAGTTTGCGGTCTGCCGTAGGTTCTCAACATAAGATTTGTAAGGGTCCCATATATCTTTAGGGCGGGACGAGCTGGTCACAGTACCTGCATAAACCTCGCTGTTAGTGTTGCAGTAGGCAAGGCCGCGTATCCAACTCTGCAGAGTGGGAACCGATTTACTGTCCCACAGTATAGCGATCTCTCTCTTGGCCAGCAGCAGTCCGAGGGCCGCAAATCTTCTGACCTTTTTGGGGAAGTTAACTGTGTAGCCCAGTAATGCTACCTCCAGTGTAGGGATAAGGGTCAGGTTAATCATGGATCCTAGAGTACTGTGCACTTGTTCCCAATAAGCCTGCAGTTTAGGACATGTCCACGTGAGGTGTGCAAAATCAGCATGTGGGGCGGAGCATTTCTGACAGTTGTCAGGTCTGGACGGATCTAGTCTGTGCGTCATGGAGGGGGTAAAATAAATGCGGCGTAAGAATTTGAAATGGAGAAGTTTGTGCCTACTGTTAAGGGAGACTTCCTTTGTCACTTCGCAACATTTTGTCCACTGCTCGTCAGTTATGGGGCGGCCCAGGTCTTGCTCCCATGCTCTGCGGACCCCAACGTCCTCAACCGGTCGTGCACTCGCACATGCTTTATATAATTTAGAAATTAAATGTGCCCCCGTCTCGCTTTCTATAATCAATGTGAGTGGCGTGAATGGGTCGGGTTCAATGGGATAGTTAGGCAGGGTGGCGCGCAGGGCCGATCGAATTCGGCATAGTACGAAACTGTCCATGAAAGAGATCTCTTGGAAACGGGTGTCATCTGAGACCGAAAAGACATGCCCCTCTGGGTATAAATCTCCCATTTTGGCGATGTCGAATTTAGCTAAGGTGCGCTGCACCAGTTTTTCTCCCGTTATTGGCAGCCAGGGTGCGTTGGGGAGGGGGAGTGCAGGGGAGTATCGTGTGGCGGCGCCGGTGAGGCACTTTAACCTGTTCCAGGCCCAACATGTAGTGGAGACTGGCTGTATATCCATAGGGTCTCTGGGAATGCCCTTGGGCAGGACAGTGGCCAGACGTTCAGGTAATACAAAGTCCGCCTCCGGACGGAGAAATGGGATCCTGGCGTCCGGATGGAACCATGCATGAGCATAGCAACACTGGGCTACCAAATAGTACAATTGGAGGTCGGGGACGCCATAACACCCCCTCTCATATGGGAGTGTGAGCACCTGCCAACGGACGCGCGCTCGTTTGCCTCCCCAAACCAGTCGCATTAGGTGTGTGCGCAATGTAGAAAAGAAACCGTTCGTGAGGGGTATGGGAATATTATTAAAAAGATATAAAAATTTAGGAAGCACTATCATTTTAAGTATCGCGACTCTGCCGGTAATTGACAGTGGCAAACGCAACCACCTATCCACTTGCGCTTCTAGGGAGCAGACTGCTTGTCCGTAATTCAAGCGGAGGATCTGAGCAGTGTCCAGGTGAATGTGAATGCCTAGATATTTAACCGAATCAGTGCACCAGTCAAGAGGGAACTCGCATTCCCATGGGACAGTACTTGTCGTCAAAGGGAAGATCATCGATTTGTGCCAATTGATGCCAAGGCTCAAAAAACTGCCGAATCTGAGTATTTCTCTAATGAGCGGATCCAAATTGACCTGTGGGTCCCTGACATACAGAATGGTGTCATCTGCATAGAGTGAAACTAGAAGGGGGCCAGTGTTGAATTGCAAGCCTCTATGTAAATGTCTTTCCTGGAAATGGCGAATTAAAGGATCCATAGCCAGGATAAACAGTAGGGGGGACAAAGGGAAGCCCTGTCGTCTGCCCCGGGAAAGTGAAAAAGGTCGGGATAATGTGCCGTTTAAGCGAAGTCTCGCAGTGGGTCAGCTGTATAGTAAAGCAGTGGTGGCGATAAAACCCACCGGCATGCCCATACGGCGCATAACCGAAATGAAAAAGGGCCATTCTAAAGAATCAAAAGCTTTTTTCCGCATCTAAAAGGATCGCGGCAGCGGGGACCTCTGGGTTTATTCTGTGGATAACAGAGAAGAGCGTTCTAAGATTTAGGGAAGTGGAGCGGTGGGGAACAAAGCCTGATTGGGCCGGTGCAATAATGAACTCCATTAACTGGGAGAGGCGGTTGGCTATGATCTTTGCTAAAATTTTGTAATCTAAGTTTAATAGGGATAGAGGTCTGTAGGATCCGCATAAGGAAGGGTCTTTGCCTGGCTTGGGAAGGAGAATGATGACCGCTTCTCGAAGCGTGGGGGGCAGTATCTGTTTCTCAAGGGCCTCTGCATAGACCTCAATCAGCTGCGGCGCCAGGAGGTCCCTATATGCTTTGTAAAAGTCCCCTGTAAAGCTGTCGAGTCCAGGGGCTGAGGAGCAGCGGAGGGTGTCAATGGCTCCGAGGACGTCAGCTAAAGAGATGGGTTCTGCTAACAAATCTTGCATGTGTTTTTCGAGATATACCAGTGCAATCTCGGACAAGTAGTCTTCCTGGGCCGAAGAGTCGCTCTCCGCTTTAGTAGATTAAAGGGTCGCGAAATAGTCCAAGAATTTGGTACGAATCTCTGAGGTGGAGGTAAGCGACTGGTCAGCCGAAGAGCGCAGTTCAGTGATGTATGCTCTACTGTATGGGGGCCGGAGCATCTGTGCAAGTACCCTACCCGGTCGCTCGCCCTCACCGTACCGCCTTGCGGTCTGATACTTGCCCAAATATAAGAGCTCACGGTCCGCATTGTCCCGAAACTCAACCAATAGGGCGATGCGGCGATCCGCCGCATCTGGGTCTGGGGAGTGAAGTGTCACGGTATCCAAGTCTGTGAGTTCGCGTTCGATACGGGGGAGTGTGTTACGTAGATCCTTAAGTACTCCAGCATGCTTTGCGATACAGACGCCTCTGATATAAGTTTTGAAGCCCTCCCACAAAACCGCCCATGTGTCCACTGACCCAGTATTAATGGAGAAGTAGTCTTCAAAGGCTTCGCACACCTCTACATTAAAAAGATCATGGTAGAGGGCCCGGCTCGGGAATCGCCATTGCCGCTCAAATCCCTCAGGACGGGGGACCTTCAGGGTAAGCTGTACCGGAGAGTGGTCCGAGTACGTCCTCGGCAGAGTCACCGGTGACTGGGCCCAGCCGGCAATGCCAGGTGATACAAGCCAGAAGTCAATCCTAGTCCAGGTGTTGTGTTGGCCTGAATAATGTGTGTAGCTCGTGGAAGTAGGATTGTGCTGGCGCCAAACATCTAGCAGCGATAGCTGTTTACAAAGCTCTACTAGCGCGCGGCGTGCTCTAGGATTGGTATCTGGTGAGGTGGAGGTGCTGTCGAAACTGGGGTTCAGGAGTAAGTTGAAATCTCCCCCTACCAGAAGGAAGCAAGGCTCTAACCGCGTCAGCTGGGCATGCAGGGAATGGAAAAAGTCGGGGGAATCAGTGTTTGGGCCATACACACACACCAGTGCTGTGCTGTGTCCCATGAGCGAGCCTGTGACTATTATGTATCTGCCCTCATTGTCCCCCATCACTGACCTGAAGCTGAAGGGAACCCTTTTGTGGATAAGGATGGCTGTGCCCCTGGCATAACTGCTGTAATTAGCAAAATACCTGTGCACCCCCCAGCTAGCCGCAAATCTGGCAGAGTCCGATTTGGGTAGGTGAGTTTCCTGCAAATAAGCAATGTCTACGTTATGTCTGAGTAAGTAGTGGACCACCTGCCGTCTCTTGCGATTGTCGTTAAGTCCACTGACATTCCAGGACATCAAGGCCAGGCCAGAGGGACCATCAATGTTACCTAATCGAGCCATCAGGCGTACATTTCAAGCCTGCCGTATTCAAACAGCTGTACATAAAGGAAAACAGTGACATTGACCATTTCTGTAGACAGAGAGAGATACTGAAATCATGAGTAAGAAACCCCTCCTCCCCCCTCCCAACCTCACTACTATCAAAGCGAGGCAGAACCATAACCAATAGTAGAGCAGAAAGTACCAATCGACTTTACATAGAAATGGGAAACCCCTATAACTGTACATACGTAGTAACAAGAACAAACCCAAAGCCATACACCGTGAGGGGTGGCAACGCCACGTCGGTCGACCAGCAATATGCAACAATACAGAAGGACGAAGAACATTAACCCTGTGTTACTTATAAAGTGCTGTAGGAGTGGCTCAGCCGCAGAGTCAGCCAGTGCCGGAGCTAGAGAAGAGTTCAACACTTGCGTCCGATCCACTTTGCGGGGGGAGGGGCCCCCTCCTCCCGCCCCCACCCGGGTGTTGTTTTGTTTGTACGTATGGCAGAACTCCTGTGCCTCAGTAGGAGTGTCAAAGATGCAAGCCCGGCCATCCACATCCACCCTCAGTCTGGCGGGATATAACATGCCATATTTCAAGCCAAGATTTCTGAGGGTGGCCTTGACCCCAGCATATTTACGTTGTGCGTCCTGTACCATGACTGTGAAATCCGGGTAAAGGGAGAGTTTATAGCCTTGCCAAAGGGTGTCTCCTCGCTCTCTTGCGAGGCGCAGTGCGGTGTCTCTGTCCCGGAAGTTCATAAGCCGTGCAATAATGGGTCTGGTGGGGTGACCTGGATTAGGCCATGGTCCTAAGGAACGATGGGCACATTCAACAACAAACTCGGGGGTGAAAGATTCTTTTCCAAACAGGTCGGACAACAGTTTATCAACAAACTTATCCATGCGGCCAGTTGATGTGGATTCTGGTACCCCCAAAATGCGAATGTTATTGCGCCTGCGGCGCGCCTCAAGGTCCTCATTCTTGATCGCTACCTCCTTGAGGATGCGTTCGACGCGTTCTAAATGTTTTAGAGACTGGGCAGTGCTATCCTCAACATCCGAGATGCGGGCGCCTGTCGTGTACTTGAATTTTAGCCCCCATATCCGCTTAGCTCTTGTCCAGTGCGTCACATCGCCCATCTAAAGATTTAAAGCCTGCTCTCATCTCCTGAAGGATGGATGTGGAAAGAGCGGGATGGTCGGTCGCATGGTCCTCACACTGCGCACCTTCCGCCATGTCGGAGCTTTCTTCATGCGCCTTCTCTGTGAGCTTTTCAAATGGCAGGGTCTTCTGTTTGGGGTCTTTACAGCCCATGCCGCGGAGATGTTTCGCAATTGTGGCCGAAATGAAGCACAGCACGGCAGGAGACTACGGTGGTGTCGGAGCAGACCAATGTGGCAGCCCTGCAGAGTGGAGTGAGATGCAGGGGCGCAGAGTGCAAGCGGAGCGAACCGCAGCCGGCCCCAGGAGCGAGGGCCGACGTGATGTGGGCACAAAGCTAGGGGCCTCGAAAAGGTTTATGGCCAGAGCGACGCAGCAGGCATATCGCAGCCCTCTCCCCAGGCCTCCCAGTCTCCGTCTCACGCCCGGGGGGGGTGCTGGTGTGCAATATGTACCGGCCCCGCCCCCTCACTGGCTGGTAGTTGGGCCAGAGGCTCGTGTAAATGGCGGTGTCCCAGCCCAGGCACTCACGCCGCAGGGAAGGAGAACAGACAGGAGGGCAGCAGCAGCTAATGGGCCCAGCGGCATTGCTCCGGCCAGCATCCAGAGATGCACTGAGGTAGGGGCACTCCCCAATAGGTTGGCCGGAGGTAGGTCGTATCAGCAATGGCTGGCCAAGTGGGAGCAGGTACCACGTCACCAGGCGGCTGTTCGCGCCGCGGGATGGGCCGACAACGGCTCACCTCCCCCCCTGCTCTCCGCGCCCGCTCACGTCCTGATGGGCGCCTCCCTAGCACACAGCGGGCCTTGTCCCCGCTGCGGCCTCAGGGAAAATGGCGGGCGCGTATAGCGAGGGTCGGGCGTCCCCAAACTAGGCTGCACCCAAGTCAGACTGATTGCCGGTGGGGGGGGGAGGGTCTCGCCGCTGCCGCCGTGCGCTCAGCCCTCGCGTCCCAGCAACGGGCCACCCGCTCACCTCATACCCTGTGCCTTCGCGTTCACGCTCTCCGGCCCTCGCGTATGTTTCAGGCCCAAGACGCTGCCGGCAGCCCCTCTGCTGATCCCACCAATCGGGCGCTGTATTCTGGTGTTTGAGGCACCGCCGTGCCTCAGGGGCAGACCGCTATATGCAGGATGTTGTCCGCGCTCCAGTGCCGGCCATTACGGGCAGATTGTCATGCAGACATCGGGGGAAATGTCGGATAAGCTGGCACGTCCGACGGAGCTTCAGCAACAAGCGGCCATCTTAGCAGCTTGCGTGGCCACGCCCCCTAAATGCATCTTTGATTAGTCGTGCTCAGTCCCTTATGCTGCGGTCTTACAGATCCATAAATTTGTGAAATATTAGCCAACTGTCTATTATTTCCAATAGGCTGAAAATACAATGCAAAACGTTTTAAGATATCCTTCCTAACCTCGTTGGGCGTCTGAAATTGTCGGCAGTGAGATAACACTTCTTACTAGCAGGGTGTGCTTTTAAGTTTCAGTTAATTTGGCTCTACCACCATCTTTGGAGGGGAAAGATATCCACATGTGGAGGCAACTATAAGTGTCCTCAAGTGAAGGTTCTGTCTTCACCTTGATTGTACTCACTTCAATATTGTGGTTGTGGGTTCTGAACCACATTTTTAGGTCTACTAATTTGAAAGAAATTATACAAAAATAGAACATCGCCACTGTCAAAATAACCACGGAGATATGGGTACTGAGTGTAGAAAGTGGCCAAAGACCATCCTCTTGACCCCTCTGTGCACAGTCAAAGGATATTGGTGGCAGCTTTTGAGGGCACATGGTTTTGGGCCATGTCATGCACCATTTCCACTCAGAGTCCTCAGGACACAGCCTTTGACCATAAATAGTGGACACTGTCAGGATGAAGCAAGTGTGGGTCCCACACAATGTGCTATTCCGAAGCTCCTGAACTCACATGTCTTCAGGATCATAAAAGGTTGTAGAGATGCACAAAGAAGGACACGCCTTGTTAAACACCTGAGTTAATGCAATTTTGGCTGTATGTTCCATGGCACCACAGGACCTCACAAGACTTGCTGATGGTGGCGCCATCTTGAATGCGCAGAGTATAAGCTTCTTGTGGATCAGAGAGTAATTTCTAGGCAATCATAATGCATAGTTGCTGCAGGCAGGACTTGTTATTGGAATATTTGACATCTGTCTCTCCAGGAAGTCAACTAAAGAGGTATTTGAAATCACAGAAAAATCTTGCAACACTCTCGAACAGGATATTGACTTGCACTTGTTTATTTTCATAAAGGACTCAACCACTGTGACTATGAAATCTGTTGCACTAGTTTATTTTCATAAAGGACTCAACCACTGTGACTATGAAATCTGTTGCACTAGTTTATTTTCATAAGGAGTCATCAATAGGATTACAAACTTTATTGTACTTGTTTATGTACACAAGAACATATAATTAGTGTTACGAATTGTACAGCAATGGGTCATTTTCGTTTGAATTACGAACTCCAGCTTGCACTTGTTACAAGGAGTCATTTGAGTGTATTAAGACCTAATTAGTATTGCACACTTCAGTAGAATCATGTTGGTATACAATGACGGCAGCGAGGTATGCAGATATTGTCGGCTGCTGATAAATAACTACAGAGAACTCAGATGAAATACATAATTCTAATGAATGCTACTGTTTTACAGTTTTTCACTTGTTACGCTGAACATGAACAGAGTCACTGAAGGCCATTTTCTAATATAGAAGGTAGTTCTCTCATTAATCAGCATATAATAGCTCCAACTGTGATTAGCAGTTGTTACATCAATTAATTATTTACTTTCATTTCATAATTGAGAGCAGCAAATACAGAGATTGTTAACAGGGATATCATATATAACATCAGAAGGTAAATTCCAAAACTAAGGTTATAACTATACTAAAAGTCTCCTCTTGTTTTTAGATATCAGCGCTCCTGCAGTACAAAATAAGCCCAGATGTGTAATAAGACAGCATGACGATATCCATTGTCTCTGTTTCCCTCACTTGTCCCATTCCGCTTTCCACAGGTCTACTGCAAACCTAGAAGATAGTAGTGTGAAGTTGGCTGTGGGTTGGGTGAAGTACGAGAGTTACCATCGCTTATGCTCCATCCAGACTGCAAGATTAGTGCAGCTTGACAGGCACTCAGGGTGCTAACTTTGACCCTGTCCTGCAAGCTGTCTTCTTCGACTCAATGCAAACTTCATGCAGCGTTTGAGTTTGTGTCAGGCCACATCCAACATCCAATCACCCTCTCCTAATTACCCAATGTGCAGTGCCTTCAGCTGTATACAGTTGACACTGGGCACAGGGCATGGCCTTTACTAATGCTCTGTTCATGGTTTCACTTTCTAAACAAAAAGAAGGTAGCTGTTCCTCTGAAGAAGGCGTACGAATGAAATGTATGAAAAGTGAAGGGATCTTCCTTATTGGAAGATGTAGCCCCCATACACCCATATGAGTGTCATGCTTCATCATTGGACTTAGATCCTTGTGGGGCTGGCTCTGAAACGCACCACGGGCCCCGTGAAAGGGCTCTTTAGCGCAGATCTTTTCTTTTTAGCCATAATGATGAGTGCAGGTGTGTGGGAATTTAATCATGTGTGTGGCGAAAAGTGTATTAAACCTACCTATGGGGTAAAGTCACATTTTAATCACATGGGTGTGTGAGGGCTACATCTTCCAATTAGATATTACAAAATAAGAGCATGGGTCCTTGACCTTTAATTGCTCCCGGTCCACCCTTCTTGGGATTGATCATGGTTTCACTCTCCTCGTAACATGTTGTGCAAGCACCTTTAGCACTGGGTGCATGGCGTGGCTTTTACTCACACCAACAATCCAGTCAGTTTCTCCTCATTTCTCCCTGTGTAGTGGGCCTTGGGTGTGGACATTGGTTAATTGATGCAGTACCTCTCCTCAGTACAAGCTATCCATGGCCTTCAGCCATGCACAGTGGGCTCGGGGACAGGATGTGGCCTTTGGCCAAGCCCTACACCTAAGACATGTATCCCCAAAACCCGCTGCATGTGGCCTTTGACCTTGTCCTTCACCCGCCCTTTGTCTCAACCCCACTGAATACAGCCTTTGGTAGCATGAAGTGATTTACAGGTGGAGATGTGGCTATGGCATGCCATAAATCGGCAGTATACACCAGGATTTGGGTGCAGAGCTTATCTTTTCACCAGCAGTCAAATCCCACGCTGTCAAGTATTTTGATTGGCCATACACAGCAGGCTTATGGCAGAATGGATGGCCTTCCGGCGCAGCCTATGTCAGTCCCACGCCCTAGCACCATTTTGGTATTCTAATTTGTTAAAAAGTTTTTTATCAGTAGAGCTCAAATAAGATAAGATCTGCAGAAGCCATTTGGGAATGACCATGACCCATTTATTTGGTGACCTATTTAGCGCAAAAACATGCATCCATTAGGAGCTGTGGATCCCTCCATTAGTTTTAGATTTTGGGGGCAGCATTAGCCCTTCTAAGCTCCCTCAGCATCCTCCAGAGGTCAGGATATGCTCCATCAGTCTTTCATGCCCTCTTCACAATTTCTTTCATTTATGCGGTATTCATGAATATATTTTGGGTTCTTACTTAATATTCTTGTTACAACCAGCCAGTACTATTGATGAGATCTGCAAATCTCTAAGTGGCCGATGCAACAAAATGGGCTCTCTGCCACGCAGATTTGATTACTTTTCAATAATATTTATCATCTGAAATTTTGCAGATGCGGATCCTAGGATTGCCCCAGTATTCAAAAGATTAGCATTCCACAGTCTGCCTGACACCTTTTAGCTGTGCAAAAGTCTCACAAACTGCTCAACAAATTTACAATAAATGAAAATCAATTATCCAATTTGAGTAGAGATGTCATCAATCAAAATGCGGATTAATCCTGTTTAGCAGTTTAGGTTTGCTAATTCTGTTTAGATATCTATATTTGTCAGAGGGCATGGAATCATATCCTAGGGAGGTTTTGAGGCGCTTCGTGACATACAAATAGACCAGCCGCACAAAACTCTCCCGCTAAATGAATCACCTGCGGAGATACAAGGATAAAGTCAAGATCCTGACGCTGGTACGTCAACAGGAAAGCAATTCCAACAACAGCAGCAGATTCTCCTGATGGCGCACTAGTATCCACACTTCAATCTCTTGGTAAAATCATGAAATATATTTCTCCATTGGTCACATGGACCTTTGTTAGCCGACTTGAAGCGTTGTAAGGAAATTAACATCAGAAATACATTCCAAATTTGTGAACACGTGACACCACAATAAGGACCAAGAATCAATCCTATAGGTTAAATTGGCTTATTTTAGGATATAATTCCACCCAGTATATATGCAGAGTAAAAATAAATTCACAAGATACAGCAATATAGTTTGAAGGCTGAAATGTGCCAGTAATTTAAATCGTAATAAAATGGAATACAGAATAGTAATGGCCACAGCGCAAATAAAGCAAATTGTCACAATAAGGTGTTCCATAAAATAATTTCCTCTTCTACTATAAGGATAGGTCGAAACCAAAATTGGCTAACAGGGATTTCTAGTCAGAGTGCATAGAAGGTGTCAGCATAGGAAAAGAACGTCTGTGGAAGTTCAAGGAAATAAGAGAAGTATCCAGCATGAGGCCTCACACTCAGGGAAAGCCCAGCAGAGAGATCTGATCTCTCCAAGGAGTCAAGAGAAAGTCTGCCTAACTAACTATAGAAACACCAATTAAATATAACAGTAGCTTCAAAAACATCTATATCTCCTTCTCACTACCAAGAACCAACCAAACATCTGTACGTGAGGGGAAACAACATACTCCCTAAATTCCCATTTAAACTGGGACTGCAGCTGCTACCCTTGAACACCCCACCATCCTGGTACGCGGTAAACAGAAGGCATCCTTTGACCATTATATCTCCAAGTTGAGTGACAACTTCCTCCATGCAGGCCTCACTATCAGATGTCTAATAAAAACAATTAGTCTTTCTTTAGCTAACGAGAAGCATGTTAACGCACCTGGAGAAGGAAAAGTTAACACACTGGCAAATTAAAGAAAGCATTTTCAATCGAGGCCTTATGGGAAGCTAAGCAATCGATTAATACACACATACACACACACACACACATACATATATAAATATATATATATCACACACAGATATATATATACATATATATATATTATTTTTTTCACTTCAGTATTTGAAATGGATATACTCTATTGATTCGCTTAAATGTAACACATCGTTAATGAAGTTAAACCACACGTGAATATAAATGTCATATATGAGTATATAAATGTATATTCATGACATATAAAGGGTGGAGCCTAAATTATGCTGCTCTAGTCTCTTTATCCGGATTTTGGAGCGGCAATACAGAAAAAGCAGAAAACCTTTGATTAAGTACAACTTTGTGATAAAAAAATTGCCTACGTACCTTTGTTGAGCAGTGCAGATAAGAACATCTCTCAGTATGTCATAAGCCAGTGTTCACTGGTGAATTTTTCAAATTGAATTACATATAATCATAATTATGGTGGTTTCTCAAATGAGGGGTACATTAATTCTGTAAGAGTTAGGTTTCAAACATAAAATACATGGCATGACCAGTGAGCTACACTTTGTTTTCACTGGGTTCCACATTTTTTATGCAGGTGTAAAATAGATATAAATAGACAGGTGCTTTTGCAAACTCTGTCTTATGCACTCAAATCCAGTAATATTTGACAAGATATGCACATTCATTGAGCCCCTCTTCACGCTCTACAATAGAAACATATTACTCTTCGCAGATCCACAATATGGATGCTGTCTTTTCATGTGTAGAATAGTAAACAATGATACTGACCCCAGCACAATGTGAAGTGAGATATACTTTAGTTAAATAGTCCTTATAAGTACGGGGCCAATTGTTTTCTGAGGATCACCTTAGTTAGGCTGGTCTATGGTAATACACATTCAATATAATGTTCAGTGTATTACAAATCAGTGTAAGTTTATTAGTATAGTTGTTTCTACTTTCATGTTTTAATGAAGCATATTTATTTAAGTTGGCATACCTATATATTCATTCATCTTTTCATTGTCCATTCTGGGCTCTGTCCGTTGTGTGATAAAGTGACAGAGGGTTAAGAAGATATTCTGTTTCGTGCTTGCAGGCACCCTGCATGTAGCCCTGTATCTGTTCTCTGTGAGCATGATTGTTCTGTTGAACTATTGCAGAACACTGAAAGTAATTTAAAATAAGCATTGGCAAAGCTAAATAGTTCTCACCATGTAAACATATTCTTTTTGGCAATGCTGTGCAGTTTCGCAAAAGAAAAAAAGAAAAAGGCACAATGAGTAAGTAATTTTATTATGTTTGATTAATTAAAATCTTACATAAAAGAACCATGAAAATCACTATTTCATTCAAGTAATAATAAACGCATACTGTTATGAGGGATTCGACCCTGGACGAAACACCACATTTGAGCAAACACTAGAAACAATATTTCCGGCTAACCTTTACTGCTGCAACTTTTGCTGAATGATATTTAATGCAACCATTGACAACTATGATATACAAATTATTATAAAAGCCTTGAGAAAGCCCCAGGCCAATGGGCCAAGAGGGGGCTAAACACTTGTCGGCTGCTCACAAATCACTTAAAAATCCACCCAAAAATTACTAATTTGTGAAAAATATGCTATGAACATGATGAAAAGTTCAGGTGAAGAAAAAAATAAGAAATACAACAAATGAATTAGTACTTGAATTTATTTCAACCTGACATATTCCCAGGATGAATTAAGAAATTATCTGTAACCGAATAAGAGGACGCACTCAACCAATTTTTCACATTTGTTCATAACAGATGTATGAAAGGTCCAGACCTTGTGCTAGCATCCCACTGCTAAACAAATAAAAAAGAAGAGGCATTATTCTCTAGGGAGAGAGAACTTGGACCTTATAATTTAAAGATTACAAAGAAATAGGTTATCAAGTTAAACATTTCTAAGATTCAATATTATATTTCTGTAGCTCAACAGCGTCAAATCTAGAATGCGGACATAAAACTGTTTTACTATAACAAGAACAACAACGTGTTGCAATAAATGCATGGGGAAAATCATCAATACTAAGTAAGTTTCGTTGCGACTACACTATTGAAACAGTTCTTAGAAGCATCATTGCAATGTTTAATATATATTTTTTTAAATTATCTGTTTCAATAAAATGTGTCTTTCCATATGCATTTCTGCACAACAGCAGGTGAAATGTGCCAGTGATTCTCGTTCATAATCACATAATCTGCACCTATAATTCTGTGTCTGCTAACACTTCCAGGATTGTCTCAATTCTTTAGAAACAATAGGAACCACATGCAGATGATGGAAAGTCCAACTGAACTATGGAAAGGCTCCAATAAGTATTACTGTGATGACATCATTTTATATGAGTCCATAAAGTGCTCTGAGTTCCAATAAGAGGCCAAAGCTGATATGTCAGCTAACCTGCTAAGCAGCAGGACATGAGTTTTCAAGGCAGGTTTAAGGACTGTGTGCATATGATCATGATCCCAAATTGACTGGACTTCAAGAACTTTGACAGAGGACAGAAAGTAGGACGCCCATGGATTTGTAGAAGAAGCATCTTGTATCAGAAAGGACCTAAATATTGCCTTCAATCATCCTGGCTTTGCCTTTTTCTTCAATGAACATTATGCTAAAAAATTGGACCTGCATGCAAGGTCACGCCATAATAAAAGAATTCTAATTGAATATGGGCCTGGGCACAGCACTGGAGTAGGTGAAACAGCCTACGAAAATTACTGCACTGTATACGATCTAATAGGGAGGCAAAACCATATGATGTAGGTGGAATTCATTTTGCTCTTGTGACATGCAAGATTGCCGTGGCTGACGGACTTTGAAGTTTGACATTAAGGGGCCGATTCCGATTCGGGACGGAAATCTCTCCGACCGAGCCGGACCCGGAGAGATTTCCGACCGAATCGGACCCGTGCAGCCCGACCGAACGAGTACGATGCGCAAGTATGCCATCGGACTCGAGTCGGTCGGACTCCCATTGAAGTCAATGGGAGCCTGTCGTACAACGCGTACGCGGGCTCCCATTGACTCAATGGGTGCGAGGCAGACAAGGGCGCCCCCTACAGCGTGTACGCGGCAAAGCGACTCGTGACGTACACACACAGGTAGGGGGGACCCATGGGTCCCCCCTGTGTGCGACTCGCGCGGCTACACGTACTGGGGGGTCCAACACGGACCCCCAAAGTACGGCTCCGACTGCTCTTTGGAGCCGGAGTGCGCAGCTCGGTCGGACTGCTCGCGGCGCGCATCGTACTTACCCGGCCGGGGAACGTCTCCATTGCGCGGTGCGAGTCGAGTCCGAGCGAGTCGGTCGGTGCGGTTAGACCGGGGAACGAGTCGGTCGGAGCGGTCGGGATGCCCGGACGAGTCGGTCGGCGATTTCGCATCGTACTCGCTCGCCCGGACGCGCGTACGAATCGGTCGGGCAATAGGGCTCCGAATCGGATCCGGTTAAGCCGAATCCGATTCGGAGCCCTACCGGCCGAGATCGGAATCGGCCCCTAAGTCTGCAAAGGCCATATGCCACCAAGGTGCCTTTATTCTTCACCTTCGCCAGATGGTATCTTGATGAGCCTTTCTCCGTAAGCCTTAAGCCCACAGATTTAAAGCTTGGGGAATACCTTAACTGGCATGTGCGCGAAAACCATATTTCTCAGTTTTCTTCTGGACTTTTACTGAATATCATTATACTGGACTTAGATTGATTCAGTTCTAGCTTATTTTTACTATTATAAACATGTAGTTCATTCAATGCCCTTTGTAGCCAGCCCTATGCATGCATGATCAAGAAGAACAATATCATCTACATACTGTAAAATGTGTACATGTGTATTCAAGATCTTTGGGGCAAATGATCTTGCCTTTCCGAGGGCTGTCCCAATGTCTGTTGTGTAAAGGCTAAACAGTAAAGGGGCTAGGACACAACCCTGCTTTAGGCCTCTATTCGTGTTGATCTTTTTGTGACAGTAAGCCCTTTTCCAACCTTGATCTGAACCCAGGTGTGACAGTAAAGAGAAATTATAGTCTTCAGGAGAGTAGATGAAATACCCCAAGCTGCCAATTTCCTCCGCAATATGTGCTGAATGACCTTGTCGAAAGCGGCAGTATAGTCAATAAAACAAGCATATAGTGGAGGGCCTTGGGAACCGATGGCTTGGTGGACTAAGTAGGAAATTATTACGGTGCTATCAATGCTGCTGCAGTTTGGAAAAAGGGGATGATATTCTTATTAGTTGCCCAGGTTTCAAGTTCTTGTAATAAAATCCTTGCATAGGTTTTGCCTTTAACGTCTTATAATGCAATTTGCCAATAGTTGGAAGGGTCTGATCTGCTGCCCTTATTCTTGTAGAGTGGATTTAAGATTGACCCCTGTCAGGAGTCCACAACTGAGTGGTCTAGAAAAGAGGTCCTGATCAAGGGGGTCAGCCATGAGTCCCAATATTTTACATCAGATTTAAATACTGAAGATGGTAAACCATTTACTCCCGGGGCCCCACTAGACCTTTATCCATTTAGTACTTTAATAACTCTTTTTGAGTTGAATATGTTATCACTGGATTCTTTAATGTTCTTTTCATTGCTGTGAGTTTGAATATCCCTCTCAAGAGGAAGTTGATTGTCATAATAGAGTTGCAAGATATAATTCTCCAGAATATCCAAAGTTATTTCATTTTCTTGTGGTGGTAAGTCCTCTGTCTACGTCGTTAACAAATTTCCAAAAGTGACTATAACCTTTACTGCTTGAGTAAGTGTAAATTATGAGCCATTGAATTTCAATATATTTGGTCTTTTCTTCCCCCAGTTTCTTTCTATAGTTGTTTTTAAGTACCTGGAATTTTCCTACAAGTGAAGGGTCAGGGATCCCCTTCTTTCTATTTTTCTGTATTACCAGAAGCTGTGTCTTATACGTCATGAGCACTCACGTAACCCATTTGTTTTTGTTTTTATAATTATGATGCACTAGGTGATTGATGTTGCATGGAAAAATAAAAGTGTGGGGCTTAGAGAACGCCTTATGAAGAGATTCAATCAATTCTGGCCAGATTAATATTATAGTTCTTGGCAATGCTGCCCCCGATAGCTTTTCTTTCAATAGTATAGTATCCCGAGATTTTTTCCGCCGGAGCAGTTTGAGTCTAACTAGCTTGTTATTTATCTGACTGTAACCGAGGTGGAATAAGTTGGTGGGACTTAAGGGTGCAAGATTAAGGGTAGTTAATGTACGTTTATGATCCCTTTTAGAATGCTGTAGAACAGAAAAATCCTGGCAGCAAGTGCAAAGAGTCTTGGATATATCTGTATAATCTTTAATAGACCCTCTTCTCAGCGTGTGAAGAGTCATTCTTCTGGTGGCAAAGTGTCAAAGGGACCAGTGGCAATCTTGTAAGATAATCAGCAATTTCTTTTCCCAAAGGTTGCTTGTCTCAATTTATTCTGAAGGTGTTGTATATGTTTGTGCGTGACGCAGAGCTGTCTTTATCCAGTAGTGTGAGATTAAAGTCGCCTGTTTTTATCACGTTGAAGTTAGGAAAAGCACAAACTACTGATTCTAACTCTTCCAAAAAGTATTTCACCGCTGCTTTTTGATCAATATTATGTATATTAAGATAAACATTTATCAGAAGTATCCTGCATATTAAGTTAGATGTAGCACATTTTTCTATCGCAATGACTTGAAAGAATGAACATGTCGAATTAAGCAGTCTCCCAGTTGCTTAATGGCAGTTGAGGTATATGTTGAAAACCCCCCTGATGGTCTTCCGAACATGCTGCACAAGACTGATGGGGTTGCAAATATTTGGAATAAGTCATTGGGGATAGGGTGTTCGCTCCAAGAGAAAGAGGAATACTGAGGTATTCTGATCCCGAAGTACCTTTATAAGTCCAGCCACATTCCAGGTTAAAATTGTAAGGCAATTTGGTGACAGCTCACAGCTTACTTCTGAAATTCCGTAGCTGAATTAAGAGCACCAATTTAGACCACCGCCTAATATGTGAGGGAGCCAGCTCCAGTCGGATTCCTGGGGTTTCAGGGAGATTATGGGAGATTCACAGTAATGCTGTTTGCCCTCATTGATCATAATGTGAATTACTTCTGCTTCATTTCCTGGACTTGTTTTATGTTGGAGAGCTAGTATTGAAGGATATTTTTCTCTGGCTTTTTTGCTCAGTATAATCCCCTATTTTGATAGTAGATTTTTATGATTAAATACCAGGTTTGATATTTCTGTGGTCCTTCAGGTAACCAGTGTGGTCTCTTTTTGCAACTTAAGCAGGCATTGGATTAACTGGATCCTGAGAATATCTTGAGAAGTTGGCACTGACAGAGCCGGGATATGTTGAAAAAGGCTGAGGATATTACCACAATTAAGTATGTCCGTGGCCCCCACTTGATGAGTATTCTGGTGAAAAAAATCAAAGTACTGGAGTCTGTTTCTTTCTCCTGACAATTAATAATAACAGATGCACTAGTAAATCTCTCTATGCCATCCCTGTTATGCTTCCCTGTCATTCTCGGGTACATTGATGAATTTGCAGCAACATGGCTTGCGACTTCCGGTCTTGCCTCTAAATTGGTTAGACTCTCTTATTGCTCAGCAGAAGAAGTCTGCAATACACCGCTACAGATAAAGCAAACTGGCCTCTTGATATGATCTGTTGTAACAGCTAACTGGTTGCTAGGCCGAGTACTCGAGAGACAGACTAGTTGATTAACGGGAGTAATACTTTCCTGCATTAGTGACTCCTTTTGGTGAGATGCTGTTGCCATTGTTGCGGATATGTCATGAGCAGTAGCTGGACTAATGCTATCCAATATTTGTAATGATGACAATCTCCTTGAAATGATGCATGGACTTGATATCTTCCAGGTTGGTTAATGACTGAAGTGCCTCAGATAAAATACTAGCTGATGAACAAAGCCCGGGGAGGCAAGCTGACTTGGTGCAACAAAGGGCTTAACTTCTTTTTGAGCAGTTTTAGTTTAAAAAATCGAATAGTCCTGATTAGCACCGGTTGATCTGAGTGTAATTGTCTTCTGCCTGCATGATTTCTCCTGTTTCTTTAGTTTTTTCTTTTATTTCCTGCTTAGCGGACGTGTGGGAGGATTGTCATTAGGGACAGGGTGTAAACTACTAGATTGACTGAGATGACTCAGGACTATGCTACCAGTATTGACTTTACCTCTGTCAGTACCTTTTGTACTGTTGATAAAGTCTGCTTTCAATGTTTCGGGATTATTTGAGCAATAGTACAAGCCGTAGTACAAGGGGGTGGTTGTTTTCTTACGCCCTTGTCAAAACAGTGATGCAGAAGATCTATTTCTGGAGCATTTCTAGGCTTAATGGTATTAGTTGCTGTAGCAACATTGGGCAGCAAACTTAATTTGTAAATTATTGGTGCGCAATTGCAAAATGAGGAATTAGGTGAGAGAGAAGATGCTAAGAGAGATTGAGGGGAATATCTACAAGGGCTGGCGATAATTATCGCTCAGCGCTCTTAGCGTGAGGATAAGTATCGCCGGCCAACTCTGAATTTTATCGCGGAGATAGCGTGCCATCAGCAACGCTTATCTCCAAAGCGATAAAATTCAGAGCGCAAGCTGCCAACTGTGCGATTATCGCTGGAACTCCAGCTATAATCGCACAACTTTTGGCGATAGCTTGCTGATAGGGCAAGACATACTTAGCCATGATATCCACCTTCCATAGGATATCATGGCTAAGTCAGTCTTGAAGCAGGCGTTAGGAAAGTAGCGATAACTGAGGTTTTCTTGTCGCTATGCTTCTTTGCCTGAGGCTTGATAATAGGAGAAATGTCGCTTAGCGACATTTCTCCCGTTATCCTGGGGAGGAACGCCCACTTTGCATCTCATTAGAGATGCAGAGCTGGGCGATAAGGGAAAGGGCGATGTAGCATGGATTCACGCGTTAGCGTGTCCTTGCTAATAGGGCGATAAAATTATCGCCGCTTTTCGGCCGAAAACGGACGCTAAAGCGGCGATAATTTTATCGCCAGCCCTTGTAGATATGCCCCTTAGTAGATTCTACCACGTGTTGCCGGGAACCAATTGTATTATCCAGATTAGTGATACAAATAGTGAGAGATTGTAGGTCAACTTGGAGTTCCAGTTAATGTGACTGCAAGTTTAAAACTTTTATTGCTGTTTGTATCATCCTGTTGATAAAACTAAGAGGAGTTAGAGGAATTGGTGATTAAAGCATGAGTGCTCAAAGGTGTAGCAGTCAATGGGTTGACAGGAGGGGCATGAATAAAGGAATCCAAACGATTCATCGAGAGTGAAGCTTTCTGAAAGGAGTTGACAGCTACGTGCACTAGGCAGTTGATCATTCAGGACCGATTGCGTTGGTGAGGAACATCTAGTAACGACTAGTGGAACTGCAGCTCTTTGTAGAATTATTTTGATATTGGATACTATAATATTCACTGCCCACTGCTAATCTCGTCCCATAATGCTTTGCAGGGCCTTTGGTTGGGATTGTATTTTTGCCAATAACTGTGCTTGGGGTGGTCCTAAGAGGATGGGACCACCACCGAATCGTTCAAAAGATGTGCTTTTTGTTTTCAAGGCATCTGCTTAGTTCTCTCCCTAGGTTAGGGAGGATCCCAAAATCATCACCTCTCTCACTGCTTGTTAATTTATCGTTTTCACTTTTGTGAAATGACTATAAGCATTTTAGCATATAAAGACAGCGATACTTATTTTATCTTAACTTGCACTGTGCAAGATGCTTTTGGCAATTATTGTACAGTGCAGTCAAGCACACAGCTACGCACTATGCAATTTGCATAGCTATGTGTAGTTTAAAATGTACTTCGCGTAGCTACGTGTAGTGCTACTACGCAAACTACGCCCAGGGTTAATCTCAAGCTCTTTCTCAATACTCTCTCGCAATTCAACAGTGTCGTTCAGAAACAGGACGGATGTCCTCATTTACGTGAAGTTGCATTTTCATAGTCTTAAGTCTTCCTAGTCCATGAAACATGGTGGAAATTGATTCTCTATCTCATGATAGGCATTGCCTTCGTAGTTTACAGAAATCAGCCCCATGTCAGCAGCAGTGCTGAAACTGGGTAAACATGCACTCGATGAAGTGCCTGTTAGGATATGAATTGGTGCTTACACTTTCTTTCGTCTTTTTATGCTTCACAGTTGCTATAAATCAAACTAGACTTTCCAATGGTGTCGAAGCAGCCCTGGTATACACTTTGTTTTCGACAGGGTTAAATGGGGCACTGGGGCCAGTTCATTGTACTTTTCAGCTGGCATTATGTTTATTGACGTGCCACTGTCTATGATAAAAGGTATGTAGCACCCATTCACCTTCAGTGTGATTTTGGGATTGTGTCTAAATGAATTTTGCACTTTCATTTGCTGATCTTGCTTCGACCAGCAGTCTTCCTTGCAAAAAGCTAATCCTACATCTGGCATTTCGTAAAGCACTGAAGACACATCTTTTTCCTTCTCTTTAGGTTCTTTGTAGTCCACGCCCTTCTGTCTGCCTCTGTGGCTTTTAATAGCCCACTGGTCTTTTTTCTTTCTTTTGTCATGATGGGTTTCCTCGCTGGTAGCTGCTATTATTGCTTTTAGCGCCGGGACACCCCTTTGCTGGGGCAGCTGCACGCTCTACAAGACATCCTAACCTAACCTAACCTACATGCGCACGTTGGCCAGTGGTCGACATGGACATCACTCACCCATCTTCCTCACTGTCACTTAACAATGATAGTGACAAATGTTTAGATGAGGAATTTGACGACAATCGACGTCATTCAGTTTCTACTTGCCTCAACTGAGGTTGCCCCTTGGCCTTGTGTGTGTAGTGGGAATGTCTCTGGAACTTTCTGGTCTCCATATTGTTTTGTCGATGTGATGCACTTGTTCTTTCCTTTGCAGACTGTTACAAAATGGTTCTCTTTCCTGCAGCCTTTGCACATCTGTCCAATGGCAGGACATTCACTTTCATCTGAAAAGGAGAATCCACATCGAAAGCACAACTTCTTTTTGTCAGGAGACATTACTTTGTGGCCTTCTACCTTGTGTTTCGGCTTACTTTTCACACTCAATGCTGATTCATTTTGGGTTATTCCGGCCTCCATGTTAGCGACTTGTCTGTCAGCTCTTTCTTCCACTCTAGCAGCCATGAGTACACGCTCCAAGCTGAGTGTCTCTTTCAGCATTCGTCATCTGAAGGAAGCGGAGAGACAACCATCCATCACTCTGAGACGGACGGCCTCTTCATGGTTGAACTCATTGAACTTGCAATGCTTGATGAGCAAATGAAGTCTTTCTAAAAACTCATCCATCGTTTCACCATCTTTCTGCCTTTCCTGACTGAAAATTTACTCTTCATAGTCGACATTCGGCATCGGATTGAACTTGGTGCTTAATGCCTCTTTGATTTGAAGGTACGTCACTTCATCACTGTGTGGGATTTTCTTTATCACTTGTTTTACTCCTTCACCAAACAAATTCTTTAGATATTTAATGATCTTTTTGTCATTTGTTTCTTCCAGTGCGTCAATGAATCATCGAAGGATGCGATCCTGGCAGTCCATCGGTCATCAATATTCTGCTCTTTGGCAGTATCGAATGGAGGCTGTGGTTTTTGGAAGGCAGCAGTGCCATATTTTGCACTGTTTTCAGAAGTCATTGAAAAGTTTCACTATTCTGACTGCCACCAACAGCCTTTCAGTTGGCCCAACGTGATTTACCAGCTTCGTAAGCACAACCCCTGTGTTTCTGCTTGGGTTGTGGTGCCTGGTGCTGAGGTCAGATGGCTCTCTTTACTCCGGCTCTGGTAAGTGTAATTGCATTCTCTATACCTCTGGTTGTCGCTGCCTTTAGAGTATGAACAACAGCTCTGTGTTAGGCTGTGCCACAGTATCTCTTGTCTCGAATTTACCAGCAAATTTCTAGCCAACAACAAACAAACTTTCTGTAAGGCCTTCACTTTCTTCACTGGCCTTGCACTGGTTGTAGTGTCACTTTGACTCCACATACGCCGTCGATTTTCACTACAACTGAGGCATATGTGGCATGCACGCCCAGTTTACAGGACCACAGCAAACTCTCTGGGAGAGCACTCTCAGTTCTTTGGGTTGCGGGGTTTATGTAATCCCCTATCTTGTCACCAGTTGTAGTGTCCTCCCCATGCAAATGATCATGCCACACATGGTGCTTGATATTGCACGTCTTTATTCTACAGAGTGTAACCATAAACTGAATGTACTATGTCACTGGTTTCTTAACCACACCCAATCACTAACGCGACTCTTCTACGGAGTCCGTCAGGGACCAGAGAGGTCCCACTATTTCTAATATACACAACACTACAACACACACAGCTATTTAAATGCTATCAACTGCAGCATGCTCTGCTGGCACAAATTGCTCCGGAGGAGGAAGCGATGGAGGATTCCCCCTGGAGAGACAGCTCCTGGATGGTCATATGATGACAAAAGCAATCTCCCTTACATGAAAAACACTCATGAACAACACACACAGGGAGTTTTCACGTCTCAGAGAATACTGTCGGATAGATGTTGGGGAAATGGAGGAAGACGAGTGGCAGGGGGCATTACAGTTCTCTAGGGAAGTGGCCATATAGGTGAGATTCCATTTGATCCAGTTTAAGATGCTTCATAGGATATATTATACGAGGACACTCTTGCATAGGATTGGTAGAGCAGTGGACGATATGTGTGGTCAGAGGGGGTCCTTCCTACAAATACTGTGGCAGAGCCCCGGGTTGGAAGGGGGTGAAGGCTCAGCTGGAGATGGCTATTGGGGTGCCTACTGCGTCTCAGGCTCCACTGATATTGTTGAGGGTATGGGGAACATCTGACCATACCTCCCATCAGAAGATCTTGGGGAACTTGGGGTTTCTGTTAGTGAAAAGGGAGATTGCACGGCGATGGGGGAATGCGATGAGCCCACACCTTCAGGTTTGGGAGAGGGATGTCTGTCGTGTGTGAGAAATTGGTGAATGAGAGTCGGGCTGCCCAAGGAAATTCGAGAGAGTTAGGGGGGGATGGTACATGGGAGAATAGAGCAGGGGAGTCCTGATGTCTAGTGGTGGACCTTAGGTGAGTGGTAGACCGGAAAGGGACAGAGGGATCGGTGTTTTGGATATCTGGAACCGGCTGGCCGCTTCCGGCCATATCTCTACCAGACTGTGATATTCAACTTTGTTCGGAATTTTGAGCTACTTGTCGGTTCAAGTTGCGAGGCCTGGGGGGAGGATGGAATCAAGTATTACTGCACTGTTTTTCATGTGTTGTTGTTTGAGTATATATTACAAAAATCAATAAAGTATCTTCTAAAAAAAATATTAAAGAACTGCACTGCATCGTGAACCAAACTTCAAACCCTTAACTTTATTTTCAAATGATAGGAGAAACTGCTCTTGCATGGTTTGCTACAAAAATGAGTGTGAAATAGGGGATAATCATCATGCATGCTTTAAGTCTCCTTTTCTGAATTAGGTCCTTCGCTCTCTCTCTCTCTCTCTAGGAAAAACATTGGGACAGATTACTGAAACTTTACACTGCTGCAAAGTCACACGCAGTGGCACATAGTGGCATAAAGTCTGGAAAGGAATTTACTTTTCAGCACAAAATGTATATTTCACTGGAAAGGTGCCCTTTTTCATCCCAAATTACACTTTGCACTATTTTGTGCTACTTTGCATCAGGGGGACATTATCTGGGTAATACATCACAATGTTTGTGATGCAAAGCCCTACCAACTAAGATAGCCAGACCGAGCTTCCTTGAAGCAGGTGCAAAGTTGGAGAAATATTTGCATTTCTCCAAACATTGCACACATTGTCTGTGGGCTGCACTGTAGAACACACATCTAATGTGTGGAATGTTATATAAATCCTCTAAGTGTAGGATTTTCTACTAGAAGGGTTTACCTCCAGTACGAAACCTATACTAAACATCATATGTATTACTTTGCACCATGGTGCAAAAATGTGTGTATGACACTGAGCAACATGTTTGTGCATGAGCACAGGAGAAATGAGCAGCAGGACATATTTAGTAAACATGGCTCTGTACTAATTTCTCACCCTTGTGCAGTGCAGCACAGCAACTTAGGTTGCTGCACTGTGTTGTGTTAAAATGTAGCAAATCAGCCCCATTATTTCACAACGTTTTTCAAGCTAGCCTTCTTAAAATACTCATCATTCCTTGTTTACTTTTAGATTACAAGAACTCTCTATTTTTATCCTCAGACCCCAGTGCTCAATCATCCTCTTAGTGCTTTGAAGTGGACTTATGATGAAATAAGTCGTTTATAAGCAAACAATAACATCGCATGGGACTCCAAGCCTGGTACACCGAAAAACAAGCACAGGGGCACCAACAATGACACATGGCAATTAACAATGGGATACTACCACTGTTGCTGGCTTACTGAAACAGGACCACCAACATTGATATGTGGACATTGACATGGGTACAGTGCCAAAGTAGTCTGACCCTAGGACACTAACAAAGTGATATTGATACAGGAGTAATGGCAAATAAGCACTGTCACTAACATTGTGACACAATCAAATCAATATGGACACTTGATCACTGGCCCAAGGGACACTAAACAGGAGCATAAATACTGATATGGGAACAGTGACAGAGAGAGTGCTGACATGGGGCTCAATTATTAATGCTGAGACACTGGCATAGGGGAGTTGCACTGGGACAATGACACAGGGACACTAGAACACAAAGATTTTGTCACTAGTACACAATGCCAGTACAGTAACACAACACAGGGACACTGACGTGGAGGATGAGACATTAGTGTGTTGCATGTAGATATTGACAGGGGGATGCTGACACAAAGTCACTGGCATGGAGACACTGACTCCAGGATACAGAGATACACTGACACACGGGCAACAACACTAACTGGGGATTCTGACATGGGGACAGAGAAACTGGAACATTGACACTAGGACATTGACATAGGAGCACCTACATTGAAATGGGAACACTGAGGGTCTTATTTATGGGCCCTTGCATCACTTTTGCGCCGCTGATGTTAAAGATTGCAGGAATCGCTGTTAGCATGAGCTGAAAGCCATTTTGTACTTGGCAGCCATTTTAGTTAGCCATGTGCTCGCCATGTGCTTTCTCCCTCTTCCAGAGTCTTGCACATGCTCAGAGAGGCCTAGCTGGTAGAATGCACCTGCTCCTAGTATAGAACTGTCAAGCTATTCTTACTCATGTAAGCAGTTTAGTCTCCCTCCCACTTTGTGGAGCAAGCAAATTTTGTATGCCCATATTAGTCAATAAGCATGCTTGTATGTGCTAGGACCTCCCCTTGATTTTATGCTGACTATATAACAAATGCATATATAAGGACCCTGTTCTCTGCACTCATTAGAATGCCTCCTACAGTGGCCTGCGGGTACCGTAAGATGCAAGCTCCCTCATCTGAGGTTAATAAAACATGTTTTTTGATATTACAGCTTCCGTGCCAATCTCTTCTTTGTTGGTCTTAAGGACCAGATGTATCAGTGAACCCCTAAGAAGGTTTTTATTTCTACAAATGGCGCCCGAAAGTGGGACTCATCGGTGCAGCGGCTATCCAAGGGAGTGGTCTTGAAGGAAGACAGGAATCTACTGAGGAGTACAGGACAGGAATCTACTGAGGAGGTACCCTGCGCACGGAGATTGTTTTGTCTTCCAGCCCAGTATATTTCTGGTCTTCCTGATCTGATCCTCCAAGTGTTTGCCGCTCCCGACTGAGAACTTCTTTGGCGTGAGTATTTTAAAACGACCGTTAGGTCACTCAGAACTTGGCAGTTGGAACCTGGACACCATTTGATTGGTAAGAGCCGTTTTGCGGCACTTGCTGTTGGTTTGATGCCTTTGATTGGTAAGGTAGTTTTAGTAACACTTACTGTGGCTTTGTTTGTATGATTGGCCAATTTTGGAATTTGTTTTGTAATTATATATGCATTGCAATTCATATAGGCAGGTAATGAGGAGATTTTTTTCTAACTTTGAAAATTTGAACGACACACATTGTGTTAAGTGTCACTTGGAGTATAATATTATATATGCTATAATATTTTTGGCATGCCTATTACCAGCACACTTTGTTGAAAGTGTTGCTGTTTTGGAGGTACCGATATGGATTTAGGAAGTACTCAGTTGACTCCCCTCAGAGGGGATACCTAAATAGGTTTAGGTATAGTAAAAAGATATTTCTTCCTTGGTGACTAAGTACCCCATGGAACTAAATATGTACATGAAACGGATCCGGATCTGCGCACTTAGTAACATTCATAAGTGGTGATATGCAGAGCGCTTTTTGAGTGTTCTACCAGCCAAAACTGGCGAATTTGACCATGGAACAGTTTTTTGGGCTACTTTTGAAAGCTCTTCTTGTAAATATGACTTACAATTAGTATTTACAAATAGGTTGGTCTTGCGTACCGTTTGTAAGCTGTCTTAAAGTTCTAAGTATTGATTTGTGGGTTAAATGTGTGTTTAAATGTCTATGTGGGGTTTTCGGTTTGACATTGGTAATATTTGTGTGAGTACTCTGTGTACGAATGGCTAGCTTTAAGCGCGCTGTGTTGTGTCCTTCTGTAACTGTCTGGAATGAGCTCAATGAGTTTGTTTATGTTTTTTTTGCTGTCATCATTCTGTTATGCAAAATGTCATTTAGTTACTTACATATTAAATAAAAATCCAGAAATAAATTATGTAACATATGCTAAACAGCTGCATGTTACTATTAAATTGACAGAGTAAGACACTATACATGTGTGCAAATTGCCACAATGCTAAAGATAAAATTAGAATTCGTATTCAATAGGATTAAAATAGGCCTCATACAGAGAGGTAGAAAAACGAAATTATGTGTTTTGTAATCAATAGACTTAAATACACAATGTTACAGCCTTTTCTTTAAATATTGTATTAGACATTAAAAGGCATACACATCATATGAGTGAATTTGGTCGTTGCTGAACTAAATACACATTATAGAAAGATAGATTTGACTGCATTGAAATGCCTCAGTTTTTAAATAGACTGTGACATGCTTTTCTCTCAGCACCCGAGAAAAAAGCTTTCCGACAGCTGTGTTTAAACTAACTAACTAAAAAGAAACCGTTTGACACAGCAAATGGGGATTTAACTCTGTCAGGGTATTTCAAATAATAAAGGGGTTTTTTTCCTGAGAAAGGCGTGAAAATTCGACGCCTGCTGACAAACAACAGCTGCATAAATAGCATATGGCTATTCCTGCTCACGGCCACAGACAGGAATGCTGTGTCAGCAGCGACATTTTAAGTCAGTGTAAACCTGGTATACAGGCCTGCATTATTTTAAAAGTTTCAAAACACCAGTTTCATTATTTTGGATAACAGAGAACAAAATTGAAAGTAGGGATTTCCTTTCTTAATGCTTTTTCATAAGTATATCTATGGTTCTGATGTTAAATGATAATTGTCCTTTTAAAAGTGGCGCAGACTTTTCCTGTTTCAAGTAAAGGCTTCTGTGCTTAGGGTTATGAATGAATGTGTTTAAATATGATAGGCTACGAATGAAGCTTGCTTTTCCAATGTGGAATCATCAAAATGGTTGGTTTTATTGATAAAAAAATAAACTTTAATTATATGGGAAAAAATATATTGTTAAAAACAAATGCTTTAAATTCGTTTTTTCATCTTTATAAAGCCTAATCATCATACTGTGCATACCTAGCATCAAAATTGGATTTAAGCAGTGCTGTACCGAGAAAAAGGGAACTTAAATGTGAAATGTCACTTTACCCAGCCGTACAAAACTTATTTTTATAAGAGTATATCTTATTCATTTCTGATTTCCCATTCCTGAGCTATCTAGAGAACACTCTGGGGGTTCCTATTATGCAAAAATATTGTAGGATATTCATTTTTAAGTGCCCCTACCACCAAAGTCGAAATTGAGCTAAAATTCACAATTTTACAAGCAGTTCTACCACTCAAGGCAGTTTTAACGTGCTCTCAGGCTTCCATAAAGTATATGCAAGTATAAAATAAACAGCTGCCTCTGCATTACTAGATTGCACACCACTGTACATAAATGAAAATAAGTATAGGACTGCTTTTCGCTGTGATTCTTCAGAGTTGCTTTGCATTACAAAACCGCATGGCAAGCCTTGCACGCAAAAATGAGCAGCTGCTGAACGGGTCAAAGGTCAGAGTTCTGCATTTAGCAACTTAGCAGGGTAATGTTTGCTTGGACACTTCGACCTTCGAAATGTTTTTTGAAAGACGAGATGATAGCGCAAAGAGAGAAAGAGAAGCTTTGCTTCCTATTTTTGGCAAACACACGTTTTGCGCAGTCCTATGCCACGAAGGAAGACAACCCTCAGTTGAACATTGATCTGCCATTTATATAAAATAATGGTTTTAGTTTAAAGAATACTGTGTAGGGGCTACGATAAGGAGGAAATGGATTTTAGTTTGCATTCATGCGCCCTCATGTTAATCTAGTACAATTGCTGTAGAAATTGATTTAAAGTTTACTCAATTTGCATTATGTTAGACTGAATCAGAGAATAGCCACTTTCTAAGATATCTCCTACAAGTTTGTTTGTGCCCAGTTGCTACAAATAGGGGTTGAAAGTGTTGACAGAAGTAAAACCTGTTTCAGGTTTTCCTACTGTCAAAATGGGGGAAGGAGGCTAGCTCCTCTACAAATTAAGGGTAGGCAAAATTATGTTTTCTCTCTTCTTTTTCTCACTTTTTTTGAGTCTGTCTAAAGCTGTCTAGGAAATGGCCATGTGACAGTTAAGGCACTTTGCATTGTTCATAAGGCGGCACACAAAATGGGGCCTAAACCATTACAGAGAATGTTTACTTGGTACTCCCCAGCTAGAAGTCTTCGTTCCTTGGCAGCCCACCTAGTATGTACCCCACGAGTCAAGAAAACCCGACTAGGAGGTAGATCATTTGGCTATGCAGCCGCAAGGCTATGGAATAAACTACCAAGTGAACTCAGACAGACTGATGACTTACTGCAGTTTAGAAAAAAGCTAAAAACCAGGCTCTTTCCAAAAGAATAGCCTTGAGAGATTGGCGCATGATGATTCATAGTTTTATAGCTGCACAGTGATTTAGGTAATCCCAGCGCCAGGATGCCCGTTGGGTGACAGCTGCGCTATATAAATACTACTTACAATTACAATTACAATTGGCTATTCTGTAATACTGTTTTAAAATTGTTAGAATTAATAAAAAGATGAAACACATAAGCTATGTTACTGCCCATCCTGTATGAAAGAATGAGTAGAACAGATTGATGTTCCCTTATTTGATCTTTAAGGAGAACTGTATAGTGGCGGTTTCTGTTCAAAAATCTCAGGTGGCAACACTATTATTGTTTATGTTATTCTCATGTTCTATACAGTTTTGCAAGGGCATTGCTAGTCTTTTATTAGCTAGTCTCTGTAAATAAGCTGACAGCCCTTATTAGAGCTGGAGATAGGGTTTTTTTCCTTTTGAAAATGATGTTGCATAGTTCAGATCGTGAAAAGTACAATGCAGGAAAGACGCTCATGTGATCCTTAGCAAACATTTTGAAGGAAAATATTGTTTTATAGGAGTTTGTTTGTCATAACATGTTCTGCTGGAGAAAAAGTACCCACTATGTTGAAGTTTAGTTTTTTTTGCAATAAGAATCCCTGTTAAATTAGCAGTCTTAGATTTTCCTGCTGCACCTATAACATGAGAGCATGGTCCTAAGCATAACATGTAAGAGAAATTATTTTACAAGTGTCTGCAGTCCTGTACAAGTAATGTAAAATCTATGAGTAAAAGTGTAGAACATTTCCTTTTTCTTGAGGGTTCTTCAGATTGGTAATATAGGAATACACCAATATAAGTATTTGGAGTATGTCTGTATTGTTTTTCTCTTTTCCTCAGAATTTAGTAAATGAACACAGACTTCCTTGGCTGCTTGGGATTGGGTGATGTATTACTCTTGTCAGTTCACCAAAACGTTCCTTTTATACTTGCCAATAGGTCCAGGGTTTTCTACTCTCAGATAGATGAAGTGGTTCTTGGGTGCCTTGCTAATGTATGGGGCGCCCCAAGACTAAGGAAGTATTCTGAGACTATCCTCTCTGTTGTTAGATTATTTCTGTGCCTTGTCTAAAGACCTCTTGTTCTGTCCACCAATAGATATTTGCTGCCTTACAACCATTGCCAGAGGGGCCCGGACATCAGATCCAGCCTGGGAGTCAGCGCCACTGCAGCTTGAAGCCAAAGTGAAAGGAACCAGCATAGGCGTTGCTGGCAACTAGGACCTCAGTGAAGTCGGAAGCACTGGGACGTGAAGTGTGTACCCCTGCCACTGTCTTGGGCGAAAGACGGGGTTACAAATCAGGATGGAGAAATCTTTGTGTGGATCCAGTTTTTGATGCCCAGCTGAGAGAGTCACAGAACGACAAGGACGGCAAGGAGGCTTTTGCTTGAGGTGACCCACTTTGAAACAAGGGTTGCTTCAGGCCTCTTAATCCTGGTCCCAAAGTGAATGCAAGTCTACGCCTTTGTTTGTTGATCAAGAGATGCCCGAGTACACTGGGTACAATTTGTGCCCCAACAAAAGAGCAGTGCGCCAGAGGTGCAAATACAGGAGTTAGGGAAGGACTTGAGTTTAGGGTACAGGTGCTATGCCCTTGGTGCCTGTTAGATTAAAGTGAAGAAAACTGGTGCACTGCCTGAGACACTGGATAGGATCATTGAGGGTATTTGCCCTGGGGGGGTGATTGCCCTATCCTGAAAGAAAGACTTTTTCTTCTCCGTGATTCTTGAGTTGCGAGTTGTGCAGCTCCACCGTGGGAACAACAAGAGCCTGCCTGTGAGGCTCAAAGCGGACACAGGGAGAAGACTCCCCTCTGGCTGGTTGGTTTTTGAACTTTCCCAAGGACTCTTTTGTTGTTGTTAGTAATGTACCCCTTTGGTCGTCCCATTTTTGAGGAGGAGCAGCCCTTTGCGGCTCCTTGTCCTAATTCCTATGGCCCTGTGTGGTCCTCCTGGTCCCCCGGAGCCAGGATTGTTTTTGTAATAATCTATTTTGACTTCCCTGACATTTGCATTACTTATCATTGGAAAATATTGAGATTTCTGTTTGAGATAATAGTCATTATTCTCTCTTGCTACCTGTATGACCCAATGCTCTGTTCACTTTGTACTCCTGCTTATACCTTGTATATACCTGCTTAATGAAATGTTTAGAATGTAAATGCCCACCTAGCATAGGATGTTGATGAATTTATGAGAAGAAAATGTGCAAAATATTTTCTATGTCTCTACTAGATCATGGCAATGTCTTTAGCTCATGCTAAAAGGATCGTCTGTTAAAGATTGCAGGAATCGCTGTTAGCATGAGCTGAAAGCCATTTTGTACTTGGCAGCCATTTTAGTTAGCCATGTGCTCGCCATGTGCTTTCTCCCTCTTCCAGAGTCTTGCACATGCTCAGAGAGGCCTAGCTGGTAGAATGCACCTGCTCCTAGTATAGAACTGTCAAGCTATTCTTACTCATGTAAGCAGTTTAGTCTCCCTCCCACTTTGTGGAGCAAGCAAATTTTGTATGCCCATATTAGTCAATAAGCATGCTTGTATGTGCTAGGACCTCCCCTTGATTTTATGCTGACTATATAACAAATGCATATATAAGGACCCTGTTCTCTGCACTCATTAGAATGCCTCCTACAGTGGCCTGCGGGTACCGTAAGATGCAATCTCCCTCATCTGAGGTTAATAAAACATGTTTTTTTGATATTACAGCTTCCGTGCCAATCTCTTCTTTGTTGGTCTTAAGGACCAGATGTATCAGTGAACCCCTAAGAAGGTTTTTATTTCTACACTGATGCGTCACTTTTTGTGACGCACCAGCGGTGTAAAAAATATGCAATGTTGCAGCATATTTACAAAGTGACACATCTAAGTAGATGCGTCACTTTGTAAACCCCTGCGCCACATTATACCTGCGCCAGGTATAATGTATGCAGGGGGGCGTTCCGACGCAAGAAAGGGTCGTAAAAGTGATGCAGTGAAATCTATAAGATTTTACTGCGCCACTTCCAGGACGCAAATGCGTCAATATCTTACGCCTGCCTCATGGCAGACGTACGACTGACGCAGGCACATTTAACATGGAACTTGCCCATGTGTAATGACCCATTGCTGGAGTTGCGTCACTTTTGTGACACACTCCAGCAATGCATCAGTTTTGCACCTACAGATACGTCAGAAATACTGACGTATCTATAACTCCTTGCGACATGATGCGTCATACTGTAAATATGACGCATCATTGGTGTCGCAAGGAGGGCGCAATGAAAAGTGATGCATCGCTGTTTTTTCTCAGCGATGCGTCACTTTTCATAAACGAGGGCCTGACTTTTTACTGAAGAATGTTTTAATTAGTTTTCCATGTAGCTATACATGCTGCAGTTTCGAGGGACACATATATTTTCACAACATTGTACATTTAACATGTTTTCTCTTCCTTTGCATTTTTTCATTATATAGCCATTATCAGCACAGTTTTGGTATAATACCTTTTAAGCAATTGCACACGATTCAATGTAATTCTGCTCAGTTGTGGGGCTGCTGGGTTATGGTGGTTAGGGGGATAAAGCGGGGGAGGGAGTAATACCACAGAGGAATTCAAGAGGACAAGAGATGACAGTCGTTTAAGCGTCAGAGTACATTTTGTGTCATTGTATTTCTCCTCTTAAACAGTAGAGTTGTGCCCTCTTCCCTCTATCACACATTATTATGCTCCTCAAGAGCTCGGTATTGTGTGAATTCAAAACACAAGCCATTCCATGCTTGGGCTCTTTCACGGTCAATTATACCCTTCCGTTTCTGTATATGTGGGCTTCTGCTTCTAATTTTGTCCACCTTATCACCTCTATTCTTCCCTGATAAATGAGATTGCTTTAACTGCTTTCCACTGCATGATTAGGCAATGTTTAGCAATAAGCTATGCCGAGTCCAGGAAGCCAGTAATGCTTTTAGTCTTTCGAGATCTGGGGCCAGATCTATGACCATTCTATTTTGCACGTCGCAAATTGCGACGTTTTGCGACTCTATAAATGGAATATACAACAGTGTCTCAGGCACTGTTTGCGATTCCCAATGGTGGCGCTAAAGACCTACCTCATTCATATTAATGAGGTAGGTCGTAATTTGCGAACCCTTAGGAATCTCACTTATGACAGGGATGGTGGCCTGCTAGGGACAGCAGACCACCATGTCTGTGTTTGCTTTTTAAATAAAGCAACGTTTCTTTTTCAAAAGCAGCCCATTTTCCTTAAAGGAAAACGGGATCCGTTTAAAAGAAAAAATGGAAAGTTTTCTTTTCATTTTTTAAGGGCAGGCACTGGCTGCTCTTAAAAGTATTTTTGCATACATTCACAAAGGGGAAGGTTCCCATTTGCGACTGGCTTACCACCTAATTTAAGTAGATGGTAACTGCGATTGTTTTGCGACCGCTTTTGCGGTCGCAAAACAATCATACATACCAGTGCGACTCACTATTAGGAAGCAACGCCCTTGGCATGCCCCTTCCTAATAGCGACTCGCTAACCCTATTATGCAAGTCGGTAATAGGTTACTGACTCGCAAAATAGGATTTGTACATACCACAACCCTCTTTAGTGGTCGCAGAAGGGCCGATTTCCCGTTTACGACCGCTAAAATGAGTCGTACATCTGGCCCGTAGCATTAAACCTAATAAGCTACATTCTGGTTTGCATAAGTTAGTTCTGTCAGTAATGTTCTCTATCATGGGTATTATTTCTCTCCAATAGTCTTGAATCCCTGAGCAGGCCATAAAATAAGCAATAAATATGCCCGTCCATCCTGCACCTTTTGAACAGTGCAGTGAGAAGCTCATATAACCGACAATGCTTGTTAGAGGTAAGTTACTTAAACATGGACTTTCTGGATACCTTAGGTTACTTTGGAACAGTGCTGGTTTAAACCCTGGGGAGGCCCTAGGCAGTCGAAATTTCGGTGGCCCCCTCGCAAAATATCTCCTAATACATTTTTAATTTTGCCAACCAACAATTTAAATAAACCAATTTCACTACACAAAACTAAACATTAACAAATATTGTTATTAAACGGTAATTAAATTTTTTCAAATTTTAATAAACCAACAAAACTTTAAATATTTACTTTCCACCGGAGCCCCTAAAAGGAGTGGGGCCCATAGGCCGGTGCATACTTTGCCTATTTGGTAATCCGGAACTGCTTTGGAACTTTGAAATAGCAATCACACTGCAGCATGTATACAAGAACACATTCACTGGGATACGAACAAGGAAGCACTGACACTGACATGTGGAAACTGACATGGAAACAGTGACACTGGAACATTAACAGGAGGCAGAGCAGCGATTCTGGGTTGATGGCAAGGGCAGTGACACTGGGAGATTGAAAAGGAGACACTAGGATACCCACACTAAAATGCTAAAGGTTGGATACAACACCAAGACACTGACACTACACAGGGACATTAACACAACGGCATTGACTTGAGGGACACAATACTAGGGTTCTGGCATCGGTCACTGGCACATGGACACTAACATGGAGACACTGACACAGGCATTGATACTGACACTGGGACTCTACCATGGACACTGGGCAATGCAACACTGCCAATGGATATTGCCACAGTGACACTGAATGGGAAGACAGACACTGGGGTTAGAGGACACTGACACAGAGAAGTTGACAGTGGGATGTTGCCTTTAGCACATGGACAATGACACAGAAGAACTGACAGAAGAACATTGACGCTGGGACACCGGCACTGGGCACTGATGCTGGGTAGATGGAAAAATATGGGCACTGATTTTGAAAGTGGAGCACTGAGAGGGGAAACATAGAAACACTGACACATTTGCATTAACATTGACTAGGGGACAGTGATCTGGAACCCCTGACAAATCCACAAATATTAACTGTGAGTTACTGACACAAGGGCACCAGCATTGGGATACTGATGCAGAATGTCACAACACATTGATACTAACACTAAGAAGTAACACAACACCGGAGCAACAGTGTGGAGGTACTGACACTGAGTCACTGGCACTAGGGCTCCAAAACTGACACAGGGAAACTACCAGGGGAGACTCATATTGGGGCACTAACTCTTGCACAAGGATGGACATTGACACAGGGATACTGACACTAGGGCAGTGACACATGAGCACTGACATGGATACAGGAACACAGAGTTATCAATAGTGACCCTGTAACAGTAGCATGTAAATTGAGAAGTCCATTGCTGCCACTGGCACACAGCACCAGACACTGTGAGAAAGTTAAAGTTTGGGACAGTTAAAGTTACATGGACTTTTATATTGGAATAGTGACATTGAGGACAATGTCTTAGACATTAGGATGGGCATATTACCTCTGGGTCACAGCTTTGGGGCTCAAACTAGCAGAGAAACATGGAGACAATGGCACTGTTACAGAGACATTAACATCTGGGCATGGCTGTGGGGACACTGACGCATGGACATTGTGACTGACACTGACATTGGGTGATTCTCAGTGACACTGAAACTTAGGTATGAGAAACATGAACAAAGTGTCACTGATAAGGGCATTAAAAATTGTACAAGGTCAATGGCGCTACGATATAAGAACGTTAGCAAACTAAGTCATGGACACAAAGACCAGGCCTGTGAGACAGACCCGAGACACCCTGGACACTAGTACCTTGGACATAAGAACAAAGAAGTCTTCGGTCCCAACTAACAACTTTGGGCCACATGCATCAAGCATCCCATTTGCAATTCCTAAATAGCGATTTTTAAGTAATCGCTATTTAGGAATCGCAAAAGTCTATGCATCAAAACAATCGCTATATTTTTGTGACTCTGTAAAAATCGCAATCACTAATAGCGATTACGTATTACCGAATCGCAAAAAGCGAATCCGCAAATACAGAATCGCAAATAGCGATTTTCTCATATCGATGCAGCTTGATGACATCACCACCAGGAAGTGATTCTGGGATGGCTCACACCTGTTCACTGAGAGAGGCAGAGGAGGAGGCAGACTGTTGGAGCTGAGCAGAAACAAGCATTACTGTGAGCAGAATCTGTGGAATAACACCAGCATGGCTTCTGAAACAAGGGGCAAGAAAGCTGAAGGGCGCAAGAGGAAGCTGAAATTCAGCGACAAAGAATTTGAATTCCTCATTGAGGAAGTCGTGCAGAGCCACGACAAACTGTTTGGCAAGTAGTCACTGCAGGTCCCAGAGTCTGTTAAAAGGAAGATTTGGCTTGGGATCCAATCAAAGGTCAATGCAGTGGGGGTCACACAGCGCTCAATATCCGACCTGCGCAAGCGCTGGTATGACCTGCATAGCCGTGCTAAAGCAAGGGTGGCTGCAAGGCTTGCCGATGCCAAAAAAACAGGAGGGGACCATCTACGGAACGTGCCAACAAACCCCTGGAGGACATGGTGGAGTCAACACTGCAGCCGGAAGCATTGGCATCACACAGATTGACACCTCTGAACAGGCCGGTGCCTCACAAGGTAAGATCAATGCAAATAATCATTTATAGTTTAATCTAAAAAAACTAGCCCCCAATGCAGATCATGCTTAGTGTAGCAAATGTGACTCCAGTCCACATTTTACTTGCCACACCCAAATGCATTATGGTAGTAGCATACAGAAAATTCTAAGTGAAAGGCAAGGAGGGATCAAAACAGAATCAGTGCATCAGAGTACACCAAGCAAGTGATTACACTAGACTTTGTGCGTAACTAAATAACTTTATTAAAAAATGCCATGCGCAATGTGACATACATGTACACCAAAAAATACTGAACTTGCACTGTTTAACATCACAGATGCAGCTGCGCAGGAGACTGACGTTGGTGATGTCCATGACACACACGAACATGACGCACAGTCAGAAGAGGAAACAGAAGTGGCAGCATCATCATCGATACCACACCCACTAGACGCAGGACCAAAGTGCCACCACTGCCAGATTTGGAAAGTGAGGAGGAGAGCCAACCTGACACTCCAACACCATAGGCTGGCCATACACCCACAACAACACCAGAGGTACCAATGCGGCGCAGATCCGTACATTTCCGTATGCGAAGGGCAAGGGCACTCATGGCAGCTGCAGGAGACGATGGGTCTGCTGTCTGGGGTGGGCCGGAGGGACAGATGCTCAAGGTCCAGAGCCTACAATGTAAAAACATGAGGTTAATGTAGGCCCAACTTGGAACATTGGCAACCAACATTGGGGAAATCCGGGACTGCATGAAGGAGCTCACCACTGCTGTTGTGGAAGGACAGAGGGCCACCAATGAAAACTTTGATAATGTCACCAAAGCAATGCATGACTTGTGCAGGGTGATGCAGGATGACCATGCACCCCAACGTAGGAGGCATCATAATTTGATGGTGCGCCTAGATGGTTACACCAGGGCCATCAATCGGCTGAGCACAACCACAGCTCAGCTGTCCCGTCGTGCTGTGGGGATGCAAGTTGAGATGAGCCATTGCTGTGGGGATGTGGCCAGGGGCCTTATCCAGGTCACCAATGCAGTGGAGCAACTCCAGACTGCTGCAGTTGGTGGCAACAACGTTCTGGGAAGGGGAGAGTGAGGAGGCCTCCAGCTTCAGTAGCCTACTGGCACCAATAACAACAACCAGGAGGCGCAGTACTCAGAGCACCACTGGCACCGAAGGCTCCACAAGGGATGTGGCAGAGCCAACTGAAAGGCCCTGGGAGTGCGTGGCCGCAAAAAGTGAATTGTTGGACACTTAAAAATCTGGTGAGGTAACCAGTAGCATGAACATTGTCTGGACTGCCATTTAAGTACCATTGCAATGTCATGTTTTCTTTTTTTTTTTTACAACACTTGTTTGCACCTGGTATGTGTGCATTAACACTACCACATTTTGTTTCATTAAACAGTTGAGCATGTAGTGTGTTGTCTCATCATTACCCACCTTAAAAAAAATGCTGAGGGATTTCTGCACTTCTCTGTCTCCCCTCTGCTGCACTTGGACCGCATGCCGCTTGTGGTGGTTGTCTTGGCTGATTATCTTCCTCAGGCTCGCTGTCAGAGAGTTCCAGGGGTATGCCTCTATTAGTAGCAATGTTGTGCAACATGGCACAAGTGGCAACAATTTTGCAGCAGGTATCTGGCCTGTACTGCAATGCACCACCAGTTTTGTGGAGGCAGCAGGACCTAGATTTCAGTAAACCAAATGTCCTCTCAATCACGTTGCATGTGGAGATATGTGCCTCATTATATTGCTGCTCACTTGGGGTACTTGGATTTAGGTATGGCGTCAGTATGAAGGAGCACACAGCTTATGCTCTATCACCTACAGGGTGTAAAACAAATACATTACTCACTGCCATGTGTCTCCATGGCGGAAGAGTCTGCAAGACAGTATCACATCTGTTTACCAAGCAAGGTATCCTTCTCTAAATTCATCCGCAAGGAGACGTCTGTGTATGCCACGGTGTCTGAAGATGTAGGAGTCATGTGTACTGCCAGGGTAACTAGCCACTATGTCTGTGATGATGTTTTGGGAATTGCAGATGACTTGTATGTTCAATGAATGGTATGATTTTCTGTTCCTGTAAATGTACTCATTCACTAAGGGAGGGCAAATGGCTACATGCGTCCCATCAATGCAACCAATTAAGTGGGAAAAAGGGGCTACCTGATAGAAATCAACTTTGGTTTGCTGCAATTCCTGTGGTGTTGTGGGGAACCTTATGTGGTGGTGTATCCTCTGCAACATGGTGTAAAGGAATGAGTTGAAAAAGCGCGTTAGGGCACTTTGAGAGACACCTCCAGCTACATATATTACACCCTGGAAGCTACCTGACGCTAGGAGGTGCAGAGAACAAAGGATCTGCACATGAGTGGGGATGGCATGTGTCCTGCGAGTCTGACGCTGCAGTAGTGGATCTAATTCAGCTATGAGATCATAGATTATGTCTGCATTCAACCTATATTTGTCATATATCTCTTCCTCTGTCTGCCCTAACAATGTAACCCGCACTCTGAAAATGTGCTCCTTTATCCTCCTTCGTCTCTGTGCTGCTGCTCGTAGCCTCATCCTCCTCGCCATGACGTAGAGCGCTGCCATTGTGAAACATTCTGATGCCTTCTGGGACTGTTTAAGTAGTTTGGTAATGGTTACCACCTGATTTGTTCACTTTGAAATGGTTATCACCTGGTTTCATTTGTTTTTATTTAAGAAATGCAATTTGCGATTTCCAGCAGAATCGCAATTTGCGAATTTTTCTTGCATAGGTTTTGCGATTACCAATTTGCGATTACCTATTACGGAATCGCAAATTCAGATTCGGTATTTAGGTAATCGGAAAATATATTGCAAATTTACGGACGAATCTGCGATTTTGCTTCATGCATTGCTTATGGCTATTTTGCGATCGCAAACGGCCAATTTTTGCGATTCGCAACATTTGCGATCGCAAAATAGCTTGATGCATGTGCCCCTCTGTTCTTTAACAGGGTTCAACACATAGGGGCCGATTACGATCTCGCTCGGAAAGCCCTACGGCCGACTCGGTCCCGTAGAGCTTTCGAGCGACTCGCACTCCAAGGCTCCGAGCGACCGAGTATGATGCAATTGAGCGCTGACGGACTCGGGTCGCTCGGAGTCCCATTGAAGTCTATGGGAGCCTGTTGTACATAGCGTACATAGGCTCCCATAGAGAAAAAAGGTAGGTCACGTAAAAGGGCGCCCCCTGTCACGGGGACGCCTCGGTGCCGGCCACCCCGTGCCTGCATGTGTAGGGGGGACCCCCCAGTGACTGAGTCGTAGGGCTATGGGTAAATGGGGGCCCGCTACGGCCCCCCGAAGTCCGCTTCCCAATGCTGTCTCGAGTCGGAGGCTCCGACTCGATCCGTCTGCTCGACACGTGCATCGTATTTGGTCGCTCGGAAATCAGCCCCATTGCGCTGTGCGCGTCGGCCATGTCGGAGTCGTCCGGAGGGCCTCGTTAATGGGTACGAGTCGCTCGGAGCACTAGGCTATATTCGCATCGTACTTGCTCGCTCGTACAGCTGTACGAGTCGTCCGGAAATCACGCTTACAACTCGGACTCGCTCCTGACGGATGCCGTCAGGAGCCCTTCCGAGCGAGATCGTAATCGGCCCCATAGAGGGCATCATGTTGGCAAATGCTGTCAATCAGAAATATGTCATGATCTTAATTCCTGAGACGATAAGGCAGCTACCAGCTTCCAAACGCAATGACTCCTCAGCCCTGCCCAACACAGCCAATGTGAACTCCTGGAATGCACTTTATTTAGTTTCCAGCACTGTGAGAAGGCCACATGCTTTCTACTGTCACATTTACAGAAAGTGTGGTTCAATCAGGCTAAGCAGAGGAGAGGATGTAGCCTTACGGCTAGAGCGGTCGACCTCGAAGCTGGGGAACTGTGTTCGAGTCTCGGCAACGACGCTAAACATCCTGTGATTCTGGGCAAATCACTTAATCTCCTTGTGCCGAACAAAAATAAATATGTCCATCTGTAACGAAACTGGTGCTCATGTAAAGCGCTCTGATACCTCATATCTTCGGGTCTAGTTTGCGCTATATACAACTCTAAAAAAAAAAAAAAGCAGACTGCATTTGAAGGAAATGAGGGGGTCTTCTTTCCCTAGTTCAATGGGCATTGCATGTTACCTACCCACGTAATTCAGAAGCACTCTGAGGGCAGCCACAGGAAGAGACAAAGACCAGTATGAAAGGAGGATCTGGGCCCAAAATATATCACTGCCATTCCCTGTCAGTGGTTTGGGGTCCAAGCAGTGCTTAATTTGCTAAAAGAAAATTAGTGCAGGGGATGAATGTGTTTCTTAGGAGGCTGACACAGCATTACTGAATTTCAGGCCTGCCGAGCACCAAGGCTGCATAGTTTTGATTCCTTCTAGCATCTCTTTCTTCCACCAACCTACTCTTCCTGTTTTTTTCTTACTCTTGCAGGTAGTTTTCTATCCTTGCTATTCCCCTTTGCCACTCTATCCCTACCTTTCTATTCCTCCTTTGTTATCTCTTCCTCTCTTTCGGTGTAGGTCAAAGGCTGATGATGTAAATTAGGTCTGGAATCCCAACAATAGGTGCTTGTGCCCACCACCTTCAATAACCTGCACAAATGAAGCAATGTGCCCAAGGCTCTGGAACGACTGATGGGCATCTGCCTGGCTAGTACTATCTCCTTTTGAACAGTCTAATTGGGCATGTTGCCACATTGACTCCCTGAGCTATGCCCATGCTCCCGTAACAACTTATGCCTACCTTGTCTTTCTGTCCTGCTGTTGTATTAAGGTCACTCCTGCAGTACCCACATACAGACAGTACTGTGCTGACTGGCAGGGGGATCAAATCTTTGTATGCATCATCTGTGCCAAGGTGTTTACTACTGCCTTTATAGCCTATTCATTTAATATCAGTGGTTGTCAGTAAAATGCACCTAGAAAGGCAGCATTTCAGCAGACTTCACCTTGATGGAGAATATACAACCCAATGTATAATTGCATTTATGTTCTATTCAGTTTTAATCAATTATTTTTTCCAGATGTCCTTCTAAACACCATTTGAACACATTTCAGGAAAACTTAACAATGTTCTTTTCCCACTGTGTGTGTTAAGGCACCATCTCCTACTATTTAGCACTAATAACTGTAAAGGTAGAATTGTTAGAAAATACAGACAAATGTGTTATGTTCTTTAAAGCATCACTATATTCCGCCTTTTTAAAATGACATTATGAAGGGAGCTATATCCCTCTCCACCTCAGTAGTCCTTTTATGTTGCATTTATCCCTTGGGGCCTAGCCCCCAAAACATCTACTCCTGGCTATGGGCCTGAACCGTGATCAGTACCAAAAGAAACAGGCACAATTTTGAAGACATAAAAGTTATACTACTCTAGTGAAATAATCATCAGTTCGAAATATCATGGTCATTGGGTTTGGCACAGCTTGAACATGATTAAAAGTACATGCAGTAAAAGCTCTTACAGACACTCTCTTAATACCAGCATACACCAGCAAACGTAAATGAATCAGTCACAAAAATATTTTCAAATAAAGGCCTTTTTGAACAAATCAAATTGAAAGCCTTACAGTTCTTCTATGACCAGATTGTATATCAGTCACGGTTACATTTGACATTCTATGACAACAGGGTGCCAAGATGTCTCAAGCATCAATCAAATACAGACCTTTTGAAATTTTGCCTAGTTTGTTAGCTGAGGGACCCACCAAAATCCTTATTCAACTACAGGTGCTTTGGCATAGAGATGTTTTGCATATTTGTGAGGATTCCAGTCAATAGCAAGCCTCGTTGGGCCCTAAAGAATTGGAAACTCAATATTTGAGGTGGAATGTTTCTCTTCATCACACGTAAACATTTTATGCAATACACCCAGGTCTGACAGAAGGTGGGGCAAATTGGCAAATATTTCACAGGCCCCGCTTTTTCAGGGCCCCACTCTCCAGGGCCCGACTGGCCGTAGGGTGCACCGGGCGTTTCCCCGGTGGGCCGCCAGGGCCGTTAGCTGCAATATCGCCCCCTGTAACAAAATCGGCCGAACCCGGCCCTGGCAAACAGCTCGGCCGCACCCCAACCCCCCGGGGGGCCGGCCGAGCACTTTGCCAGGGCCGGTTTTGGTTCCCAGTCCGTTATTGCAAAATGTATAGATTTTTTAATTAAGCCTGTCAGGATTATTAATGATGAGGCAGCTAACAGGTCTATACTACTATATGGCGTCAGATGGTGAGGCTGCCATGTTTTCTCTTTCCTTGGAGGATATTCTTTTGAACTTAGGAACAGGTGTAAGACCCAAGTAATGCCAACGGCCAGAATGATTTTGGGATATGTAGTCCATCATCGAACATTAAGTCTCAAAAAGTGGATTAGTCAAAATGATCTCAAACTAACGGCTCTGGAACTAAAGTCCTTCTTTTCAGGCCTGACGTGCACAGCAAGCTCGAAGAACTTAGCACCCTGGTACCAACTCCTTTCTTTAATCAAGCATGCACCTAATCTTGTTTCCAGTGCAAAAAAACGAATGGTACCGCTGGACTCTATGTGTACATTTTCTAATTAGCCTCATCATTAAAAGAGCACATTACCAATTGTAAGTGCTACATTCTTGCTTCCGTGATCATAATATAGAAATACTTAAAAGACCCTCAAAACAGAAACAAAGCAGCAGGCTAGCAAAAGGACTGAGAAAACGAGAAAACATTGGCCCCCGCGAGCCACACCTTCCAATGGCTACCTGTGAGGCCAAAATTAAGTTCATGATTCTGTGCCTTACATACAAACGTGTCTCATGCACCACCCCAACCTATCTCAATAATATCTCACTAGACTCTGAGGTGACCGCTCCTTTCACCCAATCACCTATACCCTGTCTAGCACACACACACAATCTCTTCAGAAGTGAGAACAGAGGCTTGGCAGTGCAAGAGCCCATACTGCACACCCACGACTCAGTTCAGAGAGTTACAAGTCTTGAATTAATAAAGAAGCAAAGCAAAGCATAAAGGCAAAGGCATTTATCATCAAAACTAAACAAATTAAAATACAGATGTGAATTTATATGCACTCAATAATTATGACACTAAAAGAAAAACAGAATCCAAATTAGGAAGCACCACTCAAACGTTGCCGTAATGATGAGAGATTACAACCACATCTGCTGCATGCACAGATATATCCAATTTATCCACTCAATAATGCAATCAAAAATAGATAGAAAAGGGCACAATACGTTTTGCGAATCATTTCCTTAACCACATAGTGCAGCAACAGACGTGTTCAAAGTAAGAAATCCAAAGCCCAGATTAAATACATTCACTTATAAATTGCTAAGTCTGAACCCAGTGAAATCCCGTTTATCTCAGTCGACAATAATCCAAACGCACCCTTCTGCAATGAAAGGGTTTAGAGTCTCAATCAAACACATTACCCAGTGAGGCTGAATGCTCGCCTGTGGACTTTTGAAATGTCCAATTGATGTAGTTCGCTATCAGCAGCAAAACTAAATAAATCCCCATAGCACATCATCTACCCTCCGATGCCCACGTTTCTGAGTTATACAGAGAATAGAAATGAGTTTTGACATCAACTCCCACTCAGTATACATGAAGATTTCAAGGTGGTCTCACTAACTACACAGCTTCGACACATTCCTACGGAAGACCCCCATCTTTAAGCAAAGACAAACTTTGAAGCATTCATTCTCTGGTGGCACACCCAAAGTTTAGAATTCCACCCCCTTCTACTCTCACTAGTGCCTCCTTCAAAAACGGAACCACTTTTTTAATTCAGCTCTTATCTTCCTCCTTACCTTGCTGTACAATGATTTGTGTACGGCGCTAGTACGGATTTTAATGCACCTAGACGCACCGTCTCACTGTCAGGACGACTGTTGTGTTTCTCTTGCAGCCTTAAAGTGGGGAACTGTAGGGACCCCTTTGGCAAATGGTTTAGCCTGAATATACTCTAAAAAGTCTGCGTAGGTTCTTCTGATCTGACACATGCCTAGTGTATTGTGTAGTGTATAGCCATCCACATATGCATACATACAGATGTTTTTACAAGTACTGCTTAGCTGTACATTGTTGCTTTTTTACTGCTGCAGAAAAAGTGTCCCCCTCTTGATTTGTGATGTGCTGCTGCTGTATGTAAAGTGCTCTGACACTCTTGGGCCTTCTTAGTGTTTTATAAATTACCCAAAAAGGAAATCAATAAATAAATATATACATTTGATTAGCACGCACCACTATTTGGGAGGCTGCAATCACTACTCAAAGCTCCTCTTAAGACGCAAATGTATTTTGTCCTCTGCCAGCATGAATAAAGAATAAAATGAAACCTTCTTCTTGGCTTGCAGAAATCTTTCTACTGGGACGCAGGTTTAAAGTGCTTTCACAGAAGACCTTGTGATGAATACAGATAGGTCACTGAATGCAATATGGCTCCGGCTGCTTCAGAAATTACCAGCACGTGTCCAGATTTGACATCTGACTTGAGCAACTAAGGGCCTCATTACGATGTCGGCATGACTTACGTCCGCCCGACACCTTAGCGGTCTGGAACTGCCCGACCGTAAGTAGGTGGTTCCGACCTCAGTATTACGATGTGACCGTCCATAGGGCGGTCAGAAACATCCATTCTACAATGGAAGCTTGTGCGGTGGGCAGAAAAGGCCCCAGAGACACTTTTAAACAGCCTTTCCATGTCAGAAAGGCCGACATGAAAAGGCTGTCGGAAAGTGGCATCATAATCCCGACGGCGGAGCCGAGCCTGGCTCCGCCGTTATTAGGGGGTTATGGTGTTTTCTGACTCACCAACGGGCTCTTTGAGCCCGCGGGAAGCACTGTGGACTGTCCCTTCGCCCAATGCCTGTGCCTGTCGCAGCATAATGCGGCGGGTGGACTGCAGACATAGATTTCGGTCCCACCGACGTAGTACCTGACCTTCCTTGATGTTTTCAGTCAGATACTACTGAGTTTTCATGTCAAGGGGCGGAACGACATTCTGGAAAGGGCGATGCTGTGGCCTGGACACACCTGGTTTTAGCTGCTGCACTGCCTTATACTGAAAAGTCTTTACTTTAACTGCTTTTTTCTGAGAATATTATAACATCTATTTTTAAAATAACATATTTATTACTATAGAAGGAAAAAATACACATGTGATGCATAGTGAACGGAAACAAAATACTTCTCATCCTCCAGTGAAGTGCAAGATGGTGGCATCTAATGAACCTTCTTTAACTATATTACTGGATGAGATTCAAGCTATTCAATCCAACACAGATTCTATTGCGTCAGAAATTAAAAATATGCGAAAAGACATGGCTAGTCTTTCAATGAAACTAGCTGATAATGTAATTAAAATTCATTCAGGGTAATAAAGTCAAAATTGACAGTCTCATGCCGCTTGCAGCAAAAATAATACCAACGACCAACTCACTACTTGGCTAGGAAAATTATAATAGACAGTTCAATTTGCGCATATTTAACTTAGCTGAAGATGTGGAAGGTAAAGACTGTAGGTTGTATTTGTAGAATTTATTACCTGGTCTCTTATGTCTAAAATGTCCTGAAAGATTTGATGTTGATAAGGTGCATAGAATTCCTTACCAGCTAAATCCACACCAGAATAGATCTCTAAAGTTCTGTGTCATCATCACCTAGTGTTGATATGGAAGGCGTGGCAAGAAATCCCGTCGTTAATGGTAAATGGCAATAACATTTTCTTTCGCCAAGACTTTATCAAAGAAACTGTTAAAATCTGAATAGAGTTCACTGATCTTCGGCCAAGATTGATAAGTTCTGGTTTCAAATATAGCCTGTTTGATCCCTCGACTATGTTTATTTGGAAGGATGGTTTGGTTTCTCAAAGTCTTTTCAACGTCCTGAAGACCTTTGTCTATTCCTAGATCAACATTCACAGCTCTCCATGGATACGCATGAGACTGATACTTGAGCATTATCCTAAATGTTCTATATAGCTAGCCTATTTAACCATTTTTTATAAGGGCATTTAAGGTTCGGTCATGCTTGTTATGTGTGTGTGCAATTCAAGAATGCTATTAATATTTCTATGTTTTTTGTGTTTGTATCTGTCTCTCCTTTTTCTTTGCTGTCTTAATTCAAAAGCTACTTTTCTTTTTCCTAATCTCGCTGATTATTTCTTCTCTTCTCTTCCGTCTCCATTTATTTGTTCTGATGTCAAATATTGAAGGTATTAAAATTGTTTCTTTTACTATTTTGGGGCCGATTACGATGTCGTTAGGAAGGGCTTCAGATGGTATTCGGTATTGTCGAATCCGATTCGGAACCCTTGTTAAGTTAGTGAGTTAAGAAAAAGCACTAATGTTCTACAAAGATGAAAGAAAGGTGTTACCACCTCAATGACAGCTTAGAATCTGTTTATTTGAAAATGGAACCGTAGGTGCTATGGAATACAAAACAGCAATACAAAACATGACAAAAAATGTTATTACTTTAACAAATATTAATTTAGATATGAGAAAACATTTGTTTGAAACCCACATTATTACTAATATCTGGAACCACATTCAGTCAATGCTGCCACTCTGTGTTCTCTTTGTTCGTGGTAATATAATATCTATAGCACTTACTCTATAGAAACGTACTCTTATAGCCTCCATGACATCACTTACAATCCCGTATCAATTCCTGTCATTTCCTTGGTTGATGGGAAGATATGTGCTCTGATTTGTCGCATTATACCCTTCATCAAGGTCTTCTTTAAGGCATCGAGGTTTCGAACAAATTGCCCATATCACTGGCACTGCAGGGTAAGAGTGAGAATTAAACCTAAAGAAATACTTATCACCAATCACCAGGCGATTTATTTAGAAAAGCATATGCACACAAGCTATCTTGGTTAGCACACATCAAGACAAGGTTTTCACAACAGTAGCTAGTGATTGTCTGGTACAATCCAAAAGTAGTTAACAAATGTGATAATGCTATTTTCAAAGCCTTTTTTGCAATTGACTATATACCAGGAAAAAGGGGGCTGCAGCACTTAGTCCCAGAGTGAATACATATTCTAAGACTAAGGGCTACCTAACAGTATTACCGGAGGCCTGGCAACTCACTGCCCACCATATTAACGATCCTCATGCTATGGCAGCATGACAGACAGGTCTCCATTTTGTTGGTTTATCAAAGACAAATCCCCAAAGTGGTTTATTGTCCTTGAAGTGCTGAAAGGTTGCTCACAGCTTGTGGGAGACATTGATCGTTCCTTCCTGCCTGAGACACTAATGCTGGCATGGCAGCCCATGGCAGTCAAAAACTATGGCAGACAAGGCATCGAAAGAGCTTTGCCCTAATTAGGCAGGGCCTTTCAAGGAATTGCCTACTGCCAGACTGCATTGGCTGGACTGCTGAGAAGGTGTTCAGACACTGGAGATGACTGAGGCTCTGCCATTGCATATATATTGGTTTCTCCACCTCTAAACGAGGTTGGGGAACTGAGTGTTAGGAAGATGGTGGTTTTGCAGATTTGTTTGGGGTGCAATACCACAAAATAGTCTGGGGGATCTTTAGGTGTATGCATTGTGGAATTATAAATGGATCATGAAACAATGGCTAGCTAGGAACTGTTTAAGGTATAATCTGTGAAAAGTGGCACTGTTTCTATCCAAATCAGCAGACATCTCTGTATGACAATATGCAATGGCTATTACAAAAGATAGATGTAAACAGTAAAACATAGTAATATTAATGCTAACTTGTATGCTCATTGATAATTATTTTTTGAATCACCATCTTGATATAGTATAAAAATATGTAACTAAAAGCTAATAAAATGGTAAGTGATTAGGGTGATTATTTGCTCTAGCTAGTAGTATTTCTTTCCAAATTATTAGTAAATAAAAGCACAGTTGTGTATTTGTACAAAATGAATTATGGTGTCAAAATCTCTATATTTAATGCTTTCCTTCATATATCATAAGGCATACAGCATATAGAGAAATACAGTCTGTTTGATGATATCTACTTGATGGTAATTTGATGACTTTTCAAAATGATTTAAGAACAGTATCAAAAACAAACAAACAAAAGGCTTACATACCGTATGGATGGATCATTCAATTGCCATAATACTTACTGATCGAGCAGGAAAGCTTGGCCTTGGAAAACACCCCAAGACAGACTAAGAATTTTTCGATTGATCTATACTAGGGACTCATTTTTAATCTCAGTGCTCATCTGATTCAAGAATTTAAAATATTGTACTTTGGAGGGTGCATTTTTCTCATTGTTAAATAGCACAGGAATGATGCAGCTCAACTGCTTTAAGGTGAACTGTGGATTTTTATGATGAGTACCATTAGGGTTAGGTTTATGATAATGGATAGTGTTACACTTAGCTTTCACTGGGATAAGATTCAGTTGCAGTGTTATGTGTTAGGGCTAGTATTCAGATCAGGGTTTGTACTTACATTTGGACGTATCAAATTTGATGTAGTGTCATCCTCATTAGATGCATTCTTTGTAGTAGTTTCTGACTCGGCCTCCTTACAGCATTAACAGTTTTATGATGAGAGCTGTGATGGATGCTGATTATTATATATGAGTTTGAGTTCTGGAAGTGAGCAACTAGCTGAGCACTTAGGAGCGCTATAGAACAGCAGTCTCTAACCGCTTCTATAACAAAAGTGACGTCTGATCAATAAAAATAGTCCAAAGCTACTAATGGCATTGACCATTGTTGCTGTAGTGACCACATCAAATACAATCGCAATAGGAACTCCACCTTTCAGGATTACTAGTAGTGACTACCATGATGTATGTCACAATATCAAGTGATAAAATATCGTCATGCCAAAATATCATATCTCGAATACTGGCTAATACAATATTATAAAGTACATATATATAAGTTAGTATAGACTTACTATTCTTAGCTTCACATTTACCTACCATGACTATATATATATATATATATATATATATATATATATATATATATATATATATATATATATATATATATATATATTTACTGAAAAAATCCAAAAGTTACTGGGATGTTATAGTTAGGAAATAGCATTTAAAAAAAAGAAGAAATTCATTAAAAAAAACCACAATGTTACAGGGACATTTTAGTTGGGAAATAGAATAAAAAAAACATTAGAAATTCTCTAAAAATTCAAAGGTTACAGGGATGTTATATATAGGTTCACATTTTACACACATAAAACCAAAGAAATTCAGTAGTTATAGTTATAGGTATGTCAAGAAACTATAACTCACGCCGTGAAGTAACTATGGGCCTGACTTTGGCGGTCTTCGGACCGCCGATGAGTCAGATTCACCCCCTACCGACTAGGCGGTCAACCCGCCCTATTACGATGTTGTCGGTTTGCAGAACGAAAGACACCTGGAGCACCACCGACACAGACAGCCATTTGAAGACCACGCCAACGTTGGTCGGGGAAAAGCAGCTGTCATAGGACGATACCGAGAACTTCACTGCTGTCTGAATTAAGGGTTGGCTTTCCGACAAGCTGACCAGTCAGTGGAATGGAAGGATTTGGGGTCCATACTCACCCATTTCTTTTTCTTCCCTTCAGTCTCCAATGTGGATCCCTTTCTCCAGGTCCCCCTTCACACCAGCATCTTGACCTTAAGAAAACAATCTAGGTTAGTCCGTTTTGTACTATTTACCCATTGACTGGACTGGGCACATATGGTTCAGACTCCAGCAATAGGAAAATACTCATAGTAGGTATTTTTTAACATGTCATGCATATGTGTAAATTCAACACTTGTGCAGTCAAAATATACACACAAGCATCAACATATATTTAAAAATAAACACCGTCGTCAGAAACACCCCCTGCTGGGCCAGTGGTCACATCGTAGAGGATGTAGCCTTACGGCTAGAGTAATCTACCTCGAAGCTGGGGAACCGGGTTCGAGTCTCTGCAACGACGCTCAACATCCTGTGATTGTGGGCAAATCACCTAATCTCCCCGAGACTAACAAAAAAATAAAAATAAATAAAAGAATGTGTCCATCTGTAACGAAAGTGGTGCTTATGTAAAGTGCTCTGATACCCGATTTCTCGGGTCTAGTTCACACTATATAAAACTCTAAAAATAAAAAATAATACAGCCGGTGGGAGACTGCTGCTGCGGTGTTCTTCAAGGGTCCGCCGCTGCAGTTGTACGGCCGTAAAACCACTGAACTCTTAATCAGGCCCTAAGTTACCTTAGGTGCATATATATAGATATCTATATATATCTATATATCTATATCTATAGATATAGATATAGATATCTATATATATAGATATAGATATTTATATCTATATATATATGTGTGTGTGTTCAAGATAAATAGATGTGGATTTAAGCATGTAAATAAAATGAAACTTCCTTATAAATCCTTAACTTCAGTATATTGTGGTAGTCATTGGGTACAATATTTTGACTGGGTGATATCTAAAACTCAATATTGTAGTGGAACACCAACCATCCCAAAGCATACGACAGGGTTACCAATAGCAATGTCAGGGAAAACGTTATCAATATAAAATTCCTTCACATGACTAATGAAGTAACAACTACAGCAGAAAGTACCTACTGGCAGAAACAAACTAATAACATCTCTAAATCTATTAACTCGGTTTGAACTATCATTTAAAGGGCAGCTTTTAAAAGAAATTATTTTGGATTTTTAATCATTTTGTTTTTAAACATCAGCATATCAGGTTCTCAAATACATTTTCCATCAGATATGCAATTTCCATATTGAGTGAACACATTCAAAGAAAATCTTGTCTTTTTGTGAAAAGAAATTAAACTTTTGTCTCAAAATTTAGTTTTCATGCTGGTCCCCAAATATCAGCGTGTGATTTCCCTAATACAAATTCATCACATTGACAGATTCTGTTCACTTGGCCAGGTAGTACTATCATATGACTCGAAGGTCCACTATGCCAATGATGGCTACATTATGCCAAGGATGCCCACTGTGATGTCAAGGCAAAAACTGTGCCATGCTCACCTTAGTGCTAAGAACCACCACATCACGTCAGTCACAGACATTAATATTCCAAGGATGTCCACAATAGTCTGATAAACTGCCACAATTAGGCCAAGTTTCCGCACAATATGGCTATGGTAGCTGCTATCATGCCATGATTAGTTCATGTATGCTCAACAAATGTCAAGATTTAAAATTATTATATCAGTGCCAACATTATGTCAGGAATAGTTATATTTGTGCCAGAGACAAACCTCTTATATTGGTGTCACCATATACATTTGTTGTTTCCTGACACCAGGAACGGCTTCCCGGGTGACACACTGTCTTTCAAGGAGGGACACAACACCATCCACCTACACAAGACAAGCATAATAGCACACATAGAAACATTCAAATACATATATATAAATGCACACATCACGCCCATCACCTGAACCAAAAAAAATACCATCACCTGTCTCAACTCACAATCAAGCCACTGCTTTCCTTGGCTATAGGACTGCTAATGCACGGTTATCACATAGTTCCACTATACTTAGCAATCGCACACTCTCATACCTCCACTCTGAATGCTGCTGACACTTCTTTTTTGGCTCAGTTTTCACAGGTACTGTATGATCGATAATCGATGGAGTGGGGCTTGCAAAGTGACAATTTTTCATATGACTTTGCTAAACTGAGAGTGGGGACAGTTGGTCATGTTGCAGGTACTTCAGGTTGTCACAGTGTGTCTGTGTGTTGCACGTGGTCCTGCCGCTGGTTCAGCACGTGGTTACTTCAAGGATACAGAGATGTGTAGTGCTGCCATTTTCATATTGGTTTAACCTCTGAATTATGTACTGTGTGGTGCTAAACTTCAGGGATTTACCAGGATACTGGCGAGCTACCAGTAGCTCTTGAGCTTCTCGCTGGGGACCCCTGCTATACAGGACCAATGTTTGTGCTGCTGCTTTGCTCAACACAAAAGAGGTAGCAACTCTGGTTCATCAAACCATTGTTTTTGTGCAATACTATAAAAAATGAAGAAACGGCTACAGAAGTGTTATTTAATGCAGCCACAGTTGATGTCTGCTACGAACATTTATATTTTTTATTAAATTAAAGTGTGTAATTTGAATGTGACACACATATTCGGTAGAAGCTGTAATTTCAATTTTTTTCATAAATAAATACTATAATAAGTAGCAGTGATCATTTTGGTGCAGTGCCTCGTATGTAATGGCACACCGACATAGCGGTATTCCCATTTAATAGAACACAATGGGGCATATGTACAAGGAGTTAACGCCGCGTTAGCTGCACTTTTCTGCCGCTAATACGGCAATATTTTTATCGCCCTATTAACAAGCTGTTGCTAATAGCCGTTAGCGGCAGATTTCTGGCGATACCGGCCGTTTCCAGCATCGCCAGCTATGTTAGCGATAACTATTGCTAATGATATGCAAGGTAGATGTTCCCGTGCAAAAACGCACGCTAACCCCACTTCGCGATATTTACAATGATCGCCCGAACCCGCGATACGTTAAAAAAACAGCCGCTAAAGCCCGTTAGCGGCTGGGACTTAAGACCAGAAAATAGCTGGTCTTAAAAATTGAGTTAATACTTGGGGCCTCATGTCAGCAGGTTTTGGTGCTGGACAGCGCTGCAAGCAATGTTGCTGCGCTGCCCTGCGACAAAACTACAGGGCAGGAATGCGCACCATCAATAAGATTCGTATGCGTATTCCTGGGCCTCACTCATGAAAAGTGTTGCAGCGCTGCGACAAGACAGTGTTGCAACACTTCTCACTATGCCCTTCTTGCGACTCCATGGATGCGCTGTATTCACTGGACAGCGCTCCATGACGCAAGTAATGACAGATACGTCTGGAATCCTGACATATCTGTCTGCGCTAATGTCACGCATTGCTGTTGTTGTGTCACAAGCATGACGCAACTCCAGCAATGCATGGGGCCAGCCTATCCCTGTGGCACTGCGTCACCGTAAGGTACTGACGCAGTGCCGTCCTACAATAGTCGCAGTGAAAACTGAGGGATTTCACTGTGCCACTCCTATGAGGCCTTGTCGCGTGGGAACGTACACCCTGCGTACATCATACCTGATGCAGGTATGATGTGGCACAGGGCTTCACAAGGTCACGCATATGCTTACATGCGTCACTCTGCAAATACGGCGCTACGTGGTGCTAGTTTTGCCTGGTCCATTCTTGAGGGGTGCCAGGGTGTTGGCGCAGTTGGAGATCCATTGGTGGCGGTTGCGCACTGCGGTGTCATCGACTGTAAGCGTTAGCGGAGTGGTGCTGCTGAGGGAGTTGACGAGACGTTCTTCGGTGACCTTGATCCAGCTGCGAGGGGGAGCGATGATGGCGGTGGTGTACAGTGGGCATGGTGAAGACGTGATGTATACAATGATGGTCGGTCCAGGAAAGTCTGGTGGTGTGGCTGTAGTTGAAGTTCCCGCTGGCGGAGGAGACGTGCTTGACCATGTGTCCTGCTATGTGGCTTGCTGCAGTGACTAGCTGCTTGAGTCTGATGTTGGTGAGCTTCCCCAGGAGGGGGTGGTGTTCTGGTCACTGGGGTTGTCCAGGTGGAACTTGAGTTCACCGAGTAGGATGTCGTCGGTGGATGGGAGAGCCTGGGGTGCAAGGAGGTCTACAATGGTATCGGAGAATGGGGGGCCATGGCCCGGGGGGCCTGCAGATGAGGGTGCCACAGAGGATGGGCTTGGGGTTGGTTCGGATCTGGGAGTTGAGGTGCTCCATGGTCACCGTTGGGTCATTAGAGTGCGTGGTCAGTCGGAGTGTGCTTCTGTAGGTGATGGTAATGCCTCCTCCTGGAGGGTTTGGGTGGTCCTTGCGGGTGATTCAGTAGTTGTCAGTGATGGCGATGGCGATGTCCGGTCCGGAGCAGAAGTTGGTGCTGGCAGGCGATGTGGTGTCCAGCGTTGATGGCGAGGAGGGTGCTGGCGTGGAGTGTCCGAGAGGAAGGGTCCTTGGTGCTGAGCGCGGTCCAGGGACAGACGGACGCAGACGGGCTTGCCTATGGCTTGCCTTTGGCACGGGAGACGTCCATTACAATGCAGGCATTACATCGTAATGCCTTTACAACGCTACTCCAACCACGCAGGTGCCTTTACATCGCATTCCATTACAACGCATTGTGAGGTCAGTAGTGGGGTATTTTTAAGTTTTAGGGTGGGTATGGGTTTCGTGTGTTGGAGATGAAATTTGGGGTGTGCTTTGCGGTCAATCCTTGAAATTCGGGTGTGTTTTGGGGCCAATTATGAAAATTCGGGTGTGTTTTGGGGTCAATTATGAAAATTCAGGTGTGTTTTGGGGTCAATTATGAAATTTGGGGTGTGCATTTGGGTCAAATATGAAATTTGGGGTGTGCATTTGGGTCAAATATGATTTTTAGGCTGTGTTTTGGGGGAAATGTGAAAATTGGGGTGTGCATTTGGGTCAAATATGATTTTTAGGGTGTGTTTTGGGGGCTCACAGATGATTTTTAGGGTTCACGGTTTGCTTTGGGGCGCAATGGTTAGTTTTAGGGTTGCACTCACTGTAGTGGGAATAGTAATTTTTACATCTCTGCTATGTAACACCTTCCCTACTGTTGCAATATGCCTAGTATTAGTATGCATTGTAATGGAATGCGATGTAATGGTATGTGTCGTAACTTCATATCTACCTTTGGCACACCAGTGGTACGCCCGCTGCGCCTGGCTGCACAGCGGCCGCCATTGAGAAGGGCTGCAGGGGGGACTGGACAGCTGGGAGGTGGGAGGTGGGAAAGGCTGGAAAGAACACTGGATGGGGCGTGGACACGGGGGTGTGTGTGAGCGGGTGTTGTAAATATTTAAATGAGGGAAATCTTACCTTGATGCCGGTTCCCTTGTCTTCATTGCTCCTGCTCTCCTGAGTATGCTTCCAGGAACAGTAAGTAGGCAGCCAGGCTCCCTCCCCTGAGCCAATCTCAATGCTGTGATGCGGCATTGAGATTGGTCATTGGCGCCGGGACAAGGCATGCAGTCAGGGGCTGGAGGGGTGGGCATGTTCTCCATGCAGGCTGTAATGCAGCCTGCATTGCGAACAGGGAAGTGCACATGACTGCTTTGGGCGGCCTGAGCGGGCCAACCAAACAGTCATTGCACACTTGAGTGGGCATGCCAATCCGCCCCTGCCCTGCTCCGTGAGTGGAGCAGCCCTACCCACCCTCCCTCCCGCAAAGGAAACATAGCACGATTACATCAGCAAGTTATCATCATGTGATGATTTTTCCTCTTCTTGCACTGCTTGAAAGCAGTGGGGCTACGCTCTTCCGCCATAGCGGATGAGCCACCACTGGGGGTGCGTCATCTACGTGTGCTAGGCCTGGGCGACTCGACCCCCGGGCCTCCTGCGCTACGCGTCCCACCTTCTCCTTACCTGGACATTGACACCGGGGCGCAATCCGCTGCACTCTCCCCAAATCTATGACTCAGCCAGCAGGAGCCTCAGCCAGGTGTGATTTCACAAGTCTGGGTACAGCAGTCACCGCCAAGTCCGCTGGTGAACCTCCCGATGCAGCTGATGTAGCAGGGCCCCCTTAGGCGTGAAGTTGCAGCACTCCCGCCACACAAGTTCGGCACAGCTCAGGGGCCTCCACAGCATCCGGCCAGCTCAACATCATCCGGCCTGTGATGCAGAGAGGCGGCACCCACCGTTGGTAATCCCCTCCGTGCACCCCGGTGTAGTGGTGGATCGTAGTATGCGATGGAGACCTCTCTACGTTGGTGCGCAGGAGCGCCTCTACCATTAAGAGCTCCAAGGGGCACAAGGGGGTCTTCTCACACAGGTCAGCAACATGTCTCCATGCGACCTGTCAGACTTGACCACCAGGTACGGGTGATCGTCGTGCCTCAATGTCTACCGCCACGGCTCATCGACTCCACAGCTCCTCCGCATCCCACTCCAGGCTCCAGACGCATGTCCAGCGAGGCATCCAGGCTCCAGACGCAGGTCCAGCGAGGCATCCAGGCTTCAGACGTAGGTCCAGCGAGGCATCCATGCTCCAGACGCAGGTCAGCGAGGCATCCAGGCTCCAGACGCAGGTCCAGCGAGGCATCCAGGCTCCAGACGCAGGTCCAACGAGGCATCAGGGCTCCAGACGCAGGTCCAGCGAGGCATCCAGGCTCCAGATGCAGGTCCAACGAGGCATCCAGGTTCTCATCCTGGTCATCCTGGATGTTGGGTGGCTTGCAGGGGTTGTTGAAGTGTGCTGCACTTGGCCCTGGCTGCTACATTCTGCATTTTTTTGGTTTTTATGCCTATTTTCTATTGGAGGTTGCAGATAGGCTATTTTTTGCATTAGAGGCAAAGAAAACTCACGTCGGGCTCACTAACGTGAGTTTTGTTTGCCGCTAATGGGCCTATCGGTAGTTTTCGCCCGCTAACGCCGGAATTCCTATCGCCAGTGCGCTAATGTTAGCGGCAGTTTTCACCGCAGATCCCTGATACTATCGTCATGCAGCGACGGCTTGTAAATACGCTGCTAACATGGCGATAGTTTTCAGCGGTAAGCGGCGATAACAAAACTGCCGCTAACTAGCGTTAGCGATAGTTATCGCCAGTCCTTGTACATATGCCCCAATGTTTTGCAGTGAAGAAGATTCAGCGTTCCCAAGACTCTTTTCTCATTGTCCTAGGAAAATTCACTTTCACTACATGCTGATTTAAGGGGGTATAAGAAACTGATTTATTAATATATATATTTCTTAGTATTTTATGGAAAATTTACAATCTGTACCATACGTTTTGCATATTTGTTAGATGGTACAATTTTTTTATTTTCCAGTTGAATCCAATAATAGAACCGTAAAATAATCTGTACTCTAGTTCAGGGAGGTTCATCATCATTCTTCTCTGTGGACTTAGAAGTTGTGAGTCTCAAATATTAATGTGACTACCCCCCCCACGTTCTGGTGTGTTGCTAGTGCTGAGTTTTATGCCTCTGCCTACTTAAGTAGCTCACTCTTTCAGTGTGCCATGTAGAGTGCACTGTGTGATTTCCAGGTAGTGGCCGGTTGTTCTTTCACCAGTACTATTGTTAAGTCAGCAAACTTGCATTCAGTTTTATTCTTTTTCGTCTGTTTTTGCAATCTCAGCAAGTGTTTCCTGGGACAAGTATTAAGTGGCAGTTTGTCAGCTGATGTATCTTGTGTGTAACACCCTACCAGTACTGGTGAATGGCGGTGCACCTTCAAAACACATGTATCAATGCAGCCTTCCCAGAGTTGCATCTGGGATGTTTTCGGGAACTGATAGGTATATTTTACTTAGCCAATTGGGTGCCATGTCGGTGTGATGTAGTATGTTGATTATGTTCTCGGACACCATAATGCTCTTCGGCAGTAGGAGTCCATCAGGTCTTCGGCTAGGTCTTCTAGCCAGGCATCAAAGAAGGGCGATCCCAGTCAGTCATTCTCCTAAATACTTAATACTGTCGAGCCACCACTCTCCTATCTGTTCCTCACCCAGCCATCGTCTCTAATGCCAGGTGCATTGGTGGTATCCCGTTCCCTCATGGGCAGATTTGTTTTTATAGTTCTGAACAATGTGTTTAACGTCAGGAATGGGCCAGAAGGGAGCATTAACTGCAAGATTAAAAATGTGTGTAGTGGGTCACTGTCATATAGGACCCCCTCTGCTATCCATCCAGACCATCCTATCTGACATTCTTCAGAGCTTGACAAGCTCTGGCACGCTCCACAATGGCAAAGCGTTGTGTTTGGCATGTTGGTAAGAGTCTTCAGTAGTATCATATGCCGATGTACTTGGTAGTGTTCAACAGAGTGAACCCTCGGCATTTCACCGACTGTGGTGACAAGAAATATGCTAATGTTGATTTTCACCATAACTCTGTCCGTTGGTCAACTTCAGGATTGCTTGAGTCTGCGATCCATCTCACCATGCACTGCAGTTGCACAGCTAGGTAGTAGTTGTACAGGTTAGGCTCACCGAGTCTGCCTTCCAATACTGAAAGTTGTAGTTTGGTGAGGAACACTTTGGGTCCTATTCACAAACTGCATCTGTAGTATGTGAAGTAGTACAACAGTAGTATGACTCACATACTACATAATGCTATTTACTTACAGATGCGTGGAGACCTCCGCCTCCACCACTCTTGTTGTTTCTGTGTGGAGGTCAACGCCACGTATGCGGGGAACTCCATATACGTAGGTCTATGTATTAGTGGTAAATGTGGAAGGCAGAGGGGAAGCGGCTGAAAAATGAGGAATACTTACACCTAAACTGCAGGGATTTAGGGAGGGGTTTATCAAGGTACATGCAAATACAAACACCCACTCACAAATGAAGAAGCTCATTCCTATTCACAAACTACCCTTCTAAAGTTACTACAGAGAAAAAAGTTCCAAAATAGTGGTAATGTACACTAGCCGAGCCTTAGAGTAAATCCAACAACACACATGCCCACTCAAAGGTACTGCAATCCACACCCATAGAACACAATGGAGGCATGGAGTTAAAATGATACCCCATAGGAAATAAAGCTGAATAAATAAAATTATTTCGACTTTTAAAAAATATATATACATTTTATTTAATGTTAAAATTGCAATATATATAATTCTTAGATGATAAATGTAATAACACAAGCAGTAGTAAATAAAATAAAATTAAACATCCTTTATTGAAAAAATAAAAATATTTTAAATTCATTCTATATATTCTTTTGATAAATTTTAGTACATAGTAAATACCAATGAAGGTTTTACTGTAGTTGTGATTTATAAAGTTATTTTAAAAAATATTATTCACAAATTAAATAAATATTTTTAAACTAATTATTTATTTAATACACATCACATTTAAGTTAATGTGCAGTAACATTTTAGTTTATTAATTCTAGGTCTAAAATAAATATATACAAACATTTTACTAGAATATTTTATATTTACCTTTTAAATACTATTTTAAAGATTAACACATTTTAAAAATGCTGCCTATGTTTTCCTATAGGGAGAACTGGCATTATGTATGAGGACTTTACTTACATGTGAACAGTTTACAAGTAGTAACTTTACAGTCACAAAAACTGATGTAGGAGGCTCCACCAAGAGGTAGAGACATGTCAATCGGCACCTAGGAGTAACTTAACACTCCTATATAAAAAAAGTGTAAAGTTACTACTAGGTGAAGGAGTAATATTACACACGAGTGCAAACACACGTGTAAACTTACCATTGTAAATAGACTCCTATATGTCTATATCCATCTCATACTAAGGGCCTTATTACGAGTACAGCGGTGCTGGGACCACCGTAATCGCAGTGGTGGTCCAACCACTGACACCCCTGCAGGTCTGCCCGCTCTAGTAGGAGTGTGGTGGTCGGACTGCCACCGGACCGCCACCGCCGCCAGGATCCTGCTGCAGTGGCGGTGCGGATTGGAGGCCGTATTCGCGCCATGCTGATGCCGGCCCTGCAGAGTGAATTACAACCTGCCTTACCACCAAGCATTTCATGGTGGTGAGGCCACCACGAAATGCTTGGTGGAAAGGTAAGGAAAGGGGCCCCTCAACAGGGCCATAGGCAAATCTGCCCATGGGGGTGGGAGCAGGGGACACAACATGTGCCCCTCCCCACAAGTCCATGCTCCTGTGTGCACTGTGTGGCATGCACAACATGGTGCATGCCACACAGTGCACATGACATGGCAGCGGTCCCACGGCGGCAGCATGACTGCTGGCTGTAATCCTCAGCCACAGCATGCCACTGGCGTGGGGCCAATGCCGCACCGCCCACCCTGGATTCTACTCGGAAACCGGCAGCAGGTGCACCACGGGCTTGGCGGTCCTCCTGTTGGTGCACCGGTGGTGGTCCTACAGGAGGACCGCCAAACTTGTAATCAGGCCCTTAGTCTGTCAGCACAAGGTCTACCTCTGTGAAGAAGCGTTTGGGCAAACATATTAGGATACTAGTGAAAAAGTAGAGAAATCTTGAATACAATAGCATATTGGTGATGGTTATTTTGCCCATGATAGAAAGGGGACGTTTTTCAAAAAAGTCACCAATTGTGTGTAGTCGATAAAGTTCTCATTAGGTTTTCATCTATCAGGTCGGTATCCATTCGATATAGACATAGCTTCCCATGTTTAGACGTGTATCTCACTGACACTTCCTACGATCCCCTGTGCCAGTTCGTGGTCTCTCACATAATTCCAATATATATCAGCACATCATTCACATATAATGAAATAATGCATGTGTGTCTCCTATCTTTATTTCACTAAGTTTACCTTCCTTGCAGAATCCTCCTGCCATCAGCTCTATTGCCAGAGCAAACAGAAGTAGAGACAGAGGGCATGGAGACAGAGGGAACCCTTTGAGTGTGCCTTGCATGATGTAGAATGTTTTCTACACTACCTTCCCTGCTTTCACCCTTGCAATCAGGTCTGAATACAGAAGTTTTATACATGTCATGAATTCTGGGTTGAAGCCAATTGCCACAAATAAATATTTCCATCTGGAGAGCCAAAAGACTTCTCCATGTTGATGGATGCCTCATTCCGCAGCCATCCTTACTTGCAGCCCATCATGACATGAAATAGTCTCGTAATGTTGGCCACTGTGCTTCTCTATGGCACAAAACCTGTGTGGTCTGGGTTGCCTAGAGCAGACAATAGCGGCAATATCTAATTTGCAAGTACTTTTCCATTAATTTACAGTCCAAGTTAAATAGTGAAAGACAACAGTACAAAGTCACCTCCAGTAGGTCTTGGAGGAGCTTGGGTTGCATCACTATTACAGCTTCTGTGCTTGAGGGCAGCCACAAACCGTGTCCCGGGGTACATGGCATGTCGTTTGGGGGCCAGCATCACACCATTATAAAGAGAAGAACTCAGATGGGAGTCCATCACTACCAGGAGGTTTGCCTTTTGTCTGATCCCTGTTTGTTATTTTGTCCTCATCTACAGTCAATGGTCGGTGCCAGTGTTAATTTTCTATTTTGCGTCCTGTTAACATAATCCACACCTTGTCCTCTGCAATGTTGTTGGGCTCATAATACAGTCCTCAATAATAGGTTAACATTTCATTATTTTTTTCCATCTAATTGCTGACTATTCTACCTTGTTTTTTTTTAGTGCTGTGATAGAGCACTGTGTGGTGTCATTTTTCATTAGCCAGGTTAGAAGCTGACCTACGATGTCTCCTTTTGTGTGCTGTCTGGCCACATATTCTCTGTAGCCAAGTCGGTTCAGTCGCTCTAACCTCTCTCTAAAGGACTTCTCATACATGCAAGTTCTTTCCTAGTATGAGGTTCTGTTACAACTCTATTCTCAAGTCGTTGTATCCCTCCTTTCTGTCCGGTGGCATCAGTCTTTAGGGCTAACTTCCTCCAAACACATGCCTTTCAAGTGCAGGTTGAATGCCTCTCATTCTGTCAATGTGTCTCATGTCAACCCTTCATTATCAGACAAGCACTGTTCAATGTAGGTTTTGACACTGCCTCTAAAAGCTGGGTATTGTAGATCTGATGGGTGCAATCTCCACAGTGCTATGCTTCTGAAGATTTTTGCCCATGCCAGATACACCAACACAGGGTCATAGTTAGATAGTCTGTACCTTGAGTGATCTGTGTATTCTACTGCCCCACGCATGTGTTCAGAGTACAAAACATTATCTCTTCTGGAATGGAGGCCATGCATTGGACAATAAAATGTGTATTCTGTTTCTTTCACGTATAATGAGTGCCATGTGTCTGTTAGATTCAGTGGTGCATCCAGACTGCACAGACATGGAGGGTGGTGTGCCTAATACATATCTTCCATTTTCTTCCTGTCATGCAATAGATTATAATGCATTATTCACATAAAACAATTGTTTTACGCTCTTCATACAATTTGGCATTATTCTCCAGCATTGGTAGTCCATTAGGGCAATACAGGGTCATTGCAGTGCTGACAAATGGTTTCTTCATGCTCTTGAGCACCTGCTGGTTTGCTACTGGACATAAAGTTACCTGCTTCAGAGCATAGATAACATTGTCCACTGTCGTGGGCATTTCAAATAGGGGTGATCCATTCTCTTCACCAAATGTTTCATTCTCTGACATTGACTCATGTGTCTTTACGTCTGGTTCAGAAAAGTCCTCCTTGACAGTTGCGACTTGGTCCACCACTTTAAGATTTGCACAATCATTTGCTGCCATTTAGCTTTTGTCTGGCCTGTTTGGCCTCTGCCGTTTGAAAGTTCATGGCTTTCCATGCTTTCTGTTCTGTGTTTATTGGGCTGTTGTATTTTCTAATGATGTTGCAGTACCCATTTGTCTATTCAATCCTTGCCAGCATTTGGGTCTGTGAAAAAGTGTGCTTCCGGGTTTTTTGGGGTAAGGCAATGATTTTTGTATTGTTCCTTCTGGAGCAGACCTCTACATCTTCTACTCTGTATATTCTAAGTAGTACATTTATTCTGTGAGGCTTTTCATGTGTTTTGCAGGTCTAGGGAGGTGGATCTCAATGATGCAAGTGCGGTTTTGTTTTTAGCAACCCTATTAATCTGCCTGAAGAGGTATTATGCAGTTGATAAGTTACTTTTTAACTATGTGCGCTAGTGGTTAAACCCTGATATGCACAACAATTGCACACTTCCAGGAAATACTCAAGGATCTTAGGGGTCGATTATGATGGCGGGCGGACAAAGTCTGCCCGCCATAGCAGTGTCAAAAGGGACCGCCCGCCATAGGTGCGGCGGTCCCGCAATACACATTAGGATGCGCCCGCCACACTGGCGGGTGCATCCCGTATTTTTACATTGCGGCGGGCGGTGCTGCAAGCAGCACCCGCTGCAATGTAAAACTACATGTTGTGCATCTGCATGTACAACGTGGCAGGCACCGTGCGGTGCCTGCCACCTTGTACATGCAGATGCAGGCTGGTACCATAGGTACCCCCCATGTGCACCCCCTACCCCCCCAACACTCTGGGGGCCCGCAACGGGCCCCCTAAGGCATTCTCCGCCTGTCTTTTTGCGGCGGGATCACCGCCGCAAAAGACAGGCATCGTAATGCCCACGGCGGTGCCTGCATGGCACTGCCCACAATGCCCTATTGTACCGTGTCCCGCAAGGCGGTCGGAAAAGGACCGTCTGGCGGGACCACGGCGGACGGTCTTTCCGTCCGCCGCGGTACCATTCCCATTCCCACCGCCATCCTAATTTGGCGGTGGGAATATTCAGGTAGATGGCGGGCGGATCGCCACCGCCAAGCCGGCGGTCCTCACTGCCGGCCCGGCGGTGGCGATCCGCCCGCCATCGTAATGACCCCCTTAGATCTTGATTTAACTTCCATATGCCACCTATCTTTAAACATAACAAATTGGCCCTAAAGCATTCACTTTAAGGAGTACTGGATCTTTCCAGAAAAGCAGTGAAGACATTCCTTTGCCATGGTACATGTTTATTACTGGCAATTGGTGGAATATAAAAGCAAGAAAGTCCTCAATGAGCTCCTTTTGCTACTGTTGCCATAAGCCTGGCAGGCTGTTGATATGTGTTCTGTTTAACTTTTGGTTTCTTTTTTGTTTATTTGAGATTTAAACAAACACAAAAACAATACATATGTAACAATACATATAAAGGACATCATGCTAAAATACAAGGAAAAACAATATGTAGATACAACAAAGGCAAAAAAAAGTGCAGGTGTTCTCAATAAAGAAAATTATCTCTTTACCTCAGCTATTACCCTCTTCTCACAGAAGAAGAGTCTTGTTCAAGAAAACACTTTCTAAATTAAATGAAAGATTGTCAAAAACTTGCCAGGTGAAACCTATCACACCACCTATATGAGTGATCAGTCACAAAATTAATATTGTATTGCATTGCATTGTAATTGCATTTATATAGCGCTTACTACCCCTGACGAGGCATTCAAGTGCTTTTTTGGCGAGTAGCACGCTACTCCGGAACCCATAAAGGATTAGTGGTGAATTAGTATAGTGAAAATATGAAAGTAATTCGAGTGGTGTATATGTTAGTCAGTTATTTGGATTGAGAAGGATAGTGGAGGGATAGAAGAGGGAAAAAGGTTTGTATTTATATAGCGCTTTCTACCCTTGATGGGGTGTTGAACTGCTTTTTCGGTGAGTAGCACGACTCTTCGGAACCCATAAAGGATTAGCTGTGAATTAGTTTAGTGAAAATATGAAAGTAATTTGAGTGGTGGATATTTGGATTGAGAAGGATAGTGGATGGATAGAGAAGGGAAAAAGGTTTGCATTTATATAGCACTTGCTACCGCTGATGGGGTGTTGAAGTGCTTTGTCGGCGAGTAGCACGCTACTCTGGAACTCATACAGTGTTAGTGGTGTCTCTTTTCTCATAAAATTTACCCAGTCCCTTACAATATGTTGTGCAGATTCTAATTCCTGGGAGCATGCACAACAAAAGGCATTCTTCTTATTAATCCAAAGAGACGTACCCTTTTTATTCAAGAAAGGGAGCATGAGCAGTATATGCTGTGTACATGTCCATATGTGAAATGGTAAACTCCTCACATGGTAGGGGTGAATTTCCATACAGATGGAGCCTCTAATCAACTCACCAAAGATGGGTTAAAGAGAAAGTATGGTTAGTTGGGAGTACAAAATATTTTTAAAATAAGCAATTGATAGGCAATGTCTAACAAAAGACCTCCTTTACCTCTAGAGAATCAGGCACTTTATATAAGTAGCACAGATACTCATTCTACAATTTTTCACTACCTTTTAATGGTTGTATGATGAAATATCGGCAGCAAAAATACCAGCTACAAAAATATTACCAAATATATTGAAGACACAAATATGGACTTTAAATACATTGTAAAGTAAAAAATATGGACTACTAAAATGTATAAGACCACAATAGAGGGGCCGATTCCGATCTCGGCCGGTAGGGCTCCGAATCGGATTCGGCATAACCGGATCCGATTCGGAGCCCTATTTCCCGACCGATTCGTACGCGCGTTCGGACGAGCGAGTACGATGCGAAATCGCCGACCGACTCGTTCGAGCGTCCCAACCGCTCCGACCGACTCGTTCCCGGGTCTAACCGCACCGACCGACTCGCTCGGACACGACTCGCACCGCGCAATGGAGACGTTCCCCGGCCGGGTAAGTACGATGCGCGCCGCGAGCAGTCCGACCGACACGCGCCGTCCGGCTCGAAAGAGCAGTCGGAGCCGTACTTCGGGGGTCCGTGTCGGACCCCCTGTACGCGTAACCACGCGAAGTCGCACACAGGGGGACCCATGGGTCCCCCTACCTGTGCGTGTATGGCGCGAGTCGCTTCGCCGCGTACCCGCTGTAGGGGGCGCCCTTGTTCGCCTCGCACCCATTGAGGCAATGGGAGCCCGCGTACGCGTTGTACGACTGGCTCCCATTGACTTCAATGGGAGTCCGACCGACTCGAGTACGATAGCATACGGACGCATCGTACTCGTTCGGTCGGGCTGCACGGGTCCGATTCGGTCGGAAATCTCTCCGGGTCCGGCTCGGTCGGAGAGATTTCCGGCCCGAATCGGAATCGGGCCCATAGTCTTAAAATAGGTAACTATATCAACTTTGAGATATTAGTCATTACATGTACTTTAAAATATATATTAACTTTAAAAATGATATTACATTACAAATATATAATTAGAATATCAAAAATTACATTACAAATGTATAACTTACAAACATAAATAATATCTACTTGCATAATCGTGGAAAATAATAAGCATAATATTTAAAAGAATTAATTAATATTAAAACATAAAGAAAAAGTACCAATAACATCTAATTATAATTACAAACACTAAATAAAAATAAATCATATACAATAACAATATTAAATTAATAAATAAATAAATAAAAACAATATCAATGCAAACACTATTTAAGATGGGTTAAAGAGAAAGTATAGTTAGTTGGGAGTACAAAATATTTTTAAAATAAGCAGTGGACAGACAATGTCTAAAAAAAGACCTCCTTTACCTCTATAGAATCAGGCACTTTATATAAGTAACACAGATACTCATTCTACAATTTTTCACTACCTTTTAGTGGTTGTATGACGAAATATCAGCTACAAAAATATTACCAAAAATATTGAAGACACAAAAATGGATTTTACATACATTGTAAAGTAAAAAATATGGACTACAAAAATGTATAAGACCACAATATCGTCTTAAAATAGTTAACTATATCAACTTTGAGATATTAGTCATTACATGTACTTTAAAATATATATAAACTTAAAAAATTATATTACATAAAAAATATGTAATTAGAATATCAAAAATTACATAACAAATGTATGACTTACAAACATAAATAATATCTACTTGCATAATCATGAAAAATAATAAGCATAGTATTTAAAAGAATTAATTAATATTAAAATAAAAAGAAAAAATACAAATAACATCTAATTATAATTACAAACACTAAATAAAAATAAATCTTATACAATAACAATATTAAATGAATACATAAATAAATAAAAATAAATAAAAACAATATCAATGCAAAAACTATTTCAAACATTTAATTGAACAATTTTTTAAAATTAAAGCAAAAAATATCTATTAACCAACCTGGCCAACACTAGGGAAAGAGGTGCACTTTGGAGGAGTCAGATATACTATTACAACTCCAACATAAACAACAGTAGGGAAGGTGCTGGACTTTGGAAGGGTTACATTTCATTATTGCCACTTCAACCTGAGCAACTATAGAGAAAGTGTTGGACTTTGGAGTGGTCAAATTTGCTATTCCAACTTCGACATAAGCACCAGGAGGGAAAGTATTGGACCTTGGAGGGGTCAGCTTTCTATTCCCACTCAAACCTGAGCAACAGTAGGGAAAGTGTTGGACTTTGGAGGCATCAGTTTTACTTTTTCCCACTCCAACCTGACAATGCTAGGGAAAGTGTTGGACTTTAGAGGTGTCTGATTTACTATTCCCACTCCAACATAAGCAACAGTAGGGAAAGAGTTGGATTTTACAGGGGTCAGAACTACTATTCCCACTTGAGCATTGGCAACAGCAGGAAAAATGTTAATCCTTGGAAAGCTCAGATACTTTTTTCCAAGTGCTAAATTAATATAAAATTAAATACACACACACATATATATATATATATATATATATATATATATATATATATATATATATATATATATATATATATATATATATATATATATAATGAAGAAACATAAAATGATTTGATTGATATTAATCTTTATTCGATTATACGTTATAATCATAAAAGATTAAAACATATGTTAAAAAAGAGCACATAAAATGTTAAAAACCATTATTAAACACAAACCAGATCAATTCGTCCGATTTAGACAGCTCATAAGCATATAAAATCCATTTAAGATCAAGTCCCCGGCCTATCATATACATTGTTGTTACTAGGCACACATTATTTTATTCCAGTGTAAGGTGCCTGTTAAATAGCCGATAACTGCAGTCATCACCACCTGATCCTGTAACAACTGTAAGAATAGAAAAGCAGGTCGAAACTGAGTAAAGCCCCTCTCTTTTACAAGTGATAATAAATATCTTCTGTGGAGAAATTCATAGTATTTACAAAATAAGCCCAAATGTGTTAGGGTCTGGGGGGAACAGTCGTCACAAGGGCAAATTAAAAAGGCTTGGGGATCAAATTGACCCGGAGGGAAGCAAATCATCGTACGGATAGTGCCCAAGTGAAATTTGGTAAGTAAAGATCTATCCGTGGGGTGCTTAACTGCAGTGAGATAATTTTCGGGGCCACTTACAGATTTGAGCAGTAGGAAAGATCTAATAGAATTTTTCGTCGGCACCCGAGCTTCCCTTTCCTCTTTGGCCTTATTTAAAAGAAATTCCATTAGAAGACTGCGATCACCCTTTTTGAGGAGGTGTGGCCTTTCGAAGATATCCATACAATTGAGGGAGCGGGCAACCGATTTTATGTAGTTCATCCACGGTATCTTTTGACCATACGTGCAATTCATACAGTCCTCAATCACACTCCTGTTAAACCACAGGCTCTCATTAGCCCAGACAGAAATCCATTGTAACAATGGAGCCAGTTTAACATGGTCCTCCACATAGTTTAAACCCAATTCCTCATGGGTGACAAATGAGGAACTGTTTGGACCCACCCCCAAGAGTTTCCTACAAAATAGGTACTCTTCCAACTGGATTCCCTTGCACTTATGGTACCCCCACATCGCAGCTCCGTAAGTCAGGACTGGGAGACACTTCATTCTGTATATTTGTAACAGGGGCAGAACGGGCTTGTTACCTACTGACAATGAAAATCTAAATAAGGCACAACAGGCTTGGGTGAATTTAGAACAGCGACTGGAAATGCAAGGGAACCAGTTATTATGGTGATCGAATGAAATCCCCAGATAAGGAAAAGTGGAGACCCTAGTGATATGTTGCCCTTTGAAATCAATAAGTCTCGTCTTGGCTGTCTTCCTCCCACAGACCATATAATGGGGCCGATTCCGATCTCGGCCGGTAGGGATCCGAATCGGATTTGGCTTTACCGGATCCGATTCGGAGCCCTGTTTCCCGACCGAATCGTACGCGGGTCCGGCCGAGCGATTACGATGCAAGCGCACGCGAAATCGCTGACCGACTCGTACGCGGTTTCAACACGCTCCGACCGACTCGCACGGACACAACACGCACCGCGCAATGGAGACGTTCCCCGGCCGGGTAAGTACGATGCGCGCCGCGAGCAGTCCGACCGACTCACGCCGTCCGGCTCGAAAGAGCTGTCGGAGCCGGACTTTGGGGGTCCGCGTCGGACCCCCCTGTACACGTGGCCGCGCGAGTCGCACACAGGGGGGACCCCTACCTGTGCATGTACGGCACGATGCGCTTCGACGCGTACCCGCTGTAGGGGGCGCCCTTGTTCGCCTCGCACCCATTGAGACAATGGGAGCCCGCGTACGCGTTGTACGACCGGCTCCCATTGACTTCAATGGGAGTCCGACCGAATCGAGTCCGGGTGCATGCGTGCGCATCGTACTCGTTCGGTCGGACTGCCAGAGTCCGATTCGGTCGGAAATCTCTCCGGGTCCGGCTCGGTCGGAGAGATTTCCGGCCCAAATCGGAATCGGCCCCAATGTGTCTTAGAGATGTTGGTATCTAGGTCCAGGTCATCCATGAACTCCACAAACCGATCCACCAGGAGTTTTAGCCCGTTAGCCGTCCGGGGCATCAACACGGGGTCGTCAGCATATAGCAAGGACGGGACACTGATAGACTTTACCCTCAGCGGATCAGCTCCATTTTTACTCAAGCATGTGTTCAGGTTGTTAATGTTTAATAAAACAGTAATGGAGCCAACACACACCGTCTGCAGTTGCCTGAAGGTGGGGGCTGGACTACATGCCCCAGGAGTGAACGCGGCTCCGGCCTCCAACGCGAGACCTGCCGCAGCCGTTCTGCACCTGGAGGCACATCCTAAACCGGGCTTGCCTCCCGCTGCGCGGAACGCCGTCTGTAGTTGCCTGGAGGTGGGGGCTGGACTACAGGCCCCAGGAGTGAACGCGGCTCCAGCCGCCAACATAAAATATATTTCCACAAACATTGTCAAATATGTTATATTATATAATTTATATAAATAATTATAACCTTAAAATAGTAAATTAACATATAAATTTAACATGAAATTACATTAGCCAAGGATATAAATTAAAAAAATTAAACTAAAAATAATTTAACATTCTACCCACTCTATTACCATGAAATCCCAATAAGCACAAAAATAAATTAACTTAATAAACTTAATAAATAAGAAGCCATTATTCTAAAAAGTAATAACACTATAAAATATCCAAATAATTCAAAAACAATTAAAAGTCAACAAAAACAATTATCTAATTCACCAAGTAGCAATTATAAAATGGCCATAATTGTATAATTATCCATTAAAAAACAATGTACATAATTTAGAACCAAATTAATATATTGAAACTTAGAAACACCTAATCAATAACAAAATTACATTTTTTAAAACTCCATATCCTATTTTCCTACAAACTCAACAACCCACCAAAAATAAATCAAATAAATAAATTCACAAAAAGTTAAACATATTTAACATTAAAATAATCCCAATTTATAAACCAAAAAAGAATAAAAATCAACAAAACAATTAAAAAAACAATATTATGTTCAACTATATTTTCAAAAAACGAGATAAAAGGCTTAAAAATTATATTCTTACCTTCAATATTCTGTCCTACAATATTTTTGCATCATAGTATGTTTGACACAATGGTTGTATTTATCGATATTTTAGACACAATATTTTGGTGGAATACCAGCTTTTAGTTGTACCTTGCTTATAAGTGGTAGCAGAATAGTTGGAGGTGCCTGATTGATTTGGGGCCAGTGCTTAATTTGAACCAGTGGCTGCAGGTGGGGTGCACCTGCAATCATTTGTTGGGATCGACACTTATTTTTTCTCCTCAGACTTTCACCCAGAGCAAGAGAGAGAAACACACAAAAGAGGGAAAGAAAGAGGAAGAGAAGGAAGGCAAAACAATAAATAAGAGAGAAAGCAGGCATGAAAGAGAGTCAACAAGAGTAAAATTAAGTGGCAGGCAGTGTCCAGTAGTGGATGAAAGAGGTATGGGGTGAAATTAACACTACGCAGCCTTGGTATTTGGCACCTGCAATATTCGTAGCGCTGGCTGCACATTTCTTAGCAAAACTTTGAGCTGAAGCACTTATTATTATACAAATTAAGGCTCAAAGGGCAGAATACCGGACTGTTTTTGGCAAACATTCTTGAAAGGAATATAGGGCCTCATTACGATGTCGGTCGGAAAGCAATCCCACCGACTCCTCTCCGGAATCGTTTCCGACCGACTCGGGTTCAGCGAGTCCGACCGACCGATTACGATGTTTCCAAACACTGTTCGGTTGGACTCCCATTGACTTCAATGGAAGCCTGTGTTCCGGCCAACGACACAGGCTCCCATTGGAAAAAAGGGGTGGTCGTGGAAAACCTTGTACCTTGTCACAGGCATCCCATGGTGCCTGCCACACTGTGCATGGTTGTAAAGAGGGGCCCCTGGGTACCCCACGGGCCTGAACGGAGGCCTGCGGGTGAATGGGGGCCTGCTATGGGCCCCCAAAGTAAGTTTCCAACAGCCGTTCTGTGTCGGACAGACCGATTCAGAAAGGCTGTCCAAATCGTAATATGTTGTTCGGAAACGCAGTCCATAGACCTGTACGATTCGGCTCCGACCGATTCGTAGTCTCTGAATGGCGGTCGGAACCGAGTCAGAAAGACCGAATGGTTACCTTTCCATCATAATCGGTCAGTCAGAAATGCTACAGAGTCAGTCGGAAATATGGGTTCCGACACAGGTTAGGAAAATCTGAATGCCGTTCAGAGCCTTTCCGACCGACAACGTGATGAGGCTCACAGTTGTGTAATGAGAATACAACGGCCACAACAGGCCATCCATTTTATCTTTATCAAAGTCCATCCAAAGATCCATAAATCAATACAGGAAGAACATTGTCTTGAAAGTACAGGACGACAGTACAGTAGGAAGATTGTCTTGAAAGGACAAGAGTTGTGTAATGAGATTACAAGGCACCACAACGGGCCTTCCGGTTTATCTTCATCAAGGTCCATCCAAAGATCCATAAATCAATACATGATGAACATTTGCAATGTATAATTTCTTATAGGCCACAATCAGATTTCCAAAATATTGCCTATTAAATTTGCGAACGCATCTTGTTTGCAACCAGAGATACCCAGCTAAGTCTAATATTAATTAAAACTCTTAAATCGTTATTGCTAGAAACCACTTTCAGTTTGGTTGTGCCCAGGTGCCAGCTGTAAGATATCTTTCCTGTCCCAAAGTACATAATTTTGGTTTTATTTCAAATGACTGAAAGGGCATTCCTTTAAATATAGCACCCCAAATAATCCAGACCACACTGTACCACAACCAGTCTTACGTCAAGGAGTAGTAGATCATCTGCAAAGAACAGAGTGGAAAATGGTTACTTTTCCAGTTTTGAGGAAAAGCGTCCCTTTACCCCTTCCTCTCTCTGAAAATCACTAATGTAGATATTAAACAAGATAGGGAGGACTCAACCCTGTCTCACTCCAGAAGCACCATAAATTCATTTTGGCATCTTCATGCCCCCCAGATCCTTGACAAGGGCCCGTGCCTCATTACGGAGTGTGTGCAATAGATGAACTAACCATTCTGGGCCCACAGAATAGCATTTATATCCATCACATAGCTTGATTGACTTTCTCAAATGCAGTCCACATATTCATAATACATTGGCACGCCACCATCCCTACGGGCTTACCTTGCAATAAATACACGTGTCACTATATTGTGCATAGTTGATATTCCCAATCGAAAACCATATGTTTTCTAGTAAATGATTATTCTGCAAAAACTTAAACAAAACAATTGTACATTTGATTATTATTTGCAAAGTATATGGTTACTGAGGATAAGGTCACCAGATGAAAACCTACTATCAGTAGCATCATGGACTTGCATGAGTTGTAATCCTAGTTCAATTCAATTAAACCAATTGAACTACATTTATTTTCTATATAACAATGCTTGCGGATGGAATAATATTGTGTGCCTGATAACATGGAACAAATTTGTGGTGGTAAAAATAATTTGCTAGTAAATAGCAGGTTTAAAATGGCCCAGGTAATGTTGCACACTGATTTTGTAAATTTACAGTGGTCTGATTTTTAGTATGGTGAATATACGTCCACCATCAGGTGTATGTCACTCTGTCAGACTATCGTCCATCATATTTTGAGATCTCTACCAGCCCTGCAGAGATCTCTGTGCCTTCAAAAGAGCCCCCAATACGGCAGCTCCTCCAAAGGCACAGATAGTTTGCGATGCGGTCGCCATGCTTTGGTGGCCACTCAGCAAAGTTTTTGGGGAGTTTGTTCCGGATTAACAGGAAACTAATAACCCTGATAGTTTTCTCCCAAAGGTGTGTCAGTCATTTTTTATTTTTTTCAGTTTGTGACCACCAGGATTTTCCTGGCAGTCCTGAACTGAATAAAAAGTAGATCAGAACGTCCGCTCTAAATAGGATGGATGATCTGATGCACCTACACAGACGCCCCCAACTCTGACGGGCTAGTTTTCACTGGCAGAGACAGCAGGGGTAGCACCATTGGAAACATGGAGGTCTACTGAATCAAAATAGAACGAGTGGACTGTCAGTATGGAGGACAGGCTACTCTACTTCTTTTGTAGCAGGGTACCCAGTCCACCAAATTCAAATTCAGACCCCCCGGAAGGTTAGAAAATCCATGCTTGATGCAAAATAAGAACTTATACATTGTGGTAGCAATGCAATTTAGTTTTACAAGTGTAGGAAATCTTTCTTTTTCAAATAGCTATTTTGATATTTCTTATTAGTACTCTTCTATTAGGCAAAATATATCAAAAATAAACAAAAGTTGACTTGTTGGTTTATTACCACCCTTCACTGCATATTGGTACTGCAGAACACAGGAGTGAGGCCATGTCTGTGTGCTGAAGGTATTTGCCCTTATACATCAAGGTTCTCAGATGAAAGAACCAACTCCTACCATTTATCAATAGGTGGAGGTTCAACGGCTGCTGATCATTTATATACATTTATACATGTATGAAGTCTTCACTAACATATTATCTCAGGAAGTATTTCTCTGTATTACACAAATGGCTTATAGAGCCATATTTCTTACTTCTTTCCTGATTCCTCCATTGGTCTCACAATTACGTCATTGAGAAATACATTTTTAGATGACAGCAACCCCTCTTGAACTTTCTTTTTATTTTCTACAAGAAGCTGGTACCTGATTAACTGTGATATACACCTGTGAAATTCAAGCATGACCAGCACACGTAAAGCAGTCATGTAAGTGTCCACTAATTTATGTGCCTCTCGCACACTCTACGAAGAGTCTCTTCATATTCATCAAATGCCTCATTGCCTGCTCCATCCATGAGAGGAGGTAAATATTCGAAAACACTCTGGCCTTAAAAAACTAATCAAAAGTGCTTTCTTTCCTCGTCATCATTAATGGTTCCCAGGAATATATGACATGCCTTGAGCCTTCCCCTCCATTTTATCACTGGCTAACCTGCGTTTGCTAAAATCAAGCAGGTGTGGCACAATCAACTGTGTGGTAGCAGCAATGGATGATTCCCACACTGGTTTAATACAAGCAATGCAAGAGCTTTAGATATATCCCTTGCAAAATTACAGATAATGTGTATCATTCATTTTATATATTGCAAAAACTAAAATGTCGGTTTTTTAATGGGTTCTAATTCTCCACAGGAAGATAGTCCCTCTCAGAAAAGCAGTTTACTTAGTTAAATTACAACCAGGTACACACCAGAGAGTACTTCCACCCTGAGATCCTTCCCACATGGTAGTTAGCTTAATGTCCATGTCTCTCAATGCCCGAAATTGCTACTGGGAACAAAAGTTGCAACGTTAGTTGGGGTGTGCGCTTCACACATAGAAACACATTTTTGGGTAGCAAAATATGCTTCTACTTTGCATATTATGAGCATGTGCTTCACTGACATATGCACCATTTCTCAAGCATGTGTCAATATTAAACACAACGGTACACTACATATTGCTAAAAATAAGTGAACTGGTGCACTCTGAAAGTGGCCGCAATCAACAGTGAGGCTTGGCAGGGTAACTCGAACAAACTTAGATAGAAGTAAAGGCAGATTGGTATGACCCCACAGGATCCCAAGAGAAGGGGTCACCAAATGACAGATGTGGAGAGAACCGTTATGACAGAACATAATATTGACACTTTCAAGATGGCCAACACTTTAACCTGAGGCCTAACACTGAAGTATTTCTACGAGAAATAGAGATGTATATTAAGCCTGCCAGCCCAATGTGGCAGAATAAGCAGCGCAGATAAATGTTCGAAATATAAGAATAAATCCATTCTACTTCATAGAGCATATTTGCAACTGGACAGGCGACAATTTACAATCCTCTGTCTATTGATTTTAAGACACTTCCCAGTGCCAGCATGGTGCCTTTATTTAAGCAAGCGGAGTTCCACAGTAGGAAGGCTGCAGTGAATACAGAATAATAATTCTGGCTATGCCGGGTCTGAAGCCTGGGTAGGAGGCCGCAGGACACAGCAAAGCTCAAGAGCTAGTTGTGCATAGAATTAAATATTGGAGACTTCCAGCAGGGCGGGTAGATTTCCTACAGTTTGTATACGATAAACATTTCTGGGCAGCAAAGGAGTGTTGCTTGTAAAGTTACGAGGAATGAGGGACGGAGCTATGGGATTGATGCAGGACAGAACGAGTTACATCTTCTAACAATGACGGATAAAGGGCTCAGTAAGCAGATGAGTTGTCAATTATATTTTGAAGTGCAGAACTGATGGGTAAGTCCAGTGTGTGGGGTTAAGGCCTTACTGATCATGGGGGCGGTGGGGGGGGGGGGGTGGAGGCGGCGGTGGCTAGAAAAGGCTTGTTTACACTTTGTTCACTTCTGTACTTCTTGGTGTTGGGAGTGCCGATATCTAATGCTCTTTTAATGTTGAGATGGCAAAAGAAAGTACATTTGTCTGCCACTTTAGGTTGTGTGCTGGGTACTTCTGCTGTGTATGTGATGCAGCAGGGACTGCAGATGAAACGTGTAAAAGAGTAGCAAGTGTAGATTAGGTCGTGAGTGGTAGTGGCATTTCTTGTAGTTGTTTAATATTGCACTGAAAATTATGCCCTTTAGTGGGGAAAGCATTAAGCAAGGAATGCTAGCGAAATACGTGTTGGCAAAATTCATAAGGCAGATGAGCAAGATTCACAATGAAGTTCTGAAATCTAGTACCAAAAGGTAGTATTTCATCCCCTGTACGAGTTATGGTGATACCCATGCTGTCTGAGTTCTCTGGGCCACACAAGACTTCAAATAGAGGTTACTTTGCATGATCAAGCTAAGGGATGTGCCACAATCAGGAAAATTAAGTGGGAATACATCTAGGTTCATGTTTTTAGTCAGTCCTAAATGTAGCATTTATAATAGCTTTTGGCAATGAATATGAACTCAGGTTTTGTAGGACTTAAAACTTAGGGGTCCATTACGATGACTGGCGGATGCACCTCCGCGATGCTGGCGGTGGGAGAAAACGCTGTTTTCCGCCAGTGAGCTGCGGTGCACCCGCCCGCCATATTACAATGGCCAAATCCAGCTCATTGTCCGTCCGCCGCGGTGCGACGTGGACCGCCATCAAAACGCGCCCGCAACCGCGGCAGAGCCAACCAATCCAGAGCCACTGCCGTGCGGAATGACGTCCCTCCCGCTGTACAAATTAGGATGCGCAAAACAGCCAGGCACACCGCAGCGGAAAAACCGGCCAATCTAAGCATACGGAAGCACCACAGCGGAGCGCAAATTCGAATCCCGGAGCCAACCGCCATGGACCCGGCACTACACGTCTTCCCGGCGCTGTACATGATACACCTCCAGCAAGCCATGGACCGTGGCGGACGCCGCCGCAGGTACGCCACCACACAACTCCGCACACAAACACAACCCACAACTCCATGTCTGATGTAAGGTCCCTGCCCCCACCAGACACCCTGGTGGCGACAGGAACACAACCACACATGTCCTACCTGCCACTAGTCCACCCCTCCACACCCAGGCCACCATGTCCGCGATTCTGAAATAATGTCCAGTTCACGTGACCGCAGTGGTGAATCCGCGTAAAAAAATGCACACAATGTAGTAGGCTGGGCTAGCGCAAGGCAGTGCACAAAGTACACAGGGTAACACCTCCACACTCCACACACTAGGCCCACCCACACCATGAAGGGACATGCCACGTGATCTTCCTGTGCTACCACATGCCCAATAACCAGCCAGGTGAACACACACACTGCACCACACAACAAACAACTAGGGAGACAGCCTTATCAGGTGTGGCTGCAGAGTAACACACAGCGTAGAAGCACTGGGCCAGGGGAACATACACACCACAACAACATCACACTCATGGCAAGTAAACTGAGTCCAAGCACAAAATAAACACACACAGACAATGAACAAACACTCCAATGGACACACAGCCTGCCAAGTCACACTGACATACCCCACACTGACACACAGCAACAAACACAGACCACATGCCAACAGCAATGGAGGACAACAAATAGGAAACCCAAAGTGAGGTGCACACAAATGGAATGGCAAGGAGCTGAACACCAACAACTTGTACATCACATGCAAGGGAAGGAACACATCACAACAGCCCCAGCCCAAAAATCCACACACGGCAGTCACAGTGAGTGAAGTCAAACCACAGTCACCTCACTGCACCAACTCAGGGAGACAGCAAGGCAACCCATGTATAGGCACAGGGCTGAAAGGAAGGGTATGAAGTCTAACACTGATCAGCCACACATCTGTATCCAAATACATCACAGGAGTATGTCAGCAGCACAACACACAGGGCCCATTGCAACACTCCATGACTGTCAAACACAAGTATGAACCTCCACACAACCCCCACACCCATCACACCTGCAGCACACAACACCAGTGACAAACACACAGAAGCTTGCCAATAATATCCAGTCAAGACACTGACAAGCAAACACACCCCTGGGTGGTATCCACAAACATCACACACACACACAGGTATGGCAGTACCACTGTACGCACAAAAACAACAGTCAAACACAGAACACAATCAAAACACACACACAGAACTACTACAATAACAGTCAAGACCTGTGCAGCTAAACAGTGCAAAATCAATGGGAGCACAGACACAACAGGAGTACACAACCATATCAGTCATGATAAATGCACAGACAACATACCACAACACATATAAGAAGTCCATCCACTAAAAACAATGGGGCCGATTCCGATGTCGGACGGACTCAGGTCCGTCCGACATCGGTCAGGAGCCGTAACCGACCGACCTGCTGTCGTCGGTTACGGCCCTGCAAGTACGATGCGACCGAACCCTGTTCGGTCGCACTCGTATACTACACAATGGGAGCATGCATTCCGAGCGGAATGCATGCTTGCATTGTGGAAAGCAGGGGTGCAGTTCATCCCTGCACCCTGTGGCCGGCACCCCAAGGTGCCTGCCACCGGGTGCAGGGATCAACAGAGGGGCACCATAGGTGCCCCCAGGCTGTCATTTGGCGGCCCCGCACACATGGGGGCCCTACTGGGGGCCCCCAAAGACAGTTACCGACTGCCTTTTCGTGCCGGAAAGACCGGTACGAAAAGGCAGTGAAATACTGCCATCGTACTCCCTCGGTCGTGAAGAGGCAGCCGGGGGAGTACTGAAGGATTTCCGGACAGCGGACGGGCTCTCCGAGCCCGTCGTAAGCCATCCGGAAATCCGAGTCGGATTCCTTTCCGACCGAGCCCATCGGAATGGCTCGGTCGGAAAGGAATCCGGCCAGCACGGTCCGATTCGGTCGGAAGGGCTCCGACCATCGTTCGGTGCCCTTCCGGCCGAAATCGGAATCGGCCCCAATAATGGAGAACAAAAGGCAGAAATGGGCCTACAATGACACATAGACAGACATACCACACCACCCATCAACTCAAAATGGTGTCATAGTGTACCACATGTCTGCACATGCACAACAATGACAAGAGACACATCAAATATGAGAGGAGAAAACACCAAGGATGCACATAAAACAAGCACGGGAACCACAACAGACCTCAGTCCATGTGACAGACACACAAGTAAGGCACACCACAATGGCAACACACATCTGAATCAAACACAACAACAACACCACACTGACAGGCAAATAGAACACCACACACAGAGCATCTGTCAACTGCATGACACAACACAACACAAACACTGCACACAGCCACATCAGCCCCAACACATGCACAGGCAAAGATATCAACATGCTACAACAGCTAAACATCAGGGGGTGCACAACAGGCAAGGACAAGGCAACATACACTCACAGCACTGCATGCACACCAAGCAGTGTGTGCACAACACACATACCAGTTACAAACAGAGATGAGTGACACACCATGAACACACACAACAACAATCTAAACATCACACACACAACAACACACCCAGGAAGCCAATCAGTCCACAGCAAACACACCTACTTCCAAGCCAACACACACAGATGCACAAGTCTGGGACACAAAAGTTGAAACAACATGATCAGAGGAAACAAGACATTGGCAATGTTGAAGTGGAAAATAGAGCATGTGTCACAGTAAACCATACCCTCACAGTAACCCTTTATTTAGCAAGGACACTGACAAGGCAGACAATAGGAGTACATTTCTTTTTATTTACATTTCACACAGTTATGCAGCACAAATTAGACAAGAGCAAGGCCAGTGGCCAGGACACAGTGCAGGTGAGGCACATGAGAAGCTGCACAGGCAAGGGGCACACAGCAGTGAACAACAAGGCCTGTGGCCAGGACACAGTGCAGGTGAGGTACATGAGAAGCTGCACAGGCAAGGGGCACACAGCAGTGAACAACAAGGCCTGTGGCCAGGACACAGTGCAGGTGAGGTACATGAGAAGCTGCACAGGCAAGGGGCACACAGCAGAGAACAACAAGGCCAAGGGCCAGTCCAAAGTGCAGGTGAGGCACACGAGAAGCTGCACAGGCAAGGGGAACACAGCAGTGAACAGCAAGGCCAGTGGCCAGTCCAAAGTGCAGGTGAGGCACATGAGAAGCTGCACAGGCAAGGGGCACACAGCAGTGAACAACAAGGCCAGTGGCCAGTCCAAAGTGCAGGTGAGGCACATGAGAAGCTGCACAGGCAAGGGGCACACAGCAGTGAACAGCAAGGCCAGTGGCCAGTCCAAAGTGCAGGTGAGGCACACGAGAAGCTGCACAGGCAAGGGGCACACAGCAGTGAACAACAAGGCCTGTGGCCAGGACACAGTGCAGGTGAGGCACATGAGAAGCTGCACAGGCAAGGGGCACATAGCAGTGAACAACAAGGCCAAGGGCCAGTGAAAAGTGCAGAGTGAGTACATGACATCCAGCACTGTGAATGTGTGGTACAGTACTCTGCCATGGTCAGCAACACACTCAGGGTGTGAAAAATGGGCAGTCTAAGGCACCACTGTGGGAGAGACATGTGTGTGAGGGGGACTAACACTCAGACTTGTCTGGCAGTATGACTGGGAGGTGGCTGTCTGTCGGGGCCAGTTGGGGTCCTGGCTCGGGGAGAGAAAGGCCCAGCTGGGGTCGAGCCATCAGTGTACTGGGAAGCCTGAGGGCTGCTAGGTGCAGGTGTGGCAGAGCCAGCAGTGGTTTGGGAATCTTGAGGGCTGCTAGGTCCAGGTGTGGTAGAGCCAGCAGTGGTGTGGGAAGCATGAGGGCTGCTAGGTCCAGGTGTGGTAGAGCCAGCAGTGGTTTGGGAAGCCTGAGGGCTGATATGTCCAGGTGGGGTGGTGGCACGTGGAGGTGGACTCATGCTCGCACGAGACCCAGTGTGTGTGGGTGAAGTTTGAGGGGTGCCCTTCCGCTTCTTGGGGATTTGATATGGCTTCCCTGTCCTGGGATTCATGCCAAGTGGGGTGTATACAACAGGCACACTCGTCACAAAAGCTGGATCATGTGCAGATGCTGGTCCCCCCTCTGGGGACATGCTGGATTCTTTGGGACGCTTGGCCCCGGATTGCCTCTGCCCCTGCATCACCTGTTTACCAGGTGTCCCCCTACAGTGGCCTCCTTTCCCTGCTTCACAGGGCTCTGGATGGGAGTAGATGTTGTGGGTGAACTTGCCTTGGAGGTCTTGTTACGGGTACCCTTAGCAGGCACCTGTTTGTCACTGGGCACGGAAACTGTGTGCTTGTCTCTGTGAGACACTTTTGGGACAGGTGAGTCCTTGGCTAGGGATGCCCCTGGGGCATGTGAGCCTGAGGCCAGCTTCTTGCCATCCTTGCCCTGGCTGTGGCCTGAAGGGCTTTTCCCTCTGCGCTCTGGTGTGGGTTTACCTTTCTGTGGGGATGGTGTCTGCGGCCTGGACTGCTTGGGCTGCTGCTGCTGTGTGCTGCGTGTGACGTATCTGTCCCTTGATTTCTGGGGTGTGTGCTCACTATCATCAGGTGCGTCCACTGGCAGGGTGGTGGGCCTAGGGACTGGAGCTGGACCATGGGATTGGGCAAGTTGAATGGCTGCTGTCACTGCAGAGGACAGAGACTGTACAGTCCGGTGTAGCCCACCCACGTCGGAATGAACGCCCTCCATGAAAGCCACCACCTGTGCCAATTTTTTGTCATGGTCCAGGAAGGCATTGAGGAGAGCTGTCTGACCCACACACAGCTGGAGCAAACGGTCCACAGACTCAGCACTGATGGCAGCAGGGGGGACAGGGGCAGCGGTGCCTGGGATGACGGACACTCTTCCCTTTTTCGTGGTGCGAACATGGGCAGCAACATTGGGAGTAGCAGGGAGGGTGGGCACTGAATGCTGTGTGGTGGACGAGGAGGCAGAGTCCCCATTTCCTTCTGACGAAAACATAGATGCATCACCGCTGTCGTTAGATGACGTAGAGGTTTGCGTTTCTGGCTGTGACTCCTCTAGAAGACTACGGTCCCCCTCTGATGCGCTGGTGACATCTGTGTCACTATGCAGGTGAGCAGCACTTGTGCCTGATGCCTCACCACTGGTGTCCGTCCCGTGTCCTTCCGTGCCCATGTGAGATGCTGCATGAGAGAGAGAGGGAGAGAGGATCAGTACATGTGCATCAAGTTTACAAATATCTGCAAGGGATGCATCAGTAATGATGGACAATCATCCATGTTGGACAACACCATGGGCAGTGACATTGTGCAACCTCAATCCAAACATCGAAATTACCGTGGCATGATGCAAACTTGACATCATACACCCATGTGATGGACACACAGCCAATTAGCCTGTTGGTGGCTTCCTCTAACCACACACACATATCCCTCTGTGCACACCTAGTGCCCTGAAGGGGTCAAAGATTCTACTCACAACATGTTGCCACTGTCACATCTTGAGCCAGCAGAAGTGTCCAACACAGAGACAGACTCCAACATATCCACACACAATGTCCATGGGCAAATGCCATCCCCCATGTCGTATCTTGGGGCACAACTACAGTTGCACATTGGTGTTAGGTGTGTAGCCAGCACAAATCTGACGTCAGCCAATGCACACATTGACGATGGCACACTCAGACCATGCAATCTGCTGGACCCTGACATGGGATGTCCGTGACGACACCAATGAAGATGATACCAGATGGCCACAACTACAAATGTGAAGTCAAGGGCCATTACACCAATGACATGGGAAGGTACATGTAGGGGGAATGCTTGACAACTGCACCCAACACTGCGGCCACTTACATGCCATTGCATCACACTAACAACATCACAGCCCTGCACTGGCCCAGGCTTGGAGCACATGCTGCAAAACTACAACCAAAGTCACACTCACAGAATACTCACCACCAGCTTGCTGCTGATGCACCTTCAGACGTGCATCCAGTTCAGGCTGCGTCACAGCTAAAATGCGTGCCATCAGTGGTGTCATGCTGCGCCGCGCCAACCTGCCGGCCAGAGGGATCAGCCCCAGTGTCATCTCGGCCACGTTCCTGCTCAGCCGGGCGATGCCATCCCACCTCTTGTGACAGTGGGAGTGCCGTCTGTTTGAGACACCCAGTGCACGCACCTTTGATGCAATGGCCCTCCACACGGCCTTGCGCTGGTTGACTTTGAGCTGCAGACATGGGAGACAAGAGGGGGCAACAATCAGTGTAACCGACCACCATTTCCCAGTGCAGGACCATGACACTGACTCATCCCAAATTCTGCCATTACTTTAGCAGAGACAATAAATCAGCAAAATTCAAACATCATCATGTGGGAAACACACATTAATGCATGCAGGTATGAGGGTGGACACATTACATGCCCATCTCATGGCCATGCAGGACGCCAGCAGAGAGCTAAATGTGTATGCTGACCACATCTAATGCAATATTCTGGGAATACCAAGACATGCAGGACATCACTACATATGTCACTGTGAATACTCACTGTGCCCAACACTGCGCAGCCCTCAAAGCACTTGCCCTTCAAATGCCACACTGTGTCATGGAGGTCACATTGAGGGACATGACCTCACAAACGCAAAGCCTCATCACAAGGCCTGTCGTGTGCAATCTACATCTCTGTAATGGCTCATTGATGGAGACTGAAGAGGAAAAGCACAGATTTTACACTCTGTACATTCAGTGTTGTGTCACTGTCAGATTGGGCAGTGAATGTGCAGGCCATTTGGGGTCACACAGAGGTCCAACGTGGGGCATCTCATCTTTTACATGGAGGGACTATTTGGAAACACAAACAGTGCCAACACATGCGAGTATGTGCACATGCTGGTGGTGATGGAAGTGTCCGGGCACAATAATGTTGGAATGTGCTGTGTCATAGGTGAATGACCAACAAGAGTGTCACCCTGGGGTATTGAGGTCCTGAGCATAGTGCAGAACTAGAGATGAGGCACATATTGAGTCAGAAACAATGCCCTCACTACCCTCTGGACAACAACACTAGCTAAGGCCACAGATGGGCCTGTGAAGGACATCAGGGACACACACAGACATTCAGACTGGCAATCACTGTCCTGACTCATGAAATGAAAAGGTGCAGCCTCACTGTATGTCTGACAAGACATTATACTTCCCTCACATCTGGATGTGCAGGCAGGGAAACGTGTTGAATAGGCTAAACACACCTTCCCCCTGGAAACAGCATGCTAGGCAGTGCATGACCCAACCCCACACTCCCACGCACATACTGCAGCAGATCAACTTCATGTGTGGCCCCCCTGCACTCTCACTCACACACTGAGATACTCACCACGACATTTGGTGCACCAAAGAGCCTTGGATACTGGTTGAGCACCTCGTCCACCAGGACCTCCAGTTCCTCGGTGGTGAAGGGAGTGGAACGGATCTTATCAGTCCTCGCCATCACTCTGGGCAGGAGACAGCAGCAGCGGCAGCAGCAGGTGAGGGGTCTCAGGCAGCAGTCCCTGAAGGCAGCAGCAGGTGAGGGGTCTCAGGCAGCAGTCCCTGAAGGCAGGAGCAGGTGAGGGGTCTCAGGCAGCAGTCCCTGAAGGCAGCAGCAGGTGAGGGGTCTCAGGCAGCAGTCCCTGAAGGCAGCAGCAGGTGAGGGGTCTCAGCCAGCAGTCCCTGAAGGCAGCAGCAGGTGAGGGGTCTCAGGCAGCAGTCCCTGAAGGCAGCAGCAGGTGAGGGGTCTCAGGCAGCAGGCTCAGTGAGCTGTGGCAATGTGTGGCTCTCTCACACACATATATAGCCCCCAGGGCTTGTTTCTGTGGTTCTAAGCTGCTGCAATTGGCGTTCCAGGTCTGCCTCATTCAAATACATCCAATGACCGGCCCCGCGGTGGCGGAGCACGCCTACCGTGATTTTCAAACCTGCATCAGGCTACCGTGATTGCGCTTCCCATTGGCTGGAAGGGCATGCTCCATGGCGGTGACACACCGCAGGGGACAGGCGTGCTGTACCACGCTGGTGCATCTTTCAAGTGCATCCAATGACCGGCCCCGCGGTGGCGGAGCACGCCTACCTCGATTTACAAACGTGCATCAGGCTACCGCGATTGCGCTTCCCATTGGCTGGAAGGGCATGCTCCATAGCGGTGACACACCGCAGGGGACAGGCGTGCTATACCGCGCTGGTGCATCTTTCAAGTGCATCCAATGACCGGCCCCGCGGTGGCGGAGCACGCCTACCGTGATTTACAAACTTGCATCAGGCTACTGCGATTGCGCTTCCCATTGGCTGGAAGGGCATGCTCCATGGCGGTGACACACCGCAGGGGACAGGCGTGCTGTACCGCGCTGGTGCATCTTTCAAGTGCATCCAATGACCGGCCCCGCGGTGGCGGAGCACGCCTACCGCGATTTTCAAACTTGCTTCAGGCTACCGCGATTGCGCTTCCGCTTGGCTGTAAGGGCATGCTCCATGGCGGTGACACACCGCTGGTGCCAGGCGGTAGCTACCGCGATTCCGGGCCATTGCATTGCTATGAGTGACTGGGATCTGGGTGTCGGAGCATGCCATCCGCCATTAGCCATGTGTATATGCCTATCAATCCCGCTATGGTGTCTTGGGCCATGGCAGTCACACACCGCTGGTGCCAGGCGGTAGCTACGGCGAAGGTGCAGCATGACATTGTTGACTATGGGCGTGATAGTCTTGTTTGAGCATGTTTAAGGCAGCAATGGACACATCGTGCTGTGTCAATGTCATGGGTCATATCTGTTTTTCGAACAGTGGTCACTTCCAAAATATCATGGCACTTGATGTAACTTAAATGGGCTATAGTTAGTAATGACATCCTAAACTTCATATCTTACACCAAATGCAACACTGAAAGGACTAATCGGGCACATTACTCCTACACAATTTCATATCTGAGCCCCAAATTTAGCCCCAATTTCATTTCTCTCACCCCATTTTGGCCCCAATTTCATATCTGACACCAAATAAGTACCCCCAATTTCATATCTGATCCAAATATTTACACACATATTCATATTTCACACAATATGTCACTATACAGTACATGATTGTACAAACATTTCAGCATTATCTTCATTACACACCACATATGTCACACTGTTGTCTGTTTGGTATCACCAATTACAGCCTTCATGTAAGCTTATTGTTCGCAGTAGCAAATCCAGCAGTATATGTCCACATGGACATGTGTGTGCATTACACACTCAAGGATGTTAATTACATCACCGGCACACTTGGCATTATGTACCTCCTTATTTCTTTGACTTGTATCTATGCCTTTAGCTATGTTTTGTCTCCATATCTGACAAATGTTATCACCATTACTTGTGTCATTGTGTCGGGTATGTGCTCATGTTGTTCTGCCTGTCATATGTGATTTTGTTACATGTATTTTCCACAGCTGTGAGTATGTTGATAGTGGATTTGATGTGTGTGGTGTGTTACGTTGGTACTCACCAAGGACAGGTGCATTGACCTTGTTCACATGAAGATTGTTGGCTTGGTGATGGACTGTAGCCAAAAGTGGTGATGGTGCTCACTGACTGGGAACTTTGATATGGCATCTGTGACCAGTATAAGGTGACCCACAATTCGCTTGACATTGATGTGATGCGTGTGCTTTCATTTGCAGTAATTGTGTGCAGTTTTTGCAGGGTGCACAATTAGGACCCGTGTGCAGTGATATTAAACAAACACGAGTGGATAAGCCTGCTATGGCGTAGTAGCCTTTCTGGGGCACAAGCTGTTCCTGCGCAGTGTGGATGAACTGATGGTGCTGTTGAATCAAGCTAATGATGGCATCCAAGACAGGTGAGATATACCTTGATAGGGCTGGCTGTGAGACCCATCAAACTCTGTCTTATGTTGTATTGAAGGTACCAGAGGCCAACAAGTGATGCACAGCCAGCATCTTTGTCTGCGGATGATTGTTGAGAGTCCGCTGTGTTGTTCCTGACAGGCTGTGTGGAATGTGGGTCAGGATGCTTTTGATAGTAGTCCTTTCGTACCTGTGTTGTGCGATGACATCCTCTGTTGTTATGTATATGATGCTGTTGTGTTTTTGTTATGTACTCAGTATGTTCATGCGCTGACTTGTAGGTATACTGGTGTGGCTTTGTCCTGGTGGTGTTGTAGGTTGTTTTTGTGGCACTGTTGTGTCTCCAAGCAGCTGGAGTAATAGCTCCATGGCAACTGTTGGACTTTAGTTGTGTGTCTGGGCAGTGCTACCTTCATACTGCATGTCATAGTGCAACTTAAGTGCAGATTGACGTTTGTCTACAGTCCTTTTGGGTCACGTACCTTATCCACTTTTTGTGTGCCACATTGACAATCAGTGTGCTTGTTGATGATATTGTGCAGTTGTGGCATTGTGTCTTGATCCACGGCGACACTGAATATGCAGATGCTTTTTATTATTAGTCATTGACTGACTTTGAATTGTGATTACCAGCATGTATGGCATGTGTACTGATGACAGTGGATATTAGCACAGGCTTGTGAATATGTATGTGAGTGTCTCTAAACTTGTGTGGATTTGCATTGGCTCACATTCCATGATGAGTCCTTCAGAACTGGACAAATTGTGTAGTTCATGTGTCCCCTGTCATGATTGCACAAGAATGTGTGGCAGGTACAGCAGCCACTTTGAAGCCAGCAGTGTATCTGTTTCACACATGTCCTGTATCATTCACTGTCAGGGCTGTTTGCACCAGATTTTGATATGTGACTATTAGCATTCACAGAAACAGTTTCCATGTTTGTTGTTCTCACTGTGCGAATACTGAAGAAGTGTAATACAATGTTTTCTCAAGGTGTCACAACTTTTGACTTGCACTGTATGGTGCATTGTGATGCCAGTCAATGTTTGCGCTGTGTCAATCAAAAGCTACAGATTTGTGCACATCTCATGTTCTGTTGCAATGACGTGTCCCCTTTCATCTCTCCTAGGAGGCGACCTAATGTGTATCGTCCAGTCACCCTGCTGGCTAACATTGAGGATGATGACGTGATACGCAGGTTCCGTCTGGACCGCACAAACATCCAAGACCTGTGTGCCATGTTGGATCCACACCTGCGGGCTGGCAGGACATACCCAACAGCATTAACTACTGAATCAAAGGTGATGGCGGCACTGCATTTCCTGGCTAGTGGGTCATTCCAGGAGACAGTGGGCATTGCAGGGGGGATGTCTCAGCCCACCTTCAGCATGGTGCTACGGGATTTCCTGTCGGCCATGATGCAGTACAAAGACCAATACATTAGTTTTCCAAGGAGGGCGGCTTTGGCGGATGTGAAGGTGGATTTTTATGCCCTTGGTCACATCCCTAATGTTGTAGGTGCTATTGACTGCACACATGTTGGCCTGGTTCCACCACAGGCACGGGAACACATTTATAGGAATCGTAAACATTCACATTCCATCAATGTGCAGGTGGTGTGCCAGGCCGATATGATCATATCGCATGTCTGTGCCAAGTTTCCCGGCTCTGCACATGATTCCTACATCCTGCACAACAGCATTGTGCCCCAGCTGATGGTCAATCTACTTCCGGAGCGGGCATGGATTGTGGGTGAGTGGGCAGAGTCAAGTTGTGTGCTGTGTGTGCCATGCTGTCCTCTGCCACAGTTGTATTACTTAATCGGTATGTTTTTTTAACACCTAGGTGACTCTGCATATCCCAACAGACCGTGGTTGCTGAGCCCACTACGCAATCCTAGGACTCCGTCTGAAGTCCGCTACAACAATACCCATGGTAGAACACGTCGGGTGGTGGAGCGAACCTTTGGTCTCCTAAAATCGAGATTTCGCTGCCTGGACCGGACCGGACCGGAGGGGCACTCATGTACTCACCCAAGAAGGTGTGTCAGATAGTGGTAGCATGCTGCATACTGCACAACCTGGCCTTGCGGAAAGAAATACCCATGATCCAGGACGATGATGACCAGCCGAGGCCACCACCTGCGATACCACAAATGTCCAGTGACGGGGATAGTGGAGAGGAGGAAGGTGTCGACCAGCGTCGGCAGCTCATCAACCGCTACTTCACTTGAAGGTGAGTGATAATGTGCAACTGGTCCATTGTCTGTTGATGTAGTTGTTTGGTTGAAGGTCTATGTGATCTTTGTGAGTGCATCCTGTTGTTGACTCAGTGCTGGCTGCCTATGTGTTGGATACAGGGTAGTTTGGAACAGCTACAGGATGTCTATGTTGGTACTGTTGCACATTGTAGTGTGTGCATATTGTTGTACAGTGAGGACATGTGTTGTGTGATGGCTGTGATGCTACCACCTGACTAGTGACTTTTGTTCTGTTGTCTTTTGCTAGGTCCCTTCTGCCCCTCCTTGCCTACAGAGGAACCATGCTCCTGTGACATTGTAACCATGGTAAACATTGCACATACTGTGATAAACATGGAGCAGACTCAAATACATTTGTGCGTTATTGTTGTTTATTTCCAATGGGTATATGTGAGAGGGAAGTGGATATTTACATGAGTGAGAATGGGGAATCAATGAGTTGGCAGTCATGGTAGATGAGACAATCGGGTAGGCACCACATTGATGTGGTGACACAGTCCAACAGACGGATGCCATTACCATGGCAGTGTGGGTAAGGACAGTGTACAGAGTCAATGGTTGGGTGAAGAGTGTTGCCATCATGGCTGGCTCTTTGACTGGCGTTTGCCAGGTGCTTTGCCACGGGTGAGTCCCAAGTTTTTCTTTGGACGGCCCCTTCTTCTTTTGGCAGGGGGGGCATCGCCTGCTGGGCCAGTGTTGTCTGAGGAGTCACCCCTCTCCGTGCCCGCAGGGGTGGATGATGAACTGTCATCCTGCGTGGCAACGGGGGGAGCTGGAGGTGTGGTCTGTGGTCCACGATTTGTCCCATACGGTTGTCCATGGACCTCAGCAGACGTTGGAGCTCCAGGGCATCTTCGTGGGCCTGGCCCATATGTGCCTGTGTGCGTTCATAGGCACCCACAACTCTGGTGATGTTAGCCAGGGCTTCGGTCACAGTGTCCTGTGGTGTTGGAGTCCCACTTGTCCTCCCACCTGCCCTGCTATCACTGACCTGTTGCCTCACCACTCTAGCCACATGCCTGCCCTCCACAGTTGATGGTGTGGGCTGGGCATCCTCTGGGGCAGGGCGAGTGTTGCAGGCAGCGGTGGTAGTGGTGGTGGTGGTGGTGGTGGCACAGGTCGTTCCAGCAGGGGTCAGCGTTGATGTTGCTGATGAGGGGGGGCAGTGGGGTCATATGACCGTTTGTGCCCTGGCACACCAGATGGGCCGGCTAGGAGCTCCTCGTCCAAAGAATCCAGGGACTCCGCATCAGAGTGTCCATGTTCCGGGGGATGAGACTGGCTCTGCAGGTTGAGGTTGTTGTCCTCTGCAGTCAGTTGTTGGTCACCTGTGGAACAGAGGGTACATAGTCATTGACTTACACCCATCTTGCTTGCTGTGTTTGATGTCTCTTATTTACATGTTATGCAACACACAGTTACGTATTTCATGAGTTGAATGTCTGCACACTGATGTTCGTCATGACATGATGGGGAGGTACATACATCTTTTTCCATGGTGTGACAAGTCATTGGATACCATGCCCCACGTGAAGCTATTTGTATTGAACTGATAGGTTGTCATCTGACAAATGGCTGCTATGCGACTTGATGTAATGCATCTTTGCTGATTACTCTTCCTGACAAATGTTACATATGCACATGTACTAGACATTGTACCATTGTTATCTCATGCATAACTTTGTAATGTTCCGTGCTTGTATTTCATTGCTCAACAGACCATGCCTTTTTTATTGTTACTATGGTCCTTCATGCTCAGCACCCATGGAATTTACAGATAGCATTCGGTGCAGTGCATATATGGTCCCTGATTTGCTTACACATGGGTTTAGTTGAGTCACAGTTCTGTTTCTGTCACAGTTACATACGCATCGCTGTCTGCATTCTATCAAATGGAATGTAATTGGGGTGTATTTTGTTGGGATGTGTGGCCTTGTGTTGGCATTAGCTCAATGCTTTCATTGAGGAATGGTGGGGTGCATGCAATGTCTGCTTACCTGTCCAGTTGTCATCTTTTCGGTGGACTTTCTACCACATGGTTCTGGGTGGGGGGAGTAGTCCATCCTGCTCAGCTGTGGGACAAGGGGGCCTGGTGGGAGTTGCAGTGCAGGCCTCCCTATTCCAAACACACCTCCCTGGAAAGATGGCTACCTACCTGTTAGGTGAGGGTGAAGAACACAATGGCTGAAACATGCTTCTGGGTGGGAGGGAGTGCTCCATCCTGCTGAGGGATGGGGCAGGGTGTGCCTGGTGGGAGTTGTAGTGCAGGCCTCCCTATTCCAAACACACCTCCCTGGAAAGATGGTTACCTACCTGTTAGGTGAGGGTGAAGAACACAATGACTGAGACATGCTGCTGGGTGGGAGGGAGTGCTCCATCCTGCTGAGGGATGGGACAGGGTGTGCCTGGTGGGAGTTGTGGTGCAGGACTCCCTATTCCAAACACACCTCCCTGGAAAGATGGCTACCTACCTGTTAGGTGAGGGTGAAGAACACAATGGCTGAGACATGCTTCTGGGTGGGAGGGAGTGCTCCATCCTGCTGAGGGATGGGGCAGGGTGTGCCTGGTGGGAGTTGTGATGCAGGCCTCCCTATTCCAAACACACCTCCCTGGAAAGATGGCTACCTACCTGTTAGGTGAGGGTGAAGAACACAATGGCTGAGACATGCTTCTGGGTGGGAGGGAGTGCTCCATCCTGCTGAGGGATGGGGCAGGGGATGCCTGGTGAGCCTGGAAAGATGGCTACCTACCTGTTAGGTGAGGGTGTAGCACACAATGATTGCCACATGGTTCGGGGGGGAGTAGTCCATCCTGCTCAGCTGTGGGACAAGGGGGCCTGGTGGGAGTTGTAGTGCAGGCCTCCCTATTCCAAACACACCTCCCTGGAAAGATGGCTACCTACCTGTTAGGTGAGGGTGTAGCACACAATGACTGCCACATGGTTCTGGGGGCGGGGAGTAGTCCATCCTGCTCAGCTGTGGGACAAGGGGGCCTGGTGGGAGTTGTAGTGCAGGCCTCCCTATTCCGAACACACCTCCCTGGAAAGATGGCTACCTACCTGTTAGGTGAGGGTGAAGAAAATAATGGCTGAAACATGCTTCTGGGTGGGAGGGAGTGCTCCATCCTGCTGAGGGATGGGGCAGGGTGTGCCTGGTGGGAGTTGTAGTGCAGGCCTCCCTATTCCAAACACACCTCCCTGGAAAGATGGTTACCTACCTGTTAGGTGAGGGTGAAGAACACAATGGCTGAGACATGCTGCTGGGTGGGAGGGAGTGCTCCATCCTGCTGAGGGATGGGACAGGGTGTGCCTGGTGGGCGTTGTAGTGCAGGCCTCCCTATTCCAAACACACCTCCCTGGAAAGATGGCTACCTACCTGTTTGGTGAGGGTGAAGAACACAATGGCTGAGACATGCTTCTGGGTGGGAGGGAGTGCTCCATCCTGCTGAGGGATGGGACAGGGTGTGCCTGGTGGGCGTTGTAGTGCAGGCCTCCCTATTCCAAACACACCTCCCTGGAAAGATGGCTACCTACCTGTTTGGTGAGGGTGAAGAACACAATGTCTGGGACATGCTTCTGGGTGGGAGGGAGTGCTCCATCCTGCTGAGTGATGGGGCAGGGTGTGCCTGATGGGAGTTGTAGTGCAGGGCTCCCTATTCCAAACACACCTCCCTGGAAAGATGGCTACCTACCTGTTATGTGAGGGTATAGCACACAATGACTGCCACATGGTTCTGGGGGCGGGGAGTAGTCCATCCTGCTCAGCTGTGTGACAAGGGGACCTGGTGGGAGTTGTAGTGCAGGCCTCCCTATTCCAAACATACCTCCCTGGAAAGATAGCTACCTACCTGTTAGGTGAGGGTGAAGAACACAATGGCTGAAACATGCTTCTGGGTGGGAGGGAGTGCTCCATCCTGCTGAGGGATGGGGCAGGGTGTGCCTGGTGGGAGTTGTGGTGCAGGTCTCCCTATTCCAAACACACCTCCCTGGAAAGATGGCTACCTACCTGTTAGGTGAGGGTGAAGAACACAATGGCTGAGACATGCTTCTGGGTGGGAGGGAGTGTTCCATCCTGCTGAGGGATGGGGCAGGGTGTGCCTGGTGGGAGTTGTAGTGCAGGCCTCCCTATTCCAAACACACCTCCCTGGAAAGATGGTTACCTACCTGTTAGGTGAGGGTGAAGAACACAATGGCTGAGACATGCTTCTGGGTGGGAGGGAGTGCTCCATCCTGCTGAGGGATGGGACAGGGTGTGCCTGGTGGGAGTTGTAGTGCAGGCCTCCCTATTCCAAACACACCTCCCTGGAAAGATGGCTACCTACCTGTTAGGTGAGGGTGAAGAACACAATGTCTGGGACATGCTTCTGGGTGGGAGGGAGTGCTCCATCCTGCTGAGGGATGGGGCAGGGTGTGCCTGGTGGGAGTTGTAGTGCAGGGCTCCCTATTCCAAACGCACCTCCCTGGAAAGATGGCTACCTATCTGTTAGGTGAGGGTGAAGAACACAATGTCTGGGACATGCGTCTGGGTGGGAGGGAGTGCTCCATCCTGCTGAGGGATGGGGCAGGGTGTGCCTGGTGGGCGTTGTAGTGCAGGCCTCCCTATTCCAAACACACCTCCCTGGAAAGATGGCTACCTACCTGTTTGGTGAGGGTGAAGAACACAATGGCTGAGACATGCTTCTGGGTGGGAGGGAGTGCTCCATCCTGCTGAGGGATGGGACAGGGTGTGCCTGGTGGGCGTTGTAGTGCAGGCCTCCCTATTCCAAACACACCTCCCTGGAAAGATGGCTACCTACCTGTTTGGTGAGGGTGAAGAACACAATGTCTGGGACATGCTTCTGGGTGGGAGGGAGTGCTCCATCCTGCTGAGTGATGGGGCAGGGTGTGCCTGATGGGAGTTGTAGTGCAGGGCTCCCTATTCCAAACACACCTCCCTGGAAAGATGGCTACCTACCTGTTAGGTGAGGGTGTAGCACACAATGACTGCCACATGGTTCGGGGGGGAGTAGTCCATCCTACTCAGCTGTGGGACAAGGGGGCCTGGTGGGAGTTGAAGTGCAGGCCTCCCTATTCCAAACACACCTCCCTGGAAAGATGGCTACCTACCTGTTAGGTGAGGGTGTAGCACACAATGACTGCCACATGGTTCTGGGGGGGGAGGGGAGTAGTCCATCCTGCTCAGCTGTGGGACAAGGGGGCCTGGTGGGAGTTGTAGTGCAGGCCTCCCTATTCCAAACACACCTCCCTGGAATGATGGCTACCTACCTGTTAGGTGAGGGTGAAGAACACAATGGCTGAGACATGCTTCTGGGTGGGAGGGAGTGCTCCATCCTGCTGAGGGATGGGGCAGGGTGTGCCTGGTGGGAGTTGGAGTGCTGTTTGCCTGAACACATACAACACAGTTGATGTTGTCTACCTTTGTGATGTTTGAGGTGGGGTGGATATTAAATCAGTGTGACCTGTGTGTGTTTTTGGGGTGCAGATGAGTGTACTTGTGTCTCAGGGATGTAGCTTTGTAGTTGTGCAAGACAATACATGGCAGTTTCATGGTATACATTAGTGGGTACTTACCAGCCTCCACTCCCCCGGGTATTCCTTCCAGACTCTCTGGATGGAATATGTGATGTTACAACGCGATCAAAATGATCGCGGTATGTAACATCGCAGTTTTTACAACGCAAGTCGTTACAACGACTTGCGCTGGAGGGCGCTGGACTTAGGAGTAGTAAGATTTACTGTTCCAACACCAGTCTACGTACAGTAGGGAAGGTGTTGGAATAGTAAATCTTACTATTCCCTAGGTTATAGCGCCCTCCAGTGCAAGTCGATGTAACGCTTGCGTTGTAATGGCAGCGTTCTAAATGCATCGCGGTGTAATCACCGCGATGTAAAGGATGTTTCCCTCTGGATGCAGTATGGCAAGCACCTTCTCCTCCCACGCAGAAAGTGGTTTTGGTGGAATGGGAGGGCCTCCACCAGTCGCATCAGCCAGCTCACGGTTCTTGGCCCTCTTTTTCTTGACAACACTCTTCAGGTCATGCCATCGCCTCATGATTTAATGCTTGTTGCGGGGCACATTCCCTACTGCATTGACCTTGTCCACTATCCTTACCCACATGTTTGTTCTTGTGGCTAATGGTGTCTGTTGGACCATGCTACCAAAGAGTTGTGGTTCTACTCTGACTATCTCATCTACCATTACTGTCAACTCAGTGTCAGTGAATTTTGGCATTTTCTGTGGTGCCATGGTGTGTGCTGTGCTGATGTTTTGGGGTGCAGTTGTGAGGGTGGTGTGGGTGGTGTGTGTGTGTGTTGTTGTGCTGGTGAGATGTGTGGTGTTTTGCCTATCCTATGTGCTGCAGGGTTTGGTTCCTTCAGGGCTGGAGTAGTGCAAAGGATTGTGGTCAGGGAAGGGGCTGGTTTTATGCTCAGCTATGTGGGTGTGTCAAGATGGTGTAATGCTGTCAGGTGTGCTGTGTGGGTTGTCCTGTGATTTGTATATTTGAATTTGCCATGGGGGTGTGTCATTGGGATGTTTCAGGTTATTTTGGGGGCAGGGCTAGTTGCCTGTGTGCATTTGCTGGCCTTATTGTGTGTTTTTTTCCTTGGCCGCCATTTTGTTGGCGGAGCATCCGCAGCGATGGCTATGCTGCAGGCCTTCCGCCGTATCTCACATTCATTACTGTTAGCGACCGCGGCGGATGGAAACAGTGGAACGTACCGCTGTGACATCGGGGATATCATAATATCATTGGCGGTCACTTCGCGTGTCTTGCGGCGGATTTATGTGTTTCCGCTATGTTACCGACCATCGCGGTTGGATTTTCACTTTCTCCGCCGTCTACGGGCGGTTTTTCGATGCCTCCTACCGCCGCGGTTGGAATATTTTGGCGGTTGATCCTAATAGGGTCGGCGGTGTTTCCGCGGTACCTGCGGACGGTAATTTTCCGCTACCATGGCGGTTGGATTTTTTTCCGTCCGCCATCGTAATGACCCTCTTAGAGTCGGGGATAGACATTGGGCTAAGGAGGTGGATGCAGCTGACATATTAGATTTCCAGATGCAGCTACAGTTCATTTGGGTACACACTTTGGCTATGTGGGTGGTGCAGAGATTTCTGAAGGGCTCGATGCAGAGGCTGAATACTGCAGGGGTCAGGATCATTCTCTGGGATGCACAACAAGCCACTGGAAGTCACTTAGATTTAAGGGTGCTAGCTATATGAATTAGTGTTGGTCGGAAATATATGTATGTACAGACGTACGTGGTATTTGATTAGTGTGAACATAGGCAAAGGCAGTAAAGTGTAGTACAGGGCAAAGGTAAAGATTCACTCCATGTGTACTGTGTTTGGAGGGTACACAGACAAAATATCAGCACTCAAAATATCCCATACAAAAATATAGTGACCAAAATATTGATTTAAAAAATATCAACATCCTATACTTCTAATGGTAAGTACAAAAATATCAGAAAAAAATATTGATGTCATTAATATACTATATATATAAATATAAAATAAAATGATAAATATTGAATATATTAAATAGTAAAATTAATAACAAAAGATTAAAAATATTTAATATATATCTTAACAAATATAATAAATAAACTTATTTAAAAAAGTTAAACACACATATATAATAATTAAAATATATTTACATATATCTACTTTAAATTATAATATAAATTATAATTAATAACTAATCATTTTAATTTATATTATAATTTAAAAATAGTATAAAAACAAATAAATATATATATACATATACCATTAACATACAATCTTTCAAAAACAAACTGTTATAATTAAATAAAAAATTAAACAACTTGCAATTCTTTAAATGTAGCAAAAATTATTTTACACATTAAAAATACTAATAATTAACAATATTATAATTTCAAATAAACAAAAACATAATAATATAAATTATAACAGCATAAAATAATACATATACTGTTCCCACTACAATTTATACCAAACCACGCAAACTATTAAAATTAATATATAAATAAATTACTACTCCCTCGTCACACAACGCAAAAATAATAAAACTGGTTAAAATTTACAAATATCCCTCCAATAAATGGTAGTAAAAGCGTTGGATTGCATATAAGTAATATTTACTTTACCCATTCCAGTCAAGTACAACAGTAGCAAAACTGTTGGAGTGCGAAGGGATACATTTTCTATTCCCTCTCCAATCACTACAACAGTAGGGAAAGTGTTAGATTGCAGGGGGTAACATTTTATATTCCCACTCCAATAAGTGCAACAGTAGGGAAAGTGTTGGATAGTGGAGAGATAAAATGTACTATTCCCACTCCAGTCAGTACAACAGTAGGGTAAGTGTTGAATTGCGGAGGGGTAAAATGTACTCTTCCCACTCTAGTCTGTTCAACATTAAAAACAAGCAAAATATCTTCAACAAAATAAAATTATTTTAAAAACAAAGTTAATAAACAAATATAAATATGTTGAAAAATAAAATGAAAATATATTTAATGTTAAAAAAATTGAAAAAAATAAAAACATATCACAATCTTAAATACATATCACAAATACCTACAAATATTATTATAAATAAAATGCAAAAATAATTTGCATACAAATAAATATTTTTACTTTGTTGTAGGCCCCTATGATGATTGTTGTGCTATTTATGAATTTGGCTTTGCAGATTAGCTTGCTTTGTAACTGTAAATCTTTCAGCAATGTTAAGCCATGGGAGAGTAGGGATTTGTGGCATATATTTTTGTGTTTGTGAATCACTGTTTTAGTGTATTGACTTCACCAGCCTTCTGAGAATTTAATTTATTTTAGATAAAAGCTCCAATGTGGTGTGATTGTCGATGATTTTTTGGGCTGTTTTGAATGCATCTATAACTAAGCTGATGTTGGGCATGACTTCTTATGTGTTTGCCAGGTTGGATGAAAAAGCCATGCTAGAAAGTTTTAATGGGCTACTTATCCCAAATTCTCCACTTCCACAAGTAAGGAAGTAAGGAATTTGGAATCGCTTCAGAAACTGATCTAACCTTTGCTCTCAAAGACAATGTTGTAGCAAAGGGTGTGACAATGCAGCTCTCTGAAAACTATTTCCACTCCTCCCCACATGCCTCACATGCCTCAACTACTGCAACATTATCTATTCTGGTCTTTCCAAAAAACTCAATGCAAGACTCAAAAGACTTGAGAAACAGAATGTGTCTTAACCTCTGTGAGTGGTACTACATCAAACCCAGTCTGAAACCTCTCCACTGGCTCCCAAGCACATGCCACAATCAAATTCAATATCTTGTGCACCATATACAAAGCTACATATCTGTAGAAAATTGACAGCTGACTACATCCCTGCCATAAATCAATGCTCAATGTCTGCTTATGATGATATCAACCATTGATCCTTCAACAGGGTGAAATACAGCAGCAGATCTCTGGGTGCCAAAGGACCAAGACTCTGGAAATCCATAACCCCAACCTTTGAGCCCAAACCAACTTTCATCCGTTACTTCCCTGAGAAACATAGGAATGGGTATTGTGTTTGAGACGGACAATCATACATGAATTTAGAGACTTATGTAGGATTAAGACAAAGGGCCTTTAAGTCGCCGTATTAAGATGCTTGCAGGCTGACTCGCCGTCTGCGTAGACAGAGTGTTTCCCGCTGCGGTCACTGCTCACCGCTGCCGACGTGGCAGACTCCAATGCTGGTGAATAGTACTCTGCAGCCACCAAGCAGAGATAGATTTCACGGTTTGACTGGCGGTCTCCTAGCGACAGTTCCTTGATGGAGGAAGCCTGTCGTGGTAAGCGCTCAACAATGCACCATCACTGTGGGCGTTGGATGGATGCTAGTATAACACACCTGCATACCACATAATAAAACACACTCCATTTCAGACCATGATCCTTTGCCATTCCACTGCACCACCACATTTTCTAGCAGAACTTTTGTCAGTTAAGTGAGGTTATTTTGTTGCTTTTCCCTGTTTCTTGTCCCTTTATCTTCTTTCATTTATTTCCTTGTGGTTCATTAATTTGATTTCATCCTATTTCTTTGCACAATGCCAGGCCCCAAACATCCCCGTTTTACTGAGGGAGGATTGTCAGTCATGGTGGATGAGATCATAAGAGTAGAGCCACAATTATTTGGAGCCCAAGTCCAAAATACACCCCTATCTCAGAAAAGGCGAATGTGGGCCAGATTAGTCGACAGAGTAAATGCTGTAGCTAACAACCTGCGAACACAGGAGAAAATTAGGAAGAGGTGGAATGACCTGCGCGAGAGGGTGCGTTCCCTGGCCTCCAAGAGTCACCTGGAGGCCCAGAGGACTGGTGGTGGTTCTCCCAGGCCCCCTTGTAACTCATGACCTAGGAAGAGAAGGTCTTGAAAATCCTACATCTGTAGGCTTGACAGGAATACCTGGCAGAGTGGAGTCTGGTAAGTTATACTTTACAAATTCTGAATAAACCTCAATGTCCTGTTTGTTCTCAGCTCAGCTGTTGCAAATGTGTTCTGCACATATTTTCCTAACATAGAAACCTCAAAGTATCAGTATCAGATCATTTGGATTGTTTGTGTGAATCTGTTGTGTTGCATCTAAGATTACAGGTGTCATTCTCCATTACATGGCACATGATGATGTAGTGCCTGTAAGTTTTAGAACACTAAATAACCCATTACCCATATGTGTGTCATATTGTAAGTGTCTATCCCATTTCAACTGCACATTTTCCAAAGGTATGTTCCACTAACCATTAGGAAGGTATTGGAAAGTTGTCTTTGAAATGACTACAACTACCATGATGCCCTATTTCTGCTTTGTCACAAGAATATTGCTATGTCATATTGCTCATTCTCTCTTGTCTAACACATTTCTACATATGGTAAAGTGTCATGTAGTGATCAATTCCTATTCAATTCTCTATCCTGAAAATGGTTTGTGTTTTTTTCTGAATGTTGTCCTGTTCTTCTCAACCAATTGAATTGATGTCATGAGTTTCACAAATCAAATTGTGTTGGCCCAAAAATGATAAGGTATGAAAATTGCTATGCTGAATATCAGTTGTAATTGCAATAATTGACTCTGCAGTGTTCACATGATGACTAATGCCAAACATCCATCCAAGTTATGTAAATGTCTGTTTTGAAGTCAGCTAGGCCTTGGAAATGTCAATTACACATTTCACCTCTCCATTGCATTGGGTTGAATGGTTGGGAGATGATAGACATACTTCCTAATCACTTTATAAACATTTCTAGACATCTTATTGCCTGCTTATTTGACGTTGTACTGTTTGAAATTGCAAACAATTAGCATAATATGTCCAATACCACTGAAAGCTATAATCATAATAATCTCTTCCTTTTTTTCTTCTACGTATCTACATTGTTTGTCTCAAAAGATTTGGATGCATAATCCACACTTTTACTAATAAAAATGTTCACAATAAGTCCAACTACCGGACCATGTGGCCAGGAATCTGCCACTGAAGAGAACTCCACTCCAGCCCTGGATCAAGCTTTTACTGATGACAATACTCCTGGTAATCGATGAGGATCCTGGTTCATCTGGTCAGCCTGGGCAGATGGCTCCAGTGAGTCTCACTAGGCCCACACAACACCTCCCGCCCTAGCTGTAACACCTCGGCTAACCAAGCCTCCACTTCCTGTATTCCTACCACTGTAACAGCAATCGTGTTTTCCCCAGTCCTGGCTAATGTTAAGACCACAGCACCACAAGCTCCAGTTCAGCCACGAACCAGTGGGATGGGGCACACTAGGCAAAGGGCACATGGCTGTAGGGGTAGGGATCGTGGGAGATATTCTGTGGACTAGCATAGTGAGGCCACTGGGGTCACTCTCATCGAGACCACCCTCGACCAAGTCTTGAAAACCTATCATCAGTCCCAAGACATGATGGGCCAGGTACTCACCAAGCTCCGGGGATGAAGCAGTTGCAGAGGAAGCTCAATTATCAGATGGAGGCTCACAACTCCAATATGGGCTCCCTGACTAGGGTGCTGCAGAACATTTACACCCACATGTGCAAGGCTTTCCCAGCACCATCTACCCCTTCCTGTGGTCTACAACATCTGACTCATCTACATCTGTCACAGCCACAGGAAGGGAGGCCCTGACATAGGAAGAACTACCTCCAGCCACCCCAGGCCCTGCAACTGTGGATCCTCCCTCCCCCGCAGGAACGGACGTCTACCCAGATTATCAGGAGTTGAGGATGCCAAGACCTCTACCACCATCAGCAAAAAACCCCGACCCTAATTTCCTCCAGTGTGCGACTACCACTCACTCTGTGGACTATTTCTGGACACATTTACCTTTCTTATGCTAGTCGTATTTTGGACATTGGGCATCAAACAATTTTGGCTCTTCAACTATGGTTTCATTCACCATGACTGACTTCTTCACTTTTTGGTTTGCTCTTTTTAATTTTCACTGTGCTTAATTTCTTCACGTTTGTTCAATAAATTCACAACTCCAAGACTCATAGACTGATGTTGTATATCTCAACTCTATCAATGCACTTATTTCTTTCCATCATAGCTCTAATGACAAACATCAAATGATTGTGTAAACATAGATACTTTGCACGTAGGCAATGTTTTTCTCAATTTCCCAACCATGACTCCCCCAAAAATATACCATTCAATCAGCTACTACTATTTTTGTTCCATTTGACCAATAAGTGCCTGTCAACATCTTCACTAACATAAAGTTCCATACATGACACTAATACTCAGTGCCAGCTATCACATTTCCAGTTGCAGACCTTTCCAACATGAAAGAAGAGGATATATCCAAAACATTCAGATTGAATAGGCAAATTATCATTGACTGATGTCATCAGGTGGACCAGATCTTCTGGCTCACATAAGGAGTCCCACATTAAAAACACCAATAGGCAAAAGCATGGCAGTACTATATTTTGTAGACACAGGATCATTCCCATCCACTGTTACAGTATCTGGTGGAATGTCACAACCATGTTTCAGTGGTGTGCCACAAGAAGTGTATCCCATAATGATGAGACACATCAACAGCTACATACGCTTTACACACAATGAGAATTTTGCCAACAAGAAGGGAGATTAGCATGATTTGGCTCCACTACTACATGTGGTTTGAGCTAACGAAGGCACACATATTGCCTTAGTGCCAACAAATGATAGAGAACAACTCCAATGTAATCTTCAAATCTTCCATTCAATCACAGTGCAAGTTGCCCTGGTACAAGATTTGTACACCCAAAGTCTGTGTATGGCTTTCCCAGGATCAACCCACGCTCCCGTTGCACTTCGAAACAGCACCATATACCTGCAAATGTCACAACTCTGAAATGTCCAAAAGAAGATGATATTGAAAAGGAACCTAAAACAGATCCAAAAAAAAGATTACCAATCAAACATAACATGCTAGACACATTGCAAAGTCAACTTTTGCAGGGCACAGTCTCACCAAATAATCAGAGATAAACAATGTAACTGTAGTCAATGTGTCAAAACTTTGATCAACAAACACCTTTGGCCTGAATTTCCTTGAACTTGCCTTTTCTAACAAATTACCACTACATACTTCTCTCATCATCACATCACTAGTTGGTGTAACGGTGAAAGTGATAACATGTAAAGATATACTTACACTCATGCGAAGATGTCAATGACATCTTGACGAAAGTCAACTCCTTCCTCTTCACCACTATCATCTTCATTTGGCATTTCAGGATCCTCACCCAGTGGCTCTTCTGGGTCTCCATCCTCTGCGATGTAAGGAATGTTCTGTTGCAGGGTGATGTTGTGTAGAATGCAGCAGGCCACAGTGATTTTGCACACCTTATCAGGTGAGTAGAGGAGGGCTCCACCAGTTTTGTCCAGCCAACAAATTCTTGCCTTTAGAAGCTGGAAAGCCCGCTCCACTGGCCACCGTGTTCTTCCATGGGCCTCATTGAAGTGGACTTCCCCTGGCGTTATTGGAGTCCTCAGGGGTGCCAACAACCATAGTCGGTTGGGAGACTTCTAGATGGAAGACAAAAAAAGTACCAAAAATTGAAACACAATTTCAGGTTATTTAACTAGAAATTGCTCACCAACAATATTATGAAAGATTGTAATGACCAACAAGCCAGGCCATCTCAGGTCCAAGTTGTGACATTCGCAGGTGCATGGAACGTCTTGTAAAACACCACTGAAAGTTGGTTGTGATATTCCACCAGATACTGCCACAGTGTAGTGGAAGGAACCTGTGGCCGCAAAATGAAGTACTGCCATGAGTTTGACAATTGGTGTAATAGATGTGGGATTTCTGTTGTGATGCTGAAGATCTAACTCCCGCTGATGGCTTAAATCCAGTGTAGTTTGCCTATTTAATCTAAACTTCTTGATTATATACTTTCTTCCATAGTGGCAAGGTCTGGAAATGGGTGGTACACCTAAGGCTGTCGCCTCCTCACTCTCCCATGGTTCATATGTCTCCATTGGAAAATCATTTGAACATTTTTCACATTTTCCACAGCAACATATTTGATAATTAACACTAAAGTCATGTAGTTCTACAAAATATATATGGTTTTAATACATCTTTTAATCAAACATTTGCTTTTTGTCCTCTATTCTTCACAAATGACATTTATAGCCTAAAATAAATGTAAAATAAATCAAAATGTGTAAATAATACATTTCAAATGTATTATTTACATATTCTTTTTTTTTTACATTTATTTCTCAAGAAATACCGTCAACGGATGTGTAAACAACACTGCACAAATATCACATTTCACCACAGTAACGCACTACAAATAAATGTTTATTTTAAAAAACATAAGTGTCCATCGAAGTTTGAATATGTAAACAAACTAGCCCCCCTTTTGAGTGAAGGTGATGCATGCCAGGTCGAGCAGGTGAGAGAACCTCACCTTCATGCCAGAGGAGCTGGAGTTGCTGACAAAGGAGGTCCTTTCCCTGTATGGCCAACTCTATAGCTCAGCAAAACCAAAGGGGATGATGGACGGAGTGTTGAACATTGCAAGCACTCACCCCCAATCAACTGATCTGGGTTTAATCCATCATCATTCTTTAGCTCACTCCGCCACCCCAGTTCAGACATGGCCATATGCAAATCAGTCTGACCCTGTGCCTCATGGGAACAGTCCAGCCCGAACTACCAAGCCATGTCTTCCCTGGACCGGAAACAAGCATCCTGGGACCGGTTTCTGGCTTACAGCCGTCATCAGCCAGGCTATCTTGAATCCAGTGGCAAAGTGAGCAAGGGACCCACGTCTGGGCATACCCTGCCAACTTAGGGCGAACATAGCAAAACCAAAGGGGATGATGGACGGAGTGTTGAACATTGAATGCACTCACCCCCAGTCAACTGATCTGGGTTTAATCCATCATCATTCTTTAGCTCACTCCGACACCCCAGTTCAGACATGGCCATATGCAAATCAGTCTGACCCTGTGCCTCGTGGGAACAGTCCAGTCCAGCCCGAGCTACCAAGCCATGTCTTCCCTGGACCGGAAACAAGCATCCTGGGACCGGTTTCTGGCTTACAGCCGTCATCAGCCAGGCTATCTTGAATCCAGTGGCAAAGTGAGCAAGGGACCCACGTCTGGGCATACCCTGCCAACTTAGGGCGAACATAGCAAAACCAAAGGAGTGTTGAACTGGCTTGGCAGTTCGGGCTGGACTGTTCCCATGAGGCACAGGGTCAGACTGATTTGCATATGGCCATGGCTGAACTGGGGTGGCGGAGTGAGCTAAAGAATGATGATGGATTAAACCCAGATCAGTTGACTGGGGGTGAGTGCTTGCAATGTTCAACACTCCGTCCATCATCCCCTTTGGATTTGCTATGTTCGCCCTAAGTTGGCAGGGTATGCCCAGACGTGGGTCCCTTGCTCACTTTGCCACTGGATTCAAGATAGCCTGGTTGATGACGGCTTGAAGCTAGAAACCGGTCCCAGGATGCTTGTTTTCGGTCCAGGGAAGACATGGCTTGGCAGTTTGGGCTGGACTGTTCCCATGAGGCACAGGGTCAGACAGATTTGCATATGGCCATGTCTGAACTGGGGTGGCGGAGTGAGCTAAAGAATGATGATGGATTAAACCCAGATAAGTTGACTGGGGGTGAGTGCTTGCAATGTTCAACACTACGTTCATCATCCCCTTTGGTTTTGGTATGTTCGCCCTAAGTTGGCAGGGTATGCCCAGACGTGGGTCCCTTGCTCACTTTGCCACTGGATTCAAGATAGCCTGGCTGATGACAGCTGTAAGCCAGAAACCGGTCCCAGGATGCTTGTTTCCGGTCCAGGGAAGACATGACTTGGCAGTTCGGGCTGGACTGTTCCCATGAGGCACAGGGTCAGACTGATTTGCATATGGCCATGTCTGAACTGGGGTGGCGGAGTGAGCTAAAGAATGATGATGGATTAAACCCAGATCAGTTGACTGGGGGTGAGTGCTTGCAATGTTCAACACTCCGTCCATCATCCCCTTTGGTTTTGCTATGTTCAACTCTATAGCTCACCAGAGGAACAGGTACATGTTTAAAATGCAGATGTGAATTTGTCTAACTGTTTTTTTTCCCATTACCACAGGCTAGAATGTCCTTTTGAGTTCCTGAGTGAAGTGTAGTGATTGATGTTAAGTGTCATATATTTTGGTCCTTACAAAGGACAACGATGTTTGGGATTTCTAAGCACTTTATAATGTTAAAAAACAACAACATTAATATGTGTTGTGTATTTAAAGCCCTAGATTCTATTTGGTGTGTATGTAGAGATATATGTATGTATATGTTTGATTTACTTGTGATATGTTGAAAAATCACATCATGGAAATTAGAAAACACATTATATATTCTTTACAACTGTACATAAATATGTATTCTGTACAAACCAAATGAAAATGATGTTAGCTATGTGTATCGTCCCACAAATCACTCAGCCTAGATCAGGGCTCTCCAAACAGTTGTTTGGGAGCTACCAGTAGTTCCCAGGCCCCTTCAGAGTAGCACACAGTCTTGAGGTCACTTATTAGATGGGCACAAGGTCATTTTTAAATGTAAACGTTAAGGGAAGGCTATGTTGATGTGACATCATGATCATCAGGCTGCAGATAGCAGGGCCTGACAATGAGAAGTGCTCAGTCAGAATCATGGGCCAGGATGGGGCTGAGTCATAGGGACAAACAACTGAGGTATATCTGTCATAAACATATATCCTTGCAAGGTCAAAATTTGAGGTGTGCTCAAAACTATGCCCCTGAAAGCTTTAAATGGATGACAATTGAAAGGGAGTGTTACCTAACTTCTTTTTTTTTTTTTATAAATCTTTTTATTGTAAAATGAAAAATGACAATACAACAACAAATTAAAGCAATCGTCAAAAGGGGGTGCATCACTGAAAATAAATGCCTCATTTTTATGATCAATAATAAATAAAATAGACAATAGCAATGACACACAGGCAGATCGCAGTCTTCGATGTCTAAAGGGATTCTCCATCTTCAGTATAAGGAGCATCATCTACAAAGGGGGTACATAAAAGTCCTCTATATTCGTTCCATGGGCCCCACAATCTAGTCCATTTGCCCGGGCAGCCTCTACCTTCGTATATCACCCTCTCGGCTTGCATGCACCAGTCCATATCTGCAGCCCAGTCCGTACTCCGGGGCACGACTCCTCCCTTCCATGTTCTGGCAATATTCCTCTTTGCTACAATACAACCCAGTGAGACCCACCGTTGTTCGGTACGATTCAGATCTGTGGCGTCCCAAATGTTTAAAAGACACAGCCTTGGGGTGGGGTCTATTGGTTTCTGACATATTTGGGACATAAGGGATATAATCTCGTTCCAGTAGTATTGGGGGATCGGACAGTCCCACCATTGATGCAGAAAAGTACCCATGGCACCACAGTCACGGGGACAAAGTGGGGAGGTTAGGAATCCCATCTTAACCAGAGCTGTGGAAGTATAGTAAGCTCTGTGGAGTAATTTTAGTTGGATAAATTTAAACCGGGACCTGATGGCCACCTCCTTGGGAGAAGCCAGGGCCTCCCTCCAGTCGTCATCCGGTATGTCCCCGAGATCGTCCACCCATTTCCTACGAATTTTATCGAGTGGTTCTGGTAGGTTGTTAAGTATCTTACGGTATGTTAAGGAAATAGCCTTATCTGGCAGGTAGTCGTCTCAGGAGCCTGTCTTCTAGAGGTGATGAGGCGGGGAGGTCCGAGCCCCTAGGAATGGCCTTAGTGAGTGCGCTACGTGCTTGCAGGTAACGAAATGTTTCCCCTCATGGAGCTGGAATTTGGCCTGTAGCTCAGCGAATGGAACCACCGAACCCTCCACCCACAAGTCTCCGACTTCAGAGAGACCAATCAGGTCCCATTTATCAAAACCGGGCTGATTTGACAACATCCCCAAGTGACAGGATTCTAGCAATGGGGTAACGCGTGTGATTTTACCTTTCCATCCCAGCGCGGTTGTAGCTGCATGCCAAATTGAAACTGTGGTGGAGGTGGGTGGGAACAGAGGGACATGCTTGGGCCCACCGTAGAGTGCCCTCAAGTAGTTACCCGCTGTCATATTAAAGCGGTCCATTCTGTACGCTGGGTCCGCAATAGGGCGATGGGCCCAGTGATTGAGGACCACCAGTTGAGAGGCCCAATAATACATTTTAAGTGCGGGAAGTGCGATACCGCCGTCGTACCAGCTACGCTGGAGTTTGTTCAACGCGATCCGGGAGTGCCGCCATTCCATAACAGGGAACGGACTTCAGAGTCAATTGTTAAGAAATATTGTGGCGAGACTGAGTAGGGTGTGTTTTGCAGGGCATACAAAAACGGGGAGTGCCATCATTTTAAAAAGGGCCGCCCTTCCGAGTAAGGTGAGAGGCAACCCCTTCCAATGCTGCACATCGGCACGGAGGCGGTGCAGGGGTGGAAGAAGATTCCTCCTATAAAAGGCATCCTGATCCTTCGTAACGTATATACCCAAGTAACGGAAGCCCTCTGTGGTCACATCGGCCGTACAATCTCGGGGAAGTCGTGGAGGATTCCCACTAAGGACATATATCAAGGATTTGTCCCAGTTGATAATGTAGCCCGAGTATTTCCGGAAAAGGGCCAAGATATGAAGCACCGAATGCAACGATGACCAGGGTTTGGCTAAATACAAAAGAATATCGTCTGCATATAGGGATATTCTATCTGACCAATCCGGAGCCCAATTTAATCCACGAATAGATGGAGCCCCTCTAATCCAAACCGCTAAGGGCTCCAGTGCTAACGCAAAGAGCAGCGGTGACAGAGGACAGCCCTGCCTCGTACCTTTCCCCAATTCAAAAACCACCGATCTGCCACCGTTAACTGTTACGCGTGCCAAGGGCTTAGTATACAATAAACGTATCCAGGCCAGAAAATGTGAGCCAAATCCGTATCTCTCCAAGGCGGCGAATAAAAAGGGCCATTCCATCATATCGAACGCCATTTTAGCGTCTAAGGACACAATTATTGCGTCTTCTCGTATGGTGGAGGCCCTGCCCAGCACCCCGTAAAGACGACGGAGATTGAGTGCCGTGTTTTTTGTCGGCATAAAACCGGATTGGTCCGGGTGGATCAGCTTATGTAGGTGGGGCGATAGACGAAGGGCCAAGAGCTTAGCTAGGATTTTGACCTCCGGGTCCAGAAGGGAGATCGGTCGATAGGAGCCGCATTGGTCCCGGGGTTTTCCTTCCTTATGTATAACTACAATATTAGCCAGACGCTGTGTCTCGGGCAGGGCCCCATGATCTACACTTTCGTTATACATTCGGAGGAGATATGGAGCTAGGACCTGCGAGGCCACTTTGTATAATTCGATTGGGAGGCCACTAGGTCCCATGGCCTTTCCAGAGCGCAGTGCCCCTATTGCTTTAGACACCTCCTCAGAATCAAAAGGTGCATCAAGATCAGTCGCATCTTGGGGGTCCAAGCTGGCAGGGGGAGGGTGGAAAGTAAGTCAGCGGCCTCCTCCTGGGTTGAAGTGGATGTAGGGACATAGAGACGTTCAAAGTAATTAGCAAAAATCTCCGCAATTCCGTCCCGGTCACTACGCCTCTCCCCGTCCGGCGCAACTATTTCAGCAATCCATCGATTGGCCGCCTCTCGTCTATCCAACCACGCCAGTATTTTACTGGCTTTATCTCCTATTTCATAAACCCTATATTGAATAGAGCGATAATGCGCCCGGGCTGCCTCACTAGCAATGTCATGGTATTCCTTCTGCTTCACTGCAAGCCTATGAGAGGTGTCTGGGGAGGCAGAGGCGATAAGATCACGTTCGAGGTTAGCCACTTCTAATTCAATATCTTCTAGTCGTTTATGTTGTTCCTTTCGATGGCCCGCCACAGCTGCCACCCCGCACCCACGAATCACCGTTTTGTACGCCTCCCACAAGGTTACATCGGAGTCTACGGAGCCATCATTTTCTGCAAAATAATCGGTCGTGGCCTTTATCAGCCTATCTCGTATATCCGGAACTCGGAGATACCATGCGTTAAGGGCCATCTCTCGATGTGAGCGGGACGAAACCCCACCGTAATGTGCTAAGATCGGGGAATGGTCGGATATGCCCCTGGGTAAGAAAGATATGTCACCAAACATGGAAAGTTGAGAGGCCTGGCAAAAGAGATAATCAATACGGGACAGACTCCCATGGACCCCGGAGAGGAAGGTGTAATGTCGATCTAAAGGGTGAAGAGTACGCCACGCGTCAATCAATCCAAGGGCCTCTAAAAGTCCGATAACAATTTCCCTGTGGCTCAGGACGTCGGGATGGCAGACGGTCTATCTCTCCGACTATAGCGGCGTTACAATCACCCCCAATAAAAGGTCTCCCTCAGGCAAATTCAGCAGGTGCGAGCCCAAAGCGGCCAATGTGGAAGAGTGAAGTTTAGGGGGAATGTACAGCGAGGTCACATTGAGGGAACGGCCCTCCCAATCTCCGGACACAGTAACAAAACGTCCATCAGGGTCATGTGTGGTTTTCTTAACATGAAGGGGAAAGGAGGATCTTGCAAGGATACCCACCCCCTGGATCCCCTGGTATATCCTGCATGCGCAAGTAGTTTGTAGCCCCAGCGGTTCAGCGCCTTATATGTCGTGCCCGGTATGTGCGTCTCTTGTAGAAGTATAAGGTCTGGGGAGTGTCTCTTCAGATACTGCAAGACCAAACCCCTTTTAATCCGGTCGCCCAGTCCATTAACATTCCAGGTAATCAATTTAAGTCGGCCCAGGGTGTGGAGAAGACAGGGGTGTCACCCATTAGAATCCTGAAACAGGGACCCCAATTCCCATTGGGCCCGATGAACCAGTGTACACATTAAGACACAATGCAAAAACATACAGGTGTAATCTCTATAGGCATCAGCTACCATCATAGAATTGCACAAAATCGACCTAGACAGATTGCTTAAAACATAAAACAAAAAACAAACAACCACCTTTGTGGAACACCCAGAAACACCCCCCACCCTGCCTCCCTGCAACGTGGACTCAGAACTGCCCACCACCCCAATTTGCAGAGCGCTTGGATACCCATAAAGAACCTAAAAAGAGGGAGACGCTACCCAACCAACGTACCCCAAGATTCGACCCTCTTCCCCCCAAAGGACAAAATAGCTGCCCCAAATAGAAATCAAAATAGCTGGCAACTGTAAGTGGGAGTCTAGAACCCCGAGTACAACAATGAACCATGTCCCAACATTCCTATACTTCCCAGAAATCAATGTCAAATAAACAAAAATTGTGCGAAAAATACATATTGAAAGACCCATGTACTTAGGACACTATGTGAATAACAGACGGTTATTGTTCATAACGGGTCAGGAGTGTGACCCAGGGACGTAAGCAATGTCTCAACCACTCGCCAAATCCAAGAAACATGAGTCACAGCCTGTAATGGCTGTTACGATACCTGCACCATATAAGTTCAACTAGACCTCCCTGGAGGACGTTCGGAGTCGTGTGCGTGTTCCCGGGAGGCAGTGTCCCGATCCGGAGTCTACCTCCACCCCTCCAACCAGTCCCAGGTCTCCTCTGGGGAGTGGAAGAATAGTGACTTGCCATCTGCCTGCACCCGCAGCTTCGCCGGGAAGAGCATGGCATATTTCAAATTGTGTCCCCTAAGAGCGCGTTTGACTTCCAGGAAGGAGCGACGTTTCAATTGTACCTTATGAGTGAAGTCTGGAAAAAAGGTTATACTGGAATCCTCAAATTTTAGGGGTGGTCCATTCCTAGCAGCCTGAAGGATGACATCCCGATCCCGAAAATTGAAAATGCGTGCCAGGATAGGACGTGGGGAGCGCCCGGCTTCGGAGGGCCTCCAGGTACTCTGTGGGCGCGTTCGACGGAGAAATAATTGGAGAGGGATCGAGGTTGTAGATGGTTTTGGATTAAGTCCTCCACGAAAAGATCAGTAGCCGCCCGTTCCGCCCGTTCAGGAACACCTAAAATACGTATGTTGTTCCTTCTTGCGCGCCCTTCATAGTCCTCCAGCCGGGCCTCAAGGTCAGACGTCTGGGCTTGTAAGTGCTTGACCACCGACTCCAGGCGTGTGGCGGAGGTCGTGAGCATCGCGATGGACCCTTCATTTACCTTGACTCGTTCCCCCATATTCCGGAGGTCAGCACGGATCAAGTTGACATCAATGGAAACAGTGTCAATTTTGAGCTCCAGGGCCGTGCGAACCCCCTGTACCGCCTCCATTATGTCCGCTAGCATCGGGCCACCCTCAGTAGACTGTCGTGTTGTTTCCTCATCCGGGTGTCGCACCTCAGAGTCCGCGGTTCTGGAGTTGGCATACTTAGATAATTTCTGAAGCGTGGATGATTTGGGTCCCCTCGATGTGGCCATTGTGTCTTACGATTCCACCCAAAGCAAGAAACAGCAGGGGTCAATCTCGTCAGGAGACACGCAGTGACGGCCGGTCGTCGGTTCCTCGGCCCCTGTCCGTATAGCGATGGGTCCCACGCGCCTCAAAATGGCGGCCGGCGGGAGTGATGTCGGGCGCAGCCTGGGCCCCACGGAACTTTCCTCCCCGGGCTAATACCGCCCTGATAGCAGTAGGCGTGAGAGGTCGTAGAGTGTCACCCTTCTGTAAACAGTGCCCCCCACTGAAGGTGAAGATCTTCAAGCGGTCCTACTGCCCCCCAAGCGTCCACAGGCCTTCGCGCTATCTCCCAAAGCAGGTGGGGGCGCAGGATCGTAGAGGTCGACCCTCAGCTTCCTCCCAGATATCCGGCCGCCGGGGCAACAATGCTCCGTATAAGTTGAATAGGGCGCCCCAGGCTCATGCGACTTACTGGCAATCCGGGACACCTCGCATCAGCTCTCGGTGCAGGCAGATACGCCCAGTCCGCGCCTTCCGTCCGCAGTGCGGTCCGACCGCCACAGGCGTTTTCCAGGGCCGCTAGCTTTCAGCGTGTTCCCGGGCCGCGCCGCAGGCCGCGCGGCGTCTCTGCCAGGTCCGCCCCCGTCTCACGGCTGCAGGATAGATTGAACGCTAGCGTCGGCGTATGGTCACCAATTCGCCTCGGGGAAGGCTTCGAGCAGTCAGTAGCTCAAGGTACTCCTCCGACCTCGATAGTTACGGGCATCCGGATCTGTGTAGCGGATTTATTTGGGGAATTAGCCGGTGGCCGACCGGAGCTCTACCCCAGAGCGGCCATCTTGGTTGTCGGCTAGCCACGCCCCTCGTTACCTAACTTCTTGAGCTAACACTTCATTTCATTTTACTCCCATTTCAAAGTGTGTCATGTCCAAACTGCAGGCCCCTTACTCCCAGTGGCCAGTATTCACTTTGCTATAAGTATTTACGTTTAGCCTTCGTGTAGTTCACAATGTCTTGCACTGATCAGAAGTAGGTCACCTCACAGATTACGTAGGAGCGCCCTGGACTAGATGATGTCACAGACCTGCATTAGTGAGTTTAGGCCATGACATGGGATGAGTGTAGTCAACAGGTCCCTACAAAAATGTAGATTAAGATATTTGTTTTGGTCCGCTTGTGAAAATACACATGTTGTATGGCAATTTATGAGTCATGCTTGTGGTAGAAACATCAAAACAGACAAATAAAAAGTCACAAAACCATTGTTTTTTCTTTCATTTCTTAGATTCAAACAGGTGAACGCCCATCAGAAGCTGGACATTTGGAAGGCCATTGCCAGGAAGGTGTGGGCCCTGGGGGTCTACAAGTGGTGAAGCATCCATTGTCGCAAGAGGTGGTAGGACATACAACGCTGGACCAGAAAGTCAGCCGCAGTCCATTTTTGGCAGTCCTCCCAAGTTTTGCACAATGTGTATGATGATGTGCTTTGTCTATTAATTAGTTGTAATGGATCCCACCTGATTCCTGTCCACAACAAAAGGACTGTTCTGAGCAGACACATGACTGTCTAAACTCCACATATACATCAGTTTCTTTGATGTCATGAGGGGCAGCTGAACCAAACAGGCCAATAGTCTTTGTTGCGTCAGGTGGGATGCTCCTTCACTATTGTGGATGATGTAATGGTAGACCAATTAATTGTGACATTGCATAATATGCAGTTATGATACAGTGGATGATCTCAACATCACATTGTACTAACTTGAGATATTTTGGAGTTAAATGTGAATAAGTAGTTGCTCTGTACTAAAGTGGATTAGAAATAAAGCAAGCCCTGTGTATTTACTTATGCTATTGGAATCATTTGTCAATCCACAATGACAATGTATCTACATGTCTTCAACAGCATAGGTAAATACATATTGTGTGTTACATTGATAAGCTACGTTAGTACTGAAATCATATGATATATTGTACATTTCTACCATACTTGAGTTACTTGAGGTAAGTGTTACCATTGTGAACTGCCAAATAAAGGAGAAAGGCTTTCAGTTTCTACAAATATTGATACAACATTGCAGTATTTGTTGACACACATTTATTCATATTTTACTTTTAGTATATGTCATTAATGCAGCTTTTTGCACCTTGTACAGACAGTGTACAAAAGTATATTTGGTGTATATCCTAATTGGTGACATAAGTTCACTATTCTGGAGTACAAAGGGCAACCATTCAGAGGTGTTCAACAGTTCCTTTAGAGAAATGATTATGGTTAAGAGACAATATCATATTTGATGTAGGAGCTTTCATGGGGAATTACAGAACTGTGGGCAAAGAGTGTCTGAAGATGAACCCTACATACATGAGATGATGATGTAAAGAACCAAAGTTTGTGAGCCTTGTAGCAGGTCAATATTGAAACTAGGAAAATGTTTTTGATAAGAGCTATTGATCAGTTCTATTAACACTGCTAGAGCAAAACTATTGTATATGTCTTTTCAGCATCATCCGGAGCAGGCGAAGGAGACGTTCACCACGAAGGCGGGGTAGCAGCTGGACACTGTGTCTCACCTGGTGAGACACCGACACCGAGGAGCACAGGGCCACATAGGGTGAGGGGACTGGCATGGAGGGCTCCAGCTCATCATCTTAGGAGGCCTCCCCAAGCAACCAGTCCCTAGTGATAGCAGACCCTACTACTCCTGTTACATCTGCATCCTTGTATGACACAGAGTACCGTCTCCACCCTCCCTTTTGCTCCCCCCCAGTTGGCCAACCCTGCTTCCATAAAAGGGGCTTAGCTGTCATATGGTTGCTTACCTGGAAGGCATTCACAGTGGTATGTCTGGCCTACAGCGGTCTTTTCAATGTCTGACCTCCTCACTGACCTCAGCCTTCCAACCATCCCAACCGTGTGCCCCACCTCCCGCCCTTCCTCATTCCAATTCCCTATTCCCAGCCAGTCCCAAGCACACTCACACCTTTGCACACATCCACTTCAATACACAAAAGCAGCATGAACACACATAAACATAGAGACCACAAAAAACACAAGCGTACAACCAAACATACAGACACCGCAGCCATCACCACACCCACATGCACCACTCCTACACCAGTACTTTCACAGACACTGCAGCCACCACCACACCCACATGCACCACACCCAACACCTCCACAGTATACCTATCCACACACACACACACACTAGAATTCACACCCACAAAACTCAAACGCCCACTCATCCAAAAAGCAGACAACTATGACGCAAGACACACCCAAATGTGCACAACATACACCAGACCCACAGGCACCTGCACCTTCAACAGACACATGCACATCAAACACTGCCACTCTACCTCCCAAACCCAACTCCCTGCAGAACACCCTACCCATTTTCCCATACAAGATGTCCTTTTTACCCTTGCCCTAACCCCTTCCGAACCCCAACCAACAGCCAGCAAATGCAAATCTATCCTTCCACATCCCAACCCACCCCTACTAAATGAAAATCTACCCCTTCCACACCCTAACCCACCCCTTCCACATCCCAACCCACCGCTCTCAAAACCACCCTCCCCCCAAAACCCGAGCGCTCCCCTCCTAAACTCAACCACCCCCATAAGACCTTTGAGGTGCCTGCTCTGCAAACTAGATGCCCTTTCCTGAGGAGGTTCCTCTTGGCAATAAATTAGGAGGCAATCTTTGTGCCACGTACTTTATTTGTAGAGTGTTATATAGCGTAAACTTGACCCGAAGGCATCAGAGCTCTTCACAATGTTTACATGGTAGTAATTGCGAGGTTTACATAATACATATTGGGGTAGACATAGCAGGCAGAAAGTCAGTACACAGGCGAACTAAATGACGGTGTTGGGATCACTAACTGATACATTTTTGAGGTAGACACAGCTTATAACTATAAAAAATTGTTTTAGCAGCACATAATAGTAGTACAATTGGTGTAGGCATAAAGGCAAAATGACCTAAGGCAATACGTAGGCAAAATATCTAAGGCATTTCTGAGGTTGAGACAGCTATAAAAAGGTCTTCTTTTAGCAGTGCATAGTATTGCACATACTTGGGTAGGCATAAAGACATGGAGGCAGGATGTTAGCGAAATACCAGTGGCATTGGGATTAATAGCAGATAGATTATTGAGGCAGAAACAGCATAAATGTCTAAATAATGTTTTAACAGTGCTTATACACATTTGCCTACGGTTACATAGGGAGTAAGTATTTATTTATTTATGCATTTTTATATAGCATGTACTTTACCAGAAGGTGTCAGAGTGCTTTACAATAGAACCAGTTACATTACATATGGACTTCTCAAAAAGAATGGTAGTAAACACATATGTCTTTTACAGATACTTGTGGTTTGAGTTACATATATCCAAGTTCCAAATTCGCTCAAGATTACATATTAAGAAAAGTTGAAGCGATTAGGGTTGGACAAATATATATTACATATTTACAGAGCATGATCTTCTCGCCATTGCTGAAGTTCTTACGGTGCTCATTCAGCCAGGTTTTCAGGGTGGTGTTGCACTCACGGGCGGTGTTCTTGGGCCTGGGATTCCAGAGCTTGTGCTGGCCGTAGGGGTAGAAGGGTGGTGGTGGGCGAAGGCAGCGTGCTTGAGCCCGGGACTGTTCTTGAGCTTGTGCTGGGCATCAACTATAGAAAGGGGGGTAGCTCAGCGCTATAGGGAATGAAGGCACCATAGCCGGTGTAGGGGAGTTCGTAAATGGAGGAAAGGTAGTCATTGGTTTGTTGCTGTGGGAGAGAGACTGGAGTAGTAGGAGCCGGCCAGTCTGCCGTGTGCCGCTTAATGGAGTTGATGCAGAGACTTCGGCAGCGCGAACAGGCAAGGTGGGCAGGCGATATTATCAGAGGCAGGAGAGACAGCCCTGATAAATTAGCCCGACTGTAGATGAGCTGCTGGGTCACCATGGGAAACACTTTGGGCTCCTTCAGTCGAGATGCGTCAGTCTCAAAGATGGAGAAGGGTAGCGTCGGGCTCACCTATTGATCTTCCACCCCTCCTGGTTTTCAACTTACTCCCCACCTTGATGATCCTGGTGCTCTGAATGAAGTCAGATATCCTCCAAGCTTGTTGTCCCGGTTGCCTCACCGCTCAGCGCCGAGGGATGCTGGTAGCTGAGGATTGCAAGGGTGGGAACATCATGACCACCTCATTCACTTTATCACTTGCTCTGGCAAGTTGTAGGCAGGCAGGGAAGCAACTGGTGCAGCGTCAGGGAACCCCTGCCGTTGGTCAAGGATTCAAGCTCGGGTTGCCGTTCCTCCGCGAGGGAACGGGTTGCAACGGGGCAGCAGGGCGGCTGTCTGCAGGCACCCAGCAGGGAAAATCTCCCAGGCTTTTTCACCACAGCTCGGTCTTGACTCCGATACTCACCATATTGCTGTGTCGTCCTGGACGCAGTTCTGGGCTCTGTCCACAGCTGCTTTCAGTTGTGAAGGATCGCAAGATCGCTGCTTTCCGTTCCAGGGGGGCTTCTCCGGGGATTTACGCCCAACGGAGATCCCTGGCCTGGGAATTCCTCACGGGAGCTCCTTACCCGTTGGCCATCTTGGTTATGAAAGAAAACATAAACACAAATAGGACCAAAAGATTAACATTGGGCTGCAGCGTGCATAAAAGAAATAAATGAAGGCAAAAGGGTTCAGAAACTGCTATATTATTGGGGTACATGCAGCATATATATTCATATATTATATATATACATATATATGTACACATAAATATACATATACATACATATATATAGTGTTTTTAACACTGCATATAAACATACAGTGTTTTTAACATTGCACATACACATACAGTGTTTTAGCATTGCATAGATACATTTGCACAGAGGTTACCTGGGAGTAAGTAGACATTGAAAGGACCAGATGTTTACAATGAGCTACAACCTGCGATAGAATTGGATGGGTGAGAAAGTTTGCTGATTGAGGGGGGTTGGCCTCTTGGTGGTGTGGGTTTTCCCCTAGATATTGGGGCTGAGGCTGTCCTTGACATTGTGTGTGGCACCACAGGTCTGTCAGAACCTTTAGGAGGGCATGTTAAAAAATGTATTGAGGAGAAGGAGTTTCAGTTTCACCTTGAAGACGGGGGAAGATTGATTTTCCCGTAAGTCTCGAGGTAGCGCGTTCTAGATTCTTGGGGCATTCCCAGAGAAGGAGCATGCACAAGATTTCTCTTTCTTGAATTTAGGCGGAATCAGGAGAAGGCTGTTAGAGCTTCGTAGAGGTCGCTTTTGTCCGGCTTGTGATACTTTATTTGAGAGGTAGGTTGGTTTATCCGTGTGAAGAGCTTTGTGAGTTATGCATGCACTTTTGAATATAGCTCTTGCCTCTATTGGGAGTCAGTTGAACTGCTTGAGTGTGGTGGTGATGTGGTCATGTCACCTCTCCCCCAATAGCAGCCTGGCCGCAGCGTGGAGAGTTGCTTTCAGAGGGGCTAGGTATATTTTTGGGGCATCCGTGTTTGTTGGATTACCGTAGTCCAGCTTGGGCAGGATAATGGCTTGCACCACAGTCTTTAGGTCATCGCTGGGTATGAAGGGTTTGACTTTCTTTAGGAGTTTCAGCAAGTAGGAGGCACTTTTTGCAGAGGCGTTAATATGATCCTTCATGCTTAAGTGACTGCTGAGTGTGATTACCAGGGATTTGAATTTGACACAACTGTGCATTATTTTGGACTTTATGGACTGCCATTTGGCTTGATTAATATTTTGAGAACTTTATCTCATTTTGTGAAATAAATCCATACTTTTGATTTCACCAAATTGGTCCTGGCATTATTTTTCCTTAGCAATTATTTGATTCCTAGCAATGTTTCTGAGTAAAATGTGAAGTACTTATTCTCCATTATCATGATAACAGGTAATACAACTGATGTCTAATTTGTTAAGTGCATACACTGGTTAACATAGTATGTGATGGTCATTTGAATTTAAGTGCAGGCATTCATCATAGTAATGGCCTCTTGTACCACCTAATTGATGTTACAAATTTTACTTGTATATGTTACTACAGGTGTGTTTGTTTCATCTTGATTACTGATCAGTATGAACAATTTTGTGACTTTTGAAACTGGATAAAGTACAGAACTTGCACTAGACAAGGGGAAATGTCACATAGATGCATATGTTGAATACTTCTTATTTGTGAATGACATTGATTTTACTCTTAATTTCTATGGTAAGGGTCACACCTTGTCTAGTGTAATTTCTACATCATGTTACATAGCACTTATCCTTATGATGTGTATTGCAAATGTTTTTAATGTAGGAATTTTGGAAATTTCTTTAAACACAACTGTATAGTGACTTTTTGATTTTTATTTGGATAACATTTTTTGTGCAAGTTTCAATTTTTTGGAAGGCAGCTTGCACCAAATTTCTACATACAATGTGATCATACGGGTTTGTTTCTTTAAATTTCTTAAACGACACCATGACAGACATATGCATTGCACATTGGTATGCTATTGCTTGTAAGAGAGATTTATAAATGCATGAGTCCTGTGCAAATATTAACAGACAAGACAATAGGCAAAAGTGGAGCCTAACGTTGATTGTGTCCACGATGGTGTCGATTTTGTTTGTCATCAAGAAGCAGCAGCAGCGGCAGGACTTGGAAGATCGGATACATGGCGGAACAGGACGTGTGAAAATGAGAAACAGTGATTTATTGCCTGATATCCCTTCCATTTTGCCAACTCAGGTGTGGAGGTTTTACTGCCACAGTTACGTCAGCAGGAAGGCCCATTGTGATTGGCCCACCATGGAAACTGGCAGCCCTCCCTCCGACAGCTGATTTTGCCTATCCCACCGTTGACGCAGTGGAGATTTCCTGGCGGTGATGGCGGGACCGCAGCGGGCTTTCGTGTATGAGCCCTCAACATTTAAATGAGACGGGCAGACTGCCAAGCTGGCAGGCGGCATGGACGCAGGAAGTGTGGGGGACGCGGGCGATATACCCCCTCCCTAGATTTTGTAGTGGGGAGCCACAGGGGACAATGGTACAAAATAATTTCCCCTTTCTCTTCTGTCAGTCGCAGGGCCATTAGCACGTCATAGCACTAATGCTTTGACATGCTAATGGTCCTGCTCTTGACCTGCGACCTTCCCTTTTGTTGTGCTGCATAACTCCAGGAATTTTTTCTCACCTCGCTCTCACTGCCCTGCTGCCTGCAGCCTGCACATCCAGGACAAAAGAAGAGTCTTGAGGTAGTTTGTTGATTGCTGTCAGCATCCTGCCCCTCCTCAGCCCAACCCTACCTTATTTGAGTGTTTGACACTGTGCAATTCAGCCACTAAAAGGATAATGTTTTGTTGAAATATTTATTTTGAGCAGTTGAACCTCAAATTAGCATCAGACATAGTCTAAGCACACATCTTTGGTTAGGGTGTGTCAGATGTGTTGGTCTGTCCTATTATTTACACAAATAACAATTTAAATACCACTACTTTGTCTTATTTCTTTTATAACGCTACTCAACCCAATCCAGGGTGTCTGATCACTTTACATCACACATGCACATTATACATTGACAATAAACCATATGTGTGTAAATCAATTTACAGGATGTGTTACATAAGATAGTGAGGGCTACAAGGTGTAGGAGTCACATGTCCTTTCCTTTATAGTTCACTGTGCTAAAAGAGAAGGATTACAATTTATGATTTGCAAGTAACTAAAGGATCTCTATGTTAAAAGCAATAACCGATTTACCCATCTACATAAAATAAAAATCTGTCATCTGTGTGTCACATGATGTGCTTTGGGGGAGACATATTAACCCTCTATGCTACTTTAATTCAAAACTGGGATGAGACAAAACACCTGTCTCTCCAGCAACCAATTAGGCAGAACAGATATACTGCCACATTTCGCCTTGTTGCCAATTTCATCCTGGCAGTGTTTTAATAACTAAATGTATAAGTAGAGGCCTAGGTCTTACTCAGGGGTTGCATCACTTTTTTGGCACAACTGCAGCGCAAATCTAATTTATTAACTATTGTAATACACTCATGAAAGACTCAGCCCGAAGGTATCAGAGCGCTTTACATGAGCACCGTTTACGCTACAGACAGACACATTAATTTTTGGTAGGCATGGGGGAGATTAAGTGATTTACCCAGAATCACAGGATGTTGAGCGTCCCTACCGAGATTCAAACCCGGTTCCTCAGCTTCAAGGTCGATCACTCTAGCCATTAGGCCACATCCTCTCCCCTTAGAATCTGATGTCATTTTTCGTGATATCACTTCCTGTGAGGTCATAGGTTGTGATGTCACACACTGTGATGTCACTTACATACTGCCTAACTTGGTTAGTGCCCCACTTCTTTTATGACTTGTGCCCTGGTGGGAGAAGTATAATGGCTCCAACACCCACACTTTCTGTCCTGGCTGGTAAACTGCTAGTACAGCCTTTTGGTCATGCCAAGCTTTCTGAAGCTCCAGGCTGGCCTCAAGATTTTTGCTGGCCTTCTTCATGTACTCAGCCAGGCAAGAACCCAGGCTGAGTACACAGCCTACTATGTCCTGTTTAGGAAGCTTGAGAGATTGCTCCCATCCTTCTTTGACTAGACATAATGGACCCCTAGCTGGATGTCCAAACAGAAGTTCAAATGGGCTGTAGCCCAGCCCTTCTGAGGAACCTCTCTGTAGACAAAGAGAAGGCAAGGTAGTAAGACATCCTATTTTAGCCTCAGCTTTTCTGGGAGTCCAATGATCATACCTTTGAGGGTCTTTATGAACCTTTCAACAAGCCCATTGCCCTGTGGATGGTATGGTGTGGTAAACTTATAGTTAACACCACACTCTTTCCACATAGCAGTGATTTAGCTAAACATGAAGTTAGTACAGCTGTCTGACAAGACCTCCTTAGGGAACTCAACTCTTGAAAAGATTCCCAGGAGGGCCCTGGCCACTACAGGAGCTGTAGTGGTGCTAGAGGGAATAGCCTCTGGATATCTAGTGGCTTGGTCCACCACTACTAAGATAAAACTATGTCCAGATGCTATTGGAGGGTTTAAGGGACCTACAATGTATATCCCTACCCTCTCAAAGGGAGGCCCAACCACTTGTAGTGGGATTAAGGGGGCCTTTGTAGTGCCACCTGACTTACCAGTGGCTTGGCCGGTGACACAGGAGTGATAAAACCCCTTGGTGTCTTCAGACATGTAGGGCCAGTAAAAGTGAGGGACAAGCCTGTCCCAAGTCTTGCTTTACCCAAGATGTCCTGCAAGGGGAATGTCGTGTGCCATGGTCAAGAGAAAACCCCTGAACTTCTTAGGTATTACCAACCTCCTGGCTCGGGGTCACTACTTTCAAAAACAGGTGCCCATCTTCCCAATAAGTTCTGTGGGACCCAGGGACATTCCCTGCTTCTTCAGCAGCAGCTTGCGTTCTGAGTTGTTCAAGAGAGGGGCAGGCCTTCTGCTCCAGACTGAAGTCTTCCCTGGTAGGCCCCCCTGCCCCAAGTAGTTCTGCCTTGTCAGGCCCAAGCTCCTCTGGGTTCGTTCCTTCACAGGTACTGAGATCATCTCCCTCAGGAGGCTGATTCACATTGGGAGTTTGAGAGGAGGATAAATCTTTACTCTTCCTGCTCCTTCTCTTGGGAGCTGGCTGGTCCATTTTCTCAGGATCCAGGGCTCCCTTGGGGCCTAACTTCTTGGCCTGAGCCCTAGTGACAGCAAAGACACTGGCTGAAATTTCCATAATTTCATAATGAGTCCTGGACTCCACTTCAGACTAACCCTGGGCAAAGCACTACGCTACGCTCGCGTAGTTTGCGAAGTTTGCGCTACTTCGCACAACGCGAATTGCACGTAGCACAGTGCAAACACGCGTAGCGTAGTGCAGCGGTCATTTTTTGCTTGCTCGCGGTCCTCAACGTCAAGTTGGCGACCGCGAGCAAGCAAAATGATCATCCCGGCGAGACTTCTTCCTCGTTCGCGATCAGCAACATCAAGTTGCCGATCGCGAGCGTGGAAAATAAACCTCCCGGCGAGATTCTCAACGCGGGGAGGTCAGGTTTCTCATTGCGAGTGGTCGCGTATGCTCGCGACCGCTCGCGATGAGAAACTACCAGTCCGCGTTGAGAAAGCTGCTGCTCAAGTAAAAATCTACTCGAGCGGCAGTAAAAGACAGCTCGCACTGTGCAAGATGCCGTTTTCAATGATTGCACAGTGCGGACAAGCATCCGGCACTGTGCAATCATTGCGAACAGTGCACTACGCAGTTCGCGTAGTGCTACGCGTAGCTCGCGTAGTGCGAACTGCACTTTGCGTAGCTTCGCGTAGCGCTACTTCGCGAACTACGCCCAGGCTTACTTCAGACCAGGCTGAAGATTCAAAACCAGTGCCCAGTAGACCATCCACAAGTAGGTCTGAGGATACCACCAGTCTCTTTGGATCTTTTACCCTTCCCCAGCTGAGATTGACAACTGCTATGGAATGATCTGTCCTGACATTGCTAGCATTGATCATTTGGTAAATCTGACCAAGTAGAATCTGCTCAGGACACACACGTTTCTCTGTCACCATAGTGACACTGGCACCTGTGACCCTGTAAGCTAAAGCTTCATTGCCATTCATGGGAGGCTGTTGTCTGTATTTGCCCAAGTTAGTGGGACTTACAATAAGGATGACAAGCTCAGTGCCACCATCACAGACTAAAACAGCTTGAGTGGGTGCCCTGACTAGGCCAGAAGTCACTTCAGTTCCCAAGGTTAACCAAGCTAAAGTCGTGGGGCTTCTACAAATACCAATGCTATTTCTAGGGGCACTAGGAGGTTTAGGAGAAGTAGTAGTAGAAGTATTGGTGCTAGACTTAGCGAAATTGGCATCCTTTGCCCTATGGACACAAATAGCACCAAGGTTTCTTGTTAGAGGAGGAAGAGGATTGGGACCCTCCCCCAGAGGAAGATTTTTGTGGACCTTCAGAAGACTCTTTTTTTTCTTTAGATTTCTCCCCACCTTTCTCTCGGGCCTTAGAAGAATCTTGCTTCTTCCAGTCACCACCACCACTTTTGTTTCGCCCTGGTGCAGACCATCTTGTCTGCCTTCTTTCCCAGTTCTTGGGCAGAGGCCAGATCCGAGTCCACCAGGACTGGTGCAGTTGCTGATTTTGACAGTTATTAAGGATGTGCTCCCTCACAAGTAAATTGTACAGTCCTTCATAATCATGTACATTACTTCCATGAAACCAGCCTTCCAGAGCCTTGAAAGCAGTCTCTACAAAATCTACCCAGTCTTGAGTGTGTGCCTTCTGTGGGTCCCTAAAATGAACCCTGTATTGTTAAGTGGTTAACCCAAACCCATCTATAAGTGCACTCTTCACGACTTCGTAATTGTCTGCTTCTTCCTCCTTTACAGTCAAGAGTTTGTCTCTACCTTTGTTAGCAAAGGAGAGCCACCGGATAGCTGCCCACTGCCCCAGAGGAACCTCTGAACTTTACAAGCCCTCTCTAAAGCAGTAATCCACTTATGGATGTCATCACCCTCCTGGTAAGGAGGCACCATCCTGCTCAAGTTCCTAGTGTCAAAGGAGTGTTCCCTGACCATAGGTTCACTAGTGCTGCCACCATTGGATTCGAATCTGAAATTCTTCCTTGCCCTTTGGACTTATAGGGTTTATTTATCTAGGGCCAACTGTTCCTTCTTGATTCTGAGCTTGGCTCTCTCAGGTTTGAGCAGGTGGTATTCCCTTTCTAAAGAATCCTCCCTCTTGCTAGAGATGGAGGTACCTATTGAAGTGGCAGAGGAGGTAGAATTAACTGAGCAGGACCTGGACCTCCCCTGAACCCTTTATACCCTCTCAGGAGGAATAAAGGGGGTCCTACCTCTAGGGCATCCCTCTGGTCACTAGAGTTATTCCCTGGGGGACTAGAGTTCTCCAGTAAGGGGTCTTCAGGCTCCTTCTGGACATGCTCAGAAGCAGAGTCATGGGTGTTGGACACCCATGGCTCATCTTCTGGAGCATCACCACCCATATCCAAGTTATCCTGCCCATCTGACTTTTTTTCTTGGTAAAAATAACTGTTACCCAAAGATTACTTCACTGTTGATACGCAACTCACCAAATGTCACGTGTAAATAAATCATCACAGTCTTGAGCAATGCCTCCACACCTTCAATCTTTGTTTCAATTACATGCTCAATATTTTGGCTCCAATAATGCTAGCACTAGGCATATTTGCTAGTTTTGAGCATGTTAGTGTTTTTGTGAGCCTCACATATAACAAAATGTTTGTGTTTTAGTGCATCCCATGCACTGCTCATTTGTGACCTTCCACCCTCTGTATTCATTTGTAAGGTTCACACTCAAACACTATCTTTTCTGGTGTTCATCACTAACACCTCATATTTGAGCTTTGCCACACATCTCATTCTGTATATCTCACTATACGTATCTTCTGTGAGTATCTCATAGGTGTCTCTCACAGCAGGATCTTTTACATTGGTATGCATCTCTCTTCTACACAAACACTATACATCTCATTTTTGGGAGCATCCCATACAAGGCTAATTCTTATTGCAAATTTATCTCATAGGACTTCCTATATTTTTGTGCAAGATAATGCGTTTGAGTGCACTCTACACTCATATCATCCATCTGCAATAACGCTTCTCATAGATTAGACAACAAAAGTTTAAGTATTGTGTTGTATACTTTGCGATGCATTAAGGGTTTCTCCACCCTCCAGCCACAGGAATGTAGGCAATAAACTTCCAGTGTTTGAGAAACTATTCTCGTTCTCCTTCTTGTGCCCTGCTAGACCAGGGGTTTCTAAAAGGAATCCAGCTAGCTCCAATACTCAGACACACAGAATCCTATACCATACTATTAAACCTGCCAGCCTTAGGGTGGTCTTCTGCCATCCTTTTTGCCTGCTTACCTCCTCTTTTTGCTGATTTTTTATGTTGGCCTTAGAACTCTGAGCATTTTACCTATGCTGACCAGTGCTAAAGTGCATATGCTTCTCCCCTAAACATGGTAACACTGGTGTATACACAACTGGCATATTTAATTTACTTGTAAGTACCTGATAAAGTGGTATACCACATACCCAGGGCCTGAAAATTAAATGCTACTAGTGGGTCTGCAGCACTGATTGTGCCACCCACACAAGTAGCCCTTAAACATGTCTCAGGCCTGCCACTACAGAGCTTGTATGTGCAATTTTACTGACATGTCAGCTTAGTATTAAAAACCCCTTGCCAAGCCTTAAACTTCCATTTTATTACACATGTCACCTCAAGGTAGGCCCTAAGTAGCCTATAGGGCAGAGTGCTATGTTACTAAAAGGTAGGACATGTACTTTTATGTTTTGCATGTCCTTGTACTGAAAAACACCTACATTCGTTTTTCACTACTGTGAGGCCTACTCCTCTCATAGATTAACATTGGGAATTCCTTAATACACTCTTTTAAGCTGTAATTCCTGGTTAGAAAGGAGTAGCTGTGTCATGTTTTATATCTTTGGAATGGCAATGATAAATCCTCTTTAGTGGTAAAGTTGGATTTCATATTACTATTTTAGAAATGCCACTTTTAGTAAGTGGACATTTCTCTGCTTTTACAGCTGTGTGCCTGCAGCCTGTCTCTCATGCACTCCAATATTAGTCCAATTGCATTTTGAGGTTTGGGAATGTCGTGAAGAGCATTCAGGTTATTCTTCCTTTTTTTCGTCCCACCTTTGTTTGCTTGATGGATGAGATGTAAGATTCAAAAACATGTTTTTTCACATTTGGTCTAATTGCTTTGTGAGTGTAAATTAACCCTGGGCGGCAAATTCCGTTCCGCTCGCGGAACTTGCGAAATTTCGGCATTTCCGCCTTCTGCGCGGAACGCGGAAATGTCGAAACTTCCGCGATCCGCGGCGGAACGGAATTCGGGTATAAATAAAGCAGGTCCCCGAGTTGAAGCTCAAATTCTGTAACGTATTATTCAGCCCAAAAATTCGTGAGCGAGGTTGTGGCTAAGCAGATGTGCCTTCTCTCCATTTCTACCCTGAAAAGTTAGCTGTAATCCATGATGGAGGTCTTTGCATCCTTGATTTTCTCGAGTGCAATCCTTGTGTAGTTCCTGTGTTACCAGGAGGTTCCTTCTCCTCGTCTGCCGCTGAGATCCTGCTCTGACCCTTTATAAACAAGAGGCATGTGAACGGGCCTAGAAGCCCCGCCCCACATACACTAGCGGTATGCAACATCTACCCGCCCTTGGCCCAGAATGAAGGACAGCTTAATCGAAGGACCCCGGTGATTTTCTCGAGCGCAATCCCCGTGTAGAATTCGTGAGCGTGGTTAAGCAGATGTGCCTTCTCTCCATTTCCACCCTGTAAAGTTAGCTGTAATCCTTGATGGAGGTCTTTGCATCCTTGATTTTCTCGAGCGCAATCCTCGTGTAGTTCCCGTGACCAGGAGGTTCCTTCTCCTCGTCTACCGCTGAGATCCTGCTCTGACCCTTTATAAACAAGAGGCATGTGAACCAGCCTAGAAGCCCCGCCCGTTTGGCCCCGCCCCACATACACTAGCGGTATGCAACGTCTTCCCTCCCTTTCCCCACTATGATGGACAGCTTAATCAAAGGACCCCGGTGCTTTCGGCGTGGTGGCAAAGTTACAGACACACAGGTCACTGGGGAAAATTCTTCAGGTCCTTTACGCAGCTGTAGTGTAGGAAAGGCACTATATATTTACCCAACGAGGTAGCACTTACTGACTAGCCAGTAGAAAGTACTCCAGCTGAGTAGAGGTATTGCACAAAACGGAGGCATCTTCTTGGATAAATATGCAGGGTAGGTGTGCAGAATTCGTGAGCGTGGTTAAGCAGATGTGCCTTCTCTCCATTTCCAACGTGAAAAGTTAGCTGAAATCCTTGATGGAGCTCTTTGCATCCTTGATTTTCTCGTGCGCAATCCTCGTGTAGAATTCGTGAGCGTGATTAAGCAGATGTGCCTTCTCTCCATTGCCACCCTGAAAAGCTAGCTGTAATCCTTGATGGAGGTCTTTGCATCCTTGATTTTCTCGTGCGCAATCCTCGTGTAGTTCCTGTGACCAGGAGGTTCCTTCTCCTCGTCTGCCGCTGAGATCCTGCTCTGACCCTTTATAAACAAGAGGCATGAGAACAGGCTAGTAGCCCCGCCCCACATACACTCGCGGTATGCAACGTCTTCCCGCCCTTTCCCCACTATGATGGACAGCTTAATCAAAGGACCCCGGCGCTTTCGGCGCGGTGGCAAAGTTAGACACACAGGTCACTGGAGACAATTCTTCTGGTCCTTTGCAGCTGTAGTGTAGGAAAGGCACTATACATTTTCCCAACGAGGTAGCACTTACTGATTAGCCAGTAGAAAGTACTCCAGTTGAGTAGAGGTATTGCACAAAACAGACTCATCTTCTTGGATAAATATGCAGGGCAGGATTCATTCTGGGCTGGCACGATGCTCCTGTCACAAAAATTAAACCTCAACAGGAAGCACTTACAGATATAAAGGGGCGCAGCAAAATCTCCGCGAGCACGCGAATTTCCGCGTGCTCGCGGAGATTTTTTGCCATTTTGCGGAACCACCCTTAGTGTAAATAACAATTAAAGCATACTTGCAAACTGTGACTACATGCCTGCCTTTATCAATGTTGCACTACAAAACTATGCAATTGTATTCGGTTAACGGAGCATACGGCTCTCATACAATGGGCGATTTGTATAGGTTCACTGGAAAGTTAAAAAGGTTATCCTTGTCCCCCCTTGTTAGTGGCTCCTACGACCCTGGCAGGCGGGAAGACAGGCGAAAAAGTCACGGCAGGACTCGATCCGCCAAGATCTAAATCAGGCCCTAAAGCTTTGAGGGTAGTACTATAATGTGGGGATTTTTTTGAAAAAAAGCATCATTTTCACATGCAGAATATTAAACAAAGACTGATGTGTAGGATTCTTGGAAAGGGAAAAAAAACACACAAAAAAACCCATGAGGATGCACAGTGGGCACGTAGGATATCCACTGATGGACTGTAGCAACAAAAACTGAAAGGTGATGTATGCACACCTGGAAAATAAATTACATCGAGTCTATCAATGTTGGGGTATGGAATTGGAAATACAGCCTAGATTATTCACAGAAGAGAGTATATATGGCAGTTTCTGTATTATATCGTCATTGTCACTCTCAGAACTGTAATACATACACAAGGTGGGAATTGTCACCAGAGGTAACTGAAATATAAATTCCAATATATCAAAAACTGGATCCCAGGAATACGCAGGGGATACATAACACATGCTAAATAGAAAACAGGAAAACCAGAGGAAAGACAAGATGGCAGAAACCACGGTTCTATTACGTAAAGTTTACCACTGTTGCAAAAATAATGCGAATACATTTAACACCAGTTGTGGTGCTTTTGTTTTGTGGTGGAGCGATCAATTTGGGACCAATACACAAAGAAGACTCTTAACTCTGCACTTTTTCACATACTCCTACACACAGCTTTAGGTTTATAGATTTTGGGAATTCACGTACATTATAAGCAATTCATGTCGAAAGTTGCACAGTCACAGGGTTGCAGATGCACATCTGGGATACTGTTCCAGTCGAGGGGTGCAAATTGTCGTCCACTCGATCCAAAGGGGGAGGAAAGGAGCAGAGAGGAAAGATAACGGAGAGCAGAGAGGGAGATGTAAGTAATCCTAGGTTTTTAGGACCCACTTGTGAGAGGGAAGAACAAGTCTTGTCTCTTGATGCCCTCACACACCCCGAAGGATGTCATGCTTCATCATCGGGCGTTTTGCTCCTCGTCGGGCCGGCGCTGCAATGCCCCACGGGTCCCCCGAAGGGTCGCTTTGGCGGAGATCTTTTTAGACAAAACGCCGTTAGGTGCATGTGGGTGTGTGGAGTGGGTCCTCTTGGAGGGTGATGTGGTGCGTGCAACGTGAGTTAAAACTGTCTGAGGGTTACCAGAAATATAATTTTTAATGAAGGGGTACCCTTGACAGAGTAAAAACCCGTGGGTTAAGGGTTACCTTAATCGGCAATCCATTGCAGGCAGGAGTACGGATGGGGTAGGTGTGAGTGAGCCAGCACCCGAGCAAAACTCCTGGTAAGGTGCGTCCTAAAAACCTAAGATCACTTACATCTCCCTCTCCGCTCTCCGTTATCTTTCCTCTCTGCTCCTTTCCTCCCCCTTTGGATCGAGTGGACGACAATTTGCACCCCTCGACTGGAACAGTGCCCCCTTTTTGATTATAACGGTTCACGTTAGGAGCACGGGCACTGGACCTATACTGGCTCCTGGTCCCCCCTTCTTGCATTTATGCACATCTGGGATAGTCATGTGACTTTTTTTTCGAGTTCCTCTGTCCCCAATTGTAGGCACAGCACAACTCCGCAGAGGATAAAGGAAGCCTGATGTGCACATGCATCTTTTTTATTTTTCTGATTTTCTCCAGTTTTTTTTCTCTGTGGAGAAACTCGTCCCTACTTATCCTTGAAGTTTGAGATTGTTCCATTCCCATTCCCACCCACCCTCGAAGGGAGTTTACTCCAATGCTTAGGTGAAAAACAATTTAGATAATTTCAAGGTTGGGAAAAAGTCAGAGAGGAGTTTTTGAATGCCCACAAATTGATTAGTTTGTGGGTGTACGCAACCTCTCACAGCAAACTATGACGTGATCAGCTCTTTCCCATTGTCGCATGAGACTTTACTACTGTGTGATTGTGTATGGCTGCGGCATACAATTATGCTAAAAGCAATTTCGCCAGCTGGGAAGCTTTTTGCGGATACCAGGCAGTATGAAAAAATATGTATTTTCATCTCTAAACGCATGTTTGTGGTCGAACCATATTAAGCATAAACATATCCTCCTCACCAGTTAAACAATTCTGAAATATCTTGGCCACGAACCTGTATACCCGGCCTAATTCCTTCTGCATCTACATTTTTTGCACTTATTCAGAAACCCAGACAACCCTTTTTGACTTTCCCTGTCAAGTTGGCAATCTAGGGAAACAAGCCTCCTTCGGAATATCAGAAGAAATGTTTCTATTTATTTCACCACAGTGCAGCAGGAGTATCCCTGTCATGTCGGAAACAATCTGCGTCAAGACAAGCAACTTCTCCCCGGAATTAAAAAAAAAAGACGGGTGACACCTGCAAAATAAAACAAAAATTGAAAGAAACAAGAAACGCTGACGGGCAGAAGGCGGCAGAGCCGGAGAGCATAAGAAAGGGAAGATTACAGATCTACTTCTGAGAGCTGCCGGGTCGAAGGTCGTGTTTGTTGACTTCAGACTTCCGTCCTGAATCATTTGTCGGATTTGAACAATAATACTGTATGCGCCACCTTTGCAAACCCTGCAGAACTTCAGAAAAGAGTCCCTTTGTCTCATTAAGGGAAGTCAGAATGACTGATGTGCTCCAGCGGTGCGAGGTGTCGTCCTCTCATCTTGACAGTCGAGTCTGATAACCAAGTTGAAGCTGACCCTGGCTGACATTCTCATCTTAAAATATCTGTGTCGCGCATGGCCTAGATAATGCGGCGGCGGGATCTCCAAAGGCTAGGGTTTCGCCCAGGAGGTGTCGGGCGGCTGGTGACATTTGAAAGTAGTGTGGCGTAAAATTTCGGGATGAGTGCCCTGTGGCAAGGGAGTGAGCCCGGCTGTCATAAGTGGGGTTCAGGTGGGGTGGTGTTGCCCCCCTGGGAAAACTTTGAAGAAAGAGTGGGCAAATGGTGCATTTTCAAGCAAATTTGAGAGAGCTAGATTAATGAAGCAATTGTGAAATTGTAGTTATGACCAGCCATGTGAACCCTCACAGTGGATATGGTACATTTAGGGTTAATGATCAAGTAACACCTATTGCTAAACAGACTATTAGACTCGAATTCCGCTGCACTGAAAAAAAAAATCAAGAAACATTTTTATGCAAATATCACAGGATTCTCACAAACTATGTTCAGAGACAGTGCCATCAGATTGCTTATCTTAGTGCAGTAGGTGCAGTGACACTTGAGGTCCAGATGTATGAGGGGCCCACTGCACACCAATGATCTCTGTATTTGAATACTAACCATGTGGGCAGGGGGCAGAGGCTAATTTTTATTGTTTGCATTAGGGTGCATGACATCCTGGCCAGCCACTTAAACATACAGCTCCAAAAGTGGGTAACATTTGCACATCAGGGCTGATTTTAACTTGTAAAGACAATGTGTATAGGTGTTTGGCAAGGTATGGGAGACTGTGCATTTGCGCTTGGTGCAATCAGTGTTTGTGGTAATATCAAACAAATCAACAGTACAACCGATCTACTAGACCATAAAACAGGCCCATAAACAGCCCACAAACTGGCCTGTCAGAACAGCCCTTATGACATTGCCAAATTGAGCTACAGGGCGGTGCTACCTTGCCGTCCTTTGCGAGTGGAGGCCAGTTCCTTCTTCCCTTGATGAGACATGCCGCCCTTCCACCTGAGATCATCTGACCCCTTCTGTCCCTACTGAGGTAAAGCATATTCTTCTGCCTGGCCTCTCCTCAGCGAGGCACTCCCCATCCCTCCCCCAAGAAGTGAAACCTCTCTCTAGCGCCTAGGGCCTATGGAGACAAAAGCAGGCGGAAGTATAAGACCCGGAAATCATCTAATAAAACCTAATAATTACACAAAGAAGCACGCAAAAGGAGGCTGGGGAGAAGTCTTCCCTATGGTGCATTACAAGTATGTAGTACGCTTTCGGATAATTATGGATTCTTTACCGAACTCATTGGTTTTTGGAAGCCCATAAAGGATATGTTATTTTAGGAGTTCTTTCCCATCGCTGTTACTATTTTTTTGTCTTAAGCGTTATGTTAGGTCCATACCTGGGGCGGGAAATGCCGCTATTTCGTCTATAGGCTGCAGTGTTCCCTTGCACTCCCATAGGGATGGCATTGTGACGTGAGGGCCGGGGCACCACTCTGGTCTTCGGTGGGCTAATATTAGCACACAGTCAGAGTCCAAACTAGTACGGGGCTGGGCCTGCGTCTCTGAGCTTCATCCATCCCCCTTTTCACTGTCCTGAAATCAGTCATCAGGCTTGCACCACGCCCCTCACACCCTCATTAATCTCCAGGGTAGGCACCAATCTTTCCACGCTCTGGCCCCTTCACCTGAAAGCCACATCCTGCCTATATTTGAAAAATAACCTAGAGTACTGCTAATTTTAAATATGTGTCCAGGACCAGCACGGAAGGCACTGGCAAAACGTTCAGCCAATAAAGATGGCGCGGACATAAAGTTCCAAAATAAACCCAATTGGAATTTCAAACGCAGTCATGTTTTCATAAAAAAATAACGAGCCTCAGAAATTACAGGCATCATATATTAAAATAAAGCTATTCTCTGGAATGCTTTCTGAAGTTGTGCCAAATCCCTGTCACCCCGCCTCCACAAAGCATAGAAACCATCTCCCCTTTATAGCTCTGCGAGCCAAAATATCTTCATTGAGGGCATGCAGAAAAGGAACCAAGAAGGACTGCTTGACAGCTTCTGAGTAATGTGCCAATGTTATTTAATGGGGCACACCTCACCTTCTACAACAAGTGACTTACCGTCTGGTCCATCTTGGAGAACACCACTCATCATGACTTTGCCTCCAGGCAATGGAACTTGTGACCACCAGCTCACCCTCAGTCCAACCCCCAAGACTCCTGAGCCAATCTAAACACTACTCCCTTGCAGTTTATTTTTTGAAAGCAGCATGATAGCAACGCAAGGATTGGTTCGGTCAGGTGCTGCCAACTCTCCAAAGGAGACTTTGGGGCTTTGGCAACAATTCCCCGGGCTCGTCCATAGCGAAGTAGGTGAGGGTTCATGTGGGCATGTCGGGCTGGTCAGAGCAAGGCACCCGTACAACCCGCCATGTGAACTTCACCCCAAGGAGGCCCAGCAGCTTCCATGTCAATTATCGAAGGCGCCCCCCCCCCCACCAAGTCCGACCTCCCTCAGTCACTCTCATCTAAAAGAGGCAAACTTTGCCCAGGCCATGCCGCGCACTGCAGCTAAAATATAGAAAAGGAATAAAAACTAATTTACAGTAGGGGCAACAAGACAAACAAGGGGATGATGCCCCCACACTCCAATGAAGAAACCACTGCTGGATGTAGTATGAAGGTTGCTAAACTGTCAAGTTGAAAAGGCTCCAAGTACACTTACAATGCTCCCTCTTGGAGAGTGTACAATTATGAATGGTTGAAAAAATGTAAAATCAGTTTGAATAGGTCTTGGACTCAACTCTACTATGAGCCACGTTGGAAGTCATCAGTGTGGGAGCTGAGAAGTAAACAAGCGCATAGGTATCGTTTGCAGTGCATGAAAGGCAACACATAACCTAGTGTCTTCTTTGGAGTGGGGAAATGTGCATCATGCATGCATACTGTGGACCACAGAACAGCTAGAAATCTTCTCTACAATTGAGCTGGTTAGGTATTTTGTAGGAATGCAAACATAGCTTGAAATTCTGTTTGATTAAGACAGCACAGAGTAATTTGTTGTCTTGAGCGTGGACTCACAGCTAATGGATAGTGGGGCTTGCGGCCAGGGGCGAAGCTAATAATGGTGCAGCCGGTGCAGTGGCATCTGATGTCTGAACGGACCACTACACCCAAATTATAGCTGCCTTTTACTTCACAACCAGAGTTCAGGTGACAATTTTACTTGCTTGTATTACCGCCCATAGAACTCTTGCTTGCAACATTTCACCTTAGTTACCTGATGTAAATTAGGACATGATGTGTGAAAGGTCTTTGTGGTCACAAAGCTTATGATTTCTAAAACTTCAATCTCTGTGACTACAAAAGCCTCACTCATATTGTGCTAAAGGTACAGTATATGTTGGAATGGGTGTAAAACTCCGTTCCACTCATGGAGTTTGTGGAATTCGGGGTCTCCGCACTCCACAGAGGAGCACAGATTTCGTTAATTTCCGTCTTACTGGGTGTGAACCGGAGTTTTTTTTCCGTTTGTCACTCGAGATTTGTTATGCTGTCCGCTCGCGAGCGCCATGATAAACTCTGGCCACTAGCGAGCTCAGGCAATACTTCACACTTGCTTGCACGGCTACAGGCCGCGATGGCGCCAATGTAGTGCCAATCGTGAACGCACTGCTCGAGCAGCTTTTGTGCTCGAGAAGCAGCTGAGAGGATTTTTGAGTGGATTTTCTTCTCCAACGGACGTTGGAGTTGTTTTTGTTGTGCGAGGAGCCTTTGTTAAAAACTTTTTTTTACAACAAGAAGGAAGTGCCCCAGAGACTCCAACTTCCTGTTCCTGTCCAGCAGGCTCCTCCCAGTGCCTTTTCCATCTCCTGGTCACTTTTCATTTGAATTTGGGGCTGGAAGGATCACTGACCTTGTCTGCTGCATATACCATTGGATTTATGGACTTCGCATTTGAAATTTCACAAGTAAGTTAAACAACTGTTGCATAATGGTGTTGTATGTTTGATTGGGGGCATGCACCAGGATTTATTTGTACTTTTATTCGATTTTTTAAATCTATTGTGGTGGGTGACCTGCAGTTTCATTATGATCTAGTTAATTTTTTGCATGTAATTTTTCTTCTTTTGTATAGGAAAATGTTACACAGTTTAATACATTTTCTCCATGTTTTTTAATAAATTTGCAATATTCATTTAATTCACTATGTGGCCCAGTCTGTCAATGGGCCTTCCAGTCAGTAGGCCCAGTATTAGTCATGGATGGACGAATCAACTGTTTCTACGGTGTCTGTTGAATTGAAACATCAGTTAGGCCATGGATGGCATTGGATTAAATTGCAAATTGTGTTTTTGGGGTATTTAACATTTTGTTTCTGCAAACAGTGTATAGGTGATGCCTTTGGAGGATGTGTGTTGTTGGAATTTTTTTTTGCCCAATTAATTTTTGTTTTTGGCATTGCTGAATTAATGCTGTTTTCTCCTCTGTTACCAACTACCATGCCTCCTTTCTTTGTCTGGCTAGTGTGCGAGTGTGTTTGCCTTAGGCCACCATTTGTCTTTGTTCCCCATGCCATGTGTCCAGGGGCCATTTTTTGTATAGTCAGTGTCCACAGGCCTGTATGTTTTCTTTGTTTTCCATGCCTCCTGCTTGTTGTTGTTTGATCATGTGGCTGGTAGCCATTTTGTGAAGCCAGTCAGTGTGCTTTTCCCATAGGCCTGCATGTGTTCTTTGCTGTGGCCATGCCTCCTTGCTGGTTGTTGTTGTGACCATGTGGCTGGCAACCATTTTGTGTAGCCAGCCAGTGTGCTTTTGCCATAGGCCTGCATGTGTTCTACATTTCCATGCCTCCTGCTTGTTGTTGTGACCATGTGGCTGGCGGCCATTTTGTGTAGCCAGCCAGTGTGCTTTTGCCATGGGCCTGCATGTGTTCTTTGTTCCCCATGCCTTCTTGCTCAGTGTTGTTGTTGACCATGTGGCACTGGCTAGCAGCCATTTTGTGTGTCCAGCCAGTGTGCCTTTGCCATAGGCTTGCATAGATGGATCAGATGTCAGTTTAATAATATGCTCGAGGATCATTGTAGTATGTATCTAAGAATATGACTTAGATAAACAATGCTTATATATATGTATTACGTGCATTTTTTTTATTTTGCACCTCCAACAGGTTTTTTTCTCATCCTCCCATGTAAACGTCGGCAATTATTTATATTTATATGAGCTCTTTGGCAGAAATAGTTACTCCGTTTGGAGTACAGATTGTTACCTATGCCGACGACACTCAGTTGGTCGTCTCCCTCAATAAACAGGATAACTCTGGACCTGGCATAGTTTCTTGCCTCAAAAAGGTTTCCAGATGGATGGATAGCTCATGTCTGAAGCTTAATGGGGCAAAGACTGAGCTCATGCTCCTTGGTAATTCTGCCCCTCCTAACATAGATCCATTCTGGCCTAGCTGCTTGAGCCTACCCCCTGCCCCGAAAAAGCAGATTAAGAGCTTGGGTGTGTGGCTCGACTGCAACCTTGATTTTAAGGAACAAGCCTGGAAAGTAGCAGCCAGTTGCTATGGTCTCCTGAGGATGATTAGGAAGATCCTTCCCTTGTTACCTTTTACGGCCAGAAGGCTGCTAGTTCAGGCACTGATTCTGTCACGGCTCGATTATGCCAATGCCCTATACTTAGGAGCTCCACACTCTACGACCAAAATATTACAGACCGTGCAGAACTGGGCAGCTCGTCTGCTCCTGAACATCCCTAAACGCCTTTCGGCTAAACCTGCTCTGGCCACTTTGCACTGGCTCCCAATCCAAGAGAGAGTCCAGTTCAAGGCCATGTGCATTGCACATAAAGCACTCTCCGGAGAAGGATCTCCAATGATTTGTTCCATGATTCAGTCCTACCGGCCCAATAGAGCCTTGAGATCCGGAAATAAGCATCTGGTGGCAGTCCCAAAAATAAAACGAACCCGTAGTGGAGGTCGCCTCTTCTCGTACAATACAGCCAAGCTATGGAACCACCTCCCCCCTCACATTCGTCTACAGTCAAACTACTTGAATTTCCGGAAGCAACTGAAAACTTTCCTCTTCCCTCGATATGCTCAAAGTCTGAATATGCGTCACTATTCAGCACTGGGATGCCCTCGGGTAACCAGGAGCTTTATAAATGCTACCTCCTTCATTCATTCATTCATTCATTATGGATTTTTAAAAAAATTTAATTTTAATTTTATCTTTGTAACTTAAAAAAAAATGTATTCTTTATTTAAATTTTGTTTTAATTTCACTTATTTAGAAAAAGTATTTACTTTTTAAATTATTTTTTATTTTAATTTTTCTGATTTTAATTTTTTTATTGCATTTTTTATATTGTAATTATTTCAATTTACATTTTTTTATTATTTTGTTTTTTATTGTAATTAAAAAAAATGACGTAATTTTTTCCAATTTTTTTTATTTTAAATTCCGCTTTGCCTCGGTCGATCCATCATCCATCCATCCACCACAGGTGCACAGCTGCGCAACAGCATTCTATTTTTTAGGTATATAATTCTATTTCCCCCTGGACACCCTTGCTGCAGTGCACTTTAGAGCAGACATATTAGCACCATTCAATTGTGCAATGATGAAGATTATTCCATTCCTCTCTGGACCACATTGCCTACTATGCATTTTTTAAAAGATTACTATTCCATTTACCCATTCAGTTCCCTGAGTGCCACAAGTGTCTCCTTTAGAATATATGGACATACAGGAAAGAGCTTGATAATTCTGTATATTGTGTGTTAGTCTGATGGGGAATTATGGTATGGTGGTGTGGTCTGACTTTAAAGTGGTTTACCTAAGTAAACAAAACAAACACACTAGTATTGCCTTTGTCTGTTCTAATTCAAACTGCAAACAATGCCACGTTTCACACTAAGGGGTCGATTCTGATCCCGTAAGGAAGGCCTTCCCACAGCCGTCCGGAGCTGTAGCCTCCGACCGACTCGTACTGGAAGCCGCGTCTTCCAAATGACGAAGTACGAAGCTCAAAATCCCTTACTCACCGAATGACTCGGTCACTTCGAATCCATCTCCATTTTCCCAACGAGAAGCCTCCATAAACGCTGAATGGAGTCATACGGAGGCATATTTCTAGCCTGATTACGACCGGCCAAGTACTATGCGTACTTCCCATGCGCCGAATCCGTCGCCACTACCCACACGTCAGAGCATCCAAAAGAGGAGTATTTCAGCTCTGATTCACGCCACAACACGATTCCTGCGAACGAGACGGTGCAGCCATGTATCCTATCGCTCACGTCATACCCATTCTCTACGCCTACTGTTAATACTACAACCCCAACCGACGCGTTTGTCACAGACGGTAAGTCAGACACCTACCACACACAAAAATGCCACTACCCCGCAAAAGGAAACATTACACACAGCTTGTGAGAAAGCACAGTCACCATTGTGGTGGGGGGAATACTTGCAGCATTGTCTACCCTATACAGGGGTGGATGGCTAACACTCCCAGCATTGTCTACCCCATAGGGGGGTGGATGGCTAACACTAGCAGCAATTGAATGCCCATAGGGGGTGGATGGCTAACACTTCCAGCAATCTAATGCCCATAGGGGGGTGGATGGCTAACACTCCCAGCAATCTAATGTCCATAGGGTGGTGGATGGCTAACACTACCAGCATTGTCTACCCCATAGGGGGTGGATGGCTAACACTAGCAGCAATCTAATGCCCATAGGGGGGAGGATGACTAACACTACCAGCAATCTAACGCCCATAGGGGGGTGTATGGCTAACACTACCAGCAATCTAATGCCCATAGGGGAGTGGATGGCTAACACTACCAGCATTGTCAACCCCATAGGGGGGTGGATGGCTAACACTCCCAGCAATCTAATGCCCATAGGGGTGGGGGTGGATGGCTAATACTACCAGCAATCTAATGCCCATAGGAAGGGTGTATGGCTAACACTACCAGCATTGTCTACCCATAGGAGGGTGGATGGCTAACACTCCCAGCATTGTGTACCCCATAGGAGGGCGGATGGCTAACACTCCCAGCAATCTAATGCCCATAGGGGGGGTGGATGGCTAATACTACCAGCAATCAAATGCCCATGGGGTGGATGGCTAACACTCCCAGCATTGTCTACCCCATAGGGGGTGGATTGCTAACACTACCATCAATCTAATACCCATAGGGGGCTGTATGGCTAACTCTCCCAGCATTGTCTACCCCATAGGGGGGTGGATGGCTAATGCTAGCAGCAATCTAATGCACATAGGGGGGTGGATGGCTAACACTACCAGCAATCTAATGCCCAAGGGGGGGGTGGATGGCTAACACTACCAGCGTTGTCTACCCCGTAGGGGCATGGATGGCTAACACTCCCAGCATTGTCTACCCCATAGGGGGGGTGGATGGCTAACACTCCCAGCAATCTAATGCCCATAGGGGGTGGATGACTAACACTACCAGCAATCTAATGCCCATAGGGGGGGTGGATGGCTTACACTACCAGCATTGTCTACCCCATAGGGGGGTGGATGGCTAACACTCCCAGCATTGTCTAACCCATAGGGGGGTGGATGGCTAACACTAGAAGCAATCTAATGCCCATAGTGGGGTGGATGGCTAGTACTAGCAGAAATCTAATGCCCATAGGGGGTGGATGGCTAACACTACCAGCAATCTAATGCCCATAGGGTGGGTGGATGGCTAACACTACCAGCATTGTCTACCTCATAGGGGGGTGGGTGGCTAACACTCCCAGCATTGTCTACCCCATTGGGGGTGGATGGCTAACACTCCCAGCATTGTCTACCCCAAAGGGGGTGGGTAGCTAACACTACCTGCATTGTCTACCCCATAGGGGGATGGATGGCTAACACTACCAGCACTGTCTACCCCATAGGGGGGTGGATGGCTAACACTCCCAGCATTGTCTATCCCATAGGGGAGTGGACAGCTAACACTCCCAGCATTGTCTACCCCATAGGGGGTGGATGGCTAACACTAGCAGCAATCTAATGCCCATAAGGGTTGGATGGCTAACACTCCCAACAATCTAATGCCCATAGGGTGGGTGGATGGCTACCACTACCAGCATTGTCTACCCCATAGGGGGATGGATGGCTAACACTCCCAACATTGTCTACCTCATAGGGGGGTGGATGGCTAACACTCACAGCATTGCCCACCCCATAGAGGGGTGGATGGCTAACACTTCCAGCAATGTCTACCCCATAGGGGGGTGGATGGCTAACACTCCCAGAAATCTAATGCCCATAAGGGGCTGGATGGCTAACACTAGCAGTAATCTAATACCCATAGGGGGTGGATGGCTAACACTCCCAGCAATCTAATGCCCATAGGGGGGTGGATGGCTAACACTAGCAGCAATCTAATGCCCATAGGGGGTGGATGGCTAACATGACCAGCATTGTCTACCCCATAGCGTGGTATTTGGGTAATGCTCCCAGCAATGTGGAGACAATATGGTGTTTGGGGGGCTAACCCCCCCAGCAATGTGGAGACAATATGGTGTTTGGGGGGATAAATGAATCAAAGGAATCCACCACATGGGACTAGCTATGTTAAGGAAAGTGTGTTATTCATCCGGGTATGGATGCACACAGCGTTTGCTTAAATACCCCTCACACACCAAAAGGACCCTTGGTGTCATGCTTCATCATAGGGGTCTTCCCGTCCCGCTGCGGGACGGGGCGTGCTACGACCTACGACTACGCGGGAGCACTGTTATTAACAATACTATGTGTAGTGATGGGGTAGTGAGACGAGGGGTCGGGAGTGAATAAGTGATTTAAAAGGACCTGGCCTCATTGACTTAAAAGAAACTTTAATAGGTCGTCGAGGCTGGGCCTGTTAAAAAGGTGATGCGGAGATGTCCTGCCAATAATGTGCGGAAGCTCCTATAAGGTCAACATGTTTCAAGCAAAGCTTCTTCATCAGGACTAAGAAGATCCCCTCAGTATCCACTATGTTGAATTTCCCAAATGGGTGTGCTATATACAAAAAAGTGATAAAAATGAAAAGTGCATGAATTATATGCACTTTATACGATACCCAATAGTACCATGTAAATGTTAATTATGTAACGTAGGAGATAATGCTCCTTGAGCCTCTTGTAACGGGTGGGGAAGAATGTCGCCAAACGTAGTTGTTATGGTCGACTCAATCTCGCCTCGAAATAATGCCAACCCGCGGCTCCGTGATGGCTATGGGGGGATAAGCCACCCAGCAATGTGGACACAATATGGTGTTTGGGGGTAAGTCCCCCAGTAATGTGGAGACAATATGGGGCTTGGGGGGTAAGCCCCCCAGCAATGTGGAGACAATATGGTGTATGGGGGCTAACCCCCCCAGCAATGTAGAGACAATATGGGGTTTGGGGGGTAACCCCTCCAGCAATATGGAGACAATATGGGGTTTGGGGGCTAAACCCCCCAGCAATGTAGAGTCAATATGGTGTTTGGGGGGCTAACCCCAAGCAATGTGGAGACAAAATGGAGTTTGGGGGGCAAACCCCGCCAGTAATGTGGTGACAAAATGGTGTTTGGGGGGGTAACCCCCCCCTTGCAATGTGGAGTTAAATCTGGGGGTTGTGGGGGGTCAAATACCCCCAGCATGGCATAATCATAAGAGCTGTGGGGGGCAAACCCCCAGCAAGTTAGATGTTATTTGTGTGTTAGGGGCCAAATACCCACAGCAACGTACAGGCAAGCATTGTTTGGGGGGTTGCATACACACAGCTATGTTTAGCTCAATCTGGTGTTTGGGGCGTTAACACTCCCAGCAATGTGTAATTGGACAATGTATCCTTTTACCATCAAAAATGCATCAATACACACATTTGGAGTACAAACTGCTGCAAAAACAAAATATTCTAAGCCAATTCTCACTTTTAATGAAATGCAGTCCCACACTGTGGCATTAACGTTGACTGGCAAGCTTAAAGAATGGCCAGAGTGGAGATGCTGGAGGCCCAGGGGCAGGAGAAAAAAAGAACAAAGACCAACATCCACTCAATGCCCCTCAAATGCAGGTGAAATACACAGGCTCTGATGCACAAAGGCAACAGGCCAGCCACACACATCAGATCAATTTCAACATGTGTGTGTGTAAGCTGTGTCAGCCTGGCCTGACACACACGAAGGGGGTGCTGAACTCCACTGAGCCATATGTGTGTTGAGTCCAATCAGAAAGTGCCCTAGATAGGCCATTGGATTGGCAATGTGGGCAATTAGGCATTTGTCGATGAGCGGGTGCACCAGGGTCACCTGCAGCCCAAGCTGTGGGTGGCCTCCAACAACCACAACAAGAGACTGACTCACTTTCCAAGTTCCCATCAGGCCACAGCACTGTGGTGCTAGTATTCGGCCCTCTGAGCTGCTGTGCTGCAAATTGATGATGTGGGCCAGACGTAGAAGCAGACACTGTGTTGTGCCCTGTGTCACATGCCTTGCAAGTAGCAGTGACTTCACCAAACATGACTTTCAGGGCATGGCACGTTCAGGGAGGCTGTATAGGAGGTAGGGGCCTTGCAGGGACAAAGTCACTATTGTACAGTGTAACCCCCACCCCTTGATCAGCAGCATTTTGCCTCATTGAAAACAACATCGACAGGTGACATCGCAGAGGCCACCATGACAGAGGAGATCACGGAATGTATGGCAAGAACTCCATGAGTGCCCAGGCATCATTGTGATTCAAATCTGACCATGGGTCCATAGCATGTTGAGTATGACCAATGAGGGAATGTCAGCATCAGGTAGGTACACCCAGCATGCTACATACTAGGAGAAACACACATTTGACGGTGGAACAGGTAGGGCCAGACCTACACATATGTATGTGACACATAGTCCAAGCATCCGTCTACCACAACACAAACTCAAACATCGCATGGCAACAGGAGTACACATACTCACAGAAGGATGACATTGTGATGAGTCTGTGTACACTGAAGCACAGAGGATACCAGACCTAACAGCACACAAGTATACAAACTATCAAAAATAATGTCTGAACCTATCACTACAACAAACCAGAAGTGTTTGTGTCACAGTTGTCAGAGCCACATCTGTAGACTACATTCCTACTTGCAATGGTGACAATCATAGGACCAACAAAAATGTTGGAGACAGTCACCATGTGTGGCCTCGTGGTGCTGCACACAACTCTAATTCAGAACATGTACACTGTCAACTTTGTTGCATATCATTCACAGCAAGTCTGCACAAAACTACAAAAGCTGAAGTATGTGCAGCTAATGATTAAGGCCATTTCGATAATGCAGATTGTGTACTGCAGAAAACTTGGATGACTAATGAGTCACTGTACAGAGGATACACCAACAGGCTTTGGAGGCTCCAATGCACAGCCAAATGTGTAATAGAATGTGACAGCCCTGGTGACGACGCCGGGGGGGAGAGATCAATCTGTGGCTCACATACACAATACACATAGCTATCCGCAAGATAGTGTAAATGGCTACATGTTGTGAGGATGATGGACATGTGGAGAATGAAATCTGTCTTGGCCACATTTTGTACTTTAACACTGTATCAAAATCCATTAATTCGTAAAGGAAACCCACAACAAAGACATTTGTACCTCAAGCTCCAGGGCAGGGTACAAAGTTCTGATTGGGAGCCCTCATGTACACCTACAAGTCCCACCCTTGCCATACCAGATGATAGCTACCAAGAAATTGACAATGCCAACATCTATGGAAATGTGTGAACTGTTCCAGTGGTACTTGTGAGTTTGTTCACAGTGCAGAGTGTTGTCCTCAGCACAACCATAGGTGTCATCACAATAAGTCCACTCCCCTGGTGCCCCAACATCTTGGCCATTCCAAGTCTGAATGCCATGAATATCCACGCGTGTGTAGTCTACTGGCAAGTGTGGGGATGGGTCTCTGGACTAGTCTGAGCACAGGTGGCATAGCAACACACATCCCTGCACATTCACTTAAGGTGCCAATAACCCCATAAGCAATGGAATGCCAGACAATGTTCCAGCATCATGACTTAACATCAGAAGCAATCACTACCTCCATCCCAGGGCATCATACAAGCACATTGTTCACCAATCAGTGACCACTACTGACTACAAAGGGTAACTTGCCACTCATGCCCACACACGACTCACACAAGCCAAGGCTAGGCGGAGGCTACTCCTCCTGTGATGCCCATCGGTTTAGCACACACCAGTGTCCTTAAGGTGACCATCACAACAATCATCCATGTATATACATTGGCAAATAGCAAGCTTCAGCAAACACATAACGCATCTACAGATTCACTCTGGCTCCTGTTTCTGCACACTCACATGCACATAATCAATACATATGCACATGTCAACTTCAACACAAGGCCTGCATCAACTCAACATATTTAGGTATCAGCCCTCCAACATCCAGGTCACAGTACATGCTCAACTCTCATTACTAACAGACACACAAGGACGTCATGAGCCCCCTCTGTTTAATCTAAACGTAAAAGCATGTCTGACACACAAGCTCCGGCACACTACACAAACCATTACAATCTGAGTCGTCCTCACTCACATGTGCGCTGCCCTCATCTCATCCACACATACACTGGCAGCACCACAATCCATCAGCATGTTCACAACACCTCTCAAATGCATGACATGCACACAATGTACAGTACACATCCCCTCCTCAGCAGATGTCAAACGTAACATGCCAGATTGACAACTCCCATCACCAGTAGCACACTCAGTGATGCCTTGGACTGCACTCATGCCACAACGTGCAGCATCACTGCACACCCTGACATTCACTCTCCACACATCACCATATCTCACAACAAGACACATACATAGCTCAATGTATGTGTACGCAGTCATTTGCATATCACCACATACCCACTCATATCTGCACAAGTCCAACCACTTGTCACTTGATTAAAAGATCCATCTGCAGAATCAAACACAACATACTACAACTCTACAACACCTCACATTTCACCATCGCGCAACCATATTCATACTACTGGTGTACATACCTTCACAAATACTTGTCAACTCTGTCACATATGACTATTTAAACCTTGTCTTAATGTGGCCCAGTTACATCCACATAAGATTTCCATGAGCAAGAACACCATGGACTCATGCACAGTATCAACAAACCTCACTCATCAAAAATGTAACGTCACTGCCCAATTGCACAATAGTGCCACAGACCACAGCTCTCATCACCTGCAAAAATCCAAGCTTGTCCAGCTGGAAATTCCCCTATCACATCTACACATTCCTACCATACCTTGTGCAATATGGAAGCAGGAAATCAAGCTTGCATACTCTGAATCACACACCTGCATGTCAAGCACTCACATAGGGTCAATGTGGACACACCAGGTCACCAACACCAGAACTGCCAATGTACTTTAGTCACAACCCACACACTCTGACATTCTCCTAAATGGTACTTTCGCCATCACAAAGGAGTCTACACTACACAAAAAGTAATGTTACATCAGTCTCCCTCACCTCTACCCTTGTGTGTGCCAGCTCATCACATGCAATATCAACCTTGCTAAACACACCTGCAGTTACATTCCGCAAACACATTTCAACATACTCCCCTGTGTGGCTTTGCAGAGCACAGATGTGACACAGGCTCAAGTGGCATCTTCATGGCAGACGGACACACTACACATTTGGGCACACACAGTCCACTCGCCTGAACACATGTAGTACAGGGCCAAGCAACATACATCACAGCACCCCTAGTCCAGATCAGTGTGACCAGGCACAGCATCAAGTATAGCTCAAAAGGACAACATCAGTGTTGTAGCACAAATTACAACCTACACACAAATCGCATGCTCAATTACAAATGGTGTGTGGGTGAATACATGATGTTAAAGCTTGCAAAGACAAAAAAACAGCATCAACATGAAGTATCCATACAAAAGCAGGATAGCACCACACACATTTGGATGAGAAAGCACTGGACTAGTAAAACCACGGAAAACTTGTCAAACCAGAACATCTTCATATACTTGAGTATTTGGAAGCAACAGGGTCTGAAGACTGCTCACCTCACACACACCATGGGCTCAGGATATGTCACACATGGTCACACTGCCATGATGGAAATTCCCTACAGTGGAAGCCCACCTGTGGCAAGCTTGTCATTGGCAGGGCTATACCAGATCAAAAAGAGACACAGATATAGCTACAACACTATCAAGTCACATGATAGCCTTTGGCCCAATACCTTGTGTACATGGTGGTGTCCAAAGTCACCACCACGTATACAAAATCCAGATGTACCCAGATGTACTGATGAGACAGGTGACTTGCTGCACATCACAAACATTTTCTGCATGCCCATCATAAACTGTTGCACTTTGCAACACTTGCACTATGTTAACATATGTCAGCATTACCTATGTGCAAAGGTGACATGAAAACAGGGAAGCTTGGCAGATTCATGTCACCTTCAGGGCCCAAAATGATATGGATGATGATACCCTGCAAAGGTAAACCATGCAGACTTGTATACATACTGTAATAGGTCACATACTCCATGGACCACATGCAGTCCATGTCATAGCAACCTCATTCTATATCCACCACAAGAATTGTACACGACTGACAGTTGACTTATAAGCAAGTTCTGGGACACAGGAATCAACATTAATGAACTTACAACTAGGCCCGGGCGGAGACCTCCGCTCCGCCTGCGGAGTGTGCGGAGATTTGCCTTCTCCGCGTTCCGTGGAGAACGCAGAGAAGGCAAATCTCCACACACTCTGCAGCGTAGCGGAGTTGGCCAGCTCCCGCCTCCACCCCCCCTATATTAACAATGAACTTTAGACTTAAAAATAAATTAAAACCCACTTACCTGTACTGCGGTGTCCCCGGGCTGCCCTCCTCCTCTTCATCGCCGTTTTTTCTAATCCTTGCGAGAACTGCGCATGCGCGCGTGTCCGCGCATGCGCATTTCTTGTGAGCGCAGTTTTTGCTTGGATTAGAAGAAACGGCGACGAAGAGGAGGAGGGCAGCCCGGGGACGCCGCAGTACAGGTAAGTGGGATTTAATTTATTTTTAAGTACTAAAATTCATTGTTAATATAAGGGGGGTGGAGGCGGGTGGCGTAGTGGGGCTATGCGGAGGGCCACGCGGAGGGCCATGCGGAGGGCTTCGGAGTTTGTTCGTACCTCCGTGGCCCTCCGCGTAGCCCCCCTACGCCACTACGTCCAGGGTTACTTACAACATGCTTTCTTCCGCATGAAAATGCTATATAGTCAAACTCTAACATAAGGCCAATGGCCAGTCCATATTTTCAAAGTCTCTGAGGGGGTCAGGGATAATTCCCCTCCATCACTTGCCTGCACTCTAAGCCTGTGTTGGGTTGTGGGAGAGATGGGATCCGGAGGGGTGTGTGGGTCCACTGCAGTGGATGGGCCAGATTGAGGGGGGGAGGGTCCACTGCAGTGGATGGGCCAGATTGAGGGGGGGAGGGTCCACTGCAGTGGTTGGGCCAGATTGAGGAGGGGGGTCCAATGCAGTGGCAGTTTCAGACTGAAGGGGGGACAGTTGGAGGGGTAATGTTCATGGGAGAGGGGGAGAGGCTGGGCCTGACTATCTTTGGGATTGTATATTTTTGGATGGGGAAACCTGTGATTGGGATGGGCTCTGGATGTTTGGGAGGGGGGCCTTGGATTGGGATGGGCTCTGGATGTTTGGGAGGGGGGCCTTGGATTGGGATGACCTTTTTTTGGCAGAGGAAGTATGGGTCGGTGGTGGGGTTTTTGATTTGGGACTCCGGGGGGATTTTCGGGTGGGGGGATTTGGGCTATTTCTCTTAGGGGGGATGGTGGGGCCAAGTTTGAATGTCAGGTTGGGGAGTGTTTCCTCTTCCCCTTGGGAGGGGGAACAGATGGGTCTTTGGGGAAGAGGCCAAGGTCACAGAGGAATAGCTTCTGGGCAGAGGGGGGTGCAGGAGAGTCATGGGTAGGTGTTGTGGAGGCAGAGGGATCTGAGGTATGCAGAGTGCCTGTGGATGCATGTTTTTCTTGTTTTGGCCTCTCCCTGGTGTGTGTGCTGTCAGTCCCCTGAGTGTGTGTGTGTGTGTTTGGAGTCATGTGTGTAGGGTTTTTGTGCAGCATGTGAATGTTTATGTGTGTGCATGTGCATGTTTGCGTGTGCTTGGGTCAGGTAGGGTAGTTGGGACTGAGGATGGGGAAGAGGAAGGAGGGATGAGGGACTGCTGGATTGGGACTGCTGGATCCGGGACACTGCTGCTGTCAGTGTGGAGGCCAGTGCCTGGTTTGATCTCTGTAGGGCAGATATGTCCGAGTGGATGCCCTCCATGTATGACACCAATTGTGTCAAAAGACTGGTATGCGCATGGAGGACATTCAGCATGGATGTTTGCCACACATGGATCTGCTTCAGCAAATCCACGGCCTCCACACTCAGGGCAGCAGGGGAGACTGGTGCAGGGGGTGCGGTGCCTGGCCCAAAGGAGACATACTCCCCTACATAGGAGCGGTCACAGACACTGGGCATGGGAGCAGCTGGGAGGGTGGAGATGGTGGTGGTGGTTGTGGCTGACTCAGATGTAGTTTGAACCAATTCTGGCTCACCCACCACCACAAGGGAGTCATCACTGGAGGTGTAATCTTCGGCAGCTCCTTCTGATGGCAATGTGGAGCGGCCCTCAGTGTGGCTCCCCTCACCCTCTGCGCCACTAGGTCCCTCCTCTACCTCCTCCGCACTGGACCAAGTCTGGTGAGCTGCTTCCCCTTGGTCCATGGCACTGCCTCCTCTGGTAGCCGGTGCCGATGCTGTGAACAAGAATGACAAAGAGATTCCCATGAGTCATTGGCATGTATTTGACACATGGGTATCATCGCAAATCATCACAGAGCAAGCATATACATCATTTTAACTACAGCTTTCTACTCATTACACATATGTGTATATGTCACTTGCCAGTCTGCCAGTTAACCATGGTTCCCAGACACATGATGTCATGTGTAATATTGATTAGATCAATGTCAAAGCCCACAACCACATTGTCAACTCCTACATGTGGTCTGATTTGTACTGCTCCTGACGGTCTTGTGTCATGACATACCTGTCTCATCTCCTGCAAGGGAGTCTTGAACTGACACTACAAATGGGATGCACACATTTGAAATGCGACATGGTAAACATTCTTCCATCTCCAGTATTCAAATTTTGAAGCCATGGCTATGGCCTAACTGGGAACATGATCAGCCTGCAATACAACAGGCTTACATAGTCAGTGAATGACTCATTTCACACAGATAACAGTGATAGTGGTCATTTGTCCACTGTCTTAGGACCTCTGCTGTCAGGTCACACATCTGATTCTCATTTTGTGAACCACAAGGTGTTAGGCCTAGCTAGCGTGAGAGGCACTTGGCCCACTGTCTTGTGTCAACCATGGACAGTGTTAGGGGGTATTCATGCACATTGTATACAGTCCAACAGTTACATATTTGTACAATGTCAAATACAAATTGAAGACCAAGGACTGCATCATTACAATGCTTCATGTGGTACACTATGCCACTGGCCTGTCTGGGTGCACCATCTGTATGGACTAGTAGTACAGAACCTCATCATCATATGATTCCAGTCACCACTATGTACCAATCCTGTCCAGACTACTTCAGTCCACATCTTTGGCTGCCAAGTTTGCATGTCCTTTACGTGGTAGACACAATTTGCACACTTTGACAAGCTGACATTGCTCTTGTTTACCATCAGGGCTTGTGAACTCACAAACGAAATTGGATGCACAGTTGACATCTATCATGATGAAGTAATGCAGCATGCACATGGACGACCAAGCCACAAGTATATATAGTCAAGAGATTTTACACACATGTAAACAGTTGTGTATGAAAAACATAAACAATACATTTGAAGTGTAGCCTTGTTTCCAACAGTGACCACCAGTGTCTGTCAACGATTGTCACGTGCAGTCACTGTAACAGAGTCTGACACATGGATTTTCTCATTTTAATGTGGAAAAAGGAATAACACATACTAACATGTGATAGGCCAGTTTCACAGTTGCCCGGAAATGGCATACATCACCTTGGCCCATGGGATACATGTGATTACGCTGAGCACTATAGCTGGGACAGAAATTTGCCATAAAGAGCAAGATAAACTCAACAAGGCATCCATATTAGTGTCACCTGCAGCCATGATGTATAGCATTGGCATCACACACCTGTGTGCTACATGCATGTAGAACATAGGTGTGTGACATGGCACATACTCACCCCCTCCTTGCTGCTGTCTGGCCTTCAACTGCCCTTCCATGTCAGGGAAGACCACCGCCAGAATCCGGAGCATGTGGGGGTCAGGGTTCGGCATCCGCCCCTCTTGCATGGAGGTTACAGGTTCAGTTGGTCCCGCGCAATCCTCCACGTCCAGCCCCGGAGGTCCTGCCACCTCTTCTGGGGGTGGCGGATGCATCGGTTGATGACCCCCACTGAATGGACTGTCCGGGCGATGGTCTGCCACATCTTGACCTTCTGATGGGAGTCGATCTGTGAGGATGACATGGTGACAGTCCCTTAATTCACATGCTACATGTTTTCGAGTCACACAATTTTACACATTGTTCAGGATAAGATTGCAAACAATGTCTAAGAGGTGAACAAGTGGCATTATGGGCAGTTGTCCAGTGTGCAATGATCCCTCCATCCCACGTGAACAGTGCTGAGAAGTCAACCCCACCCAGTACACACACTTCTACAGCAGTGTACCTGCACAGAACACAATTCTACACACATCAAAAGCTAGAGGAACTCTGTTTGCATGCTTACACTTGCGATTCCCAATGCTATCAGTACATGTTTTTGCACATGTCCAATGAAAAGGCAGTGGAATCATCACTCACCTGCTCCTCTGGTTTGCCGTACAGCTGGCTGTACAGTGGAAAGAGGCTGTCCAACAGGGCCTGGTTTTCTTCGTCAGTGAATGCTGGGGCCCTGTCCACTGTACGTGCCATGGTAGCTCCCAGAGGATGTGGAGACAGCAGCAGAGAGATGGGGAGATGCAGGTATTGTGCAGGTAGTGCAGGCAAGTGAGGTCTGTAGGGAACAGACAGACTTTTATCTGTACAGCAGAGGCGGTATCTTTTCCATGCGGACACAGCGATAGGTCCGACTCGGTCACATTATCCGAATCTGTCCAATCCATAACATTGCTAGCATCCGACACGCCTAACACGACGTTCAAAATACCCGCATCGTCCTGCTCTTGAAATAGATACATTGGTGATGGAAGGTTACCGATTCGTTTTGCACGCGAATTGGACGTGAAACGAAATGCGTGTCTGTCACCATGACGACCAACAGCCAATGGCTGCGATGGACTCGGTTCGGATGCGTCTACTGCGTCCTTTGAATACTCACCCGCGTCGTTCACCATGACGACCAACAGCAAATGGGTGCGACAAACTCGGTTCGGATGCGTCTGACGCATCCTTTGAATACTCACCGCGTCGTTCACCATGACAACCAACAGCAAATGGGTGCGACAGACTCAGGGCCCGATTTACAGAACTAACTTAAGACAAAATCCTGCCTTTGGTATTCACAGAAGGCACTTACTCATTTTGGTATTCACAGAAGGCACTTACTCATTTTGGTATTCACAGAAGGCACTTACTCATCAATGAGTAAGTGTCTTCTGTGAATACCAAAATGAGTAAGTTACTCAAAATGAGTAAGTTACTCATTTTGGTATTCACAGAAGGCACTTACTCATTTTGGTATTCACAGAAGGCACTTACTCATTTATGAGTAAGTGCCTTCTGTGAATACCAAAATGAGTAACTTACTCATTTTGAGTAACTTACTCATTTTAGTATTCACAGAAGACACTTACTCATTGATGAGTAAGTGCCTTCTGTGAATACCAAAATGAGTAAGTGCCTTCTGTGAATACCAAAATGAGTAACTTACTCATTTTGAGTAACTTACTCATTTTGGTATTCACAGAAGACACTTACTCATTGATGAGTAAGTGCCTTCTGTGAATACCAAAATGAGTAAGTGCCTTCTGTGAATACCAAAATGAGTAAGTGCCTTCTGTGAATACCAAAATGGTAGTAAGTTTAGGATTTTGTCTTAAGTTAGTTTTGTGAATCGGGCCCACTGTTCGGATGCGTCTACCGCATCCTTTGAATACTCACCCGCATCGTTCACCATGACGACCAACAGCAAATGGGTGCAACAGACTCGGTTCGGATGCGTCTAACGCGTCCTTTGAATACACATCCGCGTCGTTCACCATGACGACCAACAGCAAATTGGTGCAACAGATTCGGTTCGGATGCGGCTACAGCGTCTTTCCACTAATCGGTCGGCAGGGCAGACAGTAGTGCAAATGATGATGTTCTTGTGCATTACATGTGTGGGGACAGTGTTTTCGTGATATTTTGTACATTTTAATTGATAGCTCACACTCCAATGAGGAGCTAACCTTTAGGGGCACACAACACACTGTTTGTGAGTCCCATTACAACACTGAGAGTACACTTCTCATATTACCCTCCTAGGATTGGTCATAGTCCCAGGGGATAATTAGTGAAAACATGTTTTGGCTACACATATTCACTGCTTTGGTGGACTGTGTGACCCACTGTACATTGGTTGAAGTTTCTGACTGTGATTCTGCTGTGTCTGAGTCATGTACAACGCAGTCAATTTGGACTTTTTGTACCGTGACATTTAGCTGCCACATCAGCTTGTGTATGTTATGGGAGTTGCTGTTGTGTGTTTGTGTCCCCGGCTTACGTGGATGATTGCAAACTTAATGCCACCCCTACATTATAGATGATCAGTGTATGTGATTGTACATGTTTGTCAGACATGACATCATGACAGTGTCCAACCTGTGACAGTGGTGTGCAGGTTTCTCTTGGTGACACACTGTATGTATGATGTCTAACATATATGTGGCATTACATTATCCTATTGTGTGTACCTTTCAACCATGTGATGGCTGTCACAAACCCATTTCTTGTATAATGTGTTTGGCGTGTTGTTGAGTATGTGATGGTTGCTCACATGTACGGTGACAGACACTAGTGACTATTTACAGTACAGCACTCACACTGCTGTGTAACCATAGTTTGTTGACATGTCTGGAAAGAGAACTAATGCTGTGCTTTGTATCTAGGCTCAACAATTATCCTATCAATGTTCATTTCCAAAGTCCTGGGACTTCTTTTTGTCCAGATATCATGTTACGTGTGTTGCAATGCATGTAGCTTTGTACATTGTAAACTGACATCAACTGTGTTTACACTCTACACATAGGTATCGCCAAAGACCTCCAGTCTACAGGCCCTTCCCCGCCCTCCAGAACATGGACGAACGTGATTGCATTCATAGATAATGCTTTACCAGGCCACTTATTGTTGAGCTGGCTGACCAGTTGGCAGCGCATTTGCAGCCTGGACGCCCATATCCCACTGCGCTGACCCCCAAGGTGAAGGTGATGGCGGGACTACATTTCTTTGTCACAGGTTCATTTCAGTATACTCTGGCAACATCAGGTGGCATGTCACAGACCATGTTCAGCCGTGTGCTTCGAGATGTTTTGGAGGCATTGCTACATTTCCTGGAACAATATATAAAGTTCCCAACACCTACACAGTTGACAGACATCAAGCGGGAGTTCTATGCATTGGGGTGCATGCCACATGTCATTGGCTCAATTGATGGGACACATGTAGCTTTGATCCCACCACAAGCCAATGAACAGACATACAGGAATCGCAAACATTACCACTCAATCAATGTCCTGGCGGTATGTCTGGCTGACATGGTGATCTCCATGTGTGTACACGTTTCCTTGGATCAGCACATGACACGTACATCATGAGGAGTAGGGCCATCCCCCAGTTGATGTCTCAGCTGCAACCTGAGCGTGCCTGTCTTGTTGGTAGGTTATGTTGTATGTTTATGTTGTGTGTGGCTTGTATGTCAGATTGTGCTCTGTTTTCAGACAACTGAAGTATTTTCTGTGTTCAATGTAGGAGACTCTGGATACCCCAACATGCCTTGGTTGCTGACACCACTCCGGAACCCTGTCACCACAGCTGAGATTCGTTACAATGAGGCACATGGGAGGACCAGGCGAGTGATCCAGTGTACATTTGGGCTACTGAAGACAAGGCTCCGGTGCCAGGATCGGACAGGAGGTGCACTACAATATGGCCCCCTGAAGGTGTCCAAGATTATCACAGCAGCATGCATGCTCCAGAACCTGGCAATCCGGAAGGAAATACCACTTATACTGGATGACGGAAATCAGCAGCCACCAGCAAGGGAGGAACCAGACTTGGGACATGATGCCAGTGATGATGAGGATGATGAGGGGGATTTGCAACAACAACTTATCCGCAACTTCTTCACATAAATGTGAGTATTGAATGCGAGGAGTCAGCCCATAAATGTTTATTTGTGTGGTGCAGTTGTCCTATGTGAATGTATGCTGCTGAGTGTATTTTATTCTTCAATGGTTTTGGACAGAATTGCCTAATCCAAATTGGCATGTGACAAAGACAATGCTACACTCACTAACAGCTTGTGTTCACACTGACATTGGCATGTTTTAGCTGAGACAGTTTGCAACATCAAGCTAAACTTTCCTGAGTTCTTGACTCAAATATGTTTTTCTCCTTCCCAGGATCATTCACCATGTCAACTGCTGAGTTGTGACCACACCAGAGCCATGATCCTGTGTCATACTCCAACAGTTAACAGTGGTGGACATCCCTGGGCCACAACACTTTTTGAACATATGGTCATTTGTTTGGTCTTGTGAGACTTTTGTAACTGTGTGATGTGATTTCAGTTTGTGTCAAGGTGCAAGGTTGTATCATTTAAATAAACCTGTGCTCCACATTGAGGTATGCCTTGTCTGTTTGCACACATCCACAGGTTATCCTGATAAAAGACATGTTCCATGGAGATCAATTTTGGTAAAAATGAATGTTTTAGGGCTTGCAGATGGGGACATGTGTGCTGACAGTAGACTACGATGGCATAATTACCTTGTACGATGGGTTGTGTGATAACCTGGTTGTGTCTGTCTCTCATGCTGTGATTGGTTACATCTACTGCCAAGCCAGTAGTTGACATTACTGAATTGATTCCTTGTCCAATTTAGTGGACACCTTTATCTATGATCTTCAGTGCGTCATTTTAACGTGTACATTTGTGTTTCAAAGTCACGACATGAGCAAGTATTTGGTACACAGTGATTTATTTTACTGCATGGTTGGTTAATGACAAATGAGTTGATGGGGGAGGGGCTGATTCACAGAACTAATCTGAGACAAAATCCTAAACTTACTACTTTCGGTATTCACAGAAGGCATTTAGTAGTAGTAAAGTTAGGATTTTGTCTTAAGTTTGACTTAAGACAAACTTAAGACAGACTTAAGACAAACTTAAGACAGACTTAAGACAGACTTAAGACAGACTTAAGACAAACTTAAGACAAACTTAAGACAAAATCCTAACTTTACTACTACTAAATGCCTTCTGTGAATACCAAAAGTAGTAAGTTTAGGATTTTGTCTCAGATTAGTTCTGTGAATCGGGCCCGGAGTGATCAAACAAAACAGGGACAACAAAGTGCAGAAAGAAGTTGGTAGTGTTTGTAGATGTAGTAAATCCACAGTTATTTGAGTCCAAAGTCCAACTAAGACCCTCCAGCCAATGTGGGAGAGTTCAGTGAGTCAACAAAGTGAAAGCTTGGCACACAATGGAGGGTATCGGGAGCAGGTTGTCACTTCCTGGGGGGGATGCATAGCCTTTGGTCTCTCAGTGAACCTTCTACGGACGACCCCTCCCACTCTTGGGGAGGGGACCCTCAGGTACAGGTAGCCGCAGTGCAGGGGGCTCTCGTCAGAGTCCACATCACTCCCTGTGGCAGGTGCAGATGTTGATACACCTGATGTTGTGGGCACACAGGGAGGTGTGGACATGTTGGTGGCAATCTGGCAGAGGCAGGTGAGAATGTCCATGTGCACTGCTGTCAGGTCGGAACCATGGTTCACTGACAGTGAGTACAACTTTACATTCAAGATGTCTGACAGTGGTGCCTGGTGTTTGTTTTGACCACAACTCCCATCAGTGTCTTGTGCTCACCACACCAGACCCCAGTGTCAGCAATCTGGCCAGTACTTTCACACTCACTGTGAGGTAAGCACAGTTAAAGGTGGGCTTGTTGGGCCATGTGGGAGGAGGAGTATTTTCACTGACTTCAACTCCCAGCAGGCCCTGTCCCATACACACTCCTCCCACCCAGCCCAAACAGCATACCTGTGACTATACAGTCCCTGAAAGTGAATGGCAATGTACTGGCAAGATGGCTGACACTGGGGTCTGGTGAGCACAAGGCCCTGATGGGAGTTGTGGTCAAAACAAACACCAGGCACCACTGTCAGACATCTTGAATGTAAAGTTGTACTCACTGTCAGGGAAGCATGGTGGCCTAATTGGTCTGGGTGGGAGGAGGAGTGTTAGCCCTGACTACATCTACCAGCAGGCCCTGTCCCACACACACTCCTCCCACCCAGACCAAACAGCACACCTGTGACTATGCTGTCCCTGAGACTGAATGGAAATGTACTGGCAAGATGGATGACACTGGGGACTGGTGTGGGGAGCACAAGGAATTGATAGGAGTTGTGGGCAGAAGCAAATAATAGGTCCCAGTGTCAGCCATCTTGAATGTACACTTTACTCATTGTCAGGACATCAAACTCCCTGATGGCCTAGTTGGGCTGCCTGGGAGGAGGAGTGTCTGCACTGACTACATCTACCATCATGCCCTGTCCTCCACACATCTTCCCAGCCAGCCCAAACAGCACACCTGGGTCTATGCAGTCCCTGAAAGTAAATGGAAATGTACTGGCAAGATGGCTGACACTGGGGTCTGGTGTGGGGAGCACAAGGCCATGATGTGAGTTGTGGGCAGCAGCAAACAGCAAGTCCCAGTGTCAGCCATCTTACCAGTACATTTCCATTCACTTTCAGGGACTGCATAGTCCCAGGTATGCTATTTGGGCTGGCTGGGAAGATGTGTGGAAGACAGGGCATGATGGTAGACGTTAGTCAGTGCAGGCACTCCTCCTCCCAAGATGGCTGACAGTGGTGAGTGTTGTTTAGAGCACAAAGCCTTGCTGTGAGTTTTGGGGAAGTTGGTACATGTTAAAGAATAGTTACATTTCCTCTGACATTGCAGGTAATTTGTTTGTCAAACTGGCTTACAAATCATATGCTCATTTGCTCCATATTGTTATGGGTTTGCTAACAGTGATTTGTATCACTGTATCCTTGACAGTGATGTGTGTGGATGTGTAATTGATAACATTAGTGGACAGTTGAGTAGGTACTCACCAGGCTCTGGTGCTCCTGGTATTCCATAGACGCCCTCTGGCAGAAGGATGACACGCGCCTTCTCCTCCCAGGAAGTGAAGTGGACGGGTGGTGCAGGAGGGCCACTGCCAGTCCGCTGACTTAAGGCGTGTTCTCTTGCAATCAGCTTCTTGACCCTCCTTCGCACATCGTAGTACCTGTTCCTGATATTATCCATTGTGCACAGGTAAGGTGCTTGGGCGTTCACCTTGTCAACTATCCTCTCCCACATCTTATTTCTCTGGGACAGGGGGGTCTGTTGGACTTGGTTCCCAAATAACTATGGCTCTACTCTGAGTATTTCATTTACAAGTACTTCCAACTCCTAATCTGTGAAACGTGGCTGCTTTGGTGGCATGGTGAGGGTGAAGGTGTGGGTGAGTGTGAATGGGTAAAGGAGTGTGTGTTTAGGAGTGTACTTTCTCCCAAAAAAATGTGTGGCAGTTGTTTGGTGGTTGATGTGTGTGTGGCAGGGAGCAGAGGCTCAGTGGCTCTTTTGGTGTCTTCTGGTCAGTTCTGTTGTTGCAAAGGATCATGGTCATGTGTTTTGCCCTTTATATAGGTGGATTGGTGGGTGTGGCTAATGACACGTTTTAAAGACCGCGTCGTACGCATAGTCATCTGTTCGCGGGTTGAACCGTGTCTGATTCATGCTCGCAATGCTATGTTTCAGCGTTCCTAAACGATTCGGTTGCATTTTCTGTCACAAGCCGACACGTTTCAAAGACCGCGTCGTACGCATCGTCATCTGTTCGCGGGTTGAACTGTGTCTGATTCATGCCCGCAATGCTAGGTTTCAGCGTTCCCATACTATTCGGTCAGATCGGGCTTGTTTCCGAATTAATTGGTCGGACGAATCAGACTCCGAACGTGTCGGTTGGAGTTTACATCCATTACATCGTACTCCGTCGTATGGACAGCTCGCGGTCGACTCGTTCGGAAAGCATTCCGGAACAGAGTCAGTAGGAAATGCTTTCCGAACGAGATCGGAATCGGTCCTTAAATGTTTTTTTGCTTGTTTGCTTTAAGGTGCACAAGAGAAGAGACATCACCCGCAGTTCTGCAAAACAGAAGTACCTGTGCAGTCACACGTCAGTCCTCCAATCTCTTCTGATTGTGCAGCTTAGTACCAGTGCCAACTGAGAACTTCAAGATGGCCCCAAAGAAAGTTGCTGCCAAGAAAGTGGTCAGTGAGAAGAAGCAGCTTTCCACCAGTGGCGTGTCGGTCAAAACCTTTTTCGGACAAAGTGTGCCTGCTGCACACATTCCGCACCGGAACAACCTGGGACCAGCACTCCTGCATCAACAGCACCACCCCAACCTAGGCCCAAGACCATGTCTGTCAGTGAGGCAGCCCCTGCAAATATGGCGATGCAGACGAGTAGTGATGTTGAATTGGATTTGTCCCTTTTACAAAGTAGTACACAATTGTTTCAGGAAACAGAGCAAAGTGGACAGCAGCAACAACCAGCAATAATACATCTTCCTGATGTTGGAGCAGAACAGGAGGTTGAGCTTCCTTCCGTGCAAGAACCTCCTCTTTTAGAATGATTGGCTCCCAGATCTCCAGCAAGGAAAAGGAAGGGTACTACTCCACCACCTTCTCCAAGCACCACTTCTGATGATGATAGGGAAATAGAGTGGACCCCGGCAGAGTCCAGGAGACAACATGAAAGGCAAGGGAAAAGAAAAGTTCCTAAAAGACTTAGACTTATGGAAGGGGATGACGAGGATGATGACATCGATGAGGCATTCATTTTGGAAGGTGACACAGAGGAGTCCTGACATTGCTATTCCACCTGCTCCGAGGGATGTGGCACAGGTAGCACCGGCAGCTCACATATTTGCAAAGCCCCAGCTGAGACCTGCACCAACCCCTACCTCAGGAGAAGCAGAGATGCAATCGATGACACGCCCACCTACCTCATTTCTTCAGGCATTGGCAGTGGCACCATAAAAAAGTACTTCTCCCCAGTTTGGGACTTTTTTACGTTTAGCAAAGAGGGGGAGCACACTGCAGAATGCAGCATTTGCCACACAAATTTCCGTCGATTTAAGCCTGATGCAAATTATGGTACTGGAGGCCAAACAACCCATATGAAAAAACACCACAAAATCAAGTGGGTGGAGAACCTTAAACAAAATTGCTGAACGTCGTGGTGGTGGTAAGGAGAGTCGGGTTACATCAGCTACAAGTCCAATCACGGTGGGAGGTGATGATGATGAGGAAGAAGATGGTGACATCTTCACACAAAGCAGCCCTGTCCCCAAAAGAATCACCCACCTCAGTGACTTCACAATGGCACAAGGCTCGGAGTGAGATAGAGATACCACGGCATACAGTTACTGCCCCACCATGATGCACATTGATTCTACCACCACCTACTTTTCGAAAGTTGTCTGTATCAGTGGCCCCAGATAAGAAGAATATCCAGGCTACTATTACAGGCATGTTTAGGCAGGAGGGCCCTACGAGTGCAACCACCCAAACACATGTTTGTACAATGGGAAGCTGGCAAAAATGTTAGCGCTGGACCTCCTACCTTTTTCTTTTGTGGAAGGAGTTTGATTCTTAGAATTTTTGGCAGCCATCTGCCTGAAATGAAAGGTTCCAAGTCGGACCTATTTTGCCAGAGATGTTGTTCCAGCGCTGTATCACGATGTGCTGCAGCTGGTTGGACAAGCTTTGCAGCAAAGTGATGTCCACACTATCCAACTGACGACAAACATGTGAACCAGTTGTCAGGAGACTGATTACATGTGCATAACTGCACACTGGATCTCTTATGTAGGGGTACAGCAAAAGATATCTACAGGTTTTGGCCCTGAAGAAAGTTTTAAGAGCGTGCGGCGGCAAGCAACAGTGGCCATGTTCGCCATGGAGAAATCACATTTAGCTGTAAACATCTTGGATGAATTTAACAGTTCTGGAGAACCTCGCCAACATCGGACTGAAGCAGTTAGTCACCTCTTCGATCCACGCAGCAGGGCACACGTTCGACCCCCGTCTTTCCGCTAGCGAAAACAGCTCCTACCACTGTGTGCATTTCACTTTCACCAAACCCACCGTACTCCACCGCACCCACAGCTGCCCCATCGTAACTGGAACAAGATCACAGAAGAACATCTCACCGCCTCCCTCAGCACCACCACACCGCAGACATCCACAGACGCCAACACCGCAGCACGCAACCTCCACCGATGGATTGTCAACTGTTCTGATGTGCAGGCGCCCATCAAGAAAGCACCCGGCAGGCCACACTCCAAGAAAGCCAGTTGGTTCACTGCCCCCCTCCACGAGTTCAGATGCACCTGTAGATGGTTCGAGAAGAAATAGAGGAACAACAAAACCCACACAGCCTTAAAAGGTCCCCCCAACCTAGGGGAAAGCCACACAGCCTTAAAAGCAGCTGTCACTGCACATCACCCCCTCCTCAAAACCACAAAGAAAACGCCCTCCAAGACAGAATAACGCAAACGCTCACAACAGCAAAGAACTCTTCGCCATCGACAAGGAGTTTGCCAAACCCAACAGCGGGCCACAGAAGTTCCACCCTCCCAAGTCCTCTGCAACAAACTCGGCACCTACTTCCACCACAAAATCAAGCAGATGGTTGTACAATGGTACAACGCAGGTAAATGCATCGTATGCCTTTGCCACGCATTTGTTAGCACGCATGTTTTTACCGCAAATATGCATTTACAACGCATGCCAATACCACGCAGTTTTTTTAGATTTAAAAACAATGTATTTGTGGGGGGAGACCCCCCACACCCCCAACTTACCTAAAATGCGTGGTATTGGCATGTGTTGAAAATGCATATTTGCGGTAAAAATATGCGTGCTAAAAAATGCTTGGTAAAGGCACAACGAGATAAAAACCTTGTTGTAAAGGCTGTTTCCCCAAGCAGATCTACGATAGTTTCGACAGCCAAGACCCGCCCATCACTTCCGCCACCACCACACACGACGACGATGGCCCCCAATAGATCCTACTCAACTGGACCCCGCTCACCACAGACGACACTCTCAAGACCATGAAGAGCATTCACTCCGGAGTACCCTCGGTCCCATGCCCATACTACATCTTCCACAGAGCCGCCACCTCCATCGACCCTGTATTACGCCGCATCATCAACTGCTTCACCGAGACAGCCAGCTTCCCCGATGACTGGAAACACGCCGAGATCAACCCTCTGCTAAAGAATGTCCGCCGACCCGACATGCCTCAAGAATTTTAGACCCATCTCCCTGCTCTCCTTCCCAGTCAAGGTCATCGAGAAGGCCATCAATGCACAACTCTCCGAGTTCATCGAAGCCAACCACATCCTGGACTCCTCTCAATCCAGCTTCCAAAGCAACCACAGCACTGAGACTGCCCTCCTCACCGCCAACGACAACATCCGCTCCCTCCTCAGCCAGAGAGAAACAGCAGCCCTCATCCTCCTGGACCTCTGGGTGCCTTTGACACCGTCTCCCACCACACCCTAAGCACGAGACCCCACGACGCCGGCATCTGCAACAAAGCCCTGGACTAGATCCACTCCTTCCTCACCGGTAGAACAGTGAGTCAGACTTTCACCGTTCCTCTCAGAACTCATGGAGATCTGCTGCGGAGTCCCTGAAGGCTCCTCCCTGAGCCCCGCCCTCTTCAATGTTTACATGGCCCACTCGCAGCCATATTCAGCAACCACGGACTCAACATTGCCTCCTATGCCGATGACAACCAGCTGATCCTCTCCCTCACCACAAACCTACAATAGCCAGAAAGAACTTCCACGACAGCATGAAGGTCATCGCTACCTGGATGAGAGACAGCTGCCTCAAGCTCAACTCGAATAAGACCGAAGTCCTCATCCTGGGGCCCAACACCTCCGCCTGGAAAGACTCCTGGTGGCCCACTGCATTAGGAACCCCCCACCACCCACAGACCACGCACGAAACCTCAGAATCATACTGGACTCCGTGCTCATGATGAACTGCCAGATCAACACCATCTCCCCATCATGCTTCCACACTCTGCGTCTGCTCCGAAAGACACTCAGATGGATCCCAACTGATGCCATAAAGACGGTCACCCACGCACTCATCAGCAGCAGACTTGGCTACGGCAATGCACTCTACGCAGGGGTCACCCATAAACTCCTCAGGAAACTACAGAACGTTCAAAACGCCACAGCCAGACTAGTGCTCAACATCCCCTGCCACAGCCACATCTCTGTACACCTGTGAGAACTCGACTGGCTCCTAGTCAGCAAAAGAATCACATTCAAGATCCTCACACATACCTACAAAGCCCTCCATTAAGATGGACCAGCATACCTGAACTCCTGCCTCTCGTTCCACGTACCCACCAGACACCTCTGCTCCGCCAAACTGGCCCTCACCACCGTCGCCCCGGATCGGCAAGACCAGGACCGGAGGACGGTCCTTTTCCTACCTCGCCACCAAGACCTGGAACACCCTGCCTCTCCACCTCAAGCTATCCCCGTCGCTAACCCAGTTCAGGAAGGATCTCAAGACCTGGATCTTCAACTGAACCTGCAGCCCCCCCAGCACCTTGAGTCCCTAGCGGGTGAGTAGCCATGCTTAACAAATACTGATTGATTGATTGATTGATAAGGTGTATGAATGGCTGCGACCCAGAGGTCTCAGAATGGGATACCACGGACAATGGCAGTAAAATAGTCAAGGCCATGTCAGACAGTGGCTATTTCAGGATCCTGTGTTTGGCCCATTGTATCAACCTGGTGGTGCAAGACTTTCTCAAAAAAGTAGACATAGTCAGCAACATACTGACCACCTGCAGAAGAATCTGCACTCATTTCAGTCATTCTTTTAAAGTCCGGAAGCAGTTGCGGATTATTCAGCATGCTAATAGAGCACCTGCTAAAGCCCTGACACAGGAGGTGCCAACATGTTGGAACTCGACCTATTACATGTTGCAACATCTGTGTGAGCAGTACAAATAGATTAATGACAATGTCATTTGAAGAGGAGGTGATGCAGTTGGGAAAGCTATGGCCATCACCTGGGAAGTTAGCGAGGAGGACAGTACAATGGGCCAAGCTGATGGTCTTGTTGCATCTGCTTCAGGACCAGTTAAAGTAGGTGTCTGAAAGGTTCACCCCCACGTGTGTGAAGGAAAACACAGAAGCGCATGCCTTGGTTGAGAGCTTAGTTCTTCGCTTGGCTTGTAATGCAAGGCTGCAACAGGGCATCCTCTCATCCAAACAGTACATCTGTGCCACACTACTTGATCCACGGTACAAAACAATTCTGCCCACTTTCATTCCTTTTTCTGAAGGGAATTTTTTAAAATACAAGAGGTGGATTGTTAAGCAAGCCGGAGACCTGGAAGAAGAATGACTGGAACTTAGCCTCCCATCCTGCAGTTCTGGGATGCCGCCTTCAACTTCCAGAGAGGGCAGACTTGTCTCACAGCAGCCAACATCACCATCAACCAGAACACGGGCAACAACAGCAACAGAAGGACTGAACCCAATATCTGCATTGTATTGGTTTCAATAGGCAGGACTTAAGTCCAGTGCAGAGACAAAAGAGGTTGAGCAAGTGGCAGCACCAATGACCATCTACAGGATGCTCCAGGAGTATCTGGATGATCCAAAAGAGGTCTATGTGGATCAAAACCCATTTATATATTGGTATGGGTAGATGCGGCAATGGCCCGAGATCAGCAGGCTGGCAATAAAGTATCTGGCTTGTTCTGGGCGAGTGTGTCTGCTGAGTGTGCGCTCAGTGCAGCTGGTGCGATTGTTAGAGTGAGAAGGACCAGTCTTTCTCCTCAATACATGGAAAGATTGACTATGATCAAAATGAACCAATCTTTCATACTACACAATTACACTGTTCCTGAAACAGCACAGGAGGAGGAGGATGATTGGTCAGAATCAAGTGTGTTACCTGAGCAATGTCTGGGTGAACCACCTGAGTTTGAGGATGAACTCAACTTCCCTGACTGAGTATGCCAATGCCTCCATAGAATCTTTTAATTATTTCTCGTTGAATTTCTATCTTTGCCCACATTTTTAAAAATAAATTTAACTAGTGCACTATTATTATATTTTTGTCAGATTTATGCTGTCCCACCATTTTTTAGTTGCTTATATTGCCGGATTGCAGTTGTACCAGTGTGCATTGAAGAAGCCTCCACATTTCCTTCATGACATTGGAGACAATGCCTGCCCCCTCGCTTGTCTATCTTTTTTGCATCACTTAGCACTAGCAGGGCTGCCCCAGAAGATCGCTGATTTACAACAGTGCCAATACCAAATTCCAATCTGTTACCTGCCTCAAAGATGAATACCTACTACCTAACCTACTTATGCTTGCATTGTAACTATTGCAACAGTGAGTGAGTGATTATGTGAGTGATGATTGATGATTCATGTGGTGGCAGACAGTGAGAAAGGGTGTTGAACTGTGATTTGGGAACTTGCTTGGGATGATTTGCAATGTTTGGGGCCTGAATGATGCGCGATCATTTTTTCCGTGGAGGTGATTGGCCTTTACAAACTTCCTTACGAAAATTAATTAACCTGTACGGTCCACTCCTATGATCTTTCTGTGTTTTTCATCACCTAGCAGGGCTGTCCCATGAGATCATTTGATTTACAAGACTGCCAAATTACAATCTATTGCTTACATCAAAGGGGAGACAGTGTACCTACCACTGTGCTTGGATTCGAACAGGTAACCATTGCACCAACGAGTGATCTGATTATTGAGTGATTGTGAGTGATGATTGATGATTCATGTGGTGGCAGACAGTGAGGGAGGGTGTTGAACTGTACTTTGGGAACTTGCTTGAGATGATTTGCAATGTTTGGGGCCTGAGTGATGGGCAATCATTTTTTCACTGGAGGTGATAGACCCTTTCACACTTAGCCAGATTTACTTGCAGGGTCCTTTCCTTTTTTCTAGTTCTTCAGAGACCAGAACAGTCACTTTAGTTAACAAACAAAAACCTATGCAAAATACTGCAATTCTGTTTCTCTACTTGTTCTTCAACAGCAGTGCAGTACACGTCCATCTTGCTTGGGTCATGACTGGTCTGAGACGGAGTTACTCGGAGTCACGAGGAGGATGGAAGAACTCAGGAAAGGTGCCGTGGGGCTACCTCATCAACAGGTAGAAGCAAGAAGTTATCGACTTCTAAGGTGAGTCTGAAGCCTAGTACTCAGCTATGTGGAATGGAGAAAGGTGCATTGATTTGTGAAATGCTGCTGTGTGTGTTTTGTACTGGTGGCAAAAGTGAAACTATGTGTCCCCCTCTTGATTTATTGCTCTGATTCTGAGTCTTCTTGATACACTGCTCATGGAGGTTACCTTCCTTCTGTCCTTCTCTTTAACTCTAAAATACAGTTTCTGTTTTACAATCCGTAGGTCTTTTAGTCTCCTGCATGAACGAACAGCGAAAGCTGAGCTCAACACTCCTGCTTACCTACCGGACGAGTCCAGACAGGCACCCAAGAGTGATGGACATTCCTAAGGAGAATGCAGATACACAACCTAATGTTGCAATAAAGTATCATTTTTCTTTTAACAATCGTATTTGGATAACTGAGTGGGTGGGTTCACTCCCAATCTAGAAGACAGAACATTTAGATATCTGATAACTTGGGTCTCGAGGGCAGAAGGACTGTTTGAAATGCATTTAATTGTACTGTGTCATACTCATTCCTTTGTTTCCTCCCACAACAGATTGATGATGAATGATGAGCTGCTCATTGCACTCAGATGAATGTTGTCCTTGTGTAGTGTTTGTCTTTGCCAAACCTTTCCCCAAATCCCCTTTCCCATTCATTCTTCAAACTCATAACCCTCTTCCCCTGGGCTGTGTGATTTATTGAGGTGTGGCCTAATTTACACCATCAATGAATCACACACTTGGTGGGGCAGATGGGGTGAAAGCAACTCCAACTCACTGCAGGATCTTCTAAGCAATAGCCCAGATTTGCCCACCCACACATAAAAGTGATCCGTATTTTAGATATAGCACAAAGAACATCAGTTGTCAGCATCATCATTCAGGCCTTGTGTTGCGTAACCATAAACGCCTAACTTAAGCTTGTCCACTCCAGACTTTGTGTCCATTTTTTATGACTCGAGGATTTTGTAAGTTACTAGTAGCTTCCCATTGCTGAAGTTACTACTATTGCTATTTTTGTTATTTTATCACTATCAGGAAGTCTTGTTGTGTTATTATGTATTAGTCTGGTCTCAATTCTTCGTTAAGCTTTGATATCATATAACCCACAAAATCAGTGTTTTTATTTCCATTTAGTTTCCTGTGATGTATAATCCCGCTGATTAAACCTACAGTTGGAGCTCACCTGGGTGGAAGTGGGACCTCGCTTGTGAAGTTGTGATGCCTTCCCTGGTACTGCTTCATTTATATTCAGGTAAGACTACTATGGAGTGAAGTGAATTAGTTAATTTAGTAAGTAAGTAACTAACTGCTGCTGCAAGTAATCGTTTATCTAGGTTGTTGTAGACAATATAGGTCATGGCAGCCTCTCCCCTAATGGTCAAGATAGGTAGAGAGGTATAACTCTGGTATAACTCTGTAACTAAGCGGTACACTCTAACAAGCACATAAACAGGCTGCATAAAAACTAAAGGCAGCAGTGCAAAGTGAAAGTAAAACAAACTACTTCAGGCATAAATTTCGATAAAATATAATAAGTTTCCCCTTTATTTTTTGCAAACAAACCCACCCTCTCCACCCACAACAGGCCCACCCATCTCCCCCAAAAATTGACCTAACCACCAATGTCCAAAATTCTGAAATGTCCAACAAATAAAAAAACCCGGTCCCAACTCTCTTCCCACCCTCTCCACCCACAAGTCCCTCCCACCAAAACAAAAAAATTAAAAAGGACTAGAAGAGGGCATTCTGTATTTTGGTCCGGATCTGGACCAGGGTCTGCTCCATCATGGTGAGCCAGCTCTCTATAGTGTTCAACCGCTGCAGGATGCGCTGCAGCAATGGCCTGCTGTTGTCAGAGTGGGAGGTGGTGGCAGCAGTTGCTGTCAGCTGTCAGCGGCGCCGACAATGGGATGGCTGGGAGGCTGAGGGGGACCAACTGCACTGCGGCCACGCTGAGCGGGAGGTATTTCCGCATCTTCTTCTTCAAGGACCACCAGCCGCCAGTATTCCTGCTGGATACGGTCCAGCTTCTGCCACCACTGGGTGCTGCGGGTGGACCAGCAGGAGTAGCTATATTGAAAAAAACAAAAAGAAAAAAGACAAATTATAAATAATGCTCTGTGCAAACAATTGTTTGACATCTAACTTTTGCCGCTGTTGCCACCAGTTCCCACAGGACCACTGTGATGAAGTTTCTATGCAAACCTCAATGCATGTGGTCCTATTTTGTAAATATTATGTGGAACAGAGGAGGAGGTGGCTTAAACCAATATTGAAAATATGGGGCCTGAGGCAATGCCGCCCAGCGTACCTTGCATTGCAATTTTTAGATAATGGATGTATTACGAATTATATTGCTCAATTTTTAAAGAGTATAATTAGGTCCAGAAAAATTTTATGAACTGAGGAAGATGTACTTAAACTAATCCATTAATTTTTTTTAATGATTTTAATATGTAATACTATTGTTCATTTCGGATACTTGTTCTTAAAATCTATAATATTATGATGTATAATCTTGTTACATTGTGCTTTTATGGTTTTTATTGGATGAGTTAAAAGCCGAATAAAGTTTTATTTGATTTGATTTGACATTAGTGGCAGAGTAGCAGAGTAGCAGTACATTGCTGGTCCCCTGGGGTCATTGGAATTTGATGTGATTATGGTTAGAAGTTTCAAGGCCAATTTTATGTTTTACCCGCACATGCATCGCATAAAAAGCACTGACTGTGTGGCAGAAAAGTATAAGGCAAAATAAGAATAACACTGGAATTAAAAACTGTGATTTGATTTATTTTTTCTTTTAAAGGCTTTTCAAGTAACTAACACTGTGAGTGGAAAAATAAATTACTTTTCCTTAATGAGTAAGGCATTACGCACTATGGAGTACAAGTTGTGTATTGTGCTAAATTAATGGAGCCATGCTCATTGCTAGTCAGTGTGTCGGGGTATTTTGCTACTGTCTGCAGCTGGGGCAGCTGTAGTTGACAATTATCTATTTATTTTAATTCCAATGGCCCTGCTCTTCTCCAAATGGCTTTCTCTTTCTACCCTGACTCCAAAGAGGCAGACGAATTATAAATAAGATACTACGTCACACACCTCAAGTATGAAATGCGCGCTCCGCTAGCGGAGGTTGCGGAGATTTGCTAACTACGCATTACATTGAAATCACCGAATTCATGCAAAAACTCCAACTCTGCCACGTATCGGAGTTAGCTACTGCACCCACAACCCTTTGATGAAACAACTTTACCTTTACATGCTAAAAAGCATATAACCAATTCACAAAAGTGAGCTTTGAAAAATATCAGGCAATGAGAGAGGTGATGATTTTGGGGTCCCCCCAACCTAGGGGAAGGACCAAGCAGATGCCTTGAACACAAAGAGCATATCATGCTGAACGATTCGGTGGTGGTCCCATCCACCTAGGACCACCCCAAGCGAAGTTTTTTTATTTTTTTTTAAACAAACTTTATTGCCTTTTACATGTTATACAGTTGATCCGCTGGTTGCGATACAAAGCATGGTCACTTTTAATATATCACGTTACATATCTTGCATGGTCCTAAAATCATGAATCCTGGTTCTATCAGTCGCATTCTTGGTCTGGTAAAGCTTCTGCAAACAGGCCTGAAGGTCCCCCCTCCCTCCTCCCCTTCCCCAACAAGATAACTGATCCCACCTCCTCCCCCTCCCGCCCCCACTGCTGTCTCCCTACTGCATCTGTTGAGCCCAGATAGGCGTCTCCCTGGACTTTGTGATGTGTGTGGTGGTGTTTCGCCGGTGCCTCCTTGTCGGATCTCTGTCCTCTCCTGTGTAAATATATTATATGTCCCTATCTCTCGGGATCTGTAGAGCTACCCCATCCTGACCTGGCCCCGGGGGGTTCTCTGTTTGTGGCGGTCTCTCGGGGGTGGAAACTTCAGATGCTCGGTCATCTCTCTTTAGGTCTTCCATCAACACTCGCAAAACCAAAGTGTTGAGGGCTGTTAGCCTGAAACCGGTCCCAGGATGCTTGTTTCCGGTCCAGGGAAGACATGGCTTGGCAGTTCGGTCTGGACTGTTCCCATGAGGCACAGGGTCAAGACTGATTTGCATACAGCTGTGTCTGAACTGGGGTGGCGAAGTGAGCTAAAGAACGATGATGGATTCAACCCAGATCTGTGACTGGGGGTGAGTGTCTGAAAAGTTTCAGCGCTCCGTCCATCATCTCCTTGTGTTTGCTTTGTTCGCCCTAAGTTGGCAGGGTGTGCCCAGACGTGGGTCCCTTGCTCACTTTGCCACTGGATTCAAGCTAGCCTGGCTGATGAGGGCTGTTAGCCTGAAACCGGTCCCAGGATGCTTGTTTCCGGTCCAGGGAAGACATGGCTTGGCAGTTCAGTCTGGACTGTTCCCATGAGGCACAGGGTCAAGACTGATTTGCATATAGCTGTGTCTGAACTGGGGTGGCGAAGTGAGCTAAAGAACGATGATGGATTCAACCCAGATCTGTGACTGGGGGTGAGTGTCTGAAAAGTTTCAGCGCTCCGTCCATCATCTCCTTGTGTTTGCTTTGTTCGCCCTAAGTTGGCAGGGTATGCCCAGACGTGGGTCCCTTGCTCACTTTGCCACTGGATTCAAGCTAGCCTGGCTGATGAGGGCTGTTAGCCTGAAACCGGTCCCAGGATGCTTGTTTCCGGTCCAGGGAAGACATGGCTTGGCAGTTCGGTCTGGACTGTTCCCATGAGGCACAGGGTCAAGACTGATTTGCATATAGCTGTGTCTGAACTGGGGTGGCGAAGTGAGCTAAAGAACGATGATGGATTCAACCCAGATCTGTGACTGGGGGTGAGTGTCTGAAAAGTTTCAGCGCTCCGTCCATCATCTCCTTGTGTTTGCTTTGTTCGCCCTAAGTTGGCAGGGTATGCCCAGACGTGGGTCCCTTGCTCACTTTGCCACTGGATTCAAGCTAGCCTGGCTGATGAGGGCTGTTAGCCTGAAACCGGTCCCAGGATGCTTGTTTCCGGTCCAGGGAAGACATGGCTTGGCAGTTCGGTCTGGACTGTTCCCATGAGGCACAGGGTCAAGACTGATTTGCGTATAGCTGTGTCTGAACTGGGGTGGCGAAGTGAGCTAAAGAACGATGATGGATTCAACCCAGATCTGTGACTGGGGGTGAGTGTCTGAAAAGTTTCAGCGCTCCGTCCATCATCTCCTTGTGTTTGCTTTGTTCGCCCTAAGTTGGCAGGGTATGCCCAGACGTGGGTCCCTTGCTCACTTTGCCACTGGATTCAAGCTATCCTGGCTGATGAGGGCTGTTAGCCTGAAACCGGTCCCAGGATGCTTGTTTCCGGTCCAGGGAAGACATGGCTTGGCAGTTCGGTCTGGACTGTTCCCATGAGGCACAGGGTCAAGACTGATTTGCATATAGCTGTGTCTGAACTGGGGTGGCGAAGTGAGCTAAAGAACGATGATGGATTCAACCCAGATCTGTGACTGGGGGTGAGTGTCTGAAAAGTTTCAGCGCTCCGTCCATCATCTCCTTGTGTTTGCTTTGTTCGCCCTAAGTTGGCAGGGTATGCCCAGACGTGGGTCCCTTGCTCACTTTGCCACTGGATTCAAGCTAGCCTGGCTGATGAGGGCTGTTAGCCTGAAACCGGTCCCAGGATGCTTGTTTCCGGTCCAGGGAAGATATGGCTTGGCAGTTCGGTCTGGACTGTTCCCATGAGGCACAGGGTCAAGACTGATTTGCATATAGCTGTGTCTGAACTGGGGTGGCGAAGTGAGCTAAAGAACGATGATGGATTCAACCCAGATCTGTGACTGGGGGTGAGTGTCTGAAAAGTTTCAGCGCTCCGTCCATCATCTCCTTGTGTTTGCTTTGTTCGCCCTAAGTTGGCAGGGTATGCCCAGACGTGGGTCCCTTGCTCACTTTGCCACTGCATTCAAGCTAGCCTGGCTGATGAGGGCTGTTAGCCTGAAACCGGTCCCAGGATGCTTGTTTCCGGTCCAGGGAAGACATGGCTTGGCAGTTCGGTCTGGACTGTTCCCATGAGGCACAGGGTCAAGACTGATTTGCATATAGCTGTGTCTGAACTGGGGTGGCGAAGTGAGCTAAAGAACGATGATGGATTCAACCCAGATCTGTGACTGGGGGTGAGTGTCTGAAAGTTTCAGCGCTCCGTCCATCATCTCCTTGTGTTTGCTTTGTTCGCCCCTAAGTTGGCAGGGTATGCCCAGACATGGGTCCCTTGCTCACTTTGCCACTGGATTCAAGCTAGCCTGGCTGATGAGGGCTGTTAGCCTGAAACCGGTCCCAGGATGCTTGTTTCCGGTCCAGGGAAGACATGGCTTGGCAGTTCGGTCTGGACTGTTCCCATGAGGCACAGGGTCAAGACTGATTTGCATATAGCTGTGTCTGAACTGGGGTGGCGAAGTGAGCTAAAGAACGATGATGGATTCAACCCAGATCTGTGACTGGGGGTGAGTGTCTGAAAAGTTTCAGCGCTCCGTCCATCATCTCCTTGTGTTTGCTTTGTTCGCCCTAAGTTGGCAGGGTATGCCCAGACGTGGGTCCCTTGCTCACTTTGCCACTGGATTCAAGCTAGCCTGGCTGATGAGGGCTGTTAGCCTGAAACCGGTCCCAGGATGCTTGTTTCCGGTCCAGGGAAGACATGGCTTGGCAGTTCGGTCTGGACTGTTCCCATGAGGCACAGGGTCAAGACTGATTTGCATACAGCTGTGTCTGAACTGGGGTGGCGAAGTGAGCTAAAGAACGATGATGGATTCAACCCAGATCTGTGACTGGGGGTGAGTTTCTGAAAAGTTTCAACGCTCCGTCCATCATCTCCTTGTGTTTGCTTTGTTTGCCCTAAGTTGGCAGGGTGTGCCCAGACGTGGGTCCCTTGCTCACTTTGCCACTGGATTCAAGCTAGCCTGGCTGATGAGGGCTGTTAGCCTGAAACCGGTCCCAGGATGCTTGTTTCCGGTCCAGGGAAGACATGGCTTGGCAGTTCGGTCTGGACTGTTCCCATGAGGCACAGGGTCAAGACTGATTTGCATATAGCTGTGTCTGAACTGGGGTGGCGAAGTGAGCTAAAGAACGATGATGGATTCAACCCAGATCTGTGACTGGGGGTGAGTGTCTGAAAAGTTTCAGCGCTCCGTCCATCATCTCCTTGTGTTTGCTTTCTTCCATCAACACTCCCCACGCCCTAGCTCGTTCCAACTTGCCCACTCCCCGTCTCGCATTTCTAAGCAGGACCCTGCCCTCGCAGCCAGCCCATTTCACCAGCTCTCGCTACCATCTGTGCACATTGGGGCCTTCCGGATTCTTCCAGCTACTAGTTATTTCTCATTTCGCGAGTATAAAGGCAAGATCTTGGAACATGTCTGTGGTCCTAGTTTTGGCAGTGTGTGGGAACAGGTTAAGCAATACATGGTCCGGTGTACAGGGGACTACCCTCTCCGTTATTCTAGTTGTCTCCCATGTTATTTCCTGCCAGTACTGCGATAAGGAGGTACAACTCCACATCATGTGAATAAAAGTCACCCCTTGTGTATTACATCTCGGGCATCTGGCGTCCTCTCTATCAAAATAGCGGTTGATACGCTCTGGGGTTAGATATGCTTGGTGAAGTGTATAAAAACTAATCAAGCTAAAGCGGGCGTTTCGGGATACTTTGGTAGTCCGTTCTAAAATATTGTCCCAGTCCTCGTCTTCTAGCAGTCTGCCAATGTCTTTCCCCCATTGGCGTCTCAACCGGTCCAGCGGCTGTATGGAGTTCCGCCCTATAGCTCTGTAGAGGCATGCAACAGATTTGATAGTTCCTCCAGCAAGACTTATGTATTCGCAGGTGGCGTGTCGCAGCGGTTCAGTCGTACCCGTTCCCCAATGTCGCCTCATGGCCCCCGTAACTGCCCGGTGGAGCAGGAAATGCCCCTGTGGTATATCCCAGTCAGCGCTGAATTCCTCAAAGGAAAGAAGCTCCCCGTCCCGGTAGAGATCTCCTACCTTCGTGGCTCCTGCTTGTACCCAATCATCTATTCCCCGCCATTGTCCTCCATGGGGAAGGGCCCCCAGCAGCGCCATCGCCATTTCTGGCGAATATGGGCGTTTCATCCTAGTTTTCTGCAGGCATCGGCCCCAGCAGCGACGTATCACTCTATGTTCGTTACTGCGGACCTGCTGAGGTTTGGCAGGCCCGAGCAGGGTGCGAAACACACTCAGTTTATCCGGGGTGAAAGGTGGCACCCCCCTGTCCGGCTCCATGCTCCCCGCCACCCACTGCGTGAACCTCTGCAGCTGTCCTGCCAAATAGTAGGACTCCATATCGGGCACAGCCAAGCCCCCCCGACCTAGGTCGTATCAAGGTGTTAAGGGCTACTCGTCTGCGACCTGCCCCCCATATGAACGCTGACAAGCAGGAGTCCAGCTACCGGAACCAAGCCGCTGATATCCACACCGGAAGCGTGGCAAAGAAGTACAGCAGTCTGGGAGAGCCGCCATTTTAAGTAGGGAGATGCGACCCATCACTGAGAGGGGAAGCTTTCCCCAGAATGCCATAGTGTCCTTGAGCGAGCGCAGCACCTTCCCTATGTTACCTTCCTTCACGTCCTCTATGGTGTGGGAGATGTGCACTCCCAGATAGCGGAAGCATCTGGGCTCCCATCGGAGATCGCCTAAGTTCGCAGGTGGCTGCATGTCCCCCATTAAAGGGAATAATCTGGACTTCTGCCAGTTCGCTCGCAGGCCCGACAATGATCCAAATCTTTCCATCATAGTCTTTGCTCCTGGCAGTTCTTCCCCCGCATCTTTTAAGAATAGTAAGAGGTCGTCTGCGTATAATGCTATTTGGTGCCTCTGCTCCCCCAGCTGGAGCCCTCGATAAGCCCCTTCAGATTGCGCTACGCAAGCTAACAGCTCCACAGCCAGGGCAAACAGTAATGGGGAGAGGGGACACCCCTGGCGCGTGCCCCTCTCCACCCGGTATTGCCCTGATATCGTGCGCCCCGTGCGGACTCTCGCCACCGGATCGGTATATAGTAGCCGTACCCAGTGCAGGAACCCTGGTCCAAGGCCCATTCTGGTCAAGACGGCATACAGGAACCCCCATTCAAGGCTATCAAATGCCTTTTCCATGTCGATGGCGAACACCGCCCCGCCTGGTCCTCCGTCGCCCCAAGTTCAATAATGTACAACAGGCGGCGTATATTCAGAGTTGTGTTCCGGCGGGGAATGAAGCCTGCTTGGTCCTGGTGCACCAGGGACATCATGTATGGGAGCAACCGCGTTGCCAGTACTTTACTTAAAATTTTAAAGTCGAGATTCAGCATCGACAGGGGGGACTTATCGGGCTTCAACAGCGGGATTACCACTGCCTCTCTAGTGGTGCCCGGTAAGTGGCCCCTCTCCCTTGCCTCCGCATACATCTCTGCCAATTTGGGGGACAGTTCTCCCACGTATGCAGCGTAGAATTCCTTGGGGAGCCCATCTGTGCCCGGTGTTTTCCCTCTTGCCAGGTCCTTAATAGCTACCCAAATTTCGCTTTCTGAGATTTCGGCTTCTAATTGCTCTGCGTCCTCTTCTGTTAGAGTATGTAACGGAAGGTCTGCCAGGTATTCCCCTATTTCCCCGCCCCCCCAGGGTCCCGAACTCTTGTAAAGTTGCTCGTAATAGCTGCGGAACCTATTATTGATGTCATCCTGTCGGTATAGAGAGTGCCCCTCTGAGTCCGCTAATTCTATGATCGTATTCCCCCTGCGGGTGGGGTTAGCTAGCCATGCCAGCAATCTACCCGCCCTGTCTCGCTCAGCATGCGTCCTGTCCATGTATGCTTGAAAGTCAAAGCACCGTAATCTCTCTTCCTGCAGGGCCACCTCTTCCTTCGCCTTGAGCAACTCCTGGCGGAGTTCTGGATGGTTCGGGCGTCGGAGTTCAACCTCCCTCAGTGCTCGATCAGCCCGTTCCACGTCAGTTAGTAGTGTACGTTGTACCCCTATTGACAGTGCCATGCAACGCCCCCTCATTGCAGCCTTAAAGGCCTCCCACTCTGTCACCCTGGAGTCTGTGGACTGTGCATTGTCAGCAAAATATGTAATGATATTGTCCCTAATCTCATGGTGGAACACTTGGTCTTCTAGTGCGTCGGGCTTAAGGCGCCAGGTGGGGATGGGTTGCTGCTGGGCTCCCCACTGCAGTCGAGCCAGTAGGGGGTTGTGGTCCGACACTGTTCGAGTGAGGTATTCTGTGCCGTGGAGCCGTGTGTGCATGTCCGGGGAGCATAAGAAGGTGTCCAGACGGACATGTAAGTCATGTACATGGGAGAGGTGAGAATACTCCCTGTCTAGTGGGTGCATGCGTCGCCACGTGTCCACCAACCCCCAATGAGACTGCCAATCCCTGAACGTCCTGGCTATCCTGTGTACTGGGGCATCCCGAAGTGGTGGGTGGGACCGGTCCAGGGCCGCATCTGCAATACAATTAAAATCTCCCCCCATGATAATTGACCCCGTCATGTATGGCGCCAGGGACCCAGATAATTGCTCCAAGAATGCTCCTTGGTCTGCATTCGGGCCATAAATATTTATCAGCGTGACATCTTGCCCGTCCAGGCGTCCTGTGACCACCACATATCGGCCCTCTGGATCCGCTTTGTGGCCTGTGTGCTCGAAGGGGACGCCTGCCCTGATCCATATCAGGACCCCTCTGGCAAATGCCGAGAATGAAGTATAGTATGCCTGGCCTCTCCATCTACGGTGTAGTGCCGCCCCTTCGGAGGCCAATGTGTGCGTTTCCTGCAACATTGCTAATATGAATCCCTCGCCTGTTCAGGTGTGAGAAAATTTTGTAGCGTTTATGCATAGAGTGCATCTCCCGGACATTCCAGGAGAGGAGGTTATATACCTTCTGATTGGGCATTACAGATTAGCCTCTCTACCTCCGTCTGGCCCCCTCGTCCCCGCCCGACTTCCGGCGCCCTATATCGCGTAATGGGAACCTCCTCGCAGTTGCTCTTATCCCCATGTAAGTATAGACAGCAGTGCCCCCGACTTAAAACAATAGAACTTTCCCAACTCCCCCTCCCCAGGACAAGTGAGAAACTCTCTCCCATCCAAACTGTGCTCTGGCATAAAAACGGACTAGAGTCCAACATTCGGGTGGTGGCTAGACTAATGCTCGCTTGGAGGAAAGCCTTCCCCTCCGCCCACCCGGGATCCCCCCATCCAGTGGTTAGATCTCGTAGCTCCCATCCTGAGCTCCTCTAGCGCTCAGATCAGTCGCTGGCCATAACGCCCCCTCCCCCGAACCCCAGTGTCCAGCAGGTACCTGCGTGTCAGGCATCAGTTAGATCAGGTCGTCCGCCGTTCTGGGAGTCACTTCTGGCATTGTCTGGCTGGCATCTCCCACCGTGCTCGAGCTGGCGTTCGAGTCCGAGTCTCTCTGTTCCTCTCCTGAAAGGGAGGAGGCGCCCTGTGGGCCTGCTGCACTCAGGGACGCTATCGCCGCAACCGCCCTCTCCCTGTCTCGGCGAGCTTCCTCTGGATTTGGGTGGCATTTGGGCTTCCCCCCTTTTCCAGGGGATCGCGTGAGAGTCTCCTCTGGCTGGTCTCTGCCTTCTTGTCTCCGGTCTCGTGGCCCCAGCTACTCGATCCAGTCCCAGACGTCTTGAGGTGTGGCAAAAAATTTGGTCTCCTCTGCGTCTGCTATCTGGAGTTTAGCTGGGAACACCATTGAATATGACACCCCCATTTGGCGCAGTTTCCGTTTGGCCGTGACTAATGAGGCTCTCTGTCTCTGCACATCTCGGGAGAAATCCGAGAAAATCTGTACAATGCTGTTTTCGATTTTGAGTTTGCCTTTGAGTCGCGCTTGGCTCAGCACATGGTCTCTGTCCTTGTAGAAGAGAAGACGGGCCACCACCGGTCTCGGCGGTCTCCCAGGTGGGAGTGCCCGTGCAGGCCCGCTCAAGGGCGAAGTATGGCGATAGGCCCTCCTCTGCTACCTCTGTGCGGATCCAGTTCTCAAGGTAGGACACCATTAAGGGAGGGCATAACTTGCGCAGTACTAAGACGCGGAATTAACCGCAACTTCACTCCGTTCCGTCGGACTCCCAATTAATAAAACAGAAACCTCATATACTTTCGGCAAAATAACAAGTATCTCTGTCTTTACATGTTAAAATGCATATAGTCATTTCACAAAAGTGAAAATGTAGCCAGCAGTGAGAGAGGTGATGATTTTGGGATCCTCCCTAACCTAGGGAGAGAACCAAGCAGATGCCTTGAAAACAAAGAGCAAATCTTGCTGAACGATTCGGTGGTGGTCCCATCCTCTTAGGACCACCCCAAGCACAGTTATTGGCAAAAATACAATCCCAACCAAAGGCCCTGCAAAGCATTATGGGACGAGATTAGTAGTGGGCAGTGAATATTATAGTTTCCAATATCAAAATAATTCTACAAAGAGCTGCAGTTCAACTAGTCGTTACTAGGTGTCCCTCACGAGTCAAATGCGAAAGCATTGAAATTATTACATCAAGCTGCAGTTCCACTAGTCGTTACTAGGTGTCCCTCACGAGTCAAATGCAAAAGCATTGAAACCCTTTCATGAAGCTGCAGTTCCATTAGTCGTTACTAGGTGTCCCTCATGAGTCAAATGCAAAAGCATTTGACTTGAGGGACACCTAGCAACGACTAGTTGAACTGCAGCTTGATGTAATAATTTCAATGCTTTTGCATTTGACTTGTGAGGGACACCTAGTAACGACTAGTTGAACTGCAGCTCTTTGTAGAATTATTTTGATATTAGATACTATAATATTCACTGCCCACTGCTAATCTCGTCCCATAATGCTTTGCAGTGCCTTTGATTGGGATTGTATTTTTGCCCATAACTGTGCTTGGGGTGGTCCTAAGAGGATGGGACCACCACTGAATCGTTCAGCATGATATGCTCTTTGTGTTCAAGGCATCTGCTTGGTCCTCCCCCTAGGTTAGGGGGGACCCCAAAATCATCACCTCTCTCATTGCCTGATATTTTTCATTTTCAAAGTTCACTTTTGTGAATTGGTTATATGCTTTTTTAGCATGTAAAGTTGCTTTATCAAAGCATTTCAGTTCATTGCCCAGGCCTAGCCACCATGTTGTTCCTTAAACTTTTTCTGGTAGCTCAATGACTCCAATGTTGTTCTGTCGTCGGATACTTGTGGTTTCAGATCTCCAACATCCTCTTCCACCGCCTGCAGGAAGTCATGTAAGGATAGTTCATATTGGGCTGCAGTCTTTTCGCTATGAGATTCTGTGCGTGGTCGCACCTCACCAGCGTACTCTCCCGCTGGATCCTGCTGCTCTGTGTCTCGCCTTTTCTTAACGCGCCCCATAGTGGTTGTAATCCCCTGGGGAGGGTCTTTCGTTCCTCCTGCCTTTCCCAGTCAGAGCACTCCCAGGGGTGAAGGTTCTCCCTGCTTCTTCCAGTCGGTCCCTGCTGCGACTTATGGCCTCAGCATGTGCCACCTCCTATTGGTGGCTGTGCGTGGGTACCCACTATGCGTCTCGGCAGCCGCTTAAAAGAGATGCAGCAGGTGGCGCAGGCGATAAGACGGGCCGTTAAGTTGGCTGTGATGGCGGGATTGTCCCCCCTCGCTGTCAGGAGTACTCTAGGCTGGCGCGATGTGGCGTGGTTGGGCAGCAGCTTCTCTGCCAGCTGGGTGGGTAGCGCTGATCCGCGTTACGCTTGCGGATATCTGTGGTATTCAGAGTGAAACGTTGTCGGTGGAAGTGCACCATAGGCCCCAGCAGACAAGTGCAGCCCTGCCCCGGTGGTGCCTTCAGTAATCAGCACAGGCGCTAATGAGTTCGCCGAGGCCGGTGTTGTATATGGCGGAGCCAGGCCTCAGACAGACGACTTGAGCAAGAGTGCCGGGGGCCAATGCTCCACAGGCCGCCTCCCCAGGCAGAGCTCAGAGTCCAGTGTTTATAGTGTGGGCCGCCGGTGAAGCGCCCCCCGCAGAGGCCACAGGGAGAAAGCAGGGCGGGAAGGAGGCAGTAGCTTCTCGGTCCCCGGGGGCAACCCCCACAGTCCTGGGCAGCCCCCACTCACCGGAAGGGTATATCGTTCCTGTATCGAGAGGTGGGCACTCTCAGGAACTGGCGCGATCCGCAGCTGCAGGGGTCCAGCAGCAGAGTCCCCTGGTTCTCAGGCCGCTCGCAGTGTTCCCGGCCAATGGGTGTTCGCGCTCAGTTAGGGAGAGTGGAGAAATTCCTCCCGTATATTTGCCGTTCAGGTCCTCCGCCGCTGTATCTCCCTGCACCTCTTGGTGTTCTGTAGAGGCAAAGGCCCGGCTCCCCGTCATCTCGCGTCCGTGATCCGCTCCGCTGTGTGTGGCGGTAACCAGCTGACAACCTCTGATCACCACTAGAGGAGCAGATCTCGGGTCGCGAGCGCCATCTTGACTGGTCGCCTCACTCCCCCAGTACGGCCGATCCTTCGCTCAAGACTTGCCGCATCGCACTGGAAATCTCAAGATCACGCAGGCCCTGTGCTCCGCCGTCTCGGGCCCACGTCTATCGCCGTTGTACTTATCTGTCCGCTTCTGGCCAGCCCTCGGAATGCAGTGTTCAGGTCGCGGGCGCCATCTTGGTGAACCTCGCGGGTCCCCCGTCAGGAACGATTATTCAGCGAAGACGTGTCTTGTCGTCCCATTCGCCCGTCTCCGATGGTTCTCTTGCCCTTCAGAGGTCAGAGGGTGGGCAATTGATATAGAGGGCTCCCCTTCAGCGGGCAGAATGGGCTGATATGGGGGATCACCCACAGGAGCTCCGGTTCAGGCGCCCTGCTCCATCGAGTGCAGTGAATATTATAGTATTAGCTCTCAGCTGAGCCGGGAGAGCCCCTGCTGCTTGAGGAATGTTTTGATATTGGATTATGATACTATAATATTCACTGCACTCTAGAATCTCGTCCCATAATGCTTTGCAGGGCCTTTGGTTGGGATTGTATTTTTGCCCATAACTGTGCTTGGGGTGGTCCTAGGAGGATGGGACCACCACCGAATCGTTCAGCATGATGTGCTCTTTGTGTTCAAGGCATCTGCTTGGTTCTCTCCCTAGGTTAGGAAGGACCACAAAATCATCACCTCTCTCACTTCTTACTATATTTTCATTTTCACTTTTGTGAGATGTCTATATGCATTTTAACATGTAAAGATAGAGTTACTTGTTTTACCAAAGGTATGTGAGGTTTCTGTTTTATTAATTGGGAGGAGATGGAACGGAGTAACGGAGCGGAGTTTCACAGAGTTTTTGTTCAACTCTGCAGAATTCCACGTAATTATGTACTGCACTACAGGGAAAGGAACAGGCTATATAGATTGTATTTGGCATGTTCTTCACAGAGTATCCCATGCGCCAATCTTGACATCAAATCATGCACTTACTCTCACTTTACTCACCTGCCTCGCCCACCACCACATATTATTTCCAATAAATTAATTAACGGGCCAGTAAGGAAAGGAACTTGACTTATTCTACTACAGGGTAGGGTAGAGGGATTAGGCGGGTAGGGTAGAGCTTTTAATATAGAACAGAGGGGTCACCACACTGATCATCGATTCGTCATCTTTGACTAATTCAGTCAGTGTAACAATCAACAAAAGCAAAAGGGAAAAATCTGAACAGGCGTAAAATAAATCTGTTATGGGAAACCATGAAATATATTATGGAATCACTTCACATGGCTATAAAAAGAAATGTGGCACATGCCAAGAATGGATTTGTTTATTTTTTGGTAGGCGGGGACAGAAGAACTTAGGAAAAAACAACGGAGTGAAGTACTAAGAGGTGACTAAGTGGGCAAAAAGAAACACACCTTGTGTGTTCGGTTTGCAATGCATTGTAAACTTTGTAAATGCTGCATTAACTGAAGCATATACACATTGCACAGCCAACACTACAGTGCTGAATTGAACCATACTGCACTTCAGTCATAGGTGGCAAAATGGCATGGGGGGAGGAGGGTTGATAAATGATGGGTGGGATACATCTGCCTCACTTAACAAATACAGTGAGTCATGGGAGTAGAACAAAAATTCAAAAATATGCCCGCTATTTTGAACCATAGCTTTGCTAACCCTACATAAACAAAGTAAGCAAAGTATGTGAGCTGCATGCCCCTCTCCATTAGAAGAGCTGCCTTGCTTATTCATCCAAGCTATCCAAATATTCATTCATCCTTTCATTCTAATTCACCCATAGCCACCATGATTAAGCTTTACTTTCTCTCATCCAGTCTTTCACCAAATTTTCAATCCATTATCCATCCATTCAATATCCACGTTTCTTCCAACAATTCTTTCGCCCATCCATCCCTTTAACCACCGACCCACGCACCCTTTCACCCACCCACCCTTTCACTCATATACCATTTTCCTTTTTTTTAATCTTCCGTTCTATATGTTTCCCTCAAGCCATCAACACTCATTATGTCAGCTTTTGGTGAGTTGCAGATAGAAGAGGCCATAATAACTAAACCACTGCTGCAGCTGGTAAAGGTGGGTGTTCACGGTCACGAGTTGATGACGCCCTGGTACTAGCTAGTGAGTATAATAGTAATTGTCAATAAGTAAGCAATTTTGTGTCTTACCAGTGCCCGTCCATGCCTCCGCTTCTCCCCCTCCAACTGAGTTTCCTCCTGCAGCGGCACTACTTGAGCATTCATCACTGGTGGTCTGTGTGGCTAGTATAAAACATTATATATAATATTTTAGATGCCACAGACGTCTCCCCTTAATTTTTTCAATCAAAAAAATACAACCACAATACATCACTACAGTTGGGTAAGCTCTGCAGTATCTTGTAACAAAAATATTACTCTGGGCATTTGGTTGGTTGACAATGTTAGACAAGCCAGGGGTGGAATAAAGGTCAATGAAAGACATATGGGGCCTCATTTATGAGGTTGTGACGTAGGGCAGCGCAGCAAGGAATCTTGCTGCGCTACCCTACGTCAAAATAAAAGGGCAGGAATGCGCCATATCAATGTGATACGGCGCATCCTGTCCTTTCCCCCAGCACCAGCACACAATGGGCTGCCATGCGTCAACGCAGGCACCCTTGCACCATGGTGCAAGGGTGCCTGCGTTGCGGGGATGATTTATTTTGTGCAGGAAGGAACACCTTCATGCACAAAATCAATCACAAGAGGCGATTTCCTTTTTCTATGTGTGCTGCAAAATGCACGAGGAGAAATAAAAACATTTCTCCTCGTTGCAACTCCCTAACGCCACCCTTGGGGTGGAGTTTAATTGAGATGCATTCCCAGGTTTACGATTTCTCGAAAATCTGAGAATTCTTCAGATTCCATGGGTGTTGCGTGGGAACACCCACAGCATCATCCATGGAACGTCCCTTTCACGCAGTGTTCTGCATGAAAGGGGCACATATTTATAAGGCCATGAAAAGGCACGTAAAGTAGCTGCATGTGGCCTTATAAATATGCCGAGGCACATTGTGCCACCGGAACGTCCAAAAAGTGACGTTCCAGTGGTGCAAAAGTGCCGGTAGGGCCTCATAAACGAGGCCCATGGTGTTTGTTGGAAAATGCAATGGGAGTGGGACCTCATACTTTTTTCCAGCCATGCTGTAGTGTCACTGGTGGTATACTGTATAAATGAATGACACATCACACAACATTGGGGGCGTGGGGGCCATGACCATGGCCACTCTCTCGTGAACTCAACTGTTAGGGCATGAGCAGGAAAGGGAAAGCCTTCTCAACAAACATACGTGGTGAATATTATTTATAATACTAGCTTACTTGGGCCTGCAATCTTCACGGTAGACAGTAGAGTACCAAAAATGTTTTCTTTTTAGTCTTAAGCTTAGAGTACCACAAGATATATAGGAGAGAGGGAAAGATTACCAACAAGGCAGAAGATAAGTGAACTAGAACCTAGAGACACCGGAAAATGTCAGCTACCAAAAAAGAAAACCAGTAATATAAGAAAAAAAAAAGATAATGCAGGGATAACAGGGATGAAACAAAAATTGAATCCATTTTGCTTTGCATGAGTGGGTTCATATCCTGTCCTCATCGCCACGTGGAAGGAAGATGGCAGGTAAGGGTGTCAGAGCAACTTTATTTCTCACCAGTAACACCAGCCTCCAGGCAGCAACTCCCATCCTGGAACCCAGCACCAACATTCCAGTACCCCAAGATCCTACCCTCAGCCCACAGCAATCATAAAGCCCAACATTAGAGAAATAATAATATTAAATAATAGAACTTACTGGGTTTGCAGAGTCCTCGGCAGTGGCGCTGGTGGTCGGCACATCCTGCTGACCAGCTACTCCCGGACCCTCTGCAATCTCCCTCTTGGGTGCTGATGTAAGAAATTAAGAAGATTAAAAAAATAGATATGGAATTCAGTTAATCTCCACAAAATTATTATGACAGGGAAATACAGTCACATAATTGTTCTCCTCTAAAATAGATATAGTACTAGTTTTGAGTCTATCGACTATTGTTGAGTTGCCCATACTAATCCTAAAATCCCTATTCCAAATTTCCTTAACAAAAACTACATTTGGAAGTAATGCATTGCAGTGAATGATCTTTGATTCTTTTCTCATTTTTCAACCCAGTTGATGGACCAACTCCGTCTCCCTTTTTTGCAATACATCGATGCATACCACACAATCGCTGTTATCTTGGAACTGCACGAGCTACAAAAACAAAGTCACAGAGAGAACGCAAACTCACTGCTATCACTGATTCTCTATGGTGACAGGAGGACAGTCTGCAATGGCTTCTTAATTAATCAGCCATAAGTGAGCGCCAATGATGAGTACGGTTAGGTAATACTGAGCACCTGCCTAGCGGAAATTAGAAACTGAATCACATAATAACAATATTCTTAATGTAAACTAAACGTAACTTACCTCTGAGTGTGAGCTTCTATTCAGAAAAAAAAATGTTAGCATTGTAGAAACACAACAAAAAATTAATACTTACCGAGCCCTGGAATCTCGACATCGAGCAGGTGGAGCAGGTCCTGCTCGCGTCAAGAATATCCGCCTATCGGTGCATCAGCTGCTGGACGGTGTGGCGAACCTGGCTGGTGCGCCGCATGCACCGGCGCACCATCCCGCAGCCCAGCCGTCGCTCCCGCAGGGGGTATCCACTACCAGGCCTGCCGCCTGCAGCCGGCATGGAGGTGAGGTGGTGCTGCACAAAAAAAACTGGTGCTGCCACCTCTTCCTCGCTGAAGATCGCCTGGGGCTGCACACCTGGGTGGCGGCACTGCCCCCAAGGTAGTCGGCCCTCTGCCATGGTGCTGGGTGGGGTTAAGGAAGATGAGAAAAAGAAGGGAAAAGAGGGAAAGGAAATAAGGAAATAAGGGGAAAATAAGCAAAATACAAAAAGTCATGAAAAACACCAATCTAATTACAAAAAAAGTACAATACACAAAGACACACACTAATATAATAATTAAAAATGAGGGGTAGATAAGTTTGATAGGGGGAGGATTAAAGAGATTAAAGAGGAATTGAATATTAGGCCCAGCACCATAACAGTTGGAAAAACAAGATGGCTGCGCCCATGCGAACAGCATGGTGCAGTTTGAAAGTGATTTGGAATGCGAGGACGCATATAAGAACCGCATGGTGCCGATATCATGCAATTTGGAATGTGAGGACACACTCCGCGATGCACATCGCATTGCGAACAGGCGAGCCGTCAAACTCTGCCTGCCCGCAGAACTCCACGTAACGCGGCTGAGTTTATTTAGCCACTCCTTGGAGTTCCACGTAGCGCAACCCCGCGAACTCCGCCCGGGCCTAATTATAAGTCGTAAATGTGTTTGCCACTCACAGTGTATACATTACTACTCTTTACAAAGCCGTATGAAAAGGGTGTGTAAAATGAGTTTCTCCCTTCCTAATGGTTTCGGCATTTTGTGAAAATAAAGTCCTGGAAAGGAGGTCTGTTGTCCCTCACAGGCTCCTTCTCTGCATTCCCAGCCATTTGGTAGGATTCACAAAGTACACCCGCGGAAGGAAGAAATCGCTCCAGCATTAAAGTAAACCACAAGTTTATTCAACATTCCACAAGGACATTCCATAACAAAGACCATCAGGAAGAATACAAAAGATACCAAATAAATGTTCTGTCATGCATAACTGCTAACAATGCTGCTAACAATGCCACATATCTAAGCCTGGGCAGAGTTCACGGAGTTCTGCGTAGCAAAATTCAGAGAAGTGACAAAAAAACCCTGCCAAGCTACGCAGAGTTCCGCGAGCGGCAGAGTGAGTTACCTTGCACGTTCACACTGATTTTTAGTACCGGGTGTTTGTCCCACGCTGTAAAATCGTGAACGGCATCTCGCACAGTGCAACAGGGCGGCTTCTTTCTGCCGCTCGAGTAGAAGTTCTACTTGAGCAGCAGCTTCCTCAACGCAAACGTAAGGTTTCTCAATGCGAGTGGTAGCGATCATCCACGACCACCCGTGTTTTGAATCATTTCGCAGGGAAGTGGTCTAGCGTTGGATTTTCCTTGCTCGCGCTTGCCAACTTACCTCTGGCAAGTGCACACAAGGAAAAAACTAACCCTGGGCGGTGAACTACGCTACGCTCGCGGAGTTTGCGGAGTTTCGGTAACTTCGCGATTCGCGTAGAGCCCGAAGTTGCCGAGCACTACGCAATTTGCGGCGTAGCGTAGCTGTTTTTCTTCTTCGCGCGCTCAATATGCGTTCGCGGCGCGGTAACGACCTACCGTGATTCTGCGTTTGCCGACGCGATTTCCCATCCGTTCGCGGGAGCCACGAGATTTGGAATCCGGCCGCACGATCCCGCGAGAGTGTGCGAACGCGAACACGTCATTCGGACGCGCGATCTGACTTCCGGCGGCAGTGTTGGTAAGATCGCGATCCCGAACACGAAGAAACTACAATCTGGTGAAGAATATCTCTCGAGCATCTTAAAACCTTCTCGAAAATGATGATTTTGCTCCAAAAAACTCCTCAGATTGTGATTTGGCTGTAGTTTTTTGTGCAAGGAGTCCTTTTTCTTTTTTTACTTTTTTTTCCAAGAGGAAGGAAGTGCCCCTGAGTCTCAAACTTCCTGTTCCTGTCCAGCAGGCTCCTCCCAGTGCTTTGTCCATGTGCTGTTCACTTTCATTTGGATTTGGAGCTGGAAGGATCACTTTTTGTGTCTGTCTGCTGCATCATATCATTGGATTGGATTTGAGGACTTTTGGATTTGAGATTTTACAAGTAAGTTGGAGAATTGGTGTACTTGTTTGTTTGATTGGGGCTTGTTTGCACCTACATTTTTGGGGATTTTCATCGTTTTTAAAATTTATTGTTGTGGCCTGTAGTTTCAGTAGGGGCCTAGTTGTTTTTCTTTGATTGGAATTTCAGCCAGTAGGCCCAGAGCCAGAGGTACCCATGGGTGCATGTTTCTGTGGTGTCTGTTGAATTTAAACATCATGTAGGGCATGGATGGCATTGGATTGAATTGGTAAATGTGGTTTTTGGGGTGTATTTCACTTTTTGGGTGTGTGTTAATAAATAAATACCTTTGTTGGATGTGTGTGTGTGCTTGTTGTGTAACTTTCCAGCCTTTCGTAGCCCTGTGGATTTTCGTTTTTGCATTTTTGTATTAAAGCTGTGTTGTTTAGCAGGCCTCCTTTGTCTGGTCATATTATAGGCCTGCTTGAGTTCATTGTTTTCCATGGCCTGTTGTGACTGTGAGTGACCACGTGGCTTGGGGCCATTTTGTGGTGGTAGTTTAGTAGTGTGCTGCTTTTTCCATATAGGCCTGCATGTCTTTTCTTTGTTCCCCTTGGCTTATGCTTGTTGTTGTGGGTGGCCTGGCCATGTGGTGGCGGCCACTGTGCTTTTGCCATAGGCCTCCAAGCTTGCGGCCTAGTCTGCCAGTAGGCCCAGAGGTAGTCATCATGGGTGCATAAAAACTGTTTCTGTGTTGTCTGTTGAATTTTAACATCATTTAGGGCCATGGATGGCATTGGATTGAATTGCAAAATGTGGTTTTTGGGGTGGTATTTCAGTTTTTGGTGTGTGTTAAATAAATAGGCCTTTTCAGCCAGTAGGTAACCCTGGGCGTTCAGCTCGCGGACTTTGGGCAACTCCGCACTGCGCGACAACGCGGACTTACACTTTTTAGCTTTTTCGCGCGCTCAATATACATTTTCGCGCGCGCGATAACGACTTTTTGTGACGATCGCGATGCCGAACACGCAGAATTTACAATCTGGCGAAGAATATCTCTCGAGCAGCATAAAACCTTCTCGAAAATGATGATTTAGTTCATTTTGCTCAAAAAACTCCTCAGGTTGTCATTTAGATGTTGTTTTGTGAACAAGAAGTCACTTTTTTTTTTTTTACAATTTTTTTTAAAGAGGAAGGAAGTTGCCCAGAGTCTCCAACTTCCTGGTCCTGTCCTTTGTCTTCACTTTCTTGTTATTGTGGGTGGCCTGGCCATGTGGGTGGTGGCCATTTTGTAAAGCCAGGCATTGTGCTTTTGCCATAGGCCTGCATTGTCTGTCTTGTCTTCCTTTTCTTGTTGTTGTGGGTGGCCTGGCCATGTGGTGGCGGCCATTTTGTGGGACCAGCCACTGTGCTTTTGCCATAGTCCTCCAAGCTTGCAGCCTAGTCTGCCAGTAGGCCCAGAGGTAGTCATCATGGGTGCATAAAAACTGTTTCTGTGTTGTCTGTTGAATTTTAACATCATTTAGGGCCATGGATGGCATTGGATTGAATTGCAAAATGTGGTTTTTGGAGTGGTATTTCAGTTTTTTGGTGTGTGTTAAATAAATAGGCCTTTTCAGCCAGTAGGTAACCCTGGGCGTTCAGCTCGCAGACTTTGGGCAACTACGCACTGCGCGACAACGCGGACTTACACTTTTTATCTTCTTCGCGCGCTCAATATACGTTTTCGCGCGCGATAATGACTTTTTGTGACGATCGCGATGCCGAACACGCAGAATTTGCAATCTGGCGAAGAATATCTCTCGAGCAGCATAAAACCTTCTCGAAAATGATGATTTAGTTCATTTTGCTCAAAAAACTCCTCAGGTTGTCATTTAGATGTTGTTTTGTGAGCAAGGAGTCACTTTTTTTTTTTTTACAATTTTTTTAAAGAGGAAGGAAGTTGCCCAGAGTCTCCAACTTCCTGGTCCTGTCCTTTGTCTTCACTTTCTTGTTATTGTGGGTGGCCTGGCCATGTGGGTGGCGGCCATTTTGTAAAGCCAGGCATTGTGCTTTTGCCATAGGCCTGCATTGTCTGTCTTGTCTTCCTTTTCTTGTTGTTGTGGGTGGCCTGGCCATGTGGTGGCGGCCATTTTGTGGGACCAGCCACTGTGCTTTTGCCATAGGCCTCCAAGCTTGCGGCCTAGTCTGCCAGTAGGCCCAGAGGTAGTCATCATGGGTGCATAAAAACTGTTTCTGTGTTGTCTGTTGAATTTTAACATCATTTAGGGCCATGGATGGCATTGGATTGTATTGCAAAATGTGGGTTTTTTGGGGGGGTCTATTTAACTTTTTGGGTGTGTTAAATAAATGCCTTTTTTGCGTGTGTATGTGTTGTTGTTGTGGTTGTTGTCTAACTTTCCAAACTGTTTTTAGCCATGTGGATTTTAGTTTTTGCATTACAGCTATGTGTGTTTTATCAGGCATCCTTTGTCTGGCCATATATAGGCCTGCTTGGGTTCATTGTTTGCCGTGCCTTGTGCCTGTGAGTGACCATGTTGCTGGGGGCCATTTTGTGGTGGTAGTTAGTAGTGTGCTGTTTTTGCCACATAGGCCTGCGTGTCTTTCCATTGTTCCTCTTATCTTACTGCTTCCAAATCCACCCCCATTGCCAGCTGCAGCTCCCTGATGCTGCATCCATCCCACGTGATGCACAAATTTAGGCCAAACATGCTCCACTACATTTTAGTTTTTGTTCTTTGCTATTCTTATTCTTCCTGAGTGTACACACTACACAGTACACCAGGAAAGCCCTGGCCTTGTTGTCAATTCTCATAAATGGCTACACTGTTGTTGTTCACTGAGTTTCTAAAATTTAATAATTGAGACAACCACACACTAAGTTATATATTATATTAGTTTGATTTGTGCTATCGTTTGACTGATGTTCTTCTGGCTTTTTTGCTTTTAGGTGCACAAAAGACTGAGGAGGAGGTGTGTCATCATTGCCCGTTGTACTGTAAGACAGACATCCTGCTGCTGTACACAACGTGACGTGTGACCTGACCAGACATCTCTGCAACTTGTGCAACTGAGTGCTGCTGACATCTGAAGAAGATGGGCCCAAAGAAAGCAGGTACCAGGTCCTCCAGTACCAAGAAAGTTGCTATTGAGAAGAAGGAACAGAAGAAAGAAGTGACACTTAAGTCTGGTGTGCCGCCCAATACCTTTTTTGGGAGAGAAAAAAATTACGCCTGTAGCAGCGGTGTCCGGGGGGCAAGCTGGGGGCAGCACCTCCGCATCAGTGGGCCCAACCCACCAACCCAGGCCCAAGCACATGAGTGTGGAAGAGGTAGCCAGCCTAATGGTGGAAAGCAGTGATGCTGAGCCTGAGATAAACTTATCGCTATCTCAAAGTAGTACCCAATCAATGCAGGAGGAAACACAGCAGATAAGTGGTCAACAACAACAACAGCCGCAACCACTGCCCACTACAGTGGTTGTTGTTCCTCCCGAAGTAGGGGCAGTTCAGGAAATTGAGCCTCATGCAGAGGTAGAAGAGGAAGCCACTCATTCAGAAGATCCATTGTCATCCAAATCTCCAGCAAGGAAAAGGAGGGGTAGTCCATCAAGTTCTTCGCCAAGCCCCCCTTCTGATGATCTAGATGCCACTTGGGAGCCACAAACTGAGTCTGAGAGGGAGACACGTCCCAAGACCAAGCTAAGGAAAAGGAAGGTTCCAGAAAGCCTTACACTTATGGAGGTCGATGTAGAACAGCAGGATGATGATGATGAGCCAGTCATCACGAACATCACTCCCGGCCCCGAGGAGATGGAGACCAACATTATTACCCTATCCAAAATCGCTGCGAGGGATGTAGCACGCATACCTCCACAGGTAACACCAACACGACCTACAGCTTCCATATTTGCATTAGCAAAGGCCCGGCAGCGACCTACATCCAGCACAACTACCACCTCAGTAGAAGTAGGTAGTGGTACAGCACAGAGTCAAATTCAACACACACCCTCCAGTCCATCCGGCATTGGAAGTGGCACCTCCAGCAGGAGGCAAAAGTTAAGCTCCCCAGTATGGGACTTCTTTACGGTTAGCGAAAAGGAGGAGAACATTGCTATATGCTCCATTTGTAATACCTCTGTTAGTCGTGGTAAGCTTGGTACAAACTATGGTACCGGAGGCCAAATAACCCATCTGAAAAAACACCACTTGATCAGCTGGGAGGACCACCTTTGCGGCATAAAAACTGCAACCATTGGTGTTTGTGGGGATAAAGGAGTAGAAGATCCGATCACGGTGGAAGAGGAAGGACAGGGAGACATTCTCTCTGGTAGTGGTACACAAAGTCTCCCTGTCCCCAGCAGTGCAGTGTTAACGTCGCCCACATCTTCAGCAACATCTCAGTGGCACAAGAGTAAGAGTCAGCCTGAGACACCAAGGAGTACCGCAATGAAAAAAAGTGTGTTGTTGAGCCTAAGAGAAAGGAAAACCATGCAGCCTACCATTATCAGCATGTTTGGGGGGGAGGGGCAGTACGAACGCAACCACCCAATAGCACGTTTGTACAATGCGAAGCTGGCTAAAATGTTAGCACTGGACCTTCTCCCTTTTTCTTTTGTTGAAGGGGTGGGTTTTCTGGAATTTGTGACAACCATCTGCCCAAAATGGCATGTTCCCAGCCGCTACTATTTTGCCAGAGTTGCTGTTCCAGCACTACATCATGACTTGCTGGAATTGCTTGGAAAAGCCTTGAAGCAGAGTGCTGTTCACAGTATCCACCTGACAACAGACATGTGGACCAGTTGCCAAGCCACAGATTACATGTGCATCACTGCACACTGGATCTCTTTGCGGGGGTTAGAGAACAGATATCTGCTGGTGTTGACGCTGCTGAGATTTTTCATGCCACTCGCAAACATGCAACTGTAGCCATGTTTGCCATGGAGAAATCTCATACTGCTGCAAACATTTTGGAAGAGTTTAACACCAAGGTCTTTGAGTGGCTGCGCCCAAGAGGGCTTAAGATTGGTTTTGTTGCCACGGACAATGGCAGTAATGTAGTTAAGGCCATGGGCGATGGTGGCTATTTCAGGGTCCCGTGTTTGGCACACTGCATTAACATTGTTGTTCAAGACTTTTTGAAAAATGAATCCAAAGTCAGCAACTTACTGGCCACCTGCAGAAGAATATGCACACATTTCAGCCATTCTTTTAAAGCCCGGAAGCAGCTGAGGGTCATTCAACGTGAGCATAAAATGCCAGTCAAAGCACTCATCCAGGAGGTGCCAACACGTTGGAACTCAACTTATTACATGCTTGATCGTCTGTTTGACCTGTACATACCACTCAATGCTTATGTCATGCAAAGATTAGGGGACCCTACTATGAGAGGCATGACCGTTGAGATGGGTCAATGGGACCTCATTAAATGCCTGACTGAGATGCTACTTCCTTTTGAGATCTTCACACGTGAAGTCAGCAGGGAGGACTGTACTATGGGCCAAGCTATCCCATTGTTGCACATGCTAGAGCAACAGCTGAAGGAGGTGTCTGAAACGTACGCAGGTGTGGATGACAAACAAGATGCATATCATTTGGCGGAGTCCTTAGCCGCTCGCTTATCTGAAAATACAAGGATTAAAAATAACATTGTGTCACAACAACATTACATTACTGCCACAATTTTGGATCCACGGTACAAAGTATTTCTGAACAGTAAGGCAGTAATTCCTTTTTCGGAAGTGGATGTTGCCAACTACAAAACTTTGATAGCTGAGGAAGCCACTAACTTCGAAAACGAACGGCTGGTAATTACAGGCCCCCCACCCCAGGCCATAACAAGTACTACAGGGCATCCAGAGTCAAGTTCTACTTCGGAGCCTGAGGGCAGTGCGTTTGCCTCCCAGCAGTCACCGACACCAACACTACCAATAACATCAACAACAGCAAGAACAGGATCATCCACAGTACAATCGGCAACTGATTGGTTTCTACGGCAGGGGTATGGTAAGTCCAGTGCTGATGCAAAGGCAAAACAGGCCGAGCACATCGGAGCACCCCTGAACATTGAGCGGACGGTCCAGGCCTATCTGGATGACCCAACAGAGGTCTTCATGGATCGAAACCCATTGGTGTATTGGTATGGGAAAAGAAGCCAATGGACAGTGCTCAGCAGGCTGGCGATAAAGTATCTGGCTTCCCCTATCGCAAGTGTCTCTTCTGAGCGTGTTTTCAGTGCTGCTGGTGCCATTGTAACTTTGAAAAGGACCAGTCTCTCGCCCAAAAGCGTGGAGAGGTTAACCATGATCAAAATGAATCAGCACTTTATACCACCGGATTACAAAATACGTGAATCACAGCAGGAAGAGGAGAGCGACTTGGATGACGTAAGTAGTGGGTTACAGGACCTACTTCTGTCCGAACCACCAGAGTTTGAGGACGAGCTCCTCTTCCCTGACAACTAGGCTTTCAAATTGTTACTTTCTTCCTTCCTTTATTTGTCTGTGTATCTGTCTTTCTGGTTCAAATCAAATCACAACAAATCCATCACCACCGTCTTCTCTTTTATTTCCCTATTGGAGTTGCACGTCTGTGCATTTAACTGTCCACTCTTCAGAGTCCTGCTTCATCTTCCTGACTCGCCCTAATTACATTTCCATCAAGCCAGACATTGGAGTACAAGAAATGTTGCCTTTAACAGTCCCTCTATAAGAAGTGAAACGTGACTATAGCTATCCTCCGCTTTGTTTCCGAGCCGAAACTCATCACTGTCCGAAGGCTACCGCCTCTGCAGGCATCCACAACTCTTCACTGTCAGAACTTGGGCAGGCATCCAAAAGTAAACTCATCACTGTCCGAAGGCTACAGACTCGGCAGGCATCCAAAGCTCATCACTGTCAGGACAGAAGGTACTTGGCAGAGAAAGACAAGACTCTTCGAAGAAACTTGCTGACATTTGTGCAAACTCAATTGACCAGCAATGACCGCTACCCAGGCCGCTGCTTATCACAGCGCTGACCATGTGAAGCAACTTAAACTGTGACAAAGTGCCACAGATGAATAAGACGAAAACCGAAACAGCGACTAACACTCAAAATGAATGTGGAGTAATAATGAGGCCACTGCCTCGTTAAAAAAAAAACACACCTGTCAGAACTAGGCATCTGATGATCTGACAGCCAAAGAGAAGAGCAAGACAGGTAATGATGGCATGCATTGGATGCTTGCTGACTCTGAGCGATTGCTGTTGTTTGTTGTGTTGATGTTGTGCATGAAGTCGAACTCTACTCTACTAGTTAATCTACAAAGTGAAAGTGACTCAAGTGACAGTCAATGTTTCCCTTCTTGTTGTTTAATAACCAAATTGTACTCCTACTACTGCAGGTGCAGGCCAATATCTGTTGCAATTTTTTAATATGGAATATGGACTTAATCGGAGTCACTACAGACTGAGTTGGAGTTGGACAACACGTACCACACCATGATGATGACCATACTATCTTTGCACGCAGTCAGTCAGTTGGATCGGAGATGATTGAAGGAATAACTGCGTTTCATGAAGTGGCATAAAAGGTAAACATAACACACAACAAGAAAGTAAACACAGCAGACCTACATGTCCATGTAGTGGTGGAGTCGAGTGTAGTCATATGACTGACAGCGGCGCATTGATTTAGTCACTTAATTTTGAAAATGCTAGGTTGCTGTATATGCCTTTTGTCTGGCTCTGTCAAAATTTAAGGTAAATGGAGGTTGGGTCACGGGCTGGTGCTGTGGTGGGCCTGTTCTTTCTGTCCTGTTGTTGTTGTAGCTTAATGCTGTAAACAGAATATACACGATATATCCAAGCCGCCTCAGTCTGAAAGTGTTCTCTCTTCTCTTCTTGGACTCCACCGTAATTGATGCTTTTTTTTATTCATTGATTTTTCAATACCCCTTTTGTTTTTTCATCTACACTTACAGGCCGGACTTTACCCTGTGCTATACTTGGAGACACAACTCACACTTACCTTACCAATCCGCATCAGGCAGGCAGTGGCACCCAAGATTGATGTGCGGAGCGTCCATGGAAGATAGGACCAAGAGGAATGACGAGATTCATCTCCACAATTTGACCAGGATAATACAGTAACTTTAGTATCATTCATCATTCGTCTTTTAATTAATTTGATTCCTTTTTTCTCTTCAATCATTACGACTGTGTGTTGTGTTGTTGTTTGTTTGCTAATTGATCCCTACAACTATTTTTTAATTTTCTTTGCTATCTTTAAAAGTAAGCCCGGTACAACATGGAATTTGGGTCTCTGAGGGCATATTACAGGCAAGGCAAATTGCATAGAATATACTGCTGCCCTGTACTGTCTAATTGTCTAGTAGTAGTTAGTAAGTACTACTCATTAACCATCAAGTTATCTTCATCATCATGCATGCATTTCCTTTTTCTCCCTTTATAGATTTATTGGATAAGATCATGGTCGTCTGCCAAGATTGCGCTTTGCTTTTGTTGTGTCCATGCGTACTGTTTTTCTTTGTCAAACCTTTCCCCAAACCCCCTTCCCATCCATTCATCAAACCCTAACCCTCTTCCCCCGGGCTGTGATTTATATTGAGGTGTGATGTGACTACATTAAATGTACACCAATTGATCACACGCTTGCTGGGGCAGATGTGGTGAAAGCAACACTAATTCAATTTCAAGGCAGGGCGAGGATCTTCTTCTGCTTGCCCACCCATGCTCAGTCTATGTGCAAGCCAATTTTTTTTCCAAAGGGACCGTCACCTAATACATCATAATTAATTGCCGGCATTGATTGGATTCATCATCAACATCCTACCACACAGCAGTAAAGGTTACGAATTACGATTGTGTTAAGTTAAGTGACTCACTCGACACAACTACAGTTTGTAACTTCTTGTACTAGGCTGTCCCCGCCACCATTATGTTTTATTTTACTTTAGCAGTTGCAATATTGTTTGTTTGGCAGTCTTCTTCTGTACTGTACTTTACTTCGTTCTACTACTCCTCCCACAGTCGCTCTCAGGCAAGTGACTGTCTCTTTTTTATTTTTTTTGCAAATGCTACTGCCAGTGTCTACTACTACCACCACAACCATGGCATCTTCTCCATTCTCTTGGGAAACCATGCAGCCATCGCTGTGCCGAACTTAATCATCATCAATCACAGGTAAGATAAGTTTGGTGGGAGGTATAATGGACTAGGAGGAGAGACTGACAGTACTAGTAGGACAAATAACTCAGTGAGGGGTACCGCATCTATCTGTTTGTGTTACATCATCGGCAGATTATTTAAATCAAACACTGGCTGCGGCCCTGCAGCAGCAAGGAAACCATGTGACGTAAATTCGTAAAACAGTAACCCCCACAAAACATTAACATTGTATGTTTAAGTATAAATATAATTTATTACCCTAACAAAAATAAACTATCCCACACCTGACCCACCCCTCTCCCTAACCTCAACCAATGTCCAAAACGAAAAAAGTCCAAACAATGTCCAGAAACCCCAACGCCCAATTCTCATCCACCAACAAAAGGAATAAAAAAGGAGCAATCCAACAGGGTCCTATAGTTCTTATATTCGGCTGGCTTTCAGGCGTTTGTCCACCAGGATCTTGACACGCTCCTCTAGTTGCTCCTCTAGGCGTGAAATCCGGAGGAGCATCTGGCGGCGAAATGCCCTGCAGTGGCATCCAGGGTGGGGGACAGCAATGCTGGCTGATAAAGAATTGCGGTGGCGGGCAGCTGCCAGACCGCGGCGCCGTACCACTGGAGGTGGGGCCTGGCTGGGGCCCGGGGCATCGGAGGAGGCTGCAGCTGCTGCCGCCTCCTCCACCTGAGCCACCAGCCGCCGGTACTCTTCACAGATGGCTTCCAGTTTCCGGCGCCGGGCCCTGGCTGCCAACTCCTTCCGGGATGGTTTTTCTTGGGAAGGAGTATCTATATCAAGAAAGAAAAAGAATATTGTTGTAACCAATACTCTTAGCAAAACAGTAACACAAAATTAATTCAACACATAGTGGCACAGTAGCACTAGCAAGAAGCACAGTACATAACATTTGTGGTAATAATCTATCTATCCTCCCACTTCCTCGGCCTCTAACATTTGTGGGAGTTTCAGGCATTATACTAGCACTATGGACTCCAGTACACAGTACACCAGTCTTCTTCTTATCTCTAGTTTAGCGAAATTACATAACCTGGTTGTAGCCGGCATGCCAGCTCAGTCAGCTATGCTTGCACCCAAGACAAACATACGAGTCATGACGCAGACTCACGTTAGTTTTATTTACTACTGTCTGCAGGTGGGGAAGCTCGTATTTTTCTATTACGGGTGGCACTGGCCATACTCTCTCTGTTACATGAAGGGCAATTGCTCAATTTCACTTTCACAGTGCCCTGGCTACTACAAAAAGGCAGATTATATATCTGATCCAATGATCATTGCTTATATATGGGACGACGACATAAGGTCAGTAGCGGTCGGTGGTGGGAGTGCTGCCGGGCGGTGACGTGGGGAGGGGCAGGGTAGGGGGTAGTAAACTATGGATTACAGCCAATTACAGTTAAGTAAACATATAAATAAATAAAACTAATTTTGTTGCGCGCACTGCATCGCATTTGGTGGTGCAGTGCGCACAATGAAATTCGCTTTATTTATTTTTATGTTTACAGTAAAGTTACCTGTATTTGGCCACGTAATCCATTGTTTACTACCCCCCACCCTACCCCTCCCCACATCAGCGCCCGGCAGCACTCCCACCACCGACCGCTACTGCATAAGGTACTTTGTTTTGATTGACTGTGTAACCAACAGATAGGCCACCCTTTGCAGGCTGGCTGACACATTCGAAAATAAATTAACATAGGTAGGGAGTGGTCCTCGGAGTCGAAGGAAGGCGCTTGATAACTAACTATACACAATATATATGATGTGCTTGCAAACTATTGTGAGTCAACTGTATTCTGAAAATACAACTTGTATTCCCCTCGGCTTTGCTACTCTGGCGCGGTTTCTTTTACATTCCCTTCAAACTAAGACTCTGCATCCCGTGACAGTCTCCACCTATGCTGTCTATGATGAATACATACAGGCATCCATCCATTCTAAGTAAATGTCTATCATTCTTCTTAATCTCTCCACAAACCTTACTTTGTTTCACCAACAACCACCCATGCGTCCACTCCTTCCTTGCTTGCCTTGGCTTTGAGTTTCACCCAAACACCGCTGATGATTCTTGCTATCCACAGTATCCACCCATACTGTGTCGCCCACCCAGGCAGGCATCCATTCTTCTTTCACCTTCCACCCATCCTTCAACAACACATGCATCTGATTCCTATCAGCCACCTATCCATGCTTCCAACGTATCCTTCTCTGCCAGTCATATTAAATCTCGCCCGTCCTTCCTCCTTCCACCCTTCTTTCCCTTTTTGTTCAACACATCCATCAAGGTCATCTGATCTGACTTTTAGTCTTCTCCATAAAACTTTCACAGCTGAGTTGGAGTCAGATAGAAGAGGCCATTGGTTACTCAACTCACGCTGCTAATGCTATTGCTAATGCATTGCTAATGCTAAGTAAAGGGTGTCTTCTTCAACCGTTGTATAATGTTCACTACAACTTCATACCTAATAAGTCTCAACAACAGTACAGTGAGTGAAGTGAACACCCTTCCAGCTAGTGCAATGTCAATAAGTAATGAATATAACTTACCACCGCCCGCCACTGCTGCTGGCTCACCCCCTGTAGCTCCTGCAGGTGCCGCATCTCCTGCCCCCTCCGGAATGGTCGCATCGCCGCTGGCCCCGCCGGCACTGGTGGTCGCTAGTACGCCTAGAAAAAAACATGACACATTTTTAGATGCCTGTACACCTCCCCCTATTTATTCGTTTTCACTAGCAAGATTGAAAAAAAAGTTAATACATACATATACAACATACATCACTAGTCCAAATCGGGTACTAGAGTAGAGTCAGTAGACACTAGTAGTGTTATGGTCCCTAGGGTCATTATTATAGTATACTCTACTCTTTGCAAAGTTAGCCTGAGCCATGCAACCATTTTTCGCTTCATGTCTTTTGCGCATGTTACCTCGCAGCTTGTTGTGCAGTAACAGTAAGACGCCTTTTTGAGCCCACATGAGCTCATACAGCTACTGTCTGAGCGTTGCGTACAAGAGGTCGAAAAACAAGCCACTTTGTTATGGAGTTCGGTTAGTCCGTATTGCTTAGCCATAAGTAACATGTTACACTTTTTGGCATGACTGAGAAATGCTTGCATTATACTATCTAACGCGCACCATTTTTCTCATAACAGGCAGAAGATTCCCTTCTACGAACCAGAGATTTGCAGAGCTTATGAATGATGCATGTAACCAGTACTTCTACGTTCTACGGTGAGGGGTCTCCCAGAATTCGCACAGATCTTTTGTCTTCTATCATGCACTTGTAACAATGTTTATTGTTTTAATCTTATGCATTTTGCTGTTGGAGCTGGCTGTAGTACACTGAATTTTATAGAACAACATACAGAGCTTGTTAGTTGAAAATAAACCTTTTGAACTTACACATAGACTCTGTGGTATTTGGTGTGGTGGTGGTGGTGGACTTACACGAGTGAGTGAGCGAAAGGGTGTTATCTGTTCTGGGTTGTGTAATCATTGGGTATCTTCGGGTGGGGGTTCGGGGACCTAATGAGACACTATAGCTAGTCGTTCAGGGGATTGTGGGTTCACTTCTGACTGAGGTGTGAGGAAGGTCCAACCTCCCATCACCAACATCCTATTTTCTTGTGCATAGTTCTGTATGTGGCTGTGCAGAATCCCCACATCAGTAGTAGTATGTACTATATCCTATCAAAAATAGTCAAATATCTGGTTGGGCATTTTGTTTGTGGTAATTGTCAAAGCCTCAAGATTAAGAAGACTAGAAGAGGACAACCCAAAGGACTGGACTCAGTGGCTAGAGCTATTGGTCAATCTGAGTTTTATTCAAAACCGTAAAATAAAGAGTGGCAAACTGGGCAAGCTTAGCTACAGACAGACTAATAGTAGTAGTACAGAGAGTCATAGCAGAGGCAGTTAGAACTTAGAGGCAGGGATAACCAGAATTTAGAAACAGATAGTCAAGTCAAGATCAAAGAAGCTTTTGTAAAAAATAGAATTAGGAAGTGGAACCAGAATTAATAGTTCGGAAAAAATAAGGTGCAGTAAAAGTTAGGGAAATATAATTGTTAATATTAACCACTGGAGGACTTACTGGGGCCAGCAGCAGGGCCCTCGGTAGAGGAGCGGTCCTCTGGTGGTTGTCCCGCCGACTCGGACCCCGTCTTCTTGCCCCTGGGTGCTGCAGATCAGTGATCATGTAAGATATAATAAAGAAAGAGACAAACATTAATGATTGCTGTGAAACAAATAAATTATCTAAAAAAACGCTCAAAAAACGTTTTAGGAAACAATAATTGCAATAAAATTGACCTATCTAATCCGATCGACTACTGGCTTGCGGGATTCACGGACCGTCTACTTATTTATGAACACTAATCCAGTGTTCCATTCTGATTGATTCGAATCCAGAACACTAACTAAGCCTAAGTACCACCTGACCTAGCCCACCTATTCCAGACGGGCCAATTGTTCACTAAGTCTGCATTTCCATTTTTTTTAGCCCTCAAAAATGCATAGATGAGATGGAGGACACATGCATAAATTTGTGCATACACCAAATTGTTGGTTGGTTGCGTCTGATGTTCTGCTACTGACTGACACTGCTAAGCCTACCACTCACTAAACAAACTACAAAAGGTTCTACTAAGGACTGGGGTAAGCAGCACTCAGTGACAGAGGATGCGTCACGCAGACCGCTAAAAAATTATCAACTAATACTAACTAAACCTAGTATCAATCCATCCACCACTATTTGACAGGAGGACAAAGGAAGGACTAGAGTCTCTCTAGCAATAGCATTACCTAACTTAAGTTCTCTAAAGTAAACTCTTACATAATAATAAGGCCAAGCGAGCGCAAAGTTGCAAACAAGTAAGAGTAGCGCCGAGCACCTGTGTCCTACAATCACAGAAGATTTTGAAACGTAATTTACCTGCAATGTAAGCAGCAGTATTCTTGTTATTCGTAAAAAAATTATACACAATACTTATACTACTATATATATTAGCTACTCACCAAACCCACGACCTCGACACCTAACAGGTCCAACAGGTCCTGCTCCCGGTCCAGGATGTCTGACCACCGGTGGGCCAGCTGGTTACGGGTGCGCCGGACCCCTGAGCAGCAAAACACCCAGGGTACCCGGAGCATGGCCTGCTGCCTGCTGCCAAGGTCAAGGGGAGGTGGCGCTGCACAAAAAAAACAAGGGCGGCCACCTCCGCCTCGCTAAAAAGCTGCCGGGCTTGCACCCCTGCAGGGCGCAGTCTGCCGCAAGGCAGGCGGCTCTTGGGCGCACGCGCCTTGCCCTTGGAGCCGTTATTGCTGCTGCTACCCTTCGCCATGGTTCTGGGGTGTGTGGGAGGAGGAGGAAAAGAAAAGTTAGAAGGGAAAAATAAAGTTAGGGGAAGAAGTAGGAGCTTAAAGAAGAAAGTAATATAAAATAGTAGAAAAGAAAAAAAAAACAGTAAAAAGTAGAAATAAATGCAAAATATAGACTTAGGCACAGAGAGAGATAGATAATAAATAAAAAAAAATTGAAAAACCGTGTAAAAAACTAAGGATTGCAAAGATTGAGGGAGGATAGAAAAGCAGGCCCAGAACCATAGCATAGAGTGAAAAACAAGATGGCCACGCCCATCGCGACCGCGTGGGTAAGTTCGCGCGATATTTCTCCCCGAGCACGCAAAAAGCGTCGCGAACACGTACGACCCGTTCCCGAACATGAAATGCGCATCGCGAGCACGCTATACGCGACCCGGAACAGGAAATAAGGCATCGCGAACGGGCGGGACAAGTGAAAAACAAGATGGCCGCGCTCATAGGCGACCGCATGGGTAAGTTTGCGAGATACTATCCCCCAAGCACGCAAACAGCGTCCCGAACACGCACAACGCGTTCCCGAAGAAGAAAAACGCATCGCGAACGGGCGTGACAAGCAACTACGCACGCTCGCGTAGCTACGCGTAGCTCGCGTAACGCTTTAACATCTTCGCGTAGCTTCGCGTAGCGTGACTACGCAAACTACGCCCAGGGTTAGAAAGAACTCTGCGAACTCCGTCGAGCGCGGAGTGCAAACTCTATGAACGGAGCTGAGTTCACCGCCCAGGCTTACACATATCCCCCCCACACAAAAAAACTAAACAAAAAACTAAAAGGAACAAGAAAAAACTGTAAAAAAACCTCAGAATTATTGACTACAATTCTGTTACAATTTCAAATCCTACCATACTCCAACTTTACAGCCCTGTCAAACACTTTGGTCACACGATAAAGTCTATTAAAACATGAAGAATTGCATGATCCTTTTGGTAGTTTCACTTTTACCATATCCCCACCTCAATGTCAAGGGACTTGACTGCTTTACGGAGGTCATACCATTTTTTCATTCACCCTGCATGTGAAGCTCCCTATCCTTTCCCTTCTCAACCAACTCATGAACATGTACATGTTTACCCAGGGAGGACACATGGCTTTTGTTTTTAAAGCAATTAAAATGGAGATATGCCCTTTGTAGAGTGAGGAGTAAACCTATATTCCACCACCCTATCATTCACCATTTTGATCCAATTATAACCTCCAAGTTTTACAAGTTGGATCATTTCTTTAAGCTTTGTATTAAATCATTCCACCATACCATTTGTCTCTGGGTGGTAAAAGGCACAATTCTTGTGAATAATACCTCTCGCATTCAGAAACTTCTCCATCTCTTTTGAAGTAAGCTGCACTCCATTGTCTGTCAGGATACACTGGAGACTTCCTTCCCTAGAAAACACCTCAATCACAAACTTGATCACCGAAGAAGTGGAGATATCCTGCACCGCACTAACCTCAGGCCAACTTGAAAACATATCCATTAGTACCAACAAATACCCTGACATACTGCCAAAGTTCAAAGGTCCCACAATAGCCAATGCTAATTCTTCCCACACGCCTGCAGGAATCTCATAACAAATCAAAGGAGAGGATTTTCTGTGTCTTATCACTCATCCAGCAACAATAACAATCTCTTACAATCCTCTCTAACTGAATGTCCATACCAGACCACAATAAACTGCTCTTAATCATTCTTTAGTCTTGCATGTTTCTTGATCACATTCATGAGCAAGCTGCACCAACCGACTCCTCACACCACATGGAGGAACCAACCTTCCACTTCTAAGAACTAGTTTGTTGCTAACTGAAAGCTCATAACAAACCTTCACAAAACTCATGAAATCAGTCCTGCTACTGGAAACCCTACCACCACCCTCATTGGCTTCCTTGACCTTGGAGAGAACTTCATCCTTGTCAATTTTACTCAATTTGTCAGACTCAGAAACACAACCACCAAAAACATCTCACACCCTGACCTCATCTTCTTTCCACCATGTATCTTCATCTTTCTCACCCCATAAGGAATCTGTGACTAACCTCAATAAAGTATCCACCATTTTATTGTTGATACCAGTAATAGAGAACATAGAAAAATGATAATCCTGCAAAGCGGCCATCTACACATGCGAGAGGAAACATTACATTTATCGAACCCTTTCTTGCCAAACATCTCTTGAAGAACCTGGTGATCAGTTTGAATCACAAACTTTGCACCACATAAAAATTGTTTGAACTTTTTTATTGCCCAGTATACTGCCAAAGCCTCCTTCTCAATGGTGGAGTACAGAACATCTGCTCCTTTCAATGACCTCGCGGCAAACGCAATCATAACTTCACTAGCATCATGTCTTTGTCTCAGCACAGCACCCAAACCTTTCTTGCTCACATTTGTCACAAGTCAACAGAGCATCCCAGGAACAAAGCTCTTTAAAGACTGTGCAGAATCTAGAAAATCCTTCTTGACATTTTTCGTCCCAATTGAACTGGACCCCTTTCCTGAACAACTGCCAAATAGCGCAAGTTTGACTGGCAAAATTAGGGATAAACTTATTATAAAACCTTGGTACTCAGAGTACAACCCGTGGCCCACCAGCAGCCCAGCAGACCTTGCTTGGAAGCCCGCGGACCTTTTTCATGGCCCCCTTCTTGCTGGGGTAAGCCCAACACAGCTGCTCTGTAGCAGGATCCCTGATGCTTTCAGTAAACACAAAAGAGGGCCGCTCGAACATTACAATAGCAACTTTACTGCGCATGCTTCAGGGGCCCTCTTTTGTGTGTACTGAAAGCCTGAGAGACAACACGCATCTGGCACTGGCGGGAAGCAAAGGCCCTTTAAGAGTCAACTGTTACGCATTCACAGCTAACTTTTAAGGAGCCATTGAGCAGGCTTGCTTCTACCATTGCCGAGGGTGTTTACCCCGCAGCCTGCCTTGTCCACACCGCCCGCAACCTGCATTGTCCACACCACCCACAGCCTTATCTCCAAAAGGCCTGCAGACGCAGCAGGGGGGCCTCACACGGATCGGGCCAGCCTGCGCCCCTCCACCCCGACCAGCTTGTTTCACTTCTTTACAGCCTGCATGACGCCAGCTAGCCTGCCATCCTCGTCAGGAAGCCTGCCTGTCCTGTCATAGATCTGCTTGCAGGTGGCCTTTCAGGTCAGTGTGAGGACTTTTTTTTTTTTTTTAAATTGTGGGCCTGTTTTACAGATTGCTGGGCCTGGTTTTACTGTTAATTTCTCAATATTAAAAATAACATTCCGTGCAGCAAGCTCAAATCTATGCAGTCTTCCATACCTTGTAAAAACGTATACAGCATTTCTTTACAAAATAAAAACTGTCCCAATTTGGTGACATGGGCCACGTTTTTAGTTTTCTAGTTTACTAAAGGGGGGCACTTTTATATTGGCACCGGGCCTATTTTGTGGCCCAATTTGACCCTGTTCCTCACTCTCCCCCCCCCCCATGTCATTACATGTCTCTTTTTTATAGGGTAAAATCAGCCTCCCTGTCTCTGTTCACAGGTGAGCAGCATCCCTCTTGCTTCTGCATGTCTGTTTACATGTGAATGCTGGCTCACCTGTAGTTGCATGTGTGTTATAGGTGAACATTACTCATCTATCATTGCGAATAAACTATTGAAGAGTGCTTTTTCAAAGGTAAGTAAATGGTTTATTTATATATGATGTTAAAGTGTTTCTTCAGTGTAAGTGCAGCTATGGCTTGCAACTTTCAAACATGGCCCACTTTTGTTTTTTTACTCATGCAATTCACAAATGTGGGCCACTTTTATTTTGGTGCCCGGTCTATTTTCTGTCCCAGTCTGACACTGCAAATAAAAAAGGATTGCTGATAATAATGAGGGTGACTTAATTAACGTATTTGAGCTCTGCGGAGCCTTAAAACTAGTGGTGTCATCCTCAGGAGGGGTGGGGGGGCGTCCTTGTGGAGCACTACCAGAAATTGCCTTGAACCCCATCCTCTGCTTCACCACCAGTTGCAGTCTATAAAAAAAAGGACACCATGCCTGGGAATAACCATGTTATTGTTGTTCTTTCTTCACATTTTGTTCACTATAGAATTTGGTGTGTTTAATTTTTTTTCTAGGATGTTGTGTTTTTGTAGGTAACTTCATGCAATATATTACTTTTGTGTTCCATAGTGTGAAAAGAGCTGCCTTCGTATCTGTGTGTGTTCAGGTTGTGCGCAGGTGTTTATAACAGTGCAAAGTTGAGAGCTGGGCAGTTCAAGCCTAAGGCAAAGCAATCAGTTAAACCTGTGCTGAATTGGGCCTGTGTTGAATATCCGGGTAATGTTTTGAAAAGGTGATTTTTTTTTTTTTTTTACTCTAGTAGCCCCACTCCCACCTGCAGGCCCATCGGTGCGGCCCTCTGTCACAAACCAGACTGTACCTTTGGCCCCTGAGAAAACGTTTGTGAGTACCCATGCTATAAAACTTGTCCATACTCACAAAAACCTTTATATCCTCTTTCTTGGAGTGATGTGGCAAATCCGCAGTGGTTCTGACAAGAACGGTTCTAGGTTTAATACCTTCAGCTGTGATAACATGACCCAAGTAAGTTATTTCAGGCTGACAAAATTTGCATTTGTTGGCCTTCAAAGTAATACTTTTAAGACTAGATGGGATTCAAAAGAATCAGTGAAGATCAACAGGTCATCCTGAGAAACCTTCACTCCAGAAATTGTACCCAACATATGTGTCATGATCCTTTGGAAAACTGCGCCACTGAACAGAGACCGAACGGCATCCTGTTAAAATGGAAAACCCTGAATGGTGTAATAAAAGTAGTTAGATTTTTAGAATCTTTACACAAGTGAACCCCGTGATAAGCAGAAGTTAGGTTCAAGGTGGTGAAGAACTTTGCATTGCCCAATAGGCTGACCATCTCAGAAATGTTAGGCAAGGGAATCTTGTCCTCAATTACTTCCCTGTTGAGGTTCCTTATATCAATACAAAGTCTGATCTAACCCGAATTCTTGGTGGCAACCTCCACAAGGGCCACCCATTGGGAAGCTTCTACTGTTTCGATTATGCCCTCCTTACATAATCGATCCAATTCTATCTTGACTGCACCCTGTAGGCTAAACGGTATAATCCTAACCTTGGACACAACAGGCACAGCACCCTCTCACAATTTAATGCGATGCACATAACACTTAATGCAACCCACTTTTTCATTAAACACCTCTGGAAATGTGTGTAAAAACCTCTCTGGCATAGTGTCCACCTTCCTGTTTCGGATCTGGCGCTCAGCATTGGGATCAAGATAGATGCCCAAAAGTTTCTGTTGAGGACAACTCAAAACAGTGTCTCTATTCGCTGGAACATATATTTTACCATTGGTGGTATTACCCCAATATCTTATTTCTGCCTCAAACTACCCCACTAATTCAATTGGTTTTCCACCATAACTGTATGGAGTAACATCAGGCTCATATAGATTAACTTTTCCACAGAAGTCCTGTAAATCCTTATCTGAAACCAAAGAAAGCCTTGCTCCTGAATCCATCATCAGGGAAACAGAGATACTATTGAGAGCAACAACATATGAAGGGTGATCACATTTAACATTAGATATGCAATTCACACCATTAACAATTTGAAGCACAATATCTGTTTCAGAACCCACCTCCAACACTTTTTCCTTATTCATATTGGACTTGTAGCATTTAGCAAAATGTCCCTTTTTGCCACAGATTTTACACAAAGCTTTAGTGATAGGACAGTCCTTGAAATTAGCCAAATCATTGGGATTACCACATCAAATGCATGAAAGCTTATTTTTCAATGGAAAGGAATTGGTTTTCTTTTGTTTCAAAGAAACAGATTGTACAGAACGATCAGTTCCTTTGCAACTGAATAAGCAGATCCTTTGAAACCAAACTTTAAAAAAAAAATCTTTATTTTAATAATCAGGATGATAGAAATCCATTCGTACAAGCAAGATCAGTTCATCAATACAAGCTCATGATAGATCAAACAGAATACAAATACAAACACAAAAACCTAAAAATCTAAAATCTTTACGCTACCACTACCTTATTTGTTGCCACCCTTAGATTCGAGCCCTCCTAAAATGGAGCCCAAATTCCTACAGCTTTTTTGGTTGCACCAATCCTTTGAGCATAAAGTTCCTCATGTTTCTTAACACGTTTCATTTTATCCACCCTGAGCTCAAACCATGGTACATGCACTGGTTTCCTTCAATGATTTGGCTATTAGTGACCCGATATAAAAAAGTTGTTGTTGGTGTAATGTTAACAAGCACTCAACGGAAGGGATCCCAAATAGTGCCCCTTGTAGATGGGGTTTGACTAGTACTTGGAGTTCATGACTTAACCCCTCCATAAGCTTGCTCCAAAAAGTAAATAATTTTGGGCGGAGAAAAAATGTATGGGCCCAATCCCCACAGACGTGCCCGCATCTTAAGCAGTTAGCCGACGCAGACGAGTACATTAAGCTGATGCGATGAGGTGTACAATATAAGGCCCATTTCGAAAGGAAAGTCATACGTTTAAAATTGGCTCCACATAGAGCCTTATAAGCCATGAGATTGTACCGCTGCCAGCTTGGATAATCCATCCTTCCTTCAAGAAGTAATGACAATGAGGGAAAGGCTAACGTGGACGTAGACACATGCATGTATGAATAGAGCAGTTGATACCAATTGCCGACGCCTACAAGCTACATTCCGAAATGTGCTTTGCTAATATAATCTTTGGAAGTGTCGGCTACCTGAACGTACATCCGAAGATGCTCATAAATTTGAAGGTAGGAGAATGACAACTTGGGCGTAACATTTTCCCTGTCCTCAAATATCTGTGCCCATGTTTTAATTTGCCCTCCCAAAAGAAGGTGACCCAAAACCCAGTACCTGCCTTTTCCCATTTCCTGATAATCAATTTCGGACGGGATAGGCCTAAAGATTTAATTTCTAATAAAGGTACAGATGAATGAGTCAACAGAAAACAGTATTCAACCTGTAAATGTCGAAATCTCCTTACCACCATATGTGGAGTTTTGTACCGTGAGTGCTTAGGTAGTTTAAGGATTTTCAAAAAGGACGGTACAAGTCCGCCCTGTTCATTCAGCATATACTGGAGGTAAAAACAACTCATCAGGGGACCCCCAGCCGCACTATTCAGTCAGTCAAAAAACCTGCTGTGTAATAATTCCGTATACAGGGGAGTGCTAACCCTCCATCGGCAACTGACATCTTTAATGTCTGTAACTTCGTCCAAGGTTTTTTCCCCTGCCATAAAAACTTGCAAAGTAGTTGATCTATCTCAAGAAAAAATGCCTGCTTAACCAAAACAATAATGTTGGAAAAAAGAAAAATAAATAGGAGGAAAATTTACATTTTAATAATGGCCACGGGCCCAATAATGGATATCGGTAGGTTCTGCCACTTATTTAAAAGCACGCAAACTTTACTAAGAGTGGTGGATATTTCAATTTGAACAGATCGGCCATGTCACTAAATATATAGATACCTAGATATCTTGCGGGCGAGATGCAGAGAAATTTTGCTGTATTTCCAAAGGAAGAATCGTGTGGGGCCAATGGAAGAGAAGCACCTCAGACTTGGCCTGATTAATCTTATAGCCCCCACTTTCCGAGAACAGTTGGATTCTACGAAAGGCATTGTCGATATTACAGCTATTTCCAGCCAAGTACAAAATAATATAATTGGCAAACAACTTCAGTTTGGGAGCGTTGGGCAGTGGTTGCCGAATTTCAGGATCTTGCCTGAGGGCAGCCACTAAAGGTTCGACAAAAAGAGCGAATAGTACGGGTGACATTGGACACCCTTGCCTCGTGCCCCGAGAGATGGAAATAACTCCAGCCGACTGTGAATTCAACATTATCGTAGCCTTGGCCTTGGAGTAGAGATACCGCACTAGTTTGACCATTTTGTCCCACTGAACACGGTTGAACGCTTTTTCGGCGTCTAACATAATGATAGCTGCTGGAACATTGTTGTTAGAATAATAGTCTATTGCTTGTATTAAGAAGTTGGTGTTGGTAGATAAAGTTCTGCCATGGCAAGAAGCCGTTTTGGTCTTGATGTACTAGTGTCATAGCAGCAGGGGCTTACTCAGCGTGATTATCTTTGCGAATGGTTTATAGTCGGATTTCAAAAGGCTTATTGGACGGTAAGACCCAGTTTGTTCAGCCGGCTTGTCTTTCTTCAAAAAACGAACAACCACCGCCTCTGTAAATTCTGCAGGATTCTCACCCCCATTTAAAAAGTCATTGAACAATATTACCAAAAGATTGCCAATCTGCTGGGCAAAAATGTTATACAACTTAGATGGTATACCATCGTTGCCACAAGCTTCTGCATTCGGAGGCAGCTTTATAGCTTTTAGAATTTTGTCCCGTGTAATGGGAGCTTCAATCGTTGTCCAGATCTCATTTTCGAGAGAAGGAAGTACAATAGATTGGAGAAAGGTCTCAATTACATGGGACGAAGGATTGCAGTCTGCGGTATCGAGCTGATCATAATGCTCCAGAGAGACCTTTCCTATCTGGTCGGAATTGGAAACTATAGAATTAGAGGTCCCGTTCCAGATCTCTTTAATAGTTTGTGAATTCCGATTCTTTTTTAATGACCATGCCAAGAGGCAGCCAGTATGCTCGTTCTCTTCATACTGTTTCTGGGAACAGGTGTGCTGGTTCACTATATCCTGAAAAAGAAAATATTCCCGTAGCCTCTGGCTAGCCTCGGCCAATCTATCCCTGGATGCTTTTGAATGGACCTTAGCATCCAACCGCCTAGATTGCTCGAGCTCAGACTGAAGAACCAAAATTTCCTCTTGCCTTGCGCTATTACGCTGCTCAGCATAAGATATGACCTCCCCCCTAATAAATTATTTACAAGCCCTCCAAATGAGTGGATGGTTGTGATGTTTGCATTCTGCTGCCAGAATACCACCAGGCAAGTGCACATGACCGCAATTCGACCCTCTTATGTCAGTAAGGATTTATGGAAGGACCACCGTGGTCTTGCCATACGGGAATCGCATAATTTGAGATTTACAAATGGGACAGAGTGGTCTGAAAAGGGGTTGACATAATCCCAATCCCTACCTTTTGCCAATTATGTGTTATTAAAAAATAATCAATACGTGATGCAGAGTTAAAACGTTTGGAGAAGCAGGAATATTCCCGTCTGATGGGGTAGTCTGCTCTCCATGGATCCACAAGTGCGAAATCTCGTAAATGGCTAGCCAAAACCCAAGTTGATTTTGGTTTATTCTGATGTTTGTTTGAGCAAGAGCAGTCCCAGTCCACTCGTTGAATGAGATTGAAATCTCCTCAAATGAGAATCAGTCCCGTGAGTGGTACCAACATGTTGTAAATTTCGTCTAATGATGTGTCATCTTCAATTGGCCCATAAAAACTGATCAAGCGAATAACCTGACCATAAAGCTTCTACCTGTCCCTAATCCATCTATCCTTGGGATCTTGCATAACCTGTATAATTTCCCCCATAAATTTGTTAGTAAAAAGAATTGCAACCCCCCCGAACAGTGGCGCTAGCTGACGCAAAGAATGCCTGAGATATACTTTGTGGTAGCCGCGGAACTTAGGCTGAAGCTTTTATATGGGTTTACTGAATTAGGATCACATGCGCTTTAGATTCTTTCAGCCATGCTATAATAGATCTAAATTTATTCTGATTACTGATGCCATTAGTGTTGCATGAAGCTATTCTGATCTTATTCATTAAGAAATATTACAATGAATGCCCTGATCACCAAAGTGCACCCTGATGTAAACTAGAATAAAAGATACCCTCAATTCCCAACATTTTAACCATCCTGCTTGAGTTGAACAATCCTGATTCTTTTTGCCCCTTTTCCATACCCCCCACGTACCCTCCCCCTCTCCCCTCTCCCCTCTCCCCTTGCCCACACCCCCCGTGATCCCCCTTCACCTTCCTTCAGCATGGGGACCCTCCCCGCCTGGGTCCCTGGGAAGGCACCTACCCATCCTCCCAAGTGCCCTTCTATACACTCAATCCCCACCTCTGCCCTAACCTCCAACACTGAATAGAGGCGCTGTGATTTGGTGCCCAAGGCAGTCAAGTGGGTAGCTGGCAATCCTACAGCAACTCAACCACACTGGCAAAAAAACCTTTGTATACTCAGCATTGTACATTGTGAAATACAAGAAAAGAAAAAGAAGAAAATAAGAAGAAAAGAGACAACAACGAATAGAGCCTAGAGGCTTATTTGGCAGTGCTATGCCTTGCTCCCCCTCGCTTGATGGTGTAGAGACTGGAGGAACTCCCGAGCCAATTCAGTTGTCTGAAAGATGTGTGCTCTCCCTTGTACAGAACTTTCAGCTTTGATTGTTGAATGATGTCCGCAGGGGCACCAAGCTGCTGAAAACAATTAATCATACCTCTAAATTTCTTCCGACGCCGTGCTGAAAATGCGGACATGTCTGAGAATAGCTTGAACAAAAAAGAGTCTGGTATGCTCCTTAACTCTATAGTCACCAAAGTTTACATTGATAGTTCGAGGATACTTGGCATTAGGATACTGAACTGCTGGAACACGATGAGCCCATGTGATTGTGAGGTCGATCTTCTGAGCTGCTACTTTGGGACATTCATATTTGGAAATAAGAAGATCTGATACAACAGCTGCTACCGATTGGCCATTTTCACCACCCTCGGGCGCTGCTATTATATGTAAATTAGATCTTCGTGACTGGTTTTCCGCATTGTCTAACTTGATTTGGAGTTCAGCCAACTAGGTTTGTAATTTAGTCACCTGAACCGTTTGACGTGGTAAGCTGTCTTCAAGATCTGAAATCCGCTGCTCTGCGCTGACGATGCGTGATGAGAGGTGTTGGATCTGTGATTGGATTGCACACAGCTGTGACTCGTTTTTTTTTTGCGCATCTTTGAAACCAAACTCGTGCTCACTCAAACATGCGGGGTAATCCAAAAGTCCAGAAACAAGCCAACAAGGCAACAACTCGTAAACGTAATGCCCGTGAAGCGATAAATAGGCTAAGAAAAGTGAAAAGACCTCACTCCAAAAACAAACATACCGCGTTAACAGTACATTAGAAAGCAGGACCTCCAGGGGCAGTGGTGAACCTGTGTTGGAGTTTCTATAGGGAGTAACAGGCAGGTTCAACCATTCTTCTACAATGTGGAAGGAAGAAATCACTCCAGCATCAAAATAATCCACAAGTTTATTGTAGGAAAAAGAAACTCCAGCCACTGAATGCAGCTCAGGCAAGAAGATCTCTAACCACCTTCACATCTCCACATTCAAGAACAAAAATCCAACATTCCACAAGAACATACTATAACACAGGCCATAGGGAAGAATACAGAAGATACCAAACACATGTTCTGTTATGTATAACTGCTACTCTGCTGTGAACAATAACACATAACCTCATTCATATGCGTGAGGCAGTATTTTTGAAAATCCTATGTAATGCATGTTTTTACACGGTGACGGATTAGTGCATTTGTTAAAGTGCATGAAACCTCTCAGAAACCAATGGCAATGCAAAAGCAGTGACTGTTGTGTGACCAAAGAATGGTATATAAGGCCATATGGCTTACCTTTGGGGTGTTATAAGACTAGCTCCCTGTGGCCGGTGCTATGTGAAGTGAGACGACAAAAGTGCTGGCCCCAGAGCACCATGCTCACCGCCATCCATTTCCCTTCTACCATGACGTGAAAATTGATCCAACTGTTATAACTTGTGTCTGTCTATCAGCATCCTGAAGTTTATCGATGTAAAAATACTCAATGCTGACACTAACACATACTATTTACTTACTTAATCAATAGCACTTCTCTCAGGTAAAATAACATATATGGGTTAATTCTATTAATTGAGTAGTTATAGTTAGGTCAGCGTTTCCATACGAAATGCCTTTATGCTTTGCTTATACCTTTGGCACACTTTGACAAATCTTTATGAAACTTTCCAAAAAAGTGTTCTTTTTTTGCCTAGGTTGTACATGGAAAGTTTTGGGGTAATCTATCAAGTGGGGGATGAGAAAAAGTGGGTCCCAAAATGCAAAATCCCCATGTATTTTCCATACACTTTTGTCAGACGTTTTTTCGCAGAAACTGTTGAACATAATTTCACCACATTTGTCAGGAAGCAAGATTTTGGTCCAGAAAGCATGTGTTTTGTGATTTGGTGTAAATCCATTCAGTAGTTTTTGTGAAATTAAGGCTCAAATACTTTGCACATATCACGCTGCAGAGGATTCACAGAGCCAACAGATCTCGAGATGAGATCTGATTGACTGGCACCACATGAACAATGATGTGGCAGCAGCATCTTAGGACTTCAAACTCAGTCTTGAAAAAAGGTCATAAAAAGATAAAAGGGGGCAGGGTAGGGATACCCTGCCCCCCAGGACCCCAAGGGCCAAAAACATATATTTTTTTAACTTTTTGACACAAACTTGTGGTGGATCTGAAAATCTGCGGCAAAAATAAATAAAAGTATGGGCTCCCACACTTTCAAAATGTAAACCCTCTGGGGTGGGTCAGGGCCCGGGGGTGGTGGAGCAATGGTTTTAAACAGAGAGGGGGTTATGATCCCCGCTCCCCGAGTATTCTACAGGCCCTGAGGAACCCATCCCCTGTGGTCAAATTAATTGAAAAGGGGAGGGGGAAAGGGGAGGGGGTGTGCGGCCCTCTCCTCAAGCCACATTGAGGCCCCAGGGACCCCATGCCCCGGGGCCACATTACATTTAAGGGTAGGGCCACCCCTCTATGAGCCTCTTCAGGACCCGGGGTCCCCATCCATCAGGGCCTATTTTTTAAATAAGGAGAGTGGGCACACAGCCACCCATCCCAAGCCTCACTGAGGCCCTTTGGACCCCGGGCTGAATCAATTAAAAAGGGGAGTGGGCATCCAGTCCCCCTCTCCAAGCCTGATTGAGACCTGGGAACCCCATCCTGAGGGCCTGATACGTATTTAAAGGGGAGGGAGTCTTCCCCCCATACCTGAACTGTCATCGACTCCGGGGACCCCAGGGCCCAATACTTTACAGTGTTCCGGCGTGCCCACCCCCAATACTTTCCAGTGTTCCGGCGTGATTCCCTGCCTGGGAGAGTGCAGTTATACACTGCCCGCAGTCTCCTGGGCAGGAAACAGACATTTGCTCCCATCCGACGGGAGCTGTAAATAATGCTGCTCCTGCCCTGATGGGAGCAAAGGAATGGTGCTATCTCGAGCCAGCACCATGTATGGTGCTCTCGTGAGAGCCAGCGGGGACATGGGGGCACTGGGACTCCCCCCGTGGCTCCCAACTGGCCTGCATTGTGGGTGCCTTGGGTGGGAACCAGGGCACCCAACTACAATTTTAAAAAATGGCTGTGATACCCTGCCCTCCAAAACTGCTTGCTGTACCGCGCTGTCCCATTGTCCTGTAAATATGCCCCAAAGTCTTAAGCATAGGATTAGCACAGTGCCATCCACACCGAGCTGTAAAATGACAAAAGCCTTTTACCACTCCAGGCACAGTATTACATCTTTGGATTGGTAAAATATCATCCAAGCCAAACTGGAATTATATAAAAGCAACCCCTGACGTGTTTTGCTGTCATTATTGCTCTTCAGAGTGGTTTAGCTTTGTCCAGATACAAGGAAGCACCTGTATTATAGCAATGCCTTTTCAGGCATACAGTGCCACGTAAATTATGCAAAAAAGAAGCGGAGAACTCTGGGTAGTTTCCAAGTTTCAGTGGAGAGCAGCTTCTGTATAGAGCACCCTGCAACACCAGGGACACTCTGAAGTTGCTCACCTCAAATGTCTGCTTTTCTATCAAAGTTTTTAAGCACAGGATTAGCACATTGTCGAGATAGAAAGGGTCCAAGGGCCTCATTTACAAGGCCTCTGAGCCACCGGAGCATCACTTTTTGCAATGATCTGGTGGCGCTGCGTTCTGCTCCATATTTACAAGGCAGCGCTAAGCCACTTTGCGTGGCTTAACGCAGCCTTGTAAATGAGGGCCTTTGATGCAGTTTTCTGCTTTAAAGGGGTGCGCAATGGGTGTTGTTGTGAGCGCTCCCAGCAACACCCATGGCTTTTTGACACTGCCCTAGATTTACAAGGAATCGTAAATCTGAGGCAGCGCCAAAAACTTACGCCTCCCCAGGGGACACGTAAGAGTGGCGCAACGAGGAGAAATACTTTTTATCTTTCTGTGTTTGCTGCATTCTGCAGCACACATAGAAGGAGAAAATGCCATTCATTAATGTTTTTGTGCAGGAAGGTGTCTCTTCCTGCACAACAACAATCATTCCTGCAATCCAGGCACCTATCCATACTGCAAGGATGTCTGCGTTGGTGCATGGCTGCTGTTTGTGCGCCGGCACAGGGGTGAGTACAGGAATGCGCCGTATTCTTGTAAATACGCGGCATTCTTGCACTTAGACAATGACGCAGCTCGGCGCAGCAAAATTGCTTGCGGCACTGTGCTGCCCCATTGTCTTGTAATTATGCCCCAAAGTCTTTAAGCAATAACTGAAACCTTAATTTCCCCTTGTGGATTTTCTTTAAGAGTTGACAGGTTTTTTTTAAGATAGCATCTTATTATCTTATTTTTATGTATATCTCTAGATTATACCGTCTACTCATTACGACCCAGTGATTTTTCAAAGTCACAGCTGATTTTCTGCATGCTTACCTCTGGATTCCTGTATAGGTAAGTGTGAGAAGTTGGCCTGGTATATGCTGTCCACTAGTTAAAGTGGGCACCCTGTACCAGTTCAAACAACCCTTATGGTGATTTAAGAGGTCAAAGATAAACTTAGAAAGCTATCCAAGTGGTGGCTGTGGAGAGCAGCCTTCAGGCTTCGTCTTGAAGGAATGTTAAGCAGCTTGTTTTACCAGAATGCAACCTTATAGTATTGATTAAATGAAAGGAGAACCACACAGTAGTTATAAAAATATGTATTTATTAATATAACACACTAAAAGTACGACACAGTATCTTCTATATGAAGATACTCACAAAGCACACAATACTGTAGCACAGAAACAATAGTAAATAGCACTAATACACAGTGGGCTCCAGGGGGAGACCAAACCATATACTAAAATAGTGGTATAAGAACCACGACTCAAGTCAAGACAGTATCTAGAGAATGTAGAATCGCTGGGACCCTAAGGAACCACCCAAGGTGAGTAAGTAGGGAAGCCGGGTGCCTAGGACTGAAGTGGCGTCGGAAACCGCAGTCGAACTCAATGGAGGACTTCGAAGAAGAGCCACTGCTGGGAAGAAGAAAAGTGTCTGTTGGAATCCAAAGGTGGATTCTTGATGAAGAGTACCTGAAAGCAGAGGGGACAAAGTCAGGGTCACTCAGGAGTGACCAGGGGCTCGGTAGACGAATGCCCACCGATGTCGAGTGCTTCAGGTGCTTTGAGGGGGTTCTTGACTCTGCAGCCACAGGGGCCAGGAGATGTCGAGGACAACCAGAAGCTGATGCGAGCTGTCCCACAAAGGATGTCGAGTGTTGAGGGGTCGGTGTCCGGCTGGAGCACCAACAAGCCTTGGCAGCGGCAACCCATGCAGGAGGTCAAGGAAGAATACGGTTCAGACCAGCAAGGTCCAGGATACTCACCAAACACAGGGTAGTCAGGGCACGCCTGGAGCAACCAGGGGAGCCCAAGAAAAGCAGTGTTGACCCTCAAGAGGACCCACAGGCCGGAGGCACATGAGTCACGATGGGACCTCGAGCCATTTCACAAAGCAACAGCCACGGAGCACTTGGTGCGAGGAGACCAAAGTTCTTTGTAGGAAATGGTGCCAGAGGTTGGGGCTACTCTGAGCCCAGTGCACTTGTTTTGGAAATGCCAACAAGCATATGCACTTGCAAAAGTACGTGGTGCACAGGGGTACGGGTATTGCAGCCCCCACGAGGGATTCTGATCTCAAACTTGGTGAGAAGGCAGCTCAATCCTTGATGGACTTGGAAACCTACCTCCTGTGTTGCTGGAGCCTTTGGAGTCCGTAGGAGCTTAGGAGCAGCAGACTGGTCAATCGTGATGTGGTGCCTGCGGTCGCAGGGGAGTGACTCCTTCACTCCAAGGGAGATATCTTCAGTTGTCCTTGATTCTCCACAGGTCCTACACAGAGCCTGTATGGTGCATGGGCACAGACGATGCTTTGGACGGAGAGGGAGACGAAGTCGGGCCCAAACGAAGTCCAGCAAAGTCCAGAGTGTCCAGACGGTCAAAGGTCAGTGGTTTCTTGATCAGAATCTTGTCCACGTCGAATCTAGGGTCCTACAGCAAGGTAAGCCCTTTTGTACCCACGGGAGAGGGTTGGAGAGATTCAGGGGACCCTCCCAGGGGAGGGTCTGGACAGTGGGGAGGTTACTCCCATGTCCTTTGTCCAGTTTCGCGCCAGAGCCGGAACCAACGGCTCCCAGGACTGGTTTGAACTGGACTATGCACAGGGACACCAAATGTGCCCCTCATGCAGACTTTCGGTCGCTGGCAAGCGTACCCACCCAGGCCTAATACACTAAATCCTGTCTGGGAGGTGGTCACACCTCCCTGTGATAGGATGCCTATTGTTCTACCTTCCCCTGCTCGAGCTTGACTCAGCAGCAGAAGGGCGAAATGTGTCTCTGGTCGGCAGCAACCATTTTGGGCTGCCTGGGACTAGAAGGCTGGTACCGGGAACACCAGGAACCTCACAAAGCTCATTTCTGAGGGATGGAATCATACCTCCCACACCAGGGGTAAGATTCCACAATGTTTGACACCAAACACGATAGGGTTACTTTCAGCCATTTTAGAGTTGGTCATCACGCGGTCGCTTAATGCCACTCTATGTCATAAATGGCTGTAGCACTAACAACCCGGGAGTATGGACTCCGCAGGCTGCAGAGGTGCACTGCTCATGCAGTGGCACCCTCTCACTTAGAACCAAGCACCCAGCCTTCAGGATTGTCAAGGCCTGCTATAGGGGTGACTTATAGGTTTTAAGTGTAGTGACCCTTAGATATAGTAAACCTAAATCTTAAGTAAGTGGTGCATGCACCACCTTACACAGGCTGCAATGGCAGGCCTGTAGGTTCCATTTTACATTGCCTCTCATGGGTAGCATAAGACATGCTTCAACCCATGGGAGGCCTCTGGGGTACCTATGCCTTGGGTACATGGGTACCATATACTAGGGACTGACAAGGGTACCCCAGTATCCAATCTGGAGTGTACCTAAGTACATTACATAAAAGGTTAGGGAGAAAGCAGATAGACTGGGGTCCTGATTAGCAGAATCCCAGTCAGACTAGTCAAAAACAGTATAACATGAAGCAAAAAGTGGGGGTAACCATAAGAAGCAGATCCTACTTTCCTACACAACACCCCCCCCAAACGTAAGGAGATGAGACTAACCTTGCCCAGTTGAGTCTTCATTTTCTAAGTGGAAATATCTGGAGAGTCCATCTGCATTGGCATGGTTACTCCCAGGTCTATGTTCCACTGTATAGTCCATCCCCTGTAAGGAGATGGACCACCTCAAAAGTTTGGGGTTTTCACACTTCTTCTGTTTTATCCATACGAGGGGCTTATGGTCTGTCTGAACAATGAAGTGAGCGCCAAACAGGTATGGCCTCAGCTTCTTCAGGGCCCAGACAACAGCAAAGGCTTCCCTCTCTATAGCTGACAAACTTTTCTCTCTGGGGGTCAACCATCTGCTGATAAAAGCTACTGGCTGATCCTGACGCTCTGCATTAAGTTGTGACAACACAGCCCCTACCCCAAACTCAGATGCATCTGTTTGGACAATAAATTGCTTGGAGTAGTCAGGACTTTGCAGAATGGGAGCAGTGCACATGGCCTGATTGAGATCATCAAATGCCTTCTGACAGTTAACTGTCCACGGAACTTTTTTGGGCATTCTTTTAAATGTGAGATCATTCAAGGGACTCACTATAGACCCATATCCTTTAACAAATCTCCTGTAGAACCCAGTCAGGTCCAAGAAAGCTCTGACCTGAGTCTGGGTAGTTTGAGCAACCCTGTCCATGATAGTCTGGATTTTGCTCTGTAATGGTTGAACCTGGCCTCCACCCACAAGGTGGCCCAGGTACACAACCTTGCTCTGCCCTATCTGGCACTTAGTATCCTTGATAGTGAGGCCCGCTCTCTGCAGAGCCTCCAAAACATCCTTCAGGTGGACCAGGTGATCCTGTTAGGTTAGAAAAATCCTTTTTCGTTATACACTTGTTCTATGCTATATTAGGTTAGCAGTGTGCAGCTAAATTAGGCATCATTCATATCCATTTTATGCAACCCACTGAGTTATCCCTGCAAAGTGTAAGCTTCAGTTAGCGAGTGTGACTCCATTTTGTATTTCGTAATCCCTATTAGGCTGTGTCTGAACTAGGCCTCATTATTCGTATTGCTTGCCTCAGCAGAACACTATATTCAGTATTATTTTCCTTTTTGGATTCTGACTCACTAATGAATAGGCCATTCTGCCCTCGCATACCTATCCCTGTGTGTAGTTCTGCTCCCACGTTAGGAGACGCCGAACCCCAGCACGGCAACCTTGAGAGAATGATATCATGTACCCATCTAGCAGGTGGTAGCTCATCTTTCTGTGCCTCCTTTGTTCATGTTCATGTTCGGCCTGAGCCACCAAGAACCCCCAACCATGCCACTGTGGGCGTGGTTGGATGTTCTTGGAGGAATGATTATGCGTTGCAGACTGTTGGGGGGCCAGTCCCTCGGCAGACATCTTAGGGTACAGGTCAGATTGGACTCCTCTGCAGAGTATTGCTAATAAACAACTGTTTGTATTCTCCACTGTCTGACCGACTCTTCATTTTGGTAGAAGGCAAGTAGGAGGTTGTAGATAACCCGGGTGGCCCCTAAGGGCCACTTCCTTCAATCCTCCCAGGTGGAGCTAAAGACAGCTATATCATCAAGATATGCTGCACTATACGCTTCCAGGCCTGTAAGGACTTTGTTCACCAGCCTTTGGAATGTGGCAGGAGCATTCTTCAAACCAAAGGGCATCACAATAAATTGATAATGCCCACTAGGGGTTGAAAATGCTGTTTTTGTTTTGGCATCCTCAGCTAGTCTGATTTGCCAATAGCCAGCAGTTAGGTCAAATGTACTCAGATACATGCCTGAGGCCAGAGTATCAATAAGTTCATCTACCCTAGGAATAGGGCATGGGCGTCCGCAGGTGGGTGGGGGGGGGGCAAGGAGGGGCGCTTGCCCCCCCCTGGATTGTGGCCCGGTGCGGGCCGTACTGGTGCCGTGGTGCTGGTGTGGGCGGCGGCCGGGCGCCATTCTTTTTTTAATGGCACCCGGGCCGGACGGCTGCACCGTCCCGGTCCCACACCCGCACCCCGGGTTGAGTTACGAGCGTCATGTGACATGACTTATATCATTGGTAGCTGAGTGCTATGCTACTACCAATGAAATTTAGCATAGCGCTCAGCTACCAATGACATGGGACAGCCACCAGAAGGCTCAGGCGGCAATTTGCAGGCAGGCAACTAGGTGAGGCAGACAGCACTGTCATTGGGTAGCTGAGCGCTACCAATGATAGCTGACTACCGCTCGCCTGACATGAAATCGCGAGCTGGACCAATTAGGGTCTAACTCGGACCTGCCCCCGCCCTGCCTAGCCCCCAGCAAGTATATATATATATATATATATATATATATATATAGATATATATATATATATATATATCCTTTCACCTTTCTCCCACTGATTCCTTGACGTCGCATGAATCAAGAAAGCACGAACTCCTCTTATTAGGTGCAATATTTCTTTTTATTTTTAGTGCTTGGCTGCCATGACGCGTTTCGAACCTCCTGGGTTCTTGATCACATGACATGTTGCGTGTTACTCTCCCGTTTTTAAAGTGACAAGTGCACAGTTTTTTTTAACAATTAAAAAAAAAAAAAAAAAAGCGTGTCTGTATTTCCAATTTTCATTTTGCATACAAGGGATATCGCACACTGTTTACAGTTTGTGTACATTTCTCAGGTGTGCATGATATAACCTCTATGATAAGCTTTTGTTTGCAAAAGAAGAACAAAAACATTTTTTTCTCTCCTCTTTCCTCTTTTGTTCTTAATATCTGCTTAAATGCATAAAATCATGATATGTCTAAAACATGATTGATAAAAACACAAGCTATGATCAAATTAAAGGGTAAAATACATGTGTCATACCATTTTTGCAAGACCCCCCTTAGATTATATCCGATTTTGAAACAAGGGCAAAGATACTTAAACCCCAACAAAAGATCTTTTATATCAAAATCATGTGCAAAATACGCAATAAATATGTAAACAATAATTTGCTTGTTATTACATAAACAACAATATTTCCCCTATTGGAAATCCAATGTGTGCAAAACACGCTTTATTTTGAAAGTGCTGTAAGTGTTTCAAGTGACATTTCTCACCCTCCTAAAGTGCATAGTGCCAAAAATAATGTGCAAATTTTGCTTCTATACATGAGCCCATGTATTTAAGAAGTCTTTTTTAAAAAAAAACATTTACATAAGAGAACAACATATATAGGATGGGGTTTTTGGCATGTAAAATCATAGTTCTTGAAACCATTTACATTCAGATTGTTTTGGGGCAGCATGTAACCCTCAAGCAAGTAACATATGTGTCTTTTGACAAATACTTAGAAACAACTATAAACAGTCCGAAACATCTATATTATTTTCTGTTGTTATTTAGTTATAACCAGGTATGCAAATCTTCAGTTGTGTTGAGACCATATGGGTTCTTGGTATCACACTCCAAAATATATCTGGTCTCTAACTTCCTCAATGTAGCCTCCCTATTTCCTCCTCTCCTCAAGGGAGGAACACTATCAATTGCATAGTATTTTAAATGCTCTAGGTTACTGGCATGGGAAGCTTCAAAATGGCGGGCCACCGGGTAGGTACTGTCTTTGTTTGTGATGGCCCGCATGTGCTGGAGTACTCTTTTGTGGACTTGCAATTTTGTGCTTCCCACATATTGCAGTCCACAAGAGCACTCCAGCACATAAACCACATATTCAGATTTGCAAGTCATGAACTTATCAATGATCACTGGTTTGTTCTTACATTTGGTCACAAACGAGGTTTTATTGATACCATATTTGCATGCCCTACATGTATTGCACCTCACAAAGCCTTTTCTCTTGGACAGCCAGTTATGTTTTTAACTACTTCAGGGCTACTGCTCACCAAGTAATCACCTGTATTTGGAGCTTTTCTATAAGTGATTAAAGGCGCACTTGGCATTTCTTCCCCTATCACAGGGTCATTTTGTATTAAATGCCAATTATTTTTTATTATTTTTCTCAGGCTATCCTTCTGCTTATTATATGTTAAAATTAGACGTGGACTGCTTTTGGTGACTGTTTTATTTAGATGTTTAATCTCACTTGCTGAGGGTTTAAAAATCAAATCTTCCCGAATTTTGACTTTTGTTTTCTTTATTGCGTTGTCAATTACACTTTCTTTATAACCCCTAGCTAGGAACCGGTGTTGGCATTCATTTTGGGCCATAATCAAGTCCTCTTCCTTACTACATATTCTACGAATTCTTAACATCTCTCCGTACGGTATGCTGAGAATTGTATGCTTGGGGTGGAACCTGGATGAGTGTAAAATGGTATTGCCTGATGTTGGTTTACGAAATAGACGGGTCTCCATTTGGTTATTGCTGACATAGATCTCTACGTCTAAAAAGCAGACTGTATCTGCACTGATTGTGTGAGTGAGTTGGATATTTAGATCATTGTTGTTCAATTTCATTATGAAATCCTCAGCACTCTGGATATCCCCACACCAGATTAAAAACAAATCGTCTATAAATCTTATCCATTTGATGACATTGTTAGCCCATATCTCAGCATATTCTGTTTTTACCACCATCTCCTCCCACCACCCCATATGGAGACAGGCGTAGCTTGGTGAAAAATTCACGCCCATCGCTACGCCTCTCATTTGATGATATACCTGTGATTGAAATAAAAAATAGTTATTATTCAAACAAAACTTTGTCAGGTCCATTATCATCTTATTGTGGTTGTGGAATTCAATGGGTCTCTTCCCTAGAAAATGCTCAAGTGCTCTCATCCCATCTCTGTGGTGTATGGATGTATAGAGATTGCTTACATCCATCGATATCAACAAATAATCTGGCTGCCACTCACATCCATAAATTTGTTTTAAGAAGTCTGTTGTATCCTTAATATAGGATGGTAAAGATTTCACTTGTTCTTGTAGGAAAGAGTCAATATATACTGAAACATTTTCTGTAAGGCTGTCAATTGCTGATATTATTGGCCGCCCTGGTGGCTCTATACTGTCTTTATGTATTTTGGGGATAAAATACATTACAGGGATTTTAGGATAGTCATTCTTCATAAATCTTAATTCATCCTGGCTAATCAATCCCATGCTTTTCCATGCCACAAGTTTGGTGTGCAAGTCATTTTGCGCAGTCATTATAATCATTTTATTGCTGATTTTGTAGCAATTGCGGTCCCTCAGTTGTTTTAATGCTTCTGCCATGTACTTAGTTCTGGGCCAAATGACATCGTTTCCCCCTTTATCTGAGTTTCGTACTATGATTGTATCATTATCTCTAAGTTTCTTAATCAACTGGTGATATCTTAACTGCTGATTGTTTTGTTTTCTTTTGTTAGCTTGAGTTTTAAAGTTAAGAGTTCTCACCTCTTTTGTTATGGCTTCATTAAATACATCGATAGAATCCCTTGGTGAAATGGGCATAAATTTGGACTTTGCTTTGAAATTTGTTATCGGGCCCTATTCACATTAATTCTTTGCTGGTACATTACTTGTTGCGTGGACTCATATTCCGTGGTTTCAGTGATTTCACAATTTTCTTGCTGTAGAGCATGCAGATCACACAGTATATTCACATCACATGCAGTCAAAGTAGTCCTGGATGGTGACATTGTTTCCCCAACATCCGCCTCCACATTACTTTCTTTTCTCAGTTTATGATATTTTTGAAGCTTAAGTTTCCTTATATACTTATAAATGTCCACCCTTGTTTGTGGGTAATTAAAATTGCTTTCTACACTGTATCTGAGTCCTAGGGCCAACAATTGTTTTTCTGCTGAGTCCAAGTCTATGCCTGCCAAATTGATGACAGTGTTTGCATTCAAAGATGATGTGTTTGGGACTATTATTGGCGCCACCCTCTGTTGTTCTTCCTTTTGTATGTTTGCTTTTTGGCGCCTTTTTCTCCTTCTCTCTCTTTGTTTCCTGTTTCGCTTCTGCCTACTTTGGGTTTTTCTTTCCTCTGCCGTAATGTTTGTTTCCGGCTTTCCCTTAAAAAATTCAATTCTTCCCCAATTGTACGTTTTGTTAACGGTTGATTAGACCCCTCACTTGTTCTGGCTGTGAACTCCACTTCTGACTCAGTATCCACAGAGGAGCTGAGGTCGGATACAGATGAAGTTATTGACATCAATCTGTTTGGGATCGTTGGGGAGATTGAGCTCTTTTTCTACCATCCACTTTTGGCATTGTTTTTACAGCTTCAAATTTTTTAGAAAAGGTGAAAATCTGACATATATATATATGCATACACGTTGCTCCATTTTACCGGGGGCCTCCAACTCTGCAGGGCGGGCTCTCAGGCAGGAATGGAGAATCCTGTTACTTGAGACACAAAAACAAACAGAGCCCACAGCTTCGACATCCTTTCATGCTGACACTTTATTGGTCTGATAAGCGTGGCAGCGTGAACAACTCTTAAAACCTTGCGCGTTTTGGCGCAAAGCGTCTTGTTCACAGGGGAGTTTGATTGAAGTCCAAGTGGTCATGTGGTCCATATATATACATATATATATATATATATATATATATACATATATATATATATATATCAAACGAAATCCCAACTTCACCCATGAAAAAGGGAGCACACACACAAGGTGTCAGGATTGCGTGCGGGCGAACGGGGAGCAGCGAACTACCAAGATGGCCGCCGGCTTCCACCACGCAGGCGCAGAGATGGGTCAGGCAAGTTAAAGCCCGGCTTCCCTCAATCAAACGCGCTTCGCGTTCTAGCGGTGTCGGAGTTCCGGTTTCCGTTCTTACCTGTACTCTTCCGGGTTGTCGGGTTCCTCGTGAGCATCTCGGCGTGTTGCGGCGTTCTCCTCCAGTCGGTTCGTCCTTCCTTGGCGGGTCTCGGCGCGTTCGTTCCGGTTTCCTGGAATTGGAAAAGAGCCACAGAGAGAGACAGAAAGCTGAGTCTATCATGTCACGGTAACAGCGCTCTCACGCTGACTTGTTATATCAAGAATCTATATTGTTTATCGCTTACCTGATCCTGTGCTCTGGGCGTTGTGGGGGTTCCGCGCTGCTTAAACAGGGTCTACTTGGCAAAGAAAGAAAAACAGTTATGTACCTGAATGAAAGGTTATATCATTTATGAACGGCAATTGCTCCAGACCATTACAGGGGGATTGTTCTACATGCTACACTTGAAGTATAGGTGGGCACATGATTAGTCTCTAACCCTTATTACCTCATATTCTTTTCAGAAGGGGCTCCTTCGCTCACGTCCTTTTTTCTTCTTTCTTTTTCTTATAGCATCAGCGGCAAGTCCCAAAAACACTGTAAATATATTCACATTACCAGTTTATTGAAAGAAGAAGGGATATTCAAAGGCTTAAGGTAGGATAGAGAGTTTAACAAATATTACAGACAAATTAGCAAAATGTCTTGATTCTCGAAACTGTGTTCTAACTCTCTCCTGCACACCCACAGCCTTTTTACGTGTCCTGACGATCCTGTGGTGGCCTGAGTACCGAAGCGGAGTTCTTCCCCTTCTTTCCTTGTTTTGTTTCCCTTCTTCCCCGGGTTACCATTGCCACCTTAATATTGTCGGGTGCCATAGGTGACTTAGGGAAGTTGTGGACCTTTCTTCTCATCCATGACGTTCCTGCAGAAATACAGGTGAGAGCCTCACACAAGGATTCTCAAATTGGCTGCTTTAATGAGGTGTGGTCTCTCCAGACCCAGCAAGAAAAATCACTGAGGCGCGTTTCGGCTCAGCACAGCCTTTCTCAATCAGTGAATCACCAAAATTTCGAGTGCTTTAAAACCCCCACAGATCATGAACATAGAAGTGGTACTGCTTTCAAATTGTCAAAACTTTAACAAGCAGGGATGCGTACACATGAACATTCGCGCTTTAAACCTATATAGGCACTGTACACATATCTGTAGGTAACTATGATCACAGTGATTCTAAAACCTACCATATGTACTGATTGCGCAGCGCGTTGTCAACCACATCAAAACCTGCCAATACTTATTAACCCATTGGTATATAAGTAAAAACATTGAAAGACATTCTGTCACCGTGTTTAAAAATTGGGGCATTTAAACGTGGCTAAAAAAGTATTGTCACAAACGATCGCATTTTTTCAACTGGATGTAGCAAATGGCGTGCAGCAGTTCATGTGAGCTCAATTTGCAAAATCCACAACACCACAATATTAAATGTGCCCGCTCGTGCATAAGTCCTGCTATCTCTGTTGCTGCTCCTTTGAGAAATGTCAAAGTCTCCGCACAGTGTTCGGAGCCCTCCAGCATGTCCGGCAGGAGGTTAAGGCTGCGGCGGTTTTTTTAGACGCCAAAAAAGGCCTTTGATTCAATTGAATGGTCGTTTATGCATGCTGTGCTGCGTCGTATGGGTGTAGGAGAAGTCTTCTTGCAATTGATTTCGGTGCTGTATAACTTGCCAATGGCCCGGGTGCGTACTGGTGACACGGTTTCTGTCCCATTTCAGATTTCGCGGGGAACTCGTCAGGGGTGCCCTCTGTCCCCACTCTTATACGCTGTAGCTGCTGAGCCCCTGCTGACGGCGTTGCGGGAATATCACGGTCATAGGGGACTTCGTTTCTCTCATTACAAGCTAATCGTCTCAGCCTACACTGACGATATACTCTTGTATATCCGTGACCCTGAGGTCCATCTTGCTCCAGTGATTCGGGAGGTATTGCGCTTTGGGGGGCTTTCTGGATTAAAAATCAACTGGGACAAGTCCATAATTTTCCCATTGACTCCAGCCACGGAGCAGATCCCGCTTGACTTCCCACTACAATGGACATCAGACCCGGTGCGCTACCTGGGCATCCAAGTTCATTCTGATGCAGACTTAGTAATTAAGGCGAAATATGGTAGGGCGATTGACAAGCTTGGCGACGATATAGACAGATGGTTACGACTTCCACTTTCCTTAGCTGGGAGGGTCTCTTTAATGAAGATGGTAGTGCTCCCTCGTTTGCTATTTCTCTTCATCAATATTCCCATAGTAGTGCCCCAGCACCTGTTTTGTGAGCTGCGTTCTCTGATGAACAAGCTGGCGTGGGCGGACCAGACCACTAGGGTCGCTTTGGATACTCTCATGTTGCCATACACTGCGGGAGGCCTGGGCGCACCAGATCTGGAACTTTATTACAGGATTGCGCAAGCTTCACATGCCCACAGTTGGGTACATGGCCCACAGGATCTGCCTCACCTCCAGATCGAAAGGGTAGCTGCCGCCCCACACTCCTTACCTCGTTTCCTAACCCAGGCGCCCTCGAGATGGTGTGGGATACTTGACTCGGTGAACTCCACTGTCCATGTGTGGAACGTGCTCCTTAAATTGTACGATGGCGCTCAATTATATTCGCCTCGACTGCAAGTGGAGTGGTGTCAATGGTTTGCTCTTAGCTCGGAGAGAGGGACTCTTAGCTCATTACGCAGTTTACATATAAATACAATGGGAGAACTATTAAAAAACGGTCGGGTGGGCACATGGGAGGAGGTTACCGGCGGTGTTAAGATGCCTTCTGCGCTGACGAAATTTCATTTCTTTAGAACCCGCCATGCTATGCGCGCAGTTCTCGGAGACGAGCTCTTGGAGCCAATGGAGGTCCCACCCCTGTCCATACTTTTGAGCTCACAATCGCCTGGTAAGCTAATCTCTCGTCTTTATGCCTCGGCTATAATCACTAAGGTTTCCCCTCTTACAGAGGCGAGGCTGGCTTGGCAGATGGACATTGGGGTTCCGATCACGGATGATATATGGTATTACTGTTGCGAAGTCACACGCAAGATCTCCATAAATGGTCGTCATAGATTGGCACATTTTAAGTTCTTGAACAGAGTTCATTATACCCCACTACGCCTGCACAGGTACGGATTACGAGATTCAGATCACTGTGAGCGCTGTGATATGCCTGGTGCTGGGTTCTTCCACATAGCTTGGCAATGTCCCCAGGTGGAGGTCTTTTGGGCAAATATTTTTGAGATGTTGAACAATATCGTTGGGCTCTCCCTCACTCCGGACCCCTTATTGGCGCTATTGGGTTACACGAAGCCCCTCCAGAAGAACGTACGCAAGCTGATAGCAATGGGTCTCCTTCTAGCTAAGCGTAGACTTGCAATGAGGTGGATGCGGAGTCCTGTACCTACTATTGCAGAGTGGGAAAAGATATGATTTACTGCAATACCCAATCAGATGTTTATAACAAAATGCTTCCGCCTTGTAACCGCCCGAAAGGTTTCTGGGGTCTTTTTGCACAATATCGACTGGCACGGCAGCATACTGATGAGGGTCAGGACTGATGATGTATGTGCTGTTACCGCCATTTAATGTTAATGTCCCCTTGTAGTCTCACAGTTATGTTGTTGATTTCACTTGTTATTCACAAATATGTTTTTTTTCTGTATATTTCTTTGCAACGACCTGCGTGTAATTGAACTACTCTGCAAAGGAGCAATTTGGGGTTTCTTCCCCCTCCCTTTGTATGCCACCGAACCCCGTGTCTGTAATTTTTGTTTCAACGATGTTTTTTGGACTATGTGATCTGTTTTTTGTTTTTTTAATGTATTTTGGTTTATCTTTCTGATTAAAAATTCAATAAAAACAAATATTTAAGTAAAAACATTGAAAGACATTCTGTCACCGTGTTTAAAAATTGGGGCATTTAAACGTCGCTAAAAAATTATTGTCACAAACGATCGCATTTTTTCAACTGGATGTAGCAAATGGCGTGCAGCAGTTCATGTGAGCTCAATTTGCAAAATCCACAACACCACAATATTAAATGTGCAAGCTCGTGCATAAGTCCCGCTATCTCTGTTGCTGCTCCTTTGAGAAATGTCAAAGTCTCGGGCAAAACACAAGCGCCGGTAATAAATGAAATGCTACCAGTATTGCGTGGCGTGTGGTTTTTCTATCAGACAAAATAGCGCTAAGAAGTCATAAGTTCAGCCAGGGTTGGAGACAACTTCACCTCGAAAATGGAGCCATGAATCCTCACCGTAATGTAACCGATGTTACACGGTGCCCAGCACCAGGATTCCCCACGGAGCTTTGAGTGAGGCAGCCAGCTCGTAGCAAATATCGGAACTCCAAGCTGAAATCTCCAGGATTTCCTCGCGCTCTGTCTGCCATCCACATGAGACTCCACCTCATCCTATTCATTCCGGGTAGACCCTGGGGGCTTGCCAGATACGATACCTCATCAGACTACTGGATTGCGGTCAACAAGGCAAGCCCAGAATTGGCTGGTGTTACGTGCTAAAGCGGCTCCGCAGCCACTTGTAGACATCAAAGGAAATCCCAACTTCACCCACGAAAAAGGGAGCACGCACACAAGGATTCTCGAATTGGCTGCTTTAATGAGGTGTGGTCTCTCCAGACCCAGCAAGAAAAATCACTGAGACGCGTTTCGGCTGAGCACAGCCTTTCTCAATCAGTGAATCACCAAAATTTCGAGTGCTTTAATACCCCCACAGATCATGGACATAGAAGTGGTACTGCTTTCAAATTGTCAAAACTTTAACAAGCAGGGATGCGTACACATGAACATTTGCGCGCGTTTAACCTACATAGTCACTGTACACATATCTGTAGGTAACTATGATCACAGTGATTCTAAAACCTACCATATGTACTGATTGCGCAGCGCGTTGTCAACCACATCAAAACCTGCCAGTACTTATTAACCCATAGGTATTTAAGTAAAAACATTGAAAGACATCCTGTCACCGTGTTTAAAAATTGGGGCATTTAACTTCACTAAAAAAGTATTGTCACAAACGATCGCATTTTTTCAACTGGACGTAGCAAATGGCGTGCAGCAGTTCATGTGAGCTCAATTTGCAAAATCCACAACACCACAATATTAAATTGGAAATAACTTTTTCCGATTTTCTTCAACATGCCTTTTCACAGCGTTGTCTATATGGCAAACAATACTTGTTTCCGGTTTCTTTCTGATCGCCAAAAAGTGAGTTGCATCCACTTGTGAGTTTTTATGCCAAGACGATAAGACATGCTTGCGTGCACTTTCATGGAAGTCTATATATTTAGTGAAAGGCATAGTTATGAATGCTCCTTGTATCCCACGATGAACTGGCTGTGGAAAAGGGTGCAAAACTTGCAAATTGCACCTTTCAGTTGTGGAGAGTAGCTAAGCCATGGTGAATATTGATTAATCCACACATGACGGAAACAGCGTTTTCAACCTGAATCCTTCTTGAAGTCATACGTTTCTGGTGGAGTATACATATTTATTAGAAGATTGTATTTTACATATACATATACACATACATACATACATTTTGTGGCACACATGACATTGCTTTACGTGGGAAAAAAGTACAGCCGGAAATGTGCAAAGTCTGTACCAATTTCGCATTGAAGCAGGAGATCCTAAAGAACCATTTGGAAAATGCACCAATTAATGCACGTTATACATCAGTTCAAGTTGAACATGAATTGATTACATTATGTGAAGAAACATCAATAGAAGATCTAGTATCCTTAGTCAATAGGTAAAATGGATTTTCAATCATTGCTGATGAAAGTGCTGACATTAACCCTGGGCGGAGTTCGCGGAGTTGCGGTACGCGAAACTCCGCGAAGTGGTAAAAAAACTCCGCCGCACTACAAGGAGCTCCGCGAGCGGCGGAGTTCAATAGAAAAATGCTGTTCGCTGTGATTGCACAGTGCCGGATGCTTGTCCGCACTGTGCAATCATTGCGAACGGCACCATGCACTAGCGCAGGCTTTCCTTTTCTGCCGCTCGAGTAGATTTTACTCGAGCGGCAGCTCTCAACGCGAACGGGCAGTTTCTCAACGCGAGCGGTCGCGAGCATACTGCGGCCACTCGCAATGAGAAACCTGACCCCCGCATTGAGAAATCTCGCCGGGAGGTTGATTTTCCACGCTCGCGCTCGCCAACTTGATGTTGGCGATCGCGAGCGAGGAAAAATCTCGCCTGGAGGTTGATTTTCCTCGCTCGCCCTCGCCAACTTTACGTTGGTGAACGCGAGCGAGGACAAAAACTCCGCTCCGCTGCGTGAAGCATAGTTTTTTGGAACTCCGCGAGCTTCGCGTAACGTGGAGTGCGGAAAACTCCGCAAACTCCGCGAGCAGAGCCCAGGCCTAGCTGACATATCCGGAAAGGAACAGATGTCACTTGGAGTACGTTTTGTAGACACAACAAATAGCACCGTAGCTGTCATCAGAGAAGAATTCCTTGGGTTTGCAACCATAAAAGAAATGGATGCTATCTCAATTGCAAATATGATTATGGACATGTTCTAAATTTGGATTAAATTTAGAAAAACTCCATGGCCAAGGATATGATGGATGCTCTACAATGGCAGGAAAGGAAGGTGGCTTTCAAGCCATAATAAAGAGAAAATATCCTAAAGCTGCTTTTGCTCACTGTGCTGCACGTAAACTTAATTTGGTTGTTAATGACCTCAATGCTGTTCCTGATATACGGAATTCTTTTGGCACAGTGAAAGCCCTCATCAAGTTTTTCCGTGAGAGTCCAAAAAGAAGATCTCTTATTCCTAATCTGCCATTGCTGAGTGAAACACGATGGACAGCAAAATACAAGAGCATTCAAATTTTTAGCTCACACTTTGAAGAGATTTTTAAGCAATTAAGCTTACTGGACACTACAGCATCAGGGAAAACACGTCAGGATGCATATCAATTGCAATGTTCCTCCAGCACAGTGAGCTTTCTCTTTTGCTTGTTCATATTTCAGATTACTCATCAAGATTGGAATCTGTAAGCCAGGCTCTCCAAGCTGTTCAGCTTGATATCCTCAAGGTGTGTAATCACGTGCAAGACCTTCTGACTGTGTTCCGTGATCACAGACAAAAAGCATGAGAGCAATTTAAGGACATTTTTACAAACTTTCAAACACTGGCAGAAAAACTGAACATCGAACTTTGTGTTCCCAGACAGTGTGGCCGGCAAGTATTTCGTTCTAATTTTGTTTCCTCGTCTGTGGAAGAATACTATCGCCAGTCTTTCTATGTGCCATACATGGACTCTATCATTGCATCATTAGAAAGCCAGTTTGGCAATGAAAACAAGAAAAATTTGAGTTTGTTCTCACTTTACCCAAAACATATGGCAAAAATGACACTTGAGCAATACAAATGCTCCTTTTGAAGGAAAACAAGGGTTTTTCTAAGTGTAGGCCATTGGAGTTAAGGATTCTCCAGTTGCGTAGAACGATCCTCTTGATGCTATTTGATGCGGTGTTAAAAGTGGTCACGCAGATAGTCTTGTTGGTAGTGGGTTTTTCCACAGATTCCAAAAGTGCCTCTCGGTTACAGTTGGCCGCTCTCTTCCGAGCCCTTTTCACAGTCCTGCGAGGGTATTTCCTCTGCAGTAATTTATCTGACAAGGTGTTGGCTTCTGATCTGAAATCACCGGTGCTGGAGCAGTTCCGGTCATCAGGGAGCAGAAATGGATATACAGAGTTCGTAGCCATATCGAGGGTCTGAATGACGACATTCCCTGGAATGCTTTGAATAACCTGTAAGACACTGTAGTTGCGCCTGTTTCTTCCTTTCTTTTTCCCCAATACCATCCCGAGGGACCTGGTCCATTATGGACATGATCAGTAACACGTAAATCAGGGGTTCTATGTACCTCCCCCTGTTGCGGTACCATCTATAGTACGTATGTCCTCATTAGTCCATTCATCTCTCGGGACGTGATGGTGATGAGCCCTGTGACTACAGGCCTCTGTCTAGTGCCTCCATTACCAACATACATATAGGCACCCGAGTTAGGCTTTGCAGGTAGATATTTACATCATGCCAACAGGGGTAGAATGAGTTAGTGGTACATTGGGGCCCGGGCTCAACAGTATTATGAAGTTATGAGGCAGAGATGCGGAACTCTGGAATAGGTTTCTGTTTACCAATAACGAGTTCTCCACTGCTATGCAAGATATCCACCAGCTTGCATCTATCGAGGGATTTTGTCCTCCCTATGTAAAAATGGTATCCCAGTACTGACGCCATGTAAACACCTTATTTTACATTTTTTTCTGTCTTATCTGCCCTACTGTCATGCACGAGGCCAATAGGAGAACAACTCCTTCCCACCGGGTGGGTGTTTCTATCCCGGGCTCGCGCATAGCCGCATCCCCAAGATGGGGGAGTGAGCTAGCGTCCTAGCTTTCTCACTGACGCTCGTCCTCCCCCGGTCACGTACGTCACATACGCGCTGACGTAGACCGGGGCAGGAACGGATAACTCTGGCTCCAACCGCGCTGTTCCTTGAAACTGCACGGCGCCGGGAGGGACAATTTCGTCTGACACAGCTCACCTTGACGAAGTAAGTTTGGAACCTCATACTCCTCCACGGAGGACGGAGAAGGCTCTGTGGAGTCTTTTACCCTAATGGACAGACCGAGCCCCATTACCAACTCGGTGACTTGCTCACAGCTGAGCATGTCACTCGTGGCAAGCCCGAGTCCCGTCCATTCTTTCTAAAAATCGCGTACACAATAATTGTTGAGCCTCATGATTTATCTTTTTATCTCTGTATCCCACAGAGTGTGACTATAGGGAGCTGTCCTCGCTCCCATGCCAGTTCAAGCTTTGATTTTAATAAACTCGGTAACATTGGCCGACTGAATGGTCGTGTATCTCGCTCTTAGCAATGATGCCCCTTTTTTTACCTTGGGTAATTTTAAAGAAATATCAAGTGCGGATTGCGCACTCTAATGGGACGTCCATCTTCATTGCATGTGACGCAAGGCATTAATAATTGCACTATCTGCCTGAGTCAGGTTGCGACACCCATATGGAATCGCTGGTGTGATCGGGATGGTGATAACCACCTTTGTGTGTTTGTGTGTTTCATTCACAGAGGGCACTGCACTGTATATTTGATATTTGTTTTTATTGGTTTTTCTACAGGTTTCCCTCGGAGAGCAAGTTACTCTACCACATTTTTTCTGAGCATTTACTCAGAAGGGTGTCTACACTCTACCCTTGGAACAAGGAGGTAGGGTTAGTACCCATGGGATCTTTCTTTTGTGAGTCCTGATGAGAGCCGGGGTATTTTAGGTAGCCGGCTGAAACATGTCAACGTTTTTGCAGAGTGGAGGGGTAGGGGACTCATTATAGCCTACTATACCACCATCCACTGGTCTTCTAGTGACCTTTTTACTCTGGTCTGGGAATCCAATATTAAAGTTGCATTTGGAATTCCCGAGGTCAGTTTTAAATTGTTGTATCTGCACCATTTTTTCACGTGTGATCCCAGACTGTCTCTATTTGCATGTTGTATTGTCTCCCTCCCCCCATTGCTCCACCTCCAGCGTTGGTCTGTGCGGAGGTGTGTTAGCAGCCCTATGATGAAGCATGACACCGTTTTCTGTGTGTGAGGGCAGTTTTAACACCCTGGTGTGTTTTCCCACCCCTAGATTACAGCGATTACAAGCACGAAGCCCCCATTCCACTTGTGTGTGTATCCAGTTCATCTGAGACAGTTCCTTCACAGGGACTGAGATCATCTCCCTCAAGAGATTGATCTTCACACTGAGTCTGGGGGGAAGACACAGCCTTACCTCTCCTGCTCCTTCTCGTGGAAGGCCCTTGGTCCATTGTTCCAGGATCCAAGGCCTGTTCAGTGTTAGCCAGTTTGGCCTGTGACCTGGTCACAGCAAACACATCTGCAGTGATGCCCAGCATTGCTGCATGAGTCCTTAACTCTACCTCAGCCCAAGCTGAAGTTTCCAAATTATTGCCCAACAAACACTCCACTGGAAGGTCTGAGCTAACCACAACTTTCTTAGGGCCAGTTACCCCTCCCCAGCTGAAATTAACAACTGCCAAGGAATGATCAGTCCTGATATTGTTAGCATTGGTCACTTGGTACATTTCTCCAAGTATGATTTGGTCAGGGCCCACAAGATTCCCTGTCACCATAGTGACACTTGCACCTGTGTCCTTGTATGCCATGGCCTCCTTACTATTGATCAAAGGCTGTTGTCTATATTTGCCCAGGTTACTGGGACTGACAAATAAGGTGGCAAGATCCATGCCACCATCACAGACTAGCACAGCCTGTGCTGGAGTTCTGACTAGGCCAGAACCCATCTCAGAGCCCAAGGTTAACCCTACTAATCCCTTGTTCCCTGTACCACCACCTGTACTTGTGCTAGGGGGCACAGTTGCCTTAGGGGCAGTGGTGGTACGAGGATTGTCCTTGGCTTTTGGACAATCAGCATCCTTTGTCCAATGTGTCTTCTGTTTACAGAGATAACACCAAGGTTTCTTTTTGCCTTTACCTTTGTTGGATTGTGACTCCCCCCCAGATGCAGGTTTTTGGGGGCCTGATGAAGACTTCTGCTCTTTACCCTTGTCCCCACCCTTAACTGGAGTTTTAGCATCTTGCTTCTTTTGGTCACCACCATTGTTCTGGTTTTTCTGCTTCACCCTGGTACTGACCCACTTATCTGCCTTCTTTCCCAATTCTTGGGGAGAAGTCAGATCAGAGTCAACCAGGTATTGATGCAATAACTGTTTTTATCAAGTATTAAGGATCTGCTCCCTCATAATCAAAATGTACAATCCTTTGAAATCATTCACTTTGCTGCCAAGCAACCAGCCTTCCAGAGCCTTAATGGCACTATCCACAAAGTCTACCCAATCTTGATTCTGTGTCTTCTGGGTGTCTATGAACTTAATCCTGTACCGTTCAGTGATTAAGCCAAACCCATCAATGAGGAAACTCTTCAAGATTGAACAGTTGTCAGCATCCTCTTCTCTAACAGTGAGGAGCTTATCTCTACCTTTGTCAGCAAAGGAGAGCCACAAGATAGCTGCCCCTTGAGGGACCCTATGAACTTTACAGGCCCTCTCCAAAGCAGTTATCCATTTATGGATGTCATCCCCAACATGGTAGGGAGGGACAATCTTGCTCAGGTTCCTATTATCAAAGGGATGTTCCTTAATTCTAGGGATGCTGTTGCTGCCACCATGGGACTCTAGTCCCAACTTTTTTCTAGCTCTCTGGACTTCTAGGGACTCTTTATCTAGGGCCAATTGCTCTTGCCTGAGCCTAAGCCTAGCTTTCTCAAGTTCAAGAAATTGGTATTCCCCATCAAAAGAGTGGTCCATCTTGCAAGATACAGAGGTCCCTACAGACTGTCCTGAGTGATCACTTTCTGCACAGGGAGATCTAGATCTCCTTGGTAAACTCTGCACTCTGCCAGGAGGGGTGAGAGGGGGCCACCATGGCCTTCTCCTCTACCTTCTGGAAGATCTGAGTTAGCCAGGTGGGACCCATCTTGGTCCCCCTGGTCACGGTTAGATTCCAGGTCATAAAAGGTGTCACCTCCTGACCTGTCTTCATTCCCTGTTCCACTCACTCTGTCCTGTTCATCTGACCCAGGAGTCTTCCTTAGGTCATCTAACAGTAACATCTCTATTAGACGTTGAGTGTTAGCACTTCTCCCTATCTTCAGCTTTCTAGAGGCACACAGGGCTTTCAATTCTTGGAATGAAAGCTCACTGTATCTAGAGGGCAGAGAACCACTGGCATCTCCTTTAGTAGACAAACTAAGTGTGGTGAGGTGTTGCACCTACCTAACCTAGTGGGAACTAAACTCTCTGAGGTTGGAGAAAGGCTGTTCTAGACCCTTGACTTACCCAACCCTAAGTTCAGTAGAACTTACTTATTCTAAGCTAGTATTATATGTACCTAGGGGCATATTTACGTTCCCTGGTGCATCCCTGCATATCAGCAGGGATGCGCCAGGGAAAATGCGTCAAGCAAGTTTACCCTTGCGCCACGTCCGATGCGCCGCATTTACAATGCGGCGCATCGTGGCGCAAGGATATGCAGATGCGTGACGCATCTGCCGGCGGAAGGTTGGCGCAGTGCTGAAGTTGTGTCGCAAGCGCGACGCAACTCCAGCACTGTTCCAACCTTCCTATCCCTAACATGGTGCGTCAATCCTTACGCCTGCTTGAAGCAGGCGTAAGGATTTGACGCACAGCTGCCGAAAGAGTGACTGCGTGAAATCTTGTAGACTTCACTACGTCACTCTTCCGAGGCGTTCCTGCGCCGAACGCCCCCTGCGCCGGTACGCCCACATGAAACCTGACGCAGGTTTCATGTGGCGCAGAGGTTTACTACGTGACGCATCTCCCTAGATGCGTCACGTTGTAAATATAGCGCAACGTGGCGCATAGTTTGCGTCGCCGCTGCGTCACATGCGTGACGCAACGGCAGCGCAAAAGTGGCGCAAGGGGCTTGTTAATATGCCCCCTAGTACTTAGTTGTTTTCAGTTAATCAATACAAAGATTTTTCTGGTAAAACAATGCAGGCTTGAATCCCAACCGCTGCAAACCAATGTGAGAAGTTGGCCTGGTATATGATGTCCAATAGTTAAAGTGGGCACCCTGTACCAGTCCAAACAACCCTTATGGTGATTTAAGAGGTCAAAGATAATCTTAGAAAGCTATCCAAGTGGTAGCTGTGGAGAGCAGCCTTCAGGCTTAGTCTTGAAGGAATGTTAAGCAGCTTGTTTTACCAGAATGCAACCTTATAGTATTGATTAAATGAAAGGAGAACCACACAGTAGTTATAAAAATATGTATTTATTAATATGACACACTAAAAGTACGACACAGTATATTCTACACGAAGATACTCACAAAGCACACAATACTGTAGCACAGAAACAATAGTAAATAGCACTAATACACAGTGGGCTCCAGGGGGAGACCAAACCATATATTAAAATAATGGTATAAGAACCACAACTCGAGTCAAGACAGTGTCTAGAGGATGTAGAATCGCTGGGACCCCAAGGAACCACCCAAGGTGAGTAAGTAGGGACCCCATGGAGGACGGGTGCAGTGTGGGAACACGACCGCGTGCGCGGTACAATTTTAATGGAGAGTCACGGTTGCAGTTTTAAAGTTTGAGGACCCTTCTGAGTGGACTTCGAAGAAACCCCGTGGTACATAGGAGGTTGGAGAGCCACCCCACCCATGGATACCGTGGTACCAGAGTTACCTATCCCAGGGAATCCGGGTGCATAGGGCTGAAGTGGCGTCGGAAACCGCCGTCGAACTCAATGGAGGACTTCGAAGAAGAGCCACTGCTGGGAAGAAGAAAAGTGTCAGTCAGAATCCAAAGGTGGATTCTTGATGAAGAGTACCTGAAAGCAGAAGGGACAGAGTGTGGGTCACTCAGGAGTGACCATGGGCTCGGTAGACGAATGCCCACCGATGTCGGGTGCTTCAGGTGCGTTGAGGGGGTTCTTGACTCTGTAGCCACAGGGACCAGGAGACATCGAGGACAACCAGGAGCTGGTAGGGAGCTGTCCAATGAAGGATGTCGAGTGCTGAGGGGTCGGTGTCCGGCTGGAGCACCAACAAGCCTTGGCAGCAGCAACCCACACAGGAAGTCAAGGAAGGTTACGGTTCGGACCAGCAAGGTCCAGGATACTCCCCAAACACAGGGGAGTCAGGGAAAGCCTGGAGCAACAAGGAGAGCCCAAGAAAAACAGTGTTGACCCTCAAGAGGACCCACAGGCCGGAGGCACAGGAGTCGCGAGGGGACCTCAAGCTGTTTCACAAAGCAACAGCCCACGGAGCACTCGGTGTGAGGAGGCCGGAGTTCTTTGTAGGAAATGGTGCCAGAGGTTGGGGCTACTCTGAGCCCAGTGCACTTGTTTTGGAAATGCCAAAAAGCTTATACACTTGCAAAAGTACGCGGTGCTCAGGGGTATGGGTATTGCAGCCCCCACGAGGGATTCTGACCTCAAACTTGGTGAGAAGGCAGCTCAGACCTCGAGGGACTTGGAAACCCACCTCTTGTGTTGCTGGAGCCTTCGGAGTTCATAGGAGCTCAGGAGCAGCAGACCGGTCAATCGTGATGTGGTGCCTGCGGTTGCAGGGGAGTGACTCCTTCACTCCAAGGGAGATATCTTCAGTTGTCCTTGATGCTCCACAGGTCCTACACGGAGCCTGTATGGTGCACGGGCACAGACGATGCTTTGGACGGAGAGGGAGACAAAGTCGGGCCCAAACGAAGTCCAACGAAGTCCAGACGGTCGAAGGTCAGTGGTTTCTTGATCAGAATCTTGTCCACGTCGAATCTAGGGTCCTATAGCCAGGTAAGCCCTTTTGTACCCACGGGAGAGGGTTGGACAGATTCAGAGGACCCTCCCAGGGGAGGGTCTGGACAGTGGGGAGGTTACTCCCATGTTCTTTGGCAGTTTTGCGCCAGAGCCAACAGCTCCCAGGACTGGTTTGAACTGGACGATGCACAGGGACACCAAATGTGCCCCTCATGCAGACTTTCGGTCCCTGGCAAGCGCACCCACCCCGGCCTAATACACTAAATCCTGTCTGGGAGGTGGTCACACCACCCTGTGACAGGATGCCTATTGTTCTACCTTCCCCTGCTCGAGCTTGGCTCAGCAGCAGGAGGGCAGAAATGTGTCTCTGGTCGGTAGCAACCATTTTGGGCTGCCTGGGACTAGAAGGCTGGTACCGGGAACACCAGGAACCTCACAAAGCTCATTTCCGAGAGGTGGAATCATACCTCCCACACCGGGGTTATGATTCCATAATGTTTGACACCAAACATGATAGGGTTACTTTCAGCAGTTGGTCATCACGCGGTCGCATAATGCCACTCTATATGTGGTAAATGGCTGTATCACTAACAACCCGGGAGTATGGACTCCGTAGGCTGCAGAGGTGTTCTGCTCATGCAGTGGCACCCTCTCACTTAGAACCAAGCACCCTGTCTTCAGGATTGTCAAGGCCTGCTATAGGGGTGACTTATAGGTTTTAAGTGTAGTGACTCTTAGATATAGTAAACCTATATCTTAAGTAAGTGGTGCATGCACCAACTTACACAGGCTGCAATGGCAGGCCTGTAGGTTCCATTTTGCCTGGCCTCTCATGGGTGGCATAATACATGCTTCAAGCCATGGGAGGCCTCTGGGGTACCTATGCCCTGGGTACATGGGTACCATATACTAGGGACTGACAACAGTACCCCAGTATCCAATCTGGAGTGTACCTAAGTACATTACATAACAGGTTAGGAATGAAAGCAGATAGACTGGGTACCTGATTAGCAGGATCCCAGTCAGACTAGTCAAAAACAGTATAACATGAAGAAAAAAGTGGTCGTAACCATAAGAAGCAGATCCTACTTTCCTATAGTAAGTGTTGTTTTTGTTGATTATAGGCTACAATAAATATAATTTAGAGCCAGACGCGGCCGGTCCATTGGGGCTGAGGGACCACGGCCCCTCACCTTTTGCCCCTCACAAACAGTCTGTCAGGCTGAGCAAAGGTCGGCCTGACAGACACTGTTCATTTTCAGGTCAGACAACTAGGAGCTAGACATGCACTGAACTTTGCTGGTCTGAGACTGTTACAGCTCCTATGGGCATGACCTCCTTAGCTCAGCAAAGGTCCTTGAGGCCAGTGGCGGCTGGCATGACTCATGTGTGGGGGTTGCGATTGTCGGAGGGACCTTAACAAAAAAATTGTTTTTTAAAAAATAACTTACCTTTCCACCGGGTCCCGCGTCTCTGCTCCTGCTCTCCTGCCTCCGAATTCAGGAACAGAAAGCAGGCAGCCAGGCTCCCTCCGCTAAGCCAATCACAACGCTGCCATGCAGCGTTGTGATTGGTCTGAGGGCCGTTACACAGCACTCAGCCAGGGGCTGGAGGGGTGAGCATGTTCTCCCTGCAGGCTGTGATGCAGCCTGCATGGAGAAGGGGAAAGTGCACATGACTGGTTTGAGCTGCCTGAGAGGGCCGACCAAACAGTCACTACGCACTCAGGAGTTGGCAAACCATTCCTCCCCTGCCCTGCTCCGAGAACAGAGCAGCCCCGCCCACCCGCGGGCCCGCAAAGCAGCACAAACATAAATGATAATAACTGAAAGTTATCATCATTATATGTTTTTGTTTCTCGCACTGCTCGAAAGCAGTGGGGCGACGGTTCTCCGCCATAGCGGAGGAGCCGCTTGAGGCCCTACTCCTCAGTGACGAGGGGTAGCGTTATTCATTGCCTCGTACCTGTGCTCTTCAGTTTTAAGCCCTGAAGCACCCAGGCTCGAGTGTCAATCAGTGACACTACGTCACAGAGTGGTGTGGGGTCAGCAGTCTCAGTGGCCCCATCCCACTCTGTGACGATGTACGGACTGCTGCCTTCCCTCATTGGCTGACCTTAGGCAATCCCAAGCCTCCTGGGAACTCCGAGGCAGAGTTTCAGGTAAGTGTGATTTTTTTTTAATTAATGTTTGGTGCGTGTGTGTGCATGTATGTTTGCATATTTTGTAATTAGTGTTGTGAATGGATGTGTGTGTGTGCGCGCGTGTATGAATGCATGGTTGTGAGTGTGTATGTGTGCGTGTCTCATCCACCCCCCTCCCTCCTACAATTACCTGACGCCACTGTTTAGAGCTCTGTTAAATTTCCACTTTGTGCTTCTTTTTTTTTTTAACATGTTTTTATTAACATTTTCACATTTTACATATACAAATTACGCTCATATGTTTTGCATCATGTTTGTTACATAAATATTATACATGTCTATATCAGTTATTTACGTGTGCCATAGTTCAGCTAGGGCATCTTGTGCCTAATGCAAGGATCTTGTCTGCATGCGCTACTGTTCATGTTGCAGCATGTTTTGTTTTGTTGTGACTTACAGTGCGTGTCCTTCCTGTATGGTTCGGTCTGAAAACTACTGATACATTTTCATAACTGTTAACTGTAGATCTAACTTGGATTAACTGTAGGGGTTTATGGGTCATGTTTAGGCAGGGTTGTTTGACTTGCAGATTGTTATAATGTTGGTTTATATATTCCTAGGTTTATGGGGAGTTTGTGGTAGCTTCTACTGGCCTTTCCGGCATATTCAGTGTCTGTGTGGGTCATAATGCGTTGTTCCTGATTTGGGGCTGACTGGTCTCTCTGTGTGCAGTTTCAGATGCATTCTGGGTTGTTTGGGCTTCCTGGGTCTGGGATGCCGTAGGTGATTCGTCACGTGTTGTCTGTTGTTTGAACTGGTGTAGGAGTTGAGTCCATTCCATAGATATGTGATGTTTACGTGTCCCTCTCACTTCCTCACTTCTAATCGCTTCCTCCTCTGCAGCACCCCATTTTTTCACTGCCCCCACCCAGGCCGCTATAGGGGGTCCCGCCGGGGTCCTCCAGTACATAGCTATTCCTCTTTTTGCCAACAGTAATGATAGGGATATGAAGCGCGTTTGTACCTTCTGTGTCTTCCGCCGTCGGAAAACTCCCAGTGCGCAAGCTTCCCATGTGTTCATGCCTGGTAGGCCTGTGGTTTCCCGTAATGTTTCGTGTACAGAACTCCAGTATGATTGCAGTGTGGGGCAACTCCAAAACATATGTTGAAAATTCACCTCAGGGGCGCGGCAGCGAGGGCACAGGAATTGTGTGTCTGGGTAATATCGTTGGAGACGTTCTGGTGTTAAATATGCCCTATGAAGGATGTAAAATTGTATGTTTCTGAAGCAAGCATTTCTGGATACCTTTTTGGGGTATTCTATTGCTTGTTCCCATTCTTTGTCGTGTAGCGGCCGACCTATCTCTTCTTCCCATGTATGTCTCAGTGGGTCCAGTGATTTGGCCGTCAGTTCACGGAAGGCTTTGTAGAGCCAGGTGACTAAGTGTCTGCCTGCCCCCAAGTGCAGAATACTGTGTATTACTGGATGTGTCTCGGGTTCCCCTTCAGTTAAATTCCAAAATGGGTGATAGCTGGCGATAATTTGTCTATGTAGTAGGAATTGCCCTGGGGGGAGGTCATAGTCTTCCATTAGCTGGTTGCATGGACGTAATTGTCCGTCCTGAAATAAGGATTCCATCTCAGTTAGCGCGTGATCTGTCCATACCTTTAAGGTCCGGGCTGTATAATATTTCTCGCTCCTAGGCAGTCCTATCAATGGGAGTCCACTTTGTGCTTCTTATGTGTAGAGCACAGAAATGTACTGGCTTTTGTTATGGTTGGTAATTTTACTTGTAAGTGCATTTACACATAAGACTCCTGAGGGCATAGAATCAAACTTCATTATTTGGGTTGAAAAGTGAACAGGGCCTGGAGAAGACATGAGATGAAATATCTAATGATTAAAACTCCAAGCTTTCACAAGTTTCCTAAAGGAAGTTAGACAATGTTCAGCAGGCAAATATTTGTAAAGGCATCGTGTTCCAAACTCTGGCTGCAGGAATTGAGAAGGGTCTATCTATCTCCAAAAGAGGCTCGTCTGGATTCGGGGTTGTGTGAAAGAGAGTCAGAAAATGGGGACAGAGAGTGTACAAAAGACATGCATGCAGACACGGCAAAAGTGTCACAGTATAAATCTGTTTCAGATATTTGTAAATCATGCACAATACATTTTTTATTACAACACTGAAACGTCAGCTTTATGAATTGTCTTCTCTGCAATGTTCTCTCTGCCTGTGCGAGCGTAGGTTCTATATGTTTGGATACCCAGAACACTTGCAGACATGACACTGTAATGACATTACCCAAATATTTTCTGTTTCCTTTGTTGATTCCTAAATTTTTAAACAGAATAATGTTACCTAGATGCCGCCTAACTTCTAAATGGATCATTAATACCTGTTCAGACCTGTTACTAATTGTCGAGCATTTCCAAGACAGTAAAGCATTGTTGTTTTTCTGTTTTTAAATCAATGTAGTTTAATAAAGAAACAAAGACAACCAGGTTAATGTGAGTAACTTTTGAATCATTTGAGGTACAAATTTTTGTTTCTTGAATTCAACTGATTATAAGCAAAATGATAAATTGTATGTAGTTGGGTCTCTGCTAAAGGCATTTGGAACATCTGCGAAATTCAGGAATTGCAGGTGCTCTTATTCTAGATGTAATACAAAGAACAGAAGGAAACATGAGGCTGCTGTAAATCTGTTTGGATGGTCCTAATGTACCTTGGTATTTTGGACGTTTTACATGATGCAAAATCTAAGCAGTTTTTTACCCACTCCCTAAGCTTGAAGAACTGCATTTGGCACAAACAAGCAAAAACCAGCAAGCGAGCAAAAACACCATTCAGTTTTTTGTTTGTCGCAGCAAGACGTAGCAAACGAGTTATTGAGGGTAAAATGCATATCAGTCTGATGCTACAATAACTCATTATTCTCAGTATAACTGGAAAACAAAACCAGAGAGGATCAGCAGAATGCAAAATATGAATACATTGATTTATGATGAAAAGGGCCTTTTTTTTTTTTATACTCAGGGTATTCAATTAATTGGCTCAAATCAGTATTGTACGTCCTAAGGGGACCCCTCACCGGCCTTCCCAGGAACTGCCCGATACAGATCACCACACAGTGCTTCAAATACCTCGGCATCTATATCGCTTCTAACCCCGCAGATAGGTTCGCTCAGAACCTGCTCCCTCCCTTGCAGAGATTGAAGAAGGACTCGGAGCGTTGGATGAGGCTTCCGCTCTCGCTGTTGGGCAGAGCGTCCCTATTTAAGATGATGTCCCTACCCCGGTTCCTATACGTCCTACAAAACTCATTAGATCTAGTTCCCGCAAGCTACTTCAGAGAGATGGAGACTCTACAACGCCGATTACTATGGAATGGGAAGCCACGTATAGTACTTCCTAAACTGAATCTCACCTGGTATGATGGGGGGATTGCCCTCCCCGATCTTAAAAAATATTATTGGGCAGCTCACCTGACAGCAATTAATCATGGCACCTACAGGCAGGCGGGTGACCCGGGCTACGCGATGGATCATTAGGTACTACCTGGAAGGAACTATAACCGTGCGCTCTATTCGAACGCCGGAAAACACCGCCTGACCGGACCAACCAAACAATCGGTGCAGGTCTGGAAGGCAGCCACCAGAAGTATGGGGTGGGACCATAGGATAACGCTGGCTACGCCATTATGGGATTCGGAGCTGCTTGGGAACCTGTGGTCGACTAAAGGTTTCGACAAGTGGGACCTCATAGGTATATCAAAAATAGGCGACCTAAGGATAAAGGGCGAGGTCAAGTCATTTTCTGCCCTGCAACAGGAATATGATCTTGCTCCTACAGAGTACTTTAGATACTTACAAGTCCGCCACGCCCTGCAATCTTGCCTCCAAAAGGGAGAGACCCCCCCTGACTCCACACCTCTTGAGGACAGGCTCCTCGATGGCTATTTACCAACGAAGGCCATTTCGCTCACCTACAAAAAGTTAGTGAATCACTCTGGAGACCCCCTTTTGAAATTGCGGGAAAAGTGGGAAAGGGATGGTATAATACTGGACGATGAAGACTGGGTAATAGCGGTAGCTTCACCACGGGAGGTAGCCATTGCAGCGAGGCTGAGGCTAGTACAGCTCAAAATCCTGCACCGGATTTACATCATGGGGCCCGGAATGGTGCAGATGGGAAGAGCAGTAGATGGTAAATGTAGAAGGGGCTGTGGAAGTGAAGGCACTTTCCTCCACATACTGTGGGAATGCGTATTTGTCCAGAAGTACTGGAAGAAGATACATGAGGTGCTGGGCGAAGTGTTAAATCATGCACTCCCTCTGGAGGCTAAGAGATGTATCCTGAATGTATGGGAGCCCACGGATCTAAACAACACACGCATCACCTGGGTAACGCTGGAGTTGATGATAGCGAAACGTAACATTGCTCAGAAATGGGAGGCATCACAGGCACCTGCGGTCTCCGCATGGAAGAGGGATATGGATTGGTGCATTTTCCGTGAAAAATATGTCTATGTAGCTAGGGAATGTCCTAAAAAATGGTCCAGCATTTGGAACGACTGGAATGAGTATAGAGGAAACGTTTGTGCCCCACCATTGGTGCCAGCTCAAGATGAATCATTGTAGACATGACACAAGTTACCAATTGTTACGATATTGTGCATTATTATCTGGGTAAGAACCTTGTCATGATAAGAAATGAGAATGTACTGCGTTTTGCCTTGTGATTTTGATTCCTATTGTTAATAAAAAGAATTATAAAAAAAAGAAAAGGGCCTTTTTTTAAAATCCTTCATTACATAAATGCAATGTAACCCTCTGAAAAATAGCATTCATAAATAATATATCAAAACTCGGCAAGGACCTTTCATCTTTCTGATTTCACTAAAAAGCGTATCGCTAAATATGGTGATAGGAAAGAGTGGTGTGTACAACTCCAGGAAAAGGCAAGATTCTCCATTTAAGGCTAAAGCACCCAAAGGTCATGATGTTGGTGAAAGTCCCTCATATATTGCAAACTACTGCTCTGATGTTCGTGAGGTTCCATAGTATATTGAAAAACCACCAGTCTAATGTACATGAGGCTTCATCTTAGGGTACAACACCCAACACTCTGACAGTCGCAAGGTGCCAACTTAGGTGACAACACGTAATACACAACGGTCATAATGTACATACATTTCCATCTTAAGTATGCAACTTAAGTATTCAACTCACACCCATGACGTACATGAGTCTCGAATTTCCACCTTAGGATACCTCATCCAATTGTCAAGATGTACATGAGACTCCATCTTAGGGTATATTACTTTAGGCTCAAGATGTATATGAATTTCCATTTTATGTACCACATCCAATGCTCAAGATATACATGAGGCTCCATCAAAGGTTACAAAGCTCAATGCTCATGATGTGCATTAACTTCCGTCTTAATGTAGAATGTCCATTGTTCAAGATGTAAATGAGACTCCATCTTAAGGTACAAGACTCAACCCTCATAACGTACTTGAATATCCTGTTTAGTATACCACATCCAATTCTCAAGATGTACTTGAGGCTCCATCTTATGGTACAATACTAAACACATATGATGTGCATGAATTTCCATTTTAGGGTAGACATCAAAGCTAAAATTATACATGAAGCAGCGTCTTAGGATACAATACTCTGCACTCATGAAGTGCATGCATTTCCATCCTAGAGTACCACACCCAATGCTCAAGATGTGCTTGAGGCTCCATCTTAGGGTACAATACTAACCACATATGATGTGCATGAATTTCCATTTTAGGGTAGACATCAAAAGCTAAAAGTATATGATGCGCCATCTTAGAGTACAATACTCACCGATTATGATGTATAGGAATTTACACCTCAGTGTACCACACCCAGTGCTCAACATGTACATGAGGCGCCACCTTAGGGGCTGATTACGATGTGGTAGGATACGGATTCGACTGTCGGTCGGAGCCATTCCTGCTGCATCGTAATCAGCTGGTCGGATTCCTTTCCGACCGACCCATTATGATGGTGTCGGTCAGAAAGGAATCCTACCGGTCATTACGACTGGCTTCCGACGGGCTCGGAGAGCCCGTCCGCCAGTCGGAATGACTTCAGTAATCCCAAGGGCAGCTCTTTCCGCCTGAGGGATTACAATGTCGGATTCCCACAGCTTTTCTGTGCCGGCCTTTCCGACACAGAAAGGCTGTAGGAGGTCGACTTTGGGGCCCCCTCCAGGGCCCCCATGGGTGCACGGCCTCCGGTTGGAGGCCGAAGGGGCATCTATGGTGTCCCCCTGTTGATCCCTGCACCCCGTGGCAGGCACCTTGAGGTGCCTGCCACGGGGTGCAGGGATGAACTGCACCTCGTCGTTTTACGATGAGAGCATGCATTCCTGTCGGAATGCATGCTCCCATTGTAAACAACAGGAGTGCGACCGAACAGTGTTCGGTCGCATCCTAATTGGTAGGTCGGGACCGCCGACACGAGGTCGGTCGGTCTCAGTACCGAAACGATGTCGGGCGGACTTAAGTCCGCCCGGCAGCGTAATTAGGCCCTTAGAGTACAATACGCAACACTCATGATGTATATGGCTCAATCTTATTCCACAATAAAAAGCTCTATCTGTAGAGCATATGTTCACCCGGAAGAAGGTCTCTTAGCACTATAGACAGATAACATATGTTAGTTGTTATCATCTAAATCTTACAATACTCAATCTTCATGATGTGAATGAGGCTCCACCGTGCTCAACAACTCTAAATGCTCAAGACAAACATGAAACTTCATCTTAAGGTGAAGCACCAAGTGCAAATGATGTACACGAGGCTCCATCCTAGGCTACAACATTCAGTGCTCATGGTATATATGAGACTCCATTTAAAGTTGTACTCACAGCTCTCCTGGTGCACATTTGGCTCCATCTCTAGCCAGAACACTCTCACAGTCACCTTTTAATCATCAATCCCTCCTCCATAACATGCCAATTGGAATGAATTTCGTAGCTATCACTGCAACTGTAGAAAGCCATTGTAGCTTCTTGTATTAGTTGTATTTGTACGTATTTGTATGTTGAGCAGTGTGTTCACTGTAATAGTGATATTGAAAAAGAATAAATTATACTTCTATGTGAAATATATGGTTATTTAATATGATAAGTGCTTTTATTATTAGTAATATTATTATTATTATTCAGCTTATAGAGCACCTGGTTACTCCAACGGAGTGTCCCCGCGCTAGAACACCAACAATACCTCGCCAGCAGGCCTGAACCTCCCACCAGCCTGAGTCCTAATAGTAGTAGACATAGCATTAGTCATCACATGTGTTTTTATCAGCAGTACCAGATATAGCATTTCCTAAATGGAAGCAGGACTGACAGAGGTGGTAATTGTTCTTAGACATCTATGTAGTAATGGAGAGAGATTAAACATGTCACTTTTGAGAGTTAGAAGCTGGCAGCTTGGACAAGGAGTTAGAGGTAGGCCTGCAAAATAACTTCTACTCCAAGGCTCATGAATGTAACGTCCGCTGGGCACTTCCCTCAAGGTGAAATTTGAATCTCCCGCTCGCTTGTCTATAGAAGGAGGTGGCTCTCCCGTAGGTCTCTTTGGATCTTCCTTTTTCACCAATTTACCTTCCCATTCATCTAGCTTACTACATCTTTGAATATTCTGAATCAATTCTCTATTCTGTATTTCAATTCCTGATGTTCTCATGCAGGTTATGTCCTCCTTATTAAAAAATACATGGTAGCTCTTCTGTAAGGCTTTGGTCCTTTTCCAATCTACTTCATATTTCTGGACTAGCTCAGATAATCGGTCATAAACTTGTCTTGCACATCTGGTAACATCCTTACATATAAACGTAAGTTTAATTTCTTGGTAGGAATCTAATTGAGCCAATTCAAGATTTCCACTAATCATTTCATCAAATTATAACTTTAATTTAGCCACATCCACCAAATGTACTCTCACTGGTGACTGAATCGTTCTTTGACTTAAATCTGAGCTTTCACTTTCACTCGAGGGAGCATTGAGAACCTTCAACCATTCATGTATTCCCTGAGCAATAAGACTACGCTGCGCTACAGTGACATTAGACACAATCCCTTCTCTGGGGGTGCTATGGTTAGCATTTGGAGGAGGTTCGCAAATGGGCATACCAAGATTTGGCAGAGTCTGGCATAAACCTATTGGGCCAAATCCTGTCTGACCTATAGTCGAATCTGCACTCGCAGCACATTAGAACTCGCATTTGTTGGGATCAGAGAAACAAATCCTGCCATATTCGGACCTGTGGGAGTATTACCTGGGGCACTTACTCCAGTAGGGACGGTCAAACTATGTGCTGTATTTCCTGTTGAACCGAGTTTATATATAGAAACCACAGGACCAATAGTGACTAGGACAGTAAGAGCATCCGTGACATTAAGGGCTGTGGAGTTAACAGAGGCACAAATCCCTGAACTTTCTCCCATCAGGTTGTAGTTCACGCTCACTGCGGTGACTACCATCAAATTAGAATTTGTGTTTACTGATGCAATGACCACTCCAAGGTTCCCAGTAACACCAGTGCCTCTTCCTCCCTCCACTCGGATCTCATTATACGGAGGTGGGCGTTCTGATAACAATGCAACTATCACTAGAGTCACTACCACTAATCTCACTCATATCGCCTGGCTCCTTTGGCTTTCCTTTTTTTCCTTTCCTTTCCTTCTCTTCTCCTTCCCTTCCCTTCCTCAAATTCTTCTCTTGTTAAGGCAGGGTACAATTTTACTCCCTCTATCATGTCAGTTCTCCATTTCTTCTGCTCTGCATCCCACCTAGATGCACTGCCTTTCGGGCTCTTCCCTGATACTTTTCTTTTTCCCTGGCATGAGCCCTACGCTCCCAAGCATTGAGCAGTTCGAACTGTGCGGGTCTAGGAGGCGATTTCATCTCTTATAATGTCTTACTCAAATTTTCAATGATTCTCAAATTAAATTGACCATACAGTAGAAACGCCAGTGCATCTTCTTTTTCTGTGATCTTCTGCTATTGGTTAAGCCAAATACATGTATGAAGCCATACATTTATCGTCATATAGTGACCTGGGTATTTTCGGGTGGTGCTTCTTCTCCCTCTTTAACAGGTATTATCACATCTCCTCTAATCAAATCTTGTACAACTTTAAAACATTTCACTTTACAGCAAAAATGTCAACACTCACAAATAGAATCTCGCTTCGGACCAAGAAAGAACTGTTTACCCACAATTCCCATCTGTTCTTAACAACCAATGCCAGTGCAGAACCACACCAACCGACCAATCTCAGCACGGCCCACCATGACGTCAAGCTCACTCCTCGCAGCAGTTCACCCTCCTTTACAATTTCACGAACTCTCTCATCTCAATGATAAGCACACAAAACAAAACGCAAGGCAATTTCAACAAATAACTTTGTTTGCTCCACTAAAGAATCATTAGTATTCAATCCCACAAGAATCAATCCAAAACAACACCTTCCTGCCTTCTAACTCACACTCGAATGAAACCTCAACCTGCAGGATATCACCCAGATTGGTACATCTTCTTCCTGTGTACTGGGATTCACAATGCCAACCACACCTCACATTCTGTCATCTGCAGGTTACCCCGGAGTCGATTTGATGCTCAATTATGGTCCTCCTCTTGATCGTCTCAATTCTGTTAGTGTAATAACACAGAATCTTGATCAGATCAAGTGAGGGAAGGAAGGGAAGGGAACAGCAGGGAAGGAGACCTAAAAGAGAATTCCACACATTAGACACCAAGGTACCATACCACACATATACAAACCCTTATAGGCAGTATCTAATACCTGTAAAGCAAAATACGTAGGCTTAGAGACAAGATATCTTTTGTTGATCAAAGATAGAAGGCTTAGAATAGTCTGATCCTGTAAAACATGATAATTCATATATTACATCAAACCAATAAAGGGTTCTTGCTAAACTTTGTTTAAGAAGTCAGTTTGCATCTCAAAGTACCTACCAATTGTATCTACTGCCCAGCGTCACAGGGGAAGAGGAAGAAACCTCGCGTAATTCCTCTCCCCTGTTAATGGTGAATAGAAAACATAGAACAAGTTAGCTCCACACAAGCCAGGTACTCTCTAGACTTTTGAGAAGATACCGGCAGAAGGATGTAGAATACTTTGTATTAAATAAATTTGGCATTTGGTCGTTATTCAAAAGAATGTTTGTTCTCCATGTTCCAAATCACGAAACACCATACCAAAGAAGGATAAACCTGCAGGGTTGTTCCCACCCATGCAGTTGAAAAATACTGACAAAAGTCAAGCAGTGAAAGAAGCAGTCATCCTTAATAGAATTAGCCAAGAAATAAATAAACAGACTCAGCAGAGTCTCTTATGAACAAAGGGGCCCTCTCCATGAGGTTCGGAATTCCTGAAACAAATAACACTGAACAGAGTACACCGAGATGTATTTAAAAGCCTCCTGCACTTGCATCTCTCGAGCGCCCGAGTACTGAATGTAAACCACAGCGTGTAACTCCATGCACAGCAAGTCAAGGTCAAAATACCAAAGCGTGTGAAACACGCACCGAGGGTCAATACTTTACCCCTCCTAGAGCACCGCAGCCTTATGCAAGGGCTAGAGCACGAACACGACAGCAGCACCGCAGCTTCACTGGAACACGAACACAGCAGCACCTCTGCCGTCAGGATCGACAATAATCTGCCTCGAGTCTTCCGGGAGGCAGTCTTTTGAGGTGTCCGGCTGGGGAAACTTCCCAGAATTCCCTGCAGAGAGAACAGGAAGTAACCCCCCAGGGATCATGGGAATTGAAGTCCACAAAATCCCACACGTATTTGCTGAACCCCCAGGAAACAAAGCAGGACAGCGTTTACCCTATAGCAATCCGTGACACATTCACACCAAGATAAATGTCCCTATCTCAATTGTGCCCTCTACGACATCTCACAACAAACACCACAAAACTTAGCATACAATAACAATATAGCGTGTTCTACACTTTTTAATACCCTGCCAGGATCTTGGGCCGCATCGGACCCGATAACATCTTCAACTTCTCTGCATTAAACACCACACTCACACGACATTCAAAACATCTCTGCAGAACACCACACAATCTCCATGAAAACACCGCAAGCTAAGCGTAAGCCACTGCAATGAGTGACCCTACTAACACTCACCCCTCCGCTGTTACAACTCGCTCCTGAACTGCTGCAACTTCGTTGATCCACCATACATACCGAAACATGGGCTCTAGTGACTGGGGCTGGGTCTGAACTAATCTAGAATGAGATATTCTAACTCCCCCTACTCCAGTAAGTAACCATCCTCATTCTGCTACCATCTGGTAGAGCACTGGGACGATTTTACCATTTATCCTGCGATTCATTTTTGTTAGTTGGCTGAAAGGTAAAGGAGAGTTAAAATCATCCAACAATTCAATTTACAGTGTAGCCCATTTGGCCACACATTAAGGACCAGGAATAAATAAGTAAAGTTAAATGAGTTTAATTGCAAATTAAGGGTCAAACTGATGTATATAAATCTCAAGAACATATTGTAAAGATACAAAATCACCACGAGTATGCCAAAGCGTTGAATGAAATTAGGTCATAGTAGCATGAAGCATACAAGAAATTCAGTTGTAGCAATACAGAAGATAAGAATTAGGATTTGATGATCTGTGTACAGGTTTCTGTGCTCCTGTCTATGCATGAATAAATCTAAAGTCGCCTAAACTAGTACTAATCTAAAGTGGGGGACCCTGGGGAAACCTAATTAAATCAGGGAATGCAGGTAGGTGTTAGCATAGTGGAGACTTCAGTAGAAGGTCTCTAAATCAAGGCAATGCATAACATAAAGACACACAAAGAGATAAAAACAGAGAGGTCTGTACCCCTCTAAGTCTAAGAAAATCTGCCCTAAAGTGTATACACCAATGAAACCCACAGAACATTCCAGAATTCCACGTCATTGACTCCAGTAGTTTTCCACCTTCTCACGGTAGAAATTGGCAACTTTATTCGATTTTCCTATCCTATGGTTTGAACATCAGGACGACCTAAGATGTCTCCCTGCTCCTGATAAACAGCTCACCACAAAAACAGAAATCCATCATCACGAAAACATCAACTCATGCAATCAAGTTCTACCTATTCATACTTACGCTCAAAGTTCATTCAGGACCGCACAGCAATACAGCTTGTCACCCCGCAGGAGGATCTAGCATTGGGAAGCTAGTGAAACTCCAAAACCCCTTTCTCCTTTGATCAAGGCAACAATGGCTAAAAACCTTTCAAAATCTTTTGGAGACCACTCAAAGAGGAGGTGCTCTAATGCATACCACCCTCTGCTACCAAATTCTTGTGGGAGCTGAACCCCAATAATTACTTGAACCTCAATATTTGGACACCCCAATTTTTGCCTTAATAATTCAGTTCCAGTGTCTCCATCTGAACTAGCGGTTATAGGGATGTCTGATAGAATATCAATGACAAAAATATCAAGTGGACAGAATATTGTGTCAAAAATATCAAGGACCAAAATATCAAGCAGGTAAGTGCAAATAGGTAAGAATAGATTTACTATTCTTAACCCTACATCATCCTACCTTGAACATATATATATGTATATCTTCAAGGTAGGTAGATGTAGAATTAAGTATAGTAAAACTTTACTTTCCCATAGAAACTTACCTTCACAATATTTTTGTCCTTGATGTTTTGTCCAAACACCAGTTAGAGACTACACTGCTCATCAGAATAATACAATTTAGCAGAGTTAAACAGAATAAAATATTGGAAGCATAAAGGACTGAGTCCTAGATCAAAAATAAGGCAAAAAGTGAATTTATTACAGAATGGTTAAAATGCGGTAGAGAAAAATGTATGATATACCACGAAATCCCAAATACAGAAGTACAGAGAAATACAAATACATAATACCTAGTAAGCCTTAGCTAAGCAAAATCTAAGCAAGAATTCTAAGTGTCAAACTCATAATGAGCACTGACAGCATCCCATTAGCAATTCTAAGGGTAAATGGAGAGAGTCCTGGAAGGAAAATGGAAAGTCGCCCAAGAGGAAAATAATAAGATTGCCCAGCGTGAGCAAACGTGAGGAAGAGTGAAAGTCCACAGATCCCAGGACCCAGGGGTTTTTATAAAAAATTCATACAGTCTATTAATAGATTCTGCAAATTCAGCATGGTATGATCATGCTTAGGGTTGCCTTGACAAATCAGAAACAACAACGTAATATTCTAAATCTTTAGTACTAAGCCATTTCTTAAGGTCAGAGAAATCTTCCATCTGTTCCCTCAGCATCTGTACTTCGGAGATGTATAACACAAAATAAAACATTTCTTAAACAATGGCTCATAGAATTAGCACGCCTACAACAGCACTTCCAGATGAAATTCTTGAAAATGATACTTTGCTTACACAATGGAAGCGTCATTCACAATACACACTTCCTAACAATGTTGTTACTAATACATTGATGTTGTTCACAAGGGGAGAGATGGCTTGCAGTGGGTCACTGATTTGGACAGGGTAATTAGCAGGAGCAAGTTGAGAATAACATCAGAAACTGCATCCATTTTTAACATAATGGCTTCTAACATGAAAATGTAACATTACTATTCAAAGCATTATTTACAATTCTAAGCGACATAGGAAACTGCTCCCAAATGCAGCATCATTAGTCCTTTGGTTAGAACTCTATACACCATTAAAAACGCCAATTATCAAAAATAATTTTCACACAACATTTGCACATTCTGACATATTAAAATTGATACAACAGATATTTAATTCATTATCATCTACAGTCTCAGTTCTGTTTAATTGTCTTTTTATGTACACAATTACTTTCACAAATATAGAAGAATTGTTGTGTAGTTCCTAATAATACATAGGATCTGCGCGTTTAGACAACATAAACTAAGGGATTGGTGTCCAGACTGATTCCAGACACCCCCAAAGGATATGTTAGCCTTTAGACCAGCTAGCTCACAGTGCCACCATATGCCCCCTAACCTTACCTAGGAGCAAATCGTTTCTAGCAACTATCGAACATGACAGGTTTTTTAATATTATCACAGTTCCTAAGATTATATTTTCTATCAGAGGGCTCCTGTTGAGGAGACCCACCCCGCAATTGTGATGCATTCTGCTTATTATTTTTAGATTGTTTGTTGTCCCATTTCTTTTTAAAAGAATCGGGTACTTGCTTTGAGTTGTCCTTTTCCGGATTACTCGGCAATTGAGATTTCACAGGTCTAGCTCCCAAATTATCTCTACCTAGCGAAGCATAGGTATCTTCGATAAACTTGGGTAGTTCTCGCTCCTGTTGTGCAGGAGTGCATTCCCTCAAGCGTTGGTGTATAGCCACCGCTGCTGCCTCCCCTTTTATGTTGGCTAACATCATTGTTGATACCTGGGCAAAATTGACTATCAATTTCATCCCCAAGTCCAGGGCAGGTTCTGCCCCGTACTCATTCTGTATTTGTTTCAATACCTCTGGTATAAATGCTATTAAGGGGGTACCATGAGTTCTGGTGTAAACGGCAGCGAAAACTGTATCCCAAGTGGTACAATCCTCTATCGGGGGAGCTATTCCCATTGGCAAGCATATAGTCAGTATTCTGTGTTTTTCTTTCTGGCCTGTATGTGGAAATACTGCCTCAAGCTGGGCTATTTTCTGTGCTATCCAGAATGGAATTTGTTCACGTCTAGTAGGCATTCTTCCCATAATCACGTTCAGCGTTTGTGGGGTGATTTTTGTTGCAGTTCCTTGTGGTTGACCAGCTTAAGTGACCCTTGAAGGTTGAATTGTGAGTGTTCGCATTATGAACTGTGTCAGATTTCTGTATAGTTTTATTATTTCTCTGTGAGGGTGGATGTAACTCTGCTGCTGGCAATGTATCAATCTCTGGATGTGGTGTGTAAGCAGTTAGGACCGGCCCAGTCGCTCCGTCTCTGCTGAGTGGACCGGGTCTCACTTTATCTGTGGTATGGGGGAGGGCACCTTTAAACCAATTTATATGTTCTTGTTAAGTGTCCTCGTAAGGAGAATATTCTTCTGTGGTTCATCTGGTGTATAAGTATGAAACGTATGTGTGAGTGCATCTGCAGGTGGGAATTTAACCCAAGAATAGAATACCTCTGTTCTGAATGCCTCATGTGCCTCAATCACGAAGGTTACGGTCCCACCCAATGATGTGACTCCATAATCTAATAATTTCATAGTAAGTGCATGTCTGCAATTTTCTGAAATGTTAAGAGCACCTTCCTGCTCAGCTTACTCTGAGTCATGTATTTCCTATAAAACTATATAGGACCTGAGCGTTTAGACAACATACACTGTAGGATTGGTGTCCGGACTGATTCTAGACACCCCCACCGGGTATGTTAGCCTGTGTACCAGTTACACAGTGCCACTAGAAACCCCTCTTACCAAGGAGAGAATAGTTCTTGGCAACTATCGAACATGACAACCCTGATCCCTCAGGATCGTGGAAACAGTGCAATACTTTTCGCTCAGTCACTCGTGCTCACTTTGTCTCAGAGAGATACACAGAATAAACGGTGGGGACGTTTTTCAATAAGCATTTATTGAACTAGCGTCATTCTAGTGTAAAATAGGTGTGCTGAAACAACCATTAGACAGAAACAGATATAAATGATTAGAAGCACTAACAGAGTAAAAGGATTCTAGATTTCTACCATCTTGCTAAAACAATGACTACAGGCAAGTATATAAAATACATGACAGTAATAAATGCGTACTCCTACGATGCAACCCTAACTAGATGCACCTAAGTGTACCTAGCATGTATGTAGGTGTAAAGCCAAGAATCCCTCTAGGATAAAGTCACCCCCATTACCTGAAGTGAGAGTCTGTGGGACCCCATCTTGGTCTCGAGATGAACACCCCGCGAGGGATGTCAGACCACTGCAGCTGGAGTATCTGCCTGCAGGAATCTCAGCGTCAGTGTGTCGACATGGAAGTCCTTTTCTCCTCTGACTACCTCAGCAAGATATGATGTTTATATACCCAAAGTGGTACCCTCTGGAGTTCTACCTTGCTGTGTCATGTCGGACTTAGGATGACAGAAGGAATGACCCTTATCCGTAGTTATTATGCAGGAGATGGTAGTCCTGCTGAGTTTCCAAGAATCCTAATGCATATTGGATGAGGCTAGTTTTCAAGGAAATCCATACGGTGGGAACGGTCAGACGACAGAACAAATGAGCATTGGGAACTCACCAATGCTCGTGGGAAATTGAATATCGTGATTGTGATCAACTAAGGAAGCAACTCATACTCTTGGTGGGCAAACCCTAGGAACTAAGAGATACCATAAAAACAGCCCCACAGCTAGAGCAAGAAACAAAGCCATCTTTTATTCATAAGAGACACACATCAGAACTTAAGATACAGTGTTGTCCCACTTATTGATTAGGCCCTGAAGAAGACCTTCGGGTCGAAACGCGTTGGCTACAGTTGCTTTTTAAAGAAGAAAATATTTTTTCAATAAAGAACAAAAAAGAAACAAGAACCTGCTGAATGAATGTTCTCTTTCTTTCTGTTTTCACTTTGTTTGTACTTATCATTATATACTGTTTTTCTTATAAAGAGGAGTGCTGAATCGCTGTTTGAAATTTATGAGTAGGATCTTTTTATCCTAAAAGGCTTAAGAGGTATTCAGCCTTTGATTCTGTGCACCCTAGTAGCTTATGATATATATAAACCTTACAGTCTAGGATAGGTTCATTAGTAATTACTCGATACCTCTTGAATTGTTGTTGGTGTAGTTTTCAAGGAAAACCCTACGTCCTGTAAGCAGTTTCGTAACTAGGTAAAAGGTCAGTCCCAAGAACCGTTAGGTAGTGTAATGGTAGGAGAGAATACAGGTGAAAAGTTAGGTGACTACCTGAGCCTATATTGGGGTACCTATATGAAACATAACACCCACTCCTCATCCGACTGAACGACATACTAAAATTTTAACATACTTCTAGGTATTTGTACGCAAACAACTAATTAGTTCAAAAAATTAGTGCGTTTAACAAATATTTTAAAAAAATGCTAAAATTGTATTTTAAGCGGTAGAACTTTTACTAAAATATGTTCGTATATATAGTTCGAACAACTATGAGTGACTGAAAAGCCATGTAGTTTTAGCAAAAATTTCTGTTTGTTGAAAATTCCAAATTTGGATGTTTTTGAAAAAGCCAGATTTTTCACAGCACTTGATGAGCCTAATGTTTATGTGGCCTGGCTGGGAGACGCAACATCACTGTTGCCTGCAATCGCAGATGACGGTCCCTGCAACACCTCGCAGATCAGGTCAATCGAGCACAGATGCTCCTCCGTATTCTCCACAGCCGCCGCTGGGGATCGTTGTGTGACAACCGCCTTGGTTGAGGAGCCGGTATCCGTTCCGACAGGAGCTGAAGCATCCTATGGTGGCTCTAAGAATGCAGACATCAACATTGGAATATGCTGAGGACTCTGCAGAACATGTGCCGTTATCGGGTCCAGTAAATCATCAATGTCCGGTGGCGCAACTGATGGAAGTGTTAGACAGAGGTCCAACACGCATTCTTGTCCGCAGAACAGGCATCGGAGGACAGGCAGAATACAGTCGATCCAAACTGGTCTAAATGATAGGAACTAAGATTTGCTTAGTTCGCAAAGGCGAGGTGTGCCCAGATGGAGTACAATGCGATCACAGTATCGGCGCTCCAAGAGCGTCTTTTCCATCTCCTTGGTGACTGGGACATCCATTGCGTAGCAGAAAAATGACAATCAGGATACCTGCTATTAGGAACAGGATCAGGATCAGCGGAAGCCCTCCAAAAATGTTTCCGAATACGGAGTGTATGAAGTTGGG